>JAZHEH010002342.1:0-600000 GCA_036589455.1 Ateles fusciceps | reverse complement strand
TCCCTAGCAAACACAGGAACAGAAAACCAAATAATACGTGTTCTCACTTGTAAGTGGGAGCTAAATGATGAGAACACATGGACACATAGAGGGAAACAACACACACTGGGGCCTATCAGAGGGTGGAGTGTGGAGGGTGGAGGGTGGGAGGAGGGAGAGAATCAGGAAAAATAAGTAATGGGTATCAGATTTAATATCTGTGTAACATAATAATCTGTACAACAAATCCCCCCTCAAACAAGTTTACTTATATAGCAAACCTGCTTATGTACCCTTGAACTAAAGAAAAAGAAAACCAATATAATTTAAATTAGAAAACAGGTAAGATGAAGCACCTTGCTTGCCTAGCCCTAAATTTCTGATAGTGAACTTAACAATAGAAGTATATATTAATGGTTTTTGTCTTTTACCCATCATCTTTATTCTTCTGATATTTTGTACATACGAAACTATCATTTGAGTCATGGTAAATGCTGTGTGTATGTGTTGTTTTCCTCTCCCCTCTTTTTTGGTGACAGCATCCCGCGTTTATTTTCAGAAATGCCCCTCCCTCTTTCTGTGTGATCTTAAACTGTGAATCACAGTGTTTCAAAGCTGCTGGTTATAGTGTGGGCACATTACATAAACTGAACCAATCAGTGTGGCTCGTCTGATAATCTGACTAGGTAGAAGGTCACCAGGATTAAGTTAGTTAGAATTGAGTGTATATTATCTACATTGTTATATGGCAAATACAATATACATTGTGTTGTCTTTGGAACTTTCTTTGCATTTGCACATGCTGACGTTTGGTTGCTCAGCTTTTTCTTTCTTTCTTTCTCTACTTGTATTTTCAGTTCAGGGTTGCATGTGCAGGTTTGTTACATGGGTAAATTGCATGTTGCTGTGGTTTCTCAGATTCTCATTTGATTCTGTGAGAGACCCATTATCCTCACAATAGATTCTTCTTTTGCTTAAGTTAGCCAGAGTTGATTTCTGTTATTTGCAATTAAATAACAAAGTGATATAGAAACTGGTTCTAAAACATGTCTTGTAGGCAAAATAATCTCAAGGAAACTTAGAGTATTTAAAATTGCTTATCTAGCTGAGATGAGGAATAAGATTGTGAGACACTCATTTGTATTCCAGCTTATAGTATGTAGTAATAAAACAGCTAGTTAATTTATTGTATGTGGTGACCTAAAACCAAGTACTCACTGAAAGCAAACATCTAGGACATTTGTCATGGAATAATTTGAAGAAAATGAGAAACACTGAAACCCCACAATATTTTGGTTACTTCTGATGATATGGATGATTTAATGAAGGACAACTAAAACCTTAAATCCTGAGATTTTCACCTAAAAAGAAGAATGAACTTCAGAGTGTTTTTGAAACTACCTGAAACTGTAGGGCTGAGATTGCTAACAATAAAACTCCAAGTGAGATTGTGTTAGTTAAATTAAAATACCATTTAAATTATCAATCCTGTTTGGTTTCTTATATAGAAGTTCAGAAATTACTTAGAAAAGATTGGTATCCTGACAAAAGGAATAGCCATATTTGCTTGATTTTAGAGGACTTAGAGAATTGCAAACTTCCCAAACCCTCTGAAACTTTCCTTATGATGTCTACCTTGGCTGGGGAAGTGGTACCTTACTTGAACTAAAACAGTTCTGATCAAAGAAGAAGTTAAATTGATGTCTACAGAAAAGGCCATCTTGTGTGTTGGGTTGTTAAAAATCTTCTCCTGCAGATCTAACTTTCAGATAGCATTTATATGGAACTTGACTATTCTATGACTCTGAACCTATTTGGGGAAGTTAATCCTCTGACGCGTCTTCAATTAGTCTTATCACAAGTTGTATTTCTTCCAAATCTCTGACTTTTGTGGCCAGAACATTAATCACTGCTTATGAATTAGGGTATATTCTGACCTCAGGTTATATTTCCTTCTAGGCTAAGTATACAGAATGACATATTGCTTAAAGTCCTGCCCATTGTGGGGCTTTCTCTTCTTTGCTGGACTTTTCTCCTGAGTGTGTCTATGATGCCACATCTGTCAACTTTTGGCAGGCAATATTATGTAGAGCCATATATGTGAAAACAATCTCATCTTAGGTGAAAACTTTATAAGGCCATAGATAAAAATCAAGCGAGAGACAATAGTGTGGTAGAAGAAAGTATTCTAAAAAGCGTAAGCAAACTGTGTGTGTAACTTATTTGGGGATTTAGGGCCTGCTTGGGATGAGTGTCTTATGTAACACCTTCATTTAATAATGGAGTAGTACTTTTTGGCTAGGTGGATTTGATTTCATATAATTCATAATGGGTAATTCAGATCATGTGGTTAGCTGAAGAGCAATTTTCAACATTCAGGTTTTTCAGTCTTCACCAGAGTTCAGTAGTAAATCAGAATCTGTCTTTCTTTTCAACTGGATATCATTTATTTCTTTCTCCTGCCTAATTTATCTGGCCTGAAATTCTAGTACTATGCTGAACAACAGTGGTAACAGTGGACATCTTTGTCATGTTCCAGATCTTAGAGGAAACACTTTCAATATTTATCCATTCAATAAAATAACAATGTTTGCTGTGGGTTTCTTCTCTATGACCTCTATTATTTCAAGATGTCTGTTTTTCTATGTTCAGTTTGTTGGGAGCTTTTGTCATTAAGAGATGTTGAATTTATATTAAGTGCTTTTTTAGGCTGTATTAAATTGATCATATGGTTTTTGTTCTTGGTTCTGTTAACATAATGTATCACATTTATTGGTTTATGAGTGTTCAGTCACCTTTTCATCCTAGGGATTAATTCTACTTGATCATGGTAAATTATCTTTCTAATGTGTTATTCAATTAAGTTTGCTAGTATCAATTGCAACAAAACCAAAAATTGGCAAGTGAGATCTAATTAAACTCAAGAGCTTCCACACAGCAGAAGAAATTATCAGCAGAATAAACAGACAACCTACAAAATGGGAGAAAACATTTGTAAATAATGCATTTGTTATATAGTTTACATATATAAAAAACCTGCATTGATACTTCTGAACTTAAAGGTTTTAAAAAAAGTTTTCTGTATTTTACTGAGGATTTTGTATCTATGTTTATGAGTAATATTTATTGGCCTGATGTTTTCCTTTTCTTGTTGTGTTCTTGTCTGGTTTTGATATCAAGATAATGCTGGAATCACAGAATGAGCTTGGAAGTGTTCTCGTCAATGTTTTTGAAGAGCTTGACTACCCTTGGCATTAGTTATTCTTTAAATGTTTGGTAGAATTCAGTGGTAAAGTCATCAGATCCTGGTTTTATTGTTTTTTTGTTTTTAATGAAAGACTTTTTATTACAGCTCCAATCTCATTAATTATTATTGGTTTGTTGAGTTTATCTGTTTCTTCATGGTTACAACTTAGCGTGTTCAAGAATTTATTTCTTCTAGCTTGCCCAATGTGTTGGTATATTGTTGTTCATCATAGTTTCTAATCATTCTTTGTATTACTATGGTCACAGTTGTTATGTCTTCTTTCTTGTTTCTGATTTAATTTATTTGGGTCTTCTCTCTCTCTTTTTTTAAATCTAACTAAATGTCGATTTTTTTTTTTCTTTTCAGAGAAACTGATTTTATTTTGTTAATCTTTTGTGTTGTTTTCTACTTAGTCTCAATTTTATTTATTTCTGCTCTTATCTTTATCATTCCTTTTTTTTCTACTAATCTTGGGTTTGATTTGTTCTAGTTTCATAGTATCTTGAAAGGAAATTTTAGGTTGTTTATCTGAAGTATTTCTTTTTGATTTAGCTGTTTATTGCTAAAAACTTATCTGTCACTACTGCTTTTGCTGTGTCCCACAGATTTTAGTATGTTGTACTTCCATTTTTATTTATTTCAAGAAAAGATTAAATTTTCTTTTTAATTCCTTTCTTGACTCAAAAATTGTTCAGGAGCAAGTTGTTTAATTTTCATGTGTTTTTGTATTTTCCACAGTTCCTATTGTTATTGATTTCTAGTTTTATTTTATATTGTGGTCGGAAGAGATACTTGATATGATTTGCACTTTTTAAAATTCATTGAGATTTGTTTTCTGGCCTAAGACATGATCCATTCTGGAGGATGTTCCATGTGCTGATGAAAATACTGTGTATTCTTTGGCAGCTGGTTAAAATGTTCTGTAAATGTCAGTTAAGCCTATTTAATGTAGCATGTACGTTAACGTTGATGTTTCCTTGTTGATTTTCTGTTTAAATGGTCTGTTTACCACTGCGAGTAGGGAGTAGAGATCCCTAACTTTTATTTTGATCAAGTCAATTTCTCCTTTTAGAGATAAAAATATTTGCTTTATATATATGGGTACTCCTTTGTTGGGTGCATATATATTTAGAATTAGTATATAATCTTGCTGGTGACCGATCCAAGATGGCCGAATAGGAACAGTTCTGGATTGCAGTTCCCAGTGAAAACACAGAGGGTGAGTGATTATCACATTTCAAAATGAATTTTTACTGCCCACAGACCAGGAGATTCCTGGACAGAAAAGCATCACGAGTCTCCAGAATGGCTGTTTCAGCTGGCTCAGCGGGTTGCTGCACAAAAACTCACACAAATCTGGGCACCATTTCAACTGGCAACTGGAATGTCTGGGAGACAGAGTCGCCCATTCAACTGAAAAAAGTGGGCTGAAACAGGGAGCCAGGTGATCTGGCTCTGCTGGTCCCACTCCTACAAAGACCAACAATCTGAAACGTTCTGGACTGAGTTTCACAGGAAGCACAACTGGACCTGGAATGGTCCAGCTCTGTGGGGGGGGAATGGCATCCACCATTACCAAGGCAGTCTACCACTACTGAGGCAGTCCACCATTACCCAGGCAGTCTGCCATTAGAGAGACAGTCCACCATTACTGAGGCAGACTGCCATTACCGAGGCAGTTCTAACTATACCACTATAAACAAAGCTGCAAGGAAGTTCACACCACAGCTGGGCAGAGCCCATGGCAGCTCAGCAATGCCTCTGCTGGCAGACTGTGACTAGGATACCTCCTCGCTGGGCAGGACATCTCTGAAAAAAGGCAACAGAATGACAGGAACTTATAAATAAAGTCCCACCTTCCCAGGACAGAGCACCTGGAAAAAAGGTGGTTACAAGTTCTGCTGCAGCAGACTCAAACATACCTGCCCAGCAGCGTTGAACAGAACAATGGAGCTCACAGCTCAGCACTTGAGCTCCTATAAGGGACAGACTGTCTCCCCAAGCAGCTCCCAGACCTCTATATAACCAAAGAGACACCTCATAAAGGAGAGGTAAGGCTGACATCTGGTGGGTATCCTTCTGGGACAAAGATAACAGAAGAAGAAACTAGCAGCAACCCTTACTGTTCTACAGCCACTGCAGGTGACCCCCAGGGAAGCAGGGTCTGGAGTGGACCTCCAGCAGTGCTACAGCAGGATGGCCTGACTGTTAGAAGGAAAATTAAGAAACAGAAAGAAATAACTTCATCAACAACAAAAAGGATGTCCACACAGAGACCCCATCTGAAAGCCACCAACTACAAAGTCCATAGGTAGATAAATCCAGAAAGATGGGAAGAAACCAGCACAAAAAGGATGAAAATACCCAAAACCAGAATGCCTCTCCTCCTCCAAGGGATCACAACTCCTCACCAGAAAGGGAACAAGGCTGGATGGAGAATGATTCTGATGCATTGACAGAAACAGGCTTCAGAAGATGGGTAATAACAAACTTCTCTGAGCTAAAAGATCATGTTCTAAACCAATGAAAAGAAACTAAGAACCTTGAAAAAAGGTTTGGCAAAATGCTAATGAGAATAAACAGCTTAGATAGGAATAAAAATAAATTGATGGAGCTGAAAAACAAAATACGAGAACTTCACAAAGCATACACAAGTTTCAACAGCTAGATTGACCAAGCAGAAGAAAGGATATCAGAGACTGAAGATCAACTCAATGAAATAAAGTAAGAAGGCAAGATTAGAGAAAAAAAGAGTAAAAAGAAATGAGCAAAGCCTCCAAGAAATATGGGATTATGTGAAAAGACCTAATCTACATTTGATAGGTGTACCTGAATGTGACGGAGAGAATAAATCCAAGCTGGAAAACACTCTTAAGGATATTATCCAGGAGAATTTCCCCAACCTAGCAAGGCAGGCCAACATTCAGGTCCAGGAAATACAGAGAATACCACAAAGATATTCCTGAAAAAGAGCAACCCCAATGCACATAATCATCAGATTCATCAGGGTTGAAATGAAGGAAAAAATACTAAGGGCAGGCAGAGAGAAAGGTTGGGTTAGCCACAAAGGGAAGCCCATCAGGCTCACAGCAGATCTCTCAGCAGAAATTCTACAAGCCAGAAGAGAGTGGGGGCCAATATTCAACATCCTTAAAGAAAAGAACTTTCAACCTAGAATTTCATATCCAGCCCAAATAAGCTTCATAAGTGAAGGAGAAATAAAATCCTTTATGAACAAGCCATTGCTGAGTGATTTTGTCACCACCAGGTCTGCATTACAGGACCTCCTGAAAGAAGCACTATAGTAAAGAGCATCAAAACAATGAAGAAACTGCATCAACTAATGGGCAAAACAATCAGCTAGCATCAAAATGGCAGGATCAAATTCACACATAACAATATTAACCTTAAAAGTAAATTGGCTAAATGCCCCAATCAAAAGGCACAGACTGGCAAATTGGATAAAAAGTCAAAACCCATCAGTGTGTAGTATCCAGGAAACCCATCTAACATGCAAGGATACACATAGGCTCAAAATAAAGGGGTAGGGGAAGATCTGCCAAGAAAATGGAGAAAAAAAAAAAAGCAGGGGTTGCAATCCTAGTATCTTATAAAATAGACTTTAAACCAACAAAGATCAAAAGAGACAAAGAAGGGCATTACATAATGGTAAAAGGATCAATGCAACAAGAAGAGCTAATGATCCTAAATATATACACGCTCAATACAGGAGCACCCAGATACATAAGGCAAGTTCTTAATGACTTACAAAGAGACTTAGACTCCCACACAATAATAGTGGGAGACTTTAACACTCCACTGTCAATATTAGACAGATCAATGAGACAGAAAATTAACAAGGATATCCAGGACTTGAACTCAGACCTGGACCAAGCAAACGTAACAGACATTTACAGAACTCTCCATCCCAAATCCACAGAATATGCATTCTTTTCAGCACCACATCACACCTACTCTAAAACTGACCACACAATTGGAAGTAAATCACTCCTCAACAAATGCAAAAGAATGGAAATCATAACAAACAATCTCTCAGATCACTGTGCAATCAAATTAGATCTCAGGATTAAGAAACGAACTCAGAACCACACAACTTCATGGAAACTGAACAAATGGCTCTTGAATGTTGACTGGATAAACAATGAAATGAAGGCAGAAATAAAGGTGTTCTTTGAAACCAATGAGAACAAAGACACAATGTACCAGAATCTCTGGGACACATCTAAAGCAGTGTCTAGAGGAAAATTTAGAGCAATAAATGCCCATATGAGAAACAAGGAAAGATCTAAAATTGACACCCATCATCAAAATTGAAAGAACAAGAGGAGCAAGATCAAAAAAACTCAAAAGCTAGCAGAAGACAAAAAATAACTAAGATCAGACCTAACTGAAGGAGATAGAGACACAAAAAACCCTTCAAAAAACAAATAAATCCAAGAGTTGGTTTTTTGAAAAGATCAACAAAATAGACCACTAGCCAGATTAATAAAAAAGAAAACAGAGAAGAATCAAATAGATGCAATAAAAAACGATAAAGGGGATATCACCACAGATTTCACAGAAATACAAACTACCATCAGAAATTACTACAAACAACTCTATGCACATAAATGAGTTAACCTAGAAGAAAAGGATAAATTCCTGGACACTTGCATCCTCCCAAGCCTAAACCAGGAAGAAGTTGAAACCCAGAGTAGACCAATAACAAGGGCTGAAGTTGAGGCAGCAATTAATAGCCTACCAACCAAAAAAAACCCAGGTCCAGATGGGTTCACCATCAAATTCTACCGGACATACAAAGAGAAGCTGGTACCACTCCTTCTGAAACTATTCCAAACAATCCTAAAAGTGGGAATCCTCCCCCAAATCTTTTTATGAAGCCAATATCATCCTGATACCAAAACCCGGCAGAGACTCAACAAGAGAAGAAAACTTCAGGCCAATATCCACGATGAACATAGATGCAAAAATCTTCAATAAAATACTGGCAAACCGATTGCAACAGCACATCAAAAAGCTTATCCATCACTATCAAGTACGCTTCATCCCAGGGATGCAAGGCTGGTTCAACATACACAAGTCTGTAAACGTAATTCACCACATAAACAGAACCAAAGACAAAAACCACATGATTATCTCAATAGATGCAGAGAAGACCTTCGACAACATTCAACAGCCCTTTATGCTAAAAACTGTCAATAAACTAGGTATTGATGGAACATTTATCTCAAAATAATAAAAGCTATTTACAACAACCCACAGCCAGTATCATACTGAATGGGCAAAAACTGGAAGCATTCCCTTTGAACTGGCACTAGACAAGTATGCCCTCTCTCACCACTCCTATTCAATATAGTATTGGAAGTTCTAGCCAGAGCAATCAGGCAAGAAAAAGAAATAAAGGGTATTCAATTAGGAAAGGAGGAAGTCAAATTGTCTCTATTTGCAGACAGCATGATTGTATATTTAGAAGACTCCATTTTCTCAGCCCAAAGTCTCCTGAAACTGATAAGCAAATTCAGCAAAGTCTCAGGAAAAAAAATCCATGTGCAACAATCACAAGCATTCCTATACATCAATAACAGACTTAAAGAGAGCCATTCACAATTGCTATAAAGAGAATAAAACATCTAGTAATACAACTGACAAAGGATGTAAAGGACCTCTTCAAGGAGAACTACAAACCACTGCTGAATGAAATAAGAGAGGACACAAACAGATGGAGAAATATTTCATGCTCATGGTTAGAAAGAATCAATATTGTGAAAATGGCTGTACTGCTCAAAGAAATTTAGGGATTCAATGCTATCCCCATCAAGCTACCAATGACCTTCTTCACTGAACTGGAAAAACCACCTTAAACCTTATATGGCACCAAAAAAGAGCCCACATAGCCAAGTCAATTCTAAGCAAAAAGAACAAAGCTGGAGGCATCACTCTACCTGACTTCAAAGTATACTACAGGGCTACAGTAATCAAAACAGCATGGTACTGGTACCAAAACAGAGATATAGACCAATGAAACGGAACAGAGGCCTCAGAGGCAATGCCACACATCTACAACCATCTGATCTTTGACAAACCTGACAAAAACAAGCAATCGGGAAAGGATTCCCTGTTTAATAAATGGTGTTGGGGAAAACTGGCTAGCCATGTGCTGAAAGCAGAAACTGAACCCCTCCTGACACCTTACACTAAAATTAACTCCTGATGGATTAAAGACTTAAACATAAGACCTAACACCATAAAAACCCTAGAAGAAAACCTAGGCAAAACAATTCAGGACATGGGCGTAGGCAAGGACTTCATGACAAAAACACCAAAAGCATAGGCAACAAAAGCCAAAATAGTTACATGGGATCTAATTAAATTCCAGAGCTTCTGCACAGCAAAAGAAACAATCATTAGAGTGACCCAACAACCAACAGAATGGGAAAAATTTTTGCAGTCTACCCATCTGACAAAGGAGTTATATCCAAAATCTACAAAGAACTAAAACAGACTTACAAGAAAAAAACAAACCCATTCAAAAGTGGGAGAATGATATGAACAGACGCTTTTCAAAAGAAGACATATATGAGGCCAACAAACATACGAAAAAATGCTCATCACCACTGGTCATTAGAGAAATGCAAATCAAAACTACATTGAGATACCACCTCACACCAGTTAGAATGGTGATCATTAAAAAAATCTGGAGACAACAGATGCTGGAGAGAATATCAAGAAATAGGAGCAATTTTGCACTGTTAGTGGGAGTGTAAATTAGTTCAACCCTTGTGGAAGACAGTGTGTCGATTCCTCAAGGACCTAGAAATAGAAATTCCATTTGACCCAGCAATCCCATTACTGGGTATATATCCAAAGGATTATAAATCATTCTATTATAAGGACACATGCACACGAATGTTCATTGCAGTACTGTTTACAGTAGCAAAGATTTGGAACCAACCCAAATGCCCATCGATGACAGACTGGGCAGGGAAAACGTGGCACATATACACCATGGAATACTATGCAGCCATAAAAAATGATGAGTCCGTGTCCTTTGTAGGGACATGGGTATACCTGGAAACTATCATTCTAGCAAACTGACACAAGAACAGAAAATCAAACATTGCATGTTCTCACTTATAGGTGGGTGTTGAGCAATGAGAACACATGGACACAGAGAGGGGAACATCACACACAGGTCTGTGCAGGTGATTGGGGAGGGACAGTGGGGGGGCAGGAAGTTGGGGAGGGATAACATGGGGGAGAAATGTCAGATATAGGTGATGAGGATGGAGGCTGCAAACCACATTGCCATGTAGGTACCTATACAATAATACTGCATGTTCTTCACATGTACCCCAGAACCTAAAATGCAATTATATATATATATATACACATATATGAATAAAAAAATATAATCTTGCTGAATTGACTTTTTTTGCTTTTTTTGTTATTATGTAGTGGCCTTCTTAGTCTCTCTTTGCAGTATTTTATTTGTAGTCTATTTTTTCTCATATAAGCATAGCTATTCCTTCTTTTTTGGTTTACAGTTTCACGGAATATACTTTTCTACTCCTTCACTTTTGGTCTGTATGTGTCTTTATAGGTGAAGTGGGTTTCTTGCAGGCAGCATATAGTTGGGTCTTGTTTCTTCACTCATTCAGTCCCTTTATTCCTTTTATTTGAAGAATTTAGTTCATTTACATTCAGTGCTATTATTGATAGATAAAGACTTACTACTGCCATTTTTTGTGCTTGTTTTCTGGTTGTTTTGTAGCCTCTCTCTTCCCTTCTTACTGTCCTTTGTGGTGTGTGATTCTGTCTGATAGTATGTTTTAACTAGTTGCTTTTTATTTTTAGTGCACCTATTATAGGTTTTTATGTTGTGGGTACCATGAGGTTTGCAAAAACATTTTATAGATACAGCAAAATATTTTAAAGAGATGACAATTTATTTTAGATCACAGATAATAGAAAGAAAGCAAAAACTGAAAAAACACTCCACATTTTTACTTTTGCCCCCCCATATTTTGACTTATGTTGTCTCAATTTACATATTTCTGTATCTTCTATACATCTCTTAACAGATTGCTGTAGGTATTTTTGTTTTTGATAAATTTGTCATTTGCGCTTCATATTAAAGTGGATTGCATATCGCAATTTCAGTATTAGAGTATTTTGAACTTGTTTTCTTACTTAATTTTACCAGTAGGTTTTATACTTTTAAATGTGTGCTTTTTGCATGTTAGTGGTTTTCTTTTTCAGCTTAAAGTATTCACTTTAGCATTTCTTGTAAGATGTTTCTGGTGGTGGTGAATTCTCTCAATATTTGTTTTTCTGGGAAAGACTTTATCTCTCCTTAATATTTGAAGGATAGCTACTCTAGATGCAGTATTTTTGAATGGCAGGCTTTTTTCGTCTCATCACTTTGAAAATATTGTCCAACTGTTTCCTGGCAGGTATGCTTTTACAAAGGCCTTAGTTGTATTTCTTTGTTGTTGTCTTAGCTACTGTCTTCAGGCTGGCTTTCTTCATTCACTTGTAAGGGAAGAGATAATTCTTTACATCTTAAAATAAGACAAAATGGAAAATAAAAATAAACATGATGAGGTATTTTCTTCTGATCATAAGAAATATGCAATTGTATTGAAGAAATAAGACCTAGTATTTGATAGATTATCAGGGTGACTATAGTTTACAATAATCTACTTTGTATTTGAAAATATCTAGAAGAGAAAAATTTGAGTGCTTTTATCATAAGAAAAGACAAATAATTAAGGTACTGGGTATTTCAATTATACAGATTTGATTTTTACAAATAAATTAATGTGTTAAATTTATCACATCTATCCTGAAAATATATATATATATATTATATATTAATAAAACTATAAAAATAAATACAGTTTAAAATAACTTTTAGAAGCAACCTAAGAAATAAGATTACCTCAGTTATCCAAAATGTAGTAGGTTCCTTGGTTATTAATTTAGAACTTACACTGTTATTTCACCCAGTGATTATATTAGTGAGTATATACCCATAAGAAAATAAATTGTTCTATCAAAAATCACATACACTAACATATTCTTTAGAGCACTATACACAATAGCAAAGACATGAATCAGCCTAGGTGCCCATCATTGGTGAATTGGATAAAGAAAATATGGTACACAAGCACCATGGAATACTATGCAGCCATGAACAAGAATGAAATAATATATTTTGCAGGAACATGGATACAACTGGAGACCATCATCCTGAGTGAATTAATGCAGGAAAAGAAAACCAAATATTATATGTTCTCATTTATAAGTGGGAGATAAACATTGGGTACTCATGAGCATAAAGATGGAAACAATAGACATTCTTGGACTACAAGAGGAAGTAGGCAGGGAGGAAAGATATGGGCCAAAAAATTAGTTGTTGAGTACTCTCTTCACTACATAGGTGACAGAATCCTTATCCCAAACCTCAGCATCACACAATATACCCATGTAAAAAACTTGCACATATACTCCTAGTATCCAAAAGTTGAAATTATCTTTAAAAATAACAAATAAATAAATAAATCTATCTTTACTGGCTGATCATCCAGGGTGGCTTTTTAATGTACTACGTTTGTCACCTGGGCTGGGATAATCAGAATAGCTGAGAGACAACCAGGCATCTCTCTCCATATGTGGGCTTCTTAATAGCATGATTATTTCAGGATAGTCAGACTTCTTATAGGTAGGCTAGCTTCCCCCAGAGCACACATTAAGTGTCCTACTAAAGCAAGCAGAAACCACTAATCTTTTTAAATTAGTGGTTTTCAACTGGAAGCTATTTTGTGTAGAGGATATTTGACAATGTCTAGAGATAACGTTTAGTTATTCTAACTGGAAAGACAGTGCAACTGACATCTGGTTAGTAGAGGTCAGGTATGCTGCTGGAAACTCTGCAATGTAGGAGATAGTCTAGATACTGAAAATAATTTTTTAACCCCAAATAGGCCATAGTGCCAAGTTTGAGAAAACCTGTTTTAAAGTCTAGGCCCAAAGAAAAAGAAAAAGGCATTCAAATTGGAAAAGAGAAGGTCAATATATCTTTGTTCGTCATTTATATATTCTTATACCCAGAGAACCGTAAAGACAACCCCAAAAGACTCCTAGATCTACAAATAAATTCAGTAAAGTCTTAGGTTACAAAATCAATGTACACAAATCAGTAGTACTGTTATACACCTGACAATAACTAAACTCAGCACCAAATAAAAAACTGAATCTCTTTTACAGTAGCTATAAAAACAATCTAGGAAAATACTTAAACAAGCAGGTTAAAGATCTCTATGAGGAGAACTACAAACAACTGCTGAAAGAAATTATAGATGACAGAAGCAGATGGAAATACATCCCATGATCATGAATTGGAAGAATCAATATCATAAATATTACCAAAAACAATCTAGAGATTAAATGCATTTTCTATCAAAATACTAACATTTTTAAAGGATTAGGGAAAAAAACTTTCTAAAATCTATATTGAACCAAAAAAGGCCTTAATAGCCAAAGATATTCTAAGCAAAAAGAATAAATTTGGAGGCATCACATTATATAACTTTAAATTATACAAGGCTATAGTAATGGAAACAGCATGGTATAGTATAAAAGTAGACACATAAGTTAATGGAACAGAATAGAGAGTATCCAGAAATAAAGCCAAATACTTACAACCAATTAATCTATGAACAAGCATTAAAAAACATAAATTGAGGTAAGGACATGCTATTGAATAAATGATTCTGGGAAAATTGAATAGGCATATGTAGAAGTATAATACTGGATTTCTCTCTTACTGTATAGAAAAATTAACTCAAGATAGACTAAGCTTTAAATCTAAGGTTTGAGATTATAAAAACTTTAGAAGAAAATGTAAAACAAAACTCTGCACATTGGCCTAGGCAAAGAATTTATGACTAAGACCCCAAAGGCAAATGCAAAAAAAACAAATAAATAAATGGGACTTAATTAAACCAGAAAAATTTATGCACAACAAACAAAATTATCAGAGATAAACAGATAAGTTATACAACAAAATACAATATTTTCAAATTGTGTATCTGACAAAGGGATAATATCCAGAATCTACAAAAAAAGGAACCCAAATGAATCAGCAAGAAAAAGTAAATAATCTCATTAAAATGTGGCCAAAGGATATAAATAGACATTTCTCAAAAGATGATATATAGGCAACTCCTACACATATGGACAGATCTGTGTGTGGATACTCACATTGTGAACTTTTCGCACCAGAACTACTGCAGGAATAAACCAGGAAAGCCAAACCAAACAAAACAAAACCACAGACCCCCCCTGAAGAAAGTGGATTGCTCCTGCAAGGCCCAGGAGACACCACATATACTGTGAGTACCCAAGAAGTTAATGTGGGAAAAAGGGATCTTCTGCCCCTGAACACACACCCTCTCTGGGGAACCTGAAGGTCTAGATCATGGAGAATATTCTGACCTTATGTGGAACTGAGTCAATTTAGAGAGCCAAGCAAAATACAGGGGTATGGGAAGCAGAAGAAAAGCCCTGTGGGCTTAGTAGGTCCATTTATGCCTAGTCTCACAGGGGACCTTGGGGGAGGGCTACCAGAAGTACTGGGGGAAAAAAACCACAGGGAGAAGGAAGCTTCCAGCTGAACCTTGTAACAATTCCAACCGAACATGAAGTCTAATTGCCAGAACTCAAGGGATGTCATGATTTCGGTGTGCAGACTCCACAGGTGGAGTGGCATGAAAGCCATTTTGCTTTTGCAGCTGGAAGGTTGGTAGCCTGGGGCAATTTCTAAGCCCTGCTTTCCCACTGCCTGAAAACAGACTCAGTGCTGTTGGGGGAGTATGGTGAGTGAGACCAGCCTTTTGGATTGAATGGGAGCTGGGTGAGGGTTAGACTACTGGCTTTCCTCCACTTCCCTGACAACTTGCATGACACAGTAGAAGCAGCCATAATCATCCTGGGAACATAAATCTATTGACCTGGGAACCCTACCCCAATTCCCCCACAGCAGCTGCAGCAAGACACACCCAGGAAGAGTCTGAGCTCAGACACTCCTTGCCTTACCCCTCACCTCATGGTCTTTCTCTACACACCTTTGTAGCTGAAGACCAAAGGCATATACTCTTGGGAGTTCTAGGGCACAGGCCACCACATGATTCTCCCTATACTACCACAGCTGAGGCTGTCTTGAAAGTGCCACCTCTTAGCAGGAGGCCAACCAGCACAAAATTAATACATTAAAAATAAACAACAAAAAGTAAGGAACCTCACAGAGTCCATTTTAGCCCCCTGCCACCTCCACCAGAGCAGGTGCTGGAATAAATTTCTGAGAGACCTGCAGAAGATTCACATCACAGGAATTGGTGCAGACAACCACCAGTACGAGCATGGAGCCTGGTAGACCTACTGGGTGGCTAAATCCAGAAGACAGATAACAACCACTAGAGTTCAGCTTTGAAAAAGGCACATCCCTAAAAATAATGGGGAGGGGGGAGTACTACACCAATGGAACACCCTATGAGACAAAAGAGTCTTGAAGAGCTACCTTGAGTCCTAGATCTTTCCTCTGACACAGTCTTCCCTAATGAGAAGAAACTGCAAAAACAATTGTAATGTGTTTTTAATATGACAAAGACAAGATTATGTAACCCCCCAAAAAGTCACTCTAACTCACCACCAATGGATTTAAATCAGAAGAAATTGATGATTTACCTGAAAAAGTATTCAGAAGGTAAGTTATGAAGATAATCAAGAAGACATCAGAGAAAAGTGAAGTCAGATTTTAAAAATATTAAAAATATGATACAAGAAACATGGGGAAAATCTTCAGTGAAATAGATAGCGTAAAGAAAGAACTATAAAACTTCAGGAAATAATAGATGCAATTAGAGAAGAAAAATGCTCTGGAAAGTCTCAGCAACAGAATTGAACAAGCAGAAGAAAAAACTTCAGAGCTTGAAGACAAGGTTTTCAAATTAACTCAATCCTACAAAGAAAAGGAAAAAATAATAAGAGGGAGGGGCCTAGATGGTCAAATAGGAACAGCTCCAGTCTGCAGGTCCCAGTGAGACCAATGAAGAAGGCAGGTGATTTCTGCATTTCCAACTGAGGTACCTAGTTCATCTAATTGGGACTGGTTATGCAATGAGTCCAATCTACAGAGGGTGAGCAGAAGCAGGGTGGGGTGTCACTTCACCTGGGAAGTGCAAGGGGCTAGGGACCTTCCTTCCCCCAGCCAAGGGAAGCTGGGACTGACTGTGCTACCCAGCCAGATTACTACACTTTTCCAGCAGTACTCTCAATCTGCAGATCAAGAGATTCCCTCGTGTGCCTACACCACCAGGGCCCTGGGTTTAAAGTGTAAAATTGAGCTGCTGTTTGGGCAGACACCCAGCTAGGCACAGGAGTTTTTCATACCCCAGTGGTGCCTGGAACTCCAGTGAGACAGAACCATTCACTCTCCTGGGAAGAAGGCTGAAGTCAGGTAGCCAAGTGGTCTCACTCAGTGTCCCACTCCCATGGAACGCAACAAGTAAGATCCACTGGATTGAAATTATCGCTGCCAGCACAGCAGTCTGAATTCAACCTGGGACAATCAAACTTGGTGGGGAGATGGTGTCCGCCATTACTGAGGCTTTAGTAGGTGGGTTTTCCTGACAGTTCTAGGAGACTGGGAGGTCTGGGCTCAGCATGGCAAAGCAACTGTGGTGAGACTGCTTCTCCAGATTTCTCTTCACTGGACTGGGCATCTCTGAAGGAAAGGTAACAACCCCAGTCAGAGGCTTACAGACAAAACCCCCATCTCCCTGGGACAGAGTGCCTGGAAGAGGGGTGGCTATGGATGCAGCTTCAGCTGATTTAATTGTTCCTGCCTGCAGGCTCTAAAGAGAGCAGCCGATACAGCGAGAAGGATTATCCCAGCACTATGCACCAGCTCTGTTAAGTGGCAGACTGTCTCCTCAAGTGGGTCCCTTACCCCCTAGCCTCCTCACTGGGAGAAACCTCCCCACAGGGGTCGACAGACACCTCATGCAGGAGAGCCCCAGCTGGCATCAGGCTGGTGCCCCTCTGGGACAAAGCTAACAGTGGAAGAAGCATTCAGAAATCTTTGCTGTTCTGCTGCTTCCTCTGGTAATACCCAAGTGAACAGGGTCTGAAGCGGAACTCCATAAAACTGCAGCAGACCTGCAGAAGAGGGACCTGCTTGTTAGAGAAAAACTAACAAACAGAAAGCAACAACATCAACATCAACAGAAAAGATCCCTACACAAAAACCACATCCAAATGTTATCAACCTCAAAGATCAAAGGTAGCTAAATCCACGAAAATGTGGAAAAACCAGCACAAAAATGCTGAAAATTCCCAAAACCAGAATGCCTCTTCTCCTCCAAATGATTACAACTCCTCTCCAGCAAGGGCACAAAACTTGGCGGAGAATGAGATTAACTAATTGACAGAAGGAGGCTCCAGAAGATGGGTAATAACAAAGTCCTATGAACTAAAGGAGTATGTTCTAACCCAATGCAAGAAAGCTAAGAACCTTGATAAAAGATTACTGGAACTGCTAACTAGAATAATCAGTTTAAAGAAGAACATAAATGACCTGATGGAGCTGAAAAACACAGCACAAGAACTTCATGAAGCTTACACAAATATCAATAGCTGAATTGATCAAGCAAAAAAAAAAGGATATTAAGATTGAAGATCAACTTACTGAAATAAGGCATGAAGACAAGATTAGAAAAAAAAAGAATAAAAGGAACAAACAAAGCCTCCAGGAAATATGGGACTATGTGAAAAGACCAAAACTACAATTGATCAATTGATTAGTTTACCTGAAACTGATGGGAGAATAGAACCAAGCTGGAAACACACTTTAGAATATTACCCAGTAGAACTTCCTCAACCTAGCAAGACAGGTCAACATTTAGATTCTGGAAATACAGAGGACACCACTAAGATACCTCTCCAAGAAGAGCAACCCAGGACACATAATTGTCAGATTATACAAGGATGAAATGAAGGAAAAAATCTAAGGGTAGCCAGGCAGATTAACAGCAGATTTCTCAGCAGAAATTTTACAAGCTAGAAGGGATTAGGGCTCTATCTTCTGCCTCCTTGAACAAAACAATTATTAGCCAAGAATTTTGTATTCAGCAAAACTAAGCTTCATAAATGAAGAACATATGCAGAGAATTGACTTCTATCAAGCCAGCACTACAAGAACTGCTAACAGGAGCTGCAAATTTTGAAACAAATCCTGGAAACACATAAAAACAGAACCTCTTTAAAGCATAAATCTCACAGAACCTATAAACAAAAATACAATAAAAAAACACCAAGGTATACATTATGAATAGCATGATGAATAGAATATTACCTCACATCTCAATACTAACATTAAATGCAAAGTGCCTAAATACTCCACTTAAAATATACAGACTTGCAGAATAAATAAGAATTCACCAACCATCTATCTACTGACTTCAACTAATTGACAGAAGTAGGCTTCAGAAGATGGGTAATAACAAAGTCCTTTGAGCTAAATGAGTATGTTCTAACCCAATGCTTTCTTGGGTTATATTACTTAGCTCATAGGACTTTATATAACATAAAAATAACAACTCACACAAACTTAAGGTAAAAGGGTGTGAAAAGACATTTCATGTAAATGGACATCAACCGCAAGCAGAAGTAGCTATTCTTACATCAGACAAAACAAACTTTAAAGCAACAGCAGTTAAGAAAAAAGGAAGAAGTAGGTCCACCTCCAAGATAGCTGAATAGGAACACCTATGGTCTATAGCTCCCAGTGAAACTGACACATAAGGCAGGTGACTTCTGCATTTCTAACTGAGTTACACAGTTCATCTCATTGGAACTGGTTGGACAGTGGGTGCAGCCCACAGAGGGTGAGATGAAGCAGGTTGGGGTGTCACCTCATCAGGGGAAGCACAAGGGATCAGGGGATCTCCCTCCCCTAGCCAAGGGAAGCCATGAAGTCTGTACTGGGAAGAACAGTGCATTCTGGCACATATACTGTGCTTTTCTTATGGTCTTCACAACCAGCAGACCAAGAGATTCCCTCTGGTGCATATGCCACCACTGACCTGGGTTTTAAGCACAAAAGTGGCCAGCCATTTGGGTGGACACCAAGGTAGCAGCAGGAGTTGTTTTTTCATATCCCAGTGGCACCTGGAATGCCAGCAAGACAGAATTGTTCACTCACCTTAAAAGGGGGATAAAGACAGTGAGCCAAGTGGTCTGGCTCAGCAGTTCCCACCTCCATGGAGCCCAGCAAGCTAAGATTCACTGGCTTGAGATTCTTGCTGCCAGTACAGCAGTCTGAGGCTTACCTGGGATCTTGAGCTTGGTGCGAGGAAGGGCAACTGCCATTACTAAGGCTTGAGTAGGTGGTTTAACCCTCACAGCATAAACAAAGCCACTGGGAAGTTTGAAATGGGCAGAGCCCACCACAACTCAGCAAGGTCACTGCAGCCAGACTGCCTCTCTAGATTCCAACTCTCTTGGCTGAGCATCTCTGAAAAAAAGGCAGCAGCCCCAGTCAGGGACTTATAGATAAAACCCCCATTTCCCTGGGACAGGGCACATGGGGGAAGGGGGTGGCTGTGGGCATAGCTTCAGCAGATTCAAATGTCCCTGCCTGACGGTTCTGAAGGGAGCAGCAGATCTCCCAGCACAGCATTCAAGCTCTAATAAGGGACAGACTGCCTCCTCAAGTGGGTTCCTGACCACTGTGTATCAACACTGAAAGACAACTTCCAGTAAGGGCTGACAGACAACTCATACAGGAGAGCTCTGGCTGGCATCTGGCAGGTGCACTTCTTGGAAGAAGCTTCCAGAGAAAGAAACAGGCAGAAATCTTTGATGTTCTGCAGCCTCTGCTGGTGATACTCAGGCAAACAGGATCTGGATTGAACCTCCAGAAAACTCCAGCAGACCTGCAGCAGAGAGAGGCCTCACAGTAAGAAAAACAGCAAAAAAAACAACAACAACATAAAACTAACAAACAGAAAGGAATAGCATCAATATCACTAAAAGGATGTCCACTCAGAGACCCCAACCGAAGGTCACCAACATCAAAGGCTAAAAGCAGATAAATCCATGAAGATGGGAAGAAACCAGTACAAAAAGGCTGAAGATTCCAAAAACCAGAACACCTCTTCTATACCAAAGAATCACAACTCCTTACCAGCAAGGTAACAAAACTGGATAGAGAATGAGTTTGATAAATTTACAGAAGTAGGCTTCAAAAGGCGGGTAATAACAAACTCCTCTGAGCTAAAGGAGCATGTTCTAACCCAATTGAAGGAAGCTAAGAACCTCGAAAAAGCTTAGACAAAATGCACCCTTCCTCACAGCACAATGAGATGATGCCCCACCCTACTTCTGCTTGCCCTCCATAAGCATGTTTTAATCCAATGCAAGGAAGCTAAGAACCTCGAAAAAACGTTACAGGAATTGCTAACTAGAATAAACAGTTTAGAGAAGAACATAAATGACCTGATGCAGCTAAAAACACAGCACAAGAACCTCGTGAATCATACACAAATATTAATAGCTGAATTGGTCAAGTGGAAGAAAGGATATCAGAGATTGAAGATGAAATCAATGAAATAAAGCAAGAAGACAAGATTAAAGAAAAAACAAATAGGAAGAAATGAACAAAGCCTCCAAGAAATATGTAACTATGTGAAAAGACAAAATCTATGTTTAATTGCTGTACCTGCAAGTGATGGGGAGAATGGAACCAAGATAGAAAACACTCTTCAGGATATTACCCAAGAGAACATCCCAAACCTAGCAAGGCAGGCCACCATTCAAATTCAGGCAATACAGAGAACACCACAAAGATACTAGAGAAGAACAACCCCAAGACACATAATCTTCAGATTCACCAAGGTTGAAATGAAGCAAAAAATGTTAAGAGCAGCCAGAAAGAAAGATCAGGTTAACCACAAAGAAAAGCCCATTAGATTAACAGCAGATTTCTCAGCAGAAACCCTACAAGCCAGAAGAGAGTGGGGCCAATATTCAACAATCCTAAAGAAAGAATTTTCAACCCAGAATTTCATATCCAAACTAAGCTGCATAAGTGAAGGAGAAATAAAATCCTTTACAGACAAGCAAATACTTACTGAGAGATTTTGTCACCACCAGGCCTACCTCACAAGAGCTCCTAAAGGAAGCTCTAAAAATGGAAAGGAACAACTGGTACTTGCAAAACCATACTAAAGTGCAAAACCAGACTAAAGTGTAAAGACCATAGATGCTATGCAGAAACTGCATCAGCTAACAGGCAAAATAACCAGTTAGCATCATAATGACAGGATCAAATTCAAACATAACAATATTAACCTTGAATGTGAATGGGCTAAATGTCCCAATTAAAAGACACAGACTAGCAAATTGGATAAAAAGTCAAGACCTATCAGTGTGCTGTATTCAGGAGACCCCCCCCTCACATTCAAAGACACATATAGGCTCAAAATAAAGGGATGGAGGAGTACTTTCCAAGCAAATGGAAAACAAAAACAAGTAGGAGTTTCAATCCTAGTCTATGATAAAACAGAGTTTAAATCAACAAACATCGAAAGAGACAATAAAGGGCATTACATGATGATAAAGAGATAAATGCAACAAGAAGAGCTAACTATCCTAAATATATATGCACACAATACAGGAGCACTCAGATTCATAAAACAAGTTCTTAGAGACCTACAGAAAGACTTAGACTCCCCACACAATAATAGTGGGAGACTTTAACACTCCACTGTCAATAATAGATCAACGAGACAGAAAATTAACAATGATATTTAAGACTTGAACTCAGCTCTGGACCAAGTGGACCTAATAGATATCTAAAGAACTCTCCACCCCAAATCAACAGAATATACATTATTCTCAGCACCACATCACACTTATTCTAAAATTGAACACATAATTGGAAGTAAAACATTCCTCAGAAAATGCAAAATAATGGAAATCATGACAGTCTCTCAGAACACAGTGCAATCAAAGTAGAACTCAGGATTAATAAACTCACTCAAAACCAGACAATTACATGGAAACTGAACAACCTGCTCCTGAATGACTACTGGGTAAATAATGAACTTATGGCAAGAAACAAAGATGTTCTTTGAAACCAGTGAGAACGAAGACACATGTACCAGAATCACTGGGACACATTTAAAGCTGTGCATGGAGGAAAATTTATAGCACTAAATGCCCACAAGAGAAAGCAAGAAATATCTAAAATTGATACTCTAACATCACAATTAAAAGAACTAGAGAAGCAAGAGCAAACAAATTCAAAAGCTAGCAGAAGACAAGAAATAACAAAGATCAGAGCAGAAATGAAGGAGATAGAGACACAGAAATCCTTTCAAAAAATTAATAAATCCAGGAGCTGTTTTTTTGAAAAGATCAACAAAATAGATAAACCACTAGCCAGACTAATAAAGAAAAGAGAGAAGAATCAAATAGACACAATAAAAAATGAAAAGGGGGGATATCACCACTGATACCACAAAAATACAAACTACCATCAGAGAATATGATGAACACCTCTATGCAAATAAACTAGAAAATCTGGAAGAAAATGGATAAATTCCTGGACACATACACCCTCCCAAGACTGAACCAGGAAGTTGAATCCCTGAATAGAACAATAACAAGTTCTAAAATTGAGGCAACAATTAATAGCCTATCGACTATAAAAAGCCGAAGACCAGCCATATTCACAGAGGTAGAAGAGGAGCTGGTATCATTCTTTCTGAAACTATTTCAAATAACAGAAAAGAGGGAATCCTCACTAACTCATTTTATGAGACCAGCATCATCCTGACACAAAAACCTGGCAGAGACACAATAAAAAAAAAGAAAATTTCAGACCAACATCCCTGATAAACATTGATGCAAATATCTTCAACAAAATACTAACAAGCCAAATCAAGCAGCACATCAAAAAGCTTATCCACCACAATCAAGTTGGCTTCATCTTTGAGATGCAAGCCTCGTTCAACACATGCAAATCAGTAAACGTAATCCATCACATAAACAGAACTAATGACCAAAACCATATGATTATCTCAACAGATGCAAAAAAGGCCTTTGACAAAATTCAACACCACTTCATGTTAAAAACTCTCAATAAACTAGGTATTGATGGAACATATCTCAAAATAATAAGAGCTATTTATGACAAACACACAGACAATATCATACTGAATGGACAAAAGCTGAAAATCAGCACAAGACAAGGATGCCCTCTCTCATCACTCCTATTCAACATAGTATTGGAAATTCAGGGCAATCAGGCAAGAGAAAGAAATAAAGCATATTCTTTTAGAAAAAGTGGAAGTCAAATTGTCTTTGTTTGCAGATGGCATTATTGTATATTTATAAAACCTCATCATCTCAGTTCAAAATCTCCTTAAGCTGTTAAGCAACTTCATCAAAGTCTCAGAATACAAAATCAATGTTTGAAAATAACAAGCATTTCTGTACACCAATAACAGACAAACAGAGAGACAAATCATTGGTGAACTCCCATTCACAATTGCCACAAAGAGAATAAAACACCTAGGAATACATCTTACAAGGGAAGTGAAGATCCTTTTCAAGGATAACTACAAACCACTGCTTAAGGAAATAAGAGAGGACAGAAACAAATGGAAAAACATTGCATACTCACGGATAGGAGAAATCAATATCATGAAAATGGCCATACTTCCCAAATTAATTTAGAGATTCAATGCTATCCCCATCAAGCTACCATTGACTTTCTTCACAAAGTTGGAAAAAACAACTCTAAGTTTTATATGGAACCAAAAAAGGTCCACATAACGAAGACAATCTTAAGAAAAAAAACCAAAGCTGGTGGCATCACATTACCTGACTTCAAACTATACTACAAGGCTACAGTAATGAAAACAGCATAGTACTGATACCAATACAGATATGTAGACCAATGGAACAGAACAGAGACTTCAGAAATAATGCCACACATCTGCAACCATCTGATTGTTGACAACCCTACAAAAACAAGCAATTGGGAAAGGATTTCTTATTTAATAAATGGTGTTGGGAAAACTGGCTAGTCATGTGCAGTAAGCTGAAACTTGATCCCTTCCTTACACTGTATACAAAAATTAACTCCAGATGGACTAAAGACTTAAACATAGGACTGAAAACCATAAAAACCTTAGAAGAAAACCTAGGCAATATCATTCAGGACATAGGCATGGGCAAATACTTCATGACTAAAACACTAAAAATGATGACAACAACAGCCAAAATAGACAATTTGAGATCTAATTAAACTAAAGAGCTTCTGCACAGCAAAAGAAATGATTATTGGAGTGAATTGGCAACCTGTGGAATTGGAGAACATTTTTGAAATCTATCCATCTGACAAAAGGCTAAAATCCAGAATCTACAAAGAACTTAAACACATTTACGAGAAAAAAAAAAAACCATCAAAAAGTGGGTGAAGAATATGAACAGACAATTCTCAAAAGAAGACATTTATGCAGCCAACAAACATTTAAAAAAGCTTATCATGACTGGTCATTAGAGAAATGCAAGTCAAAACCACATTAAGAAACCATCTCATGCCAGTTAGAATGGTAATCATTAGACTCAGGAAACAACAGATGCTTGAGAGAACGTGGAGAAATAGGAATGCTTTCACACTGTTGGTGGGAGTTTAAATTTGCTTAATCATTATGGAAGACAGTGTGGCGATTTTCAAGGACCTAGAACTAGAAATACCACTTGACTCAGCAATTCTGTTACTGGTTATGTACCCAAAGAATTATGTATTATTCTACTATAAAGACATATGCACACGTATTATTGTGGCACTGCTCACAATAACAGACTTGGAACCAATCCAAATGCCCATCAATGATAGACTGGATAAAGAAAATGTGGCACATATACACCTTAGCTTACTATACAGCTATAAAAAACGATGAGTTCATGTACTTTGCAGGAATATGGATGAAGCTGGAAACCATCATTCTCAGCAAAGTAACACGAGAACAGAATGCCAAAAAACTGCATGTTCTCACTCATTATTGGGAGTGGAACAATGAGAACACAAGAATGCAGGGAAGGGAACATCTCAGACTCGGGCCTGTCAGAGAGTAGCAGGCTAGGGGATGGATAACATTAGGAGAAATACCTAATATAGACAAAGGGTCAATGGGTGGAGTAAACCACCATGGCATGAGTATACCTATGTTACAATCCTGCACACTCTGCGCATGTATCCCAGAACTTAGAAAAGAAAATGCAATTTTCATTTATTAGGTTTATGCTATTTGAGTCTCTTCTCTGTTTTATATGAAAAGAAGTTTTAATATATTTACAATCAAGTCTGTCAATCTTCGATTATGATTTCATCTTCAATGTCATGTTAGGCAAGATTATAAAATTATTTGCCAGTCTATTTTCTTTCACTTCTATTTTATGTATCTGTCTTTGTTCTGCCTTTAACAATCTGACATGTATTTGTATAAATAAAATATTTAACTTTTTTAAAAAAACAGAGAAACATTATATGATAATAAAAAGCCTTGTCCAACAGGAAAATGCCACAATCCTAGGTATATTTGTAACTAACATTGGAGCTCCTAAATTTATAAAACAATCACTACTGGACCTATGAAATGAGATAGACAGCAACACAATAGTAGTCGGGGACTTTAGTACTCCATTGACAGCATTAGACACATCATTGAGACGAACATCAACAACAACAACAAAATGGATTTAAACTCTACCTTGAAACAAATGGACTTAACAGATATTTACAGCACATTCTACCAAACAACCATGAATATACATTCTATTCATCAGCCCATGGAACTTTCTCCAGAGATAGACCATATAATAGACCACAAAACAAGTCTCAATATATTTAGAAAAATTTAAATTATATCAAGTACTTTCTCAAACCACAGTGGAATAAAACGAAATCAAGTCCAAAAGGAAACCCCAAAGCCATGCAAATACATGGAAATTAAATAACCTGCTCCTGATTGATCATTGGGTCCACAACAAAATCAAGATAGAAATTTAAAAATTCTTCCAACTAAATGACAATAGTGACACAACCTATCAAAGCCTCTGAAATATAGCAAATGTGGTGCTAAGAGGAATGTATATAGCCCTATTGCCTACATAAAAAGTGTTAAAGAGCACAATTAGACAATCTAAGGTCACACCACAAGGTACTAGATAAACAAGAACAAACCAAACTCAAACCCAGGACAATAAAGGAAATAATCAAGATCAGAGCAATAATAAATGAACTCAAAATAAACAAAATAAAATACAAAAGATAAGTGAAACAAATAGCTGGCTCTTTGAAAAGATAAAGTTGATAGATCATTAGAAAGAGTAACCAAGAAAAGAAGAGGGAGAAGCCAAATAAGCTCAATTAGAAATAAAACAAGGAATTATAACTGACACCACAGAAATATAAAAGATTATTTAAAGCCAATATGAACACTTTTACACACATAAACTAGAAAACCTAGAAAAGATAAATAAATTTCAGGAAAAATACAATTCTTCTATGTTAAATCAGGAAAAATTAGATAACCTGCACAGTCCAATAACAAGCAGCAAGATTGAAATGGTAACTTTAAATTTACCAACAAAATAAGATCCAGAACCAAATGGACTCACAGCTAAATTTTACCAGCCATTCAAAGAAAAATTGGTATCAATCCTATTGACACTATTCCACAAGACAGACAAAGAGGGAATCCTCCCTAAAACATTCTGTGAAGCAAGTATTACCCTAATACCAAAACCAGGAAAGGTCTTAACCAAAAAAGAATACTGCAGGCCAATATCCCTGATGAACATAGATGCAAAAATTGTAACAAAATACTAGCTCACCAGATCCAACAACATTAAAAAGATAATCCATAATAATCAAGTAGGTTTCATACCAGGGAGGCAGGGATGGTTTAACATACAGAAGTGAATCAATGTGATACACCTTATAAACAGAATTAGAAACAAAAATTACATGATTATCTCAATAGACACATAAAAAGCATTTGACAAAATCCACCATCCCTTTATGATTAAAACTCTCAGTAAAATCAACATACAAGAGACATAGCTCAATGTAGTAAAAGCCATCTATGACAAACCCACAGCCAACATAATACTGAATATGGAAAAGGGGGAAAGTATTCCCTCTGAGAACCAGAACATGACAAGGATATCCACTCTCACCTCTTCTGTTCAACATAGTACTGGAGTTTTAGCCAGAGCAATCAGACAAGAGAAAGAAATAAAAGGCATTTGAATTAGTAAAGAGAAAGTCAAACCCTCACTGTTTGCTGATGATATGATTGTATACCTAGAAAACCTTTTAGACTCCTCCAGAAAGCTCCTAGAACTGTTAAAGAATTCAGCAAAACTTCAGGATACAAAACTAGTGTACACAAATCAGTAGTTCTCCTATACACTAACAGCAACCAGGTTGAGAATCAAATCAAGAACTCAACCCCTGTTAAAACAGCTGAAAAAAATTAAAATACTTAGGAATATACCTAACCAAGGAAGTGAAATAACTCTACAAAGAAAACTATAAAACACTGCTAGAGAAATGATAGACAATATAAATGAATAAGAAACATATCCCATGCTCATGGATGGGCATGCCAAAAGCAATCTACATATTCAGTGCAGTTCCCATCAAAATATCACCATCATTCTTCACAGAACAGAAAAAAATCCTAAAATTCATATAAAACCAAAAAAGAGCCCACATACCCAAAGCAAGACTAAGCAAAAGAACAAATCTGAAGGCATCACATTATCTGATTTCAAAACTATATTATAAGGTCATAGTCACCAAACAGTATGGTACTGACATAAAAATAGGCACATAGACAAATGGAACAGAATGGAGAACCCAGAAATAAACTTAAATACTTACAGCCAAGTGATCTTTGACAAAGCAAACAAAAACATAAAGTGGAGAAAGGACACCTTATTCAGCAAATGGTGCTGAGATAATTGGCAAGCTACATGTAGGAAAATAAAACTGAATCCTCACCTCTCACCTTATACAAAAATAATCTTAAGATAGATCAAGGTCTTGAATCTATGTCCTGAAACCATAAGAATTCTAGAATACAACATTGGAAAAGCCTTTCTAGACATTTTCTTAGGCGAGAATTTAATGATCAAGAACCCAAAAGCAAATGCAATAAAATCAAAGATAAATAGCTGGGAATTAATTAAACTAAAGAGCTTTTGCATGTCAAAAAGTCAGCAGAGTAAATAACCCACTGAATGGGAGAAAATCTTCACAATCTATACATCTGACAAATGACTAATATTCAGAATCTACAATGAACTAAAACAAATTAGCAAGGGAAAGAAAATGATCCCATCAAAAAGTGGGCTAAGGACATGAATAAACAATCTCAAAAGAATATATACAAATGGCCAACAAACATATCAAAAAATTCTCAACATTACTAATGATTAGGAAAATGCAAATCAAAACCACAATGCAATACCACCTTAGTCCTACACGAATGGCCATAATCAAAAAATTAAATAAAAAAAATATTGGCATGGATATGGTGAAGAGGGAACACTTCTACACTGCTGGTGGAAATGTAAACTAGTGCATCCACTATGGAAAACAGTGTGGAGATTCCACAAATAACTAAAAGTAGATCTATCATTTCATCCAGCAATCCCATGACTGGGTATCTATCCAGAGGAAAAGAAGTCATCATGCGAAAAAGATACTTGCTCACACATGTTTACAGCAGCACAATTTGCATTTGCAGAAATGTGGGACCAATCCAAATGCCCATCAATCAGACTGAATAAAGAAACTGTGATACATATATAAACAATGGAATACTACTCAGACATATAAAGAAATGAACTAATAGCATCTACTGCAACCTGTATGGCATTGGAGACTATTATTCTAAGTGAAGTAACTCAGTAATGGAAAACCAAATGTTGTATGTTCTCACTCATAATTGGGAGCTAAGTTGTGAGGAAGCAAAGGCATAAGAATGATACGATGGACCTTGGGGACTCCAGGGGAAAGGGTGGGAAAAGGGGTAAGGGGTAAAAAGAATACAAATTGGGTTCAGTGTATACTGCTCAAGAGATGGGTGCATCGAAATCTCACAAATCATCACTAAAGTACTTATTTATATAACTAAATACCACCTGTTTCCCAAAAACCTATGAAAGTATACAATTTTAACAAAACACAAAAAAGAAGATATATAAATGACCAACATACATGAAAAAGAAACTCAACATTATTAGTAATCAGGAAAATACAAATTAAAATCCTAATGTGATATCACCTTATCCCAGCCAGAGTGGCCATTATTAAAAAGTGAAAAACAATAGATATTGGCATAAATGTGGTGAAAAAAATGCTTATACACTACCTACCAGTGGGAATTTAAATTAGCAAAATTTTTAGGAAAAACAGTATGGAGATTTCTCAAAGAACTAAAAGTAGATCTACCATTTGATCCAGAAATCCCACTACTGGATAACCATCCAAAGGAAAAGTAAAAGCAGTCAGTATATCAGATAGACATCTGCATGTGTATGTTTATTGTAGCACAATTTACAGTTGCAAAGAAATGAAATCAACCTATGTGACCATCAGCTGATAAGTGGATAAAAATAATGGAATATAAAAATTTATATATACGTGTATATATATATATATATATATATACACGTATATATACCTTGAAATACTAATCAGCCATAAAAAGAACAAAATAATGTCTTTTGCTGCAACTTGGAGGGAACTGGAGGCCATTGTTCTAAGTGAACTAACTGGGGAATTGAAAAGCGGATACCGTATGTTCTTACTTTTAAGTGGGAGCTAAGCTATGAGTACACAAAGGCATATAAGAATGATATAATAGGCATTGGAGATGCAGAAGGGTAAGGGTGGGAGAGAGGTAATGAATGAAAAACTAACTATTGGGTAATATGTACACTACTCAGGTGATGGGTGCCCAAAATTTTTAACTTTACCATTATACAATTTATCCATGTAACAAAAAAATCCATATGTAGCTCTAAAGCTATTGAAATAAAAAGAAAAGAAAAAACAAATCCATCTTTCATGTTTTTGCTAAAATTATACTTTCTTATATCTTATTATTTCTCTTCATAAGGTATTTTTTTTCTTGTTGACCTGGAAAAGTTAAGTAGCAGATTGCTACCAATAATAAAGTTTGCAATTTACAAGTTACAGAATATCAATACTAAATAAAAAACAAAATAAAGTCTAGGCCCGGAATTGGCATAACATCACTTTTGCCACATTCAGTTGGTCAAAGCAGTCATGGGCTGGAAGTTTAGTCTGTAAAGAGTTTGAAATAAAAGGGCTCTAGAGCCAGGCATGTTGGTGCGTGCCCATAGTTCCAACTACTCAGGATGCTGAGGTGAGAGGATTGCTTGAGCCCAAAAGTTCAAGGCCAGCCTGGGCAACATAGTGATATTCCATTTCTTTAAAAAGGGAGGGCTCTGGTCTTGGTGATACCAGTTGCAACTAATGATAAAGATAAGGTACTTTTCTGAAAACCTCATGATAAATTAGTTGAAAGTCTAGTAATCAGTGAGACTGTAATGGCTAATTTTATCTGTCAACTTTAAGGGTGTTTTGGATGAAGACTAAGAGTCCTATTTGTGAACGTTGAGTAAGCAGATATCTCTTCATAATGCTGGTGGGCTTAATGTAATCACTTGAAAGTCTAAATAAAACCAAAAAAAATTTTGAACCCCTGAGCAAGATGAAATTCTCCAGAGACTTCACCTTCATCTTCATATTTTACCTGCACATCAATCCTCCAGTATCTCTGCTTGCCAGTTTTTGGACTGGAACTACACCAATGGCTCATCTTGATCTAGTGCCTGTGGTCCCACATGGCAGATTTGGACTTGCCAGCCTTTATAGTCACATATTCAATTCCTATTAATAGATTACTTGCTATATATATACACACACATCCATTTATGTAAATACTTATCTTTCTGTGTACATATATATTTCATTGGCTAAATTTCTCTGAAGAAACCTAAGTAATACAGAAGCCTTTTTTCTTGGGTGTTTAGAATAATAGTACTTATACATCTAGACAGGAATTTGAATGATTCCTCCATAGGGAAACTCAGTAACTAATGAGAAAAGGCCCATAAAATGACCAATTCCTACAAAATTTCTCATGGTGCCATTAGTTGACAAGTGCCACTCAATCAACTTTTTTAGGGTCTCATTCTTATATCTGAGTATTAAGTGTCTTAAATCTCCACGTATTTGAGAAAAAGCTTTAACATTAAATGCAGAGACAAAAGCAGGCCAAAATTGGTTTGGGGTGAGAACCTTGAAGGAAATATAGGAGTCTAGGGATAGTAAACTTAAAACAAACGAAACTCACAACAGCAGCAAACTGTTGTAAAATTAATACCAGAGGAGAGATAGAAAAAATGTTGCATCAAGAAACAAGAATAGCATACTATAAAAAAAGAAAAAGTGTAGGATAAGAACAAGTTCATGAAAATAAAAAATAAAACAGAAATATATAGCTCAAAAAATAGATTGGATGAAAAGTTAAGAAAATATTTAAGAAGGAAGAAATAGACTGAGAGAAGCAAAATAGAAGAGAAAAATATTTTTTAAAATAGAGAATAAATCTACAAGGTCCAACATCCATCTAGTAGGGGCTATGGCAACAGAGAGACAGAAAACGAAAAATTGTGGTGGCTAGTACCCAGACATGGCTCCCCAATGAACCATGCCCTCCCATATTTGTATCCCTGCCTATTTTCCTCTCCTTGAATTTGGGCTAAACTTTGATTTGCTTTAGGAATAATAAAATGTGACAGAAGCAATATGTGTTTTTTTCACCCTAGGTCATTAGAAGCCTTGCAATTTGTGTTTGGTTATTTGAAATACAGACTCTGGGAGAAGTCAACCACCATGAAATAAGTTGTTCTATCTAGAGACTACCATGTTGTTAAAAAGACCAAGCTAACCATATGAAACACCATTCCAGCTGAAGTGCTGAGACATGTGATTGAGGAAGCCATCTTATTAAATATCTGCCCAGTCATGCTTTTAGTTGACTCTAGCCCCAGTCATCATATGCCTACAGCAATATGCAGAAGCCTCAACTGAGAACTTCCCAATTGAGCCCAGTTAACTTACATGCCTGGGTGTGTTAGATAATACATTTTAAGAAAGTTGACAATGCTAATTGCCCAAGAGTACTACCTTCTTCCAGGTCTCTGTCATACTTTCCTTTAGCTACATTATTGTTCTTCTACAGCATCAAAAAGTTTGTAATTATGTAATTATTTGTGTGGTTAGGTTTTTTCTCCTGGTCTATACATTGTGTGAGGGCAAGGAATATCCCCAATTTCTTCAATGATGTAACATGAACACCTAATTAGCATCCGGTAAGTACTCAATAAATATTTATTGACTGAAAGAATTAAATAATCTAAGTTGTAACATTGGAGGGTAACTTGTCTTTTCTCATTGGCTTTCTCACATTATTTTTACAAAGCAAAGTCCAAATCCTATTGGGAAGAATCCTATTTGGAAGAATTGGGAAGAATGGGAGAGAGGCAGCGTAACGTAGTTTGAATATTGGAAATTGTGCATTTGGCACTAATAAACTGATAGGCATTTGTGCTTTAGTTACCTCATGTATCAAATGAGGTACCATGTATCAAATAACAGTACCTGCCTCACAGGGTTGTTATATGTAAATATAATTTTACATGTATGTGTAATATATGTAAACTGCTTAGAATGGTGTCTGGAGCATAGCAAACACTTTATAGATGTTAAATATTTGCAGAAATTATTTAATGCTTGATCTGAATGCTTCACCTATATGACAAAAATAATGATATAAACCAATAATACTAAAACATTTCAAAGTCATCCATCTCATTTTACAATTAATTCTTTCCCTCTCCTATGGAAAACAAACACACACATAGACTCCCTTCCCCATTATATAAATCTGGAACTAAAACTCTAAAAAATGTTGTATTAATTCATTTTATTTATTAAATTTCACCAAACTTAGACTATATAATCCTAGATGATTAAAGACATGTTTTAAAACATTTTATTTGTAATAATTATGATTCAAAAGGCATATATTGTCAAGTGAGATATAATAAATCATTGCTTGGGCTTTTAAGGACTATTTAATTTTTTTTTTTATAAAATTTCCAAAAGAAATGTTTTATTTCAACTTTCTCATGACATTATTTTGCAAGAGAAATGCATAACAAATTTAAATCATATGATGTCATCACTTTAAAAAACAAAGACAAAAAAACTTTATCTAAAAAGTTGCATTACATAAAATAGACCAAATGTAAAAACTTAAGTTTTCAGGAAAAAATATTGCTTTCTATATTCTTTACTTACCTATTCTTCCTTGTCACAGAAGGACTATTTAATTTTTAATGTTTAACTCTTATGAAGAAATAAAATCCATTTTGACTTACACTATTATGTGATACTTGATATAAATATGTACAGACAACATTCATGAGAAATAGCATTTTTTCAAAAAAGAATTTTTTAAACTACTAATAAATAATCAGAATGAACAACTCTAGTTATAGAGATATGTGAAAAAAATGATTATTATTCCATGTAGAATTTGGACTTTTGCCTCTTATTATTTTTCATATAATGTAATTAACATAATCTGAAAGACTATTGTATTTATGAGCGGTAAATAGAGTATTATTAATAAGAGGCAATAGCCTTAAAGTCATGTATTTTAGGATAAAAATTATTAGTATCTTTTGTGTAAATATTACAGTAAAAACATATTCTACATTCTTCTTTTTTTGTATTGATCACAATGTTTTATTTAGATTTAAATGGATCTCTGAAATTGGCAAATTGATATTTTATGTTAAATTTTAACTACATTTACTAATAAATGGCCCTGTTCTCTTTTTCTTTACTAAAATTTTATGGGATATTGCAGTCAAGATTACATTTGCATCATATAAAAAGGCCAGGAAGCTTCTATTTTCTATTTTCTGAAAACATGTGTATGTGAGAAATCAAGCGTTTCTTAAAATTATGTTATAATTCACCCATAAAACTATGTGTGTGAGAACATTTTTAAATGTATTAATTTTTAATTTTTAAAATTTTTATGTTCAGGGATATATGTATAGGTTTGTTATATAGGCAAATTACATGTCATAGGAATTTGATTTATAGATTATTTAATCACCTAGGTAGTAAACATAGTACCTAATAGATAGTTTTTCAAACTTCTTCTTCCTTCAAACCTCCACCTTCAAGTAGGTCCCAGAGTTCTGTGATTCCCATCTTTGTGTCCATGTGTACTCAATGTTTAGCTCCCACTTATAAGTGAGAATGTGTAGTATTTGCTTTCCTTTTTCTGCACTTGTTCACTTAGGATTATGGCCTGCAACTCCATCCATGTTGGTGCAAGGGCATGATCTCACTCTTTTATATGACTGTGTAGTACTCTATGGTGTATATATATGACATTTTCTTTATCCAGTCTACTATTGGTGACCATTAGTGTTATTTCCATGACGTTGCTATTGTGAATAGTGTTACGATGAATGTACATGTGCATATGCCTTTGTGGTAGAATGATTTTATGTTCCTTTGGGTATATATCCAATAATGGAATTGCTGGGTTAAATGTTACTTCTGTTTTCAATTCTTTAAGGAATCACCAAACCACTTTCCACAGTGGTGGAACTAATTTACATTCCCACCAGCAGTGTATAAGCATTCCCTTTTCTCTGCAAACTCATCAGCATCAGTTATTTTTTTATTTTTTAGTAATAGCCATTCTGACTGGCGTGAGATGGTATTGTGGTTTTAATTTGCATTTCTCTAATGATTAGTGATGTTCAGCATTTTTTCATATACCTAGGTGGCACGTGCGTGTCTTCTTTTGAAAAGTGTCTGGTGATATCGTTTGTCCACTTTTTTAATGAGGCTGTTTGTCTTTTGCTTGTAAATTTGTTTAAGTGTCTTACAAATTCTGAATATAACGCCTCTGTCAGATGTGTAATTTACAAATGTTTTTGTCAATTACGTAGGTAATGTTTTCTCCCATTACGTAGGTTACTATCTGTTGAGAGTTTCTTTTGCTGTGCAGAAGCCATTTAGTTTAATTAGATCCTGTTTGTCAACTTTTGTTTTTGCTGCAATTGCTTTGACATCTTTATCATGGTATCTTTTCCAGGGCCTATGTCCAGAATAGTATCTCCTAGGTTATCTTTTAGGGTTCTTATAGTTTTATGTTTTACATTGAAGGCTTAATTCATCTTGAGTTGATTGTGTGTATATGGTGCAAAGAAGTGGTCTAACTTCGATCTTTTGCATATGGCAACCCAGTTATCTCAGCATCATTTACTGGCTAGGGGTGTCCGTTCCTCATTGTTCATTTTTCATGACTATCAAAGATCAGATGGTTCTAGGTATGTGGCTTTATTTCTAGGTGTGTGGTCCTCTATCCTGTTCTACTTGTCTTTGTGTCTGTTTTGGTACCAGAACCATGATTTTTTGGTTACTGTAGTCTTGTAGTATAGCCTGAAGTTGGGCAATGTGATGACTACAGCTTTGTTCTTTTTGCTTAGAATTGCATTGACTATCTGAGCTCTTCTTTGGTTTCACATGAATTTTAAAATAGTTTTTTTTCTAATTCTATGAAGAATGCCATTTTGTAGTTTGATAGGAATAGCATTAGATATGTAAGTTGCTTTGGGCAATATGGCCATTTAAAGATAGTGATTCTTTCTATCTATGAGCATGGTATATTTTTCCATTTGTTTGTGTCATCTCTTATTTCTTTTGAGCAGTATTTTGTAATTCATGTTGTAGAGATCTCCTATTCTTCTGATTAGTTTTATTCCTAGGTACATTTTTGTGGCTATTAGGAATTGAATTGTATTTGTATTTGGTTCTCAGCTTGGACATTGTTGGTGCATAGAAATGCTATCAATTTTTATGTATCGATTTTGTATTTTGAAACTTTGCTGAAGTTGTTTATCATATCTAGGATCTTTTGGGCAGAAGCTATGGAGTTTTCTAGGTATAAAATCATACAATCTACAAACAGAGATAGTTTGACTTCCTTTCTTCCTGTTTGGGTACTTTTTTTTTCTTTTGCCTGACTGCTCTAAGACTTCCAATACTATGTTGCATAGAAGTGGTGAGAGTGGGCATCCTAGTGTTGTTCTGGTTTTCAAGGGGAGTATTTCCAATTTTTGCCCATTCAGTATGATTTTGACTCTGTTTGCCATAGATGGCCCATACACGTTTGAAGCATATTCTTTCAATGCAACACAAGAAAAGGTTGAATATTATCAAACAGAATTTTTGCATCTATTGAGATGATCATGTTGTTTTTGTTTTTAGTTCTGTTTATGTAGTAAATCACATTTATTGATTCGCATATGTTGAGCCACCCTTGCACCCCAGAGATAAAGCTTCCTGATGGTGGATTAGCTTTTTGATGTCCTGCTGGATTTGGTTTTCTAGTTTTTTGTTAAACAATTTTGCATCTATGTTCATCAAGGATATTGCCTGGAAAGTGTTTTTTTGTTGTTTCTCCGCCAGATTTTGGTAGGAAGGTGATGATGACCTCATAAAATGAGTTAGGGAGCAGTTCCTGTTTCTCAATTTTTGAATAGTTTTTGTAGGAATGGTACTATCTATTCATACATCTGGTAGAAGTCAGCTGTGAAGCTGTCTGGTCCTTGGCTTCATCTCATTGGTAATCTTTTCATTACTAATTCAATTCTAGACCGAGTTACTGGTTCTGTTCAAATATTTAATTTCTTCCTGGTTCAATCTTGGGAGGTTGTATGTTTCCAGAAAAGTATCCATTTCTTCTAGGTTTTATACCTCTTGTGTATAGAGATGTTCATAATACTCTCTGAGGGTTTTTTGTACTTCTTTGGAGGTGGTGGTTATTTCAACTTTTTCATTTCTCATTGTGCTTATTTAGATTTTCTCTCTTTTCTTTATTAGGGTAGCTTATGGTTTATCAACCTTATTTTTTCAGAATGCCAACACCTAAATTTGTTGATATTTGGTACTATTTTTCACATCTTAATTTACTTCAGTTCAGCTCTGTTCTTATTTCTTGTCTTCTGCTAGCTTGGGGTTGGTTTGCTGTTGCTTCTCTGGTTCCTCTAGGTGTAATTTTAAGTTGTTAATTTGAGATCTTTCTAACTTTTCACTGTGGGCATTTAGCACTATACACTTCCCCTGTTAACACTGCTTTAGCTGTGTCCCAGAAATTCTGATTTGCTTTATCTTTTTTCTCATGCATTTCAAAGAATTCCTGGATTTCCACCTTTGTTTCTTTGTTTATGTGCAAGTCATTCAAGAGCTAGTAGTTTAATTTTAATGCGATTGTTTTGTTTTGAGTGATTTTCTTAGGATTTATTTTTCTTTTTATTGTGCTGTGGTCTAATGTATTTTTTTATCATTTTAATTTCTTTTGAGTTTGCTGAGGATTGTTTTATGGCTGATTGTGTGATTGATTTTAGAGTACATGCTATGTGCAGATAAGAAGAATGTATATCCTGTTGTTTTGGCATGGTGAATTCTGCAGATGTCTGTTTTGCTAATTTGATCAAATGTTGAGTTCAGGTCCTGAATACTTTTGTTAGTTTTCTGCCTCAATGATCTGTCTAATACTGTTAATGAGGTATTGAAATCTCCCACTCTCATTTTGTGGTTATCTAAGTCTCTTCATAGGTCTCTAAGAACCTGCATTATTAATGTGGGTACTCCTGTGTTGGATGCATATATATTTGGAATATTTAGGTCTTCTCGTTGAATTGAACACTTTACCATTATGTAATGCCCTTTTTTCATTTATTTATTTATTTTTTTGCTCATTGTCAGTTTAATGTCTGTTTTGTCTGAAATTGGCATAGCAACCCCTGCTTTTTAATGTTGTCCATTTGCTTGTTAGATTTTCCTCTATCCCTTTACTTTGAGCCTAGAGGTGTTATTGCATGTGTGATGGGACTCCTGTAGACAGCAAACGATTGTGTCACTATCCTATTTATGACTCTGTGCTTTTTAATTGGGGGATTTAACCTGTTTACACTCAAGGTTAATGTTAATATATTTAGATTTGGGCCAGGTGTGGTGGTTCACACCTGCAAAACCAACACTTTGCGAGGCCAAGGTGGATGGATTGCTTGAGGCCAGGAGTTTGAGATCAGCCTGGTCAACATGGTGAACTCCTGTCTCTACTAAAAATACAAAAAATAGCTGGGTGTGGTGATGTGTGCCTGTAATCCTACCTATCTGAGAGGCTCAGGCATGAGAATTACTTCAACCTGGGAGGCAAAGGTTTCAGTGAGCCAAGGATGCACCACTGCACCCCAGTCTGGATGACAGAGTGAGACTCTGTCTGAAAAAACATATATATGTAGGTTTGATCCTGTCGTCATGCTGTTAGTTGGTTATTAATGATACTTGATTGTGTGGCCACTGTATAGTGCCAGTAGTCTATGTACTCAAGTGTGCTTTTCTGGTGGCTGGTAACAATCTTTTTTTTTTTTTTTTTTTTCATATTTAGCATTTCCTTAAGGACCTCTTACAAGGCAGAGCTGGTGGTAACAAATGCCCTCAGCATTTTGTTGTTGGAAAAGAATCTTATTTCTCCTTCACTTATACAAATTAGTTTGGCTGAGTATGAAATTCTTGTTTGGAATTTATTTTCTTTATGAATCCTTAATACAGGTCTCAAATATCTTTGTTTTGTAGAGTTTCTGCTGATAGTTCCTCTATTAGCCTGATGTGATTTCATTTGCACATGAAAATGCCCCTTTTCTCTAGCTGTCTTTAACATTTTTTTCTTTAATTTTGATCTCATAGAATCTGATGACTATGTGTCTTGTGGATGGCATTTGGACAGTATTTTACAGGGATTCTCTATATTTCCTCAGTTTGACTGTTTGCCTCTCTAGTGAAGCTGGAAAAATATTTATGGATAATATTCTCAAATATATTTTACAAGTTGCTGGCTTTTTTCCCCTCTCTTTGGGGGATGCCAATGTGTCATGTATTTGGTCTCTTTACAGATTTCCATATTTCTTGGAGGTTTTATTTTTCTTTATTTATTCTTCTTTATTTTTTTCAGGCTGTGTTATTTTAAAGAATCATTCTACAAGCTCTGACATTCTTTTTTCAGCTTTGTTGATTCTGGTGTTAATACTTGTAATTTTATTATAAAATTTTGAAGTGAGTGTTTCAGTTCTATCAGTTTAGCGTAATTCTTTTCTTAAAATGACCATTTCACCTTTGATTTCCTGTATTATTTTATTGTATCCCTTAAATTCCTTGAATTGAGTTTTGACTTTCTCTTGAATGTTGATGATCTTCATTCCTATCCATATTCTTAATTATATTTATGATATTTCAGCCATTTCACCCTGCTTAAAAACCATTACTGGGGAACAAGCGTGGTTGTTTGAAGGTAAGAAGACTCTGACTTTTTGAGTTGCTGGAGTTCTTGTGCTTTTTTTTTCTCATCTACATGGGCTGATGTTCCTTCCATCTTTGAACTTGCTGTCCTTTGGAATTATTTTGTTGTTGATTTTTTTTATGCTCTTTGGTGTTTGATTGTGGTATAAGGTGGGTTCAGTCAACTGGCTTTTATGCTAGTCCAACCCTGGGCTTGGAGGATTCCCTTCCGATTTCTGCTTCCATGGCTACATTTGGTTTTTGTGTGTTTTGGTCCATAAGACTTCCTTAAGTAGGTGCTGCAGTTGACAGAAAGGTCATATCCTTTCTTGGCTGGCCTTAATCTGCTGTCTGAGTGTTTCTCTGGGGAGCACAGGATTGCACCTGCCTACTGAGTTCAGGCAGATGCAGGCCCACTGGACTGGAAGCTCTAGTGGGTGTAGCCCTGTCTGCCTATGGGAGCTGGGGGTAGGTGGAGTTGTCCACCCTGTTGATCCAGCATTTCCATGGCTGTACCTCTTGGAAAATTTAGGCAGAGTTAGTACCACTGGGCAGGAGACTCTAGCAGGCATGGATTGCCTGGCTATGAGAGTTGGTAAAAACATCTGCTGTCCAGGTATTTTCTAGGACAATAAAAGGCTTCACCTATGGACTAACTTCTGCTAGAAGCACTATTACTGGGATGGTCTAGCTGGCATTGCCTGCCTGGCTACCAGCAGCAGAGGTAGTCATGGTTACCTGTTGATATGGTTTAGATACATGTCCCCATCCACATCACATGTCAAATTGTAATCCCCAATGTTGGAGGTGGGGCCTGATGGGAAGTGATTGGATCATGAGGACAGAGTTCTCATGAATGGCTTAGTACCATCCCCCCTTGGTAGTGTATAGTTAGTGAGTTCCTACATGATCTTGTTGTTTATAAGTGTGTAGCATTTCCTACCCTGCTTCCTCCTGCTCTGGCCATGTAAGATGTTCCTGCTTCCCCTTGGCCTTTTGTCATGACTGAAAGTTTCCTGAGGCCTCCTCAGAAAGAGAAGTTGCTATGCTTCCTGTAAAACCACTAAAGCCATGAGCCAATTAAGCTTTATGAATTACCCAGTGTCAGGTATTTCTTTATAGCAATGTGAGAACAAACTAATACAGAAAGTTGGTACTGAAAACAGAGCATTTCTATAAAGATACTTCAAAATGTGGAGGTGAGTTCAGAACTGAGTAATGGGCAGAGGTTAGAAGAGAGTGGAGGGCTCAGAAGAAGACCAGAAAATGAGGGAAAATTTGGAACTTCCTAGAGACTTGTTAAATAGTTGTGACCAAAAAGTTGATAGTGATATGGACGGTGAGTCCAGCCTGAGGAGGTCTCAGATGGAGATGAGGAACTTCTTAGAAACTGGAGCAAAGGTCACTTTTGTTACCCTTTACCAAAGAGCTTTGTTGGATTGTGCCTTTGCCGTAGGGATCTGTGGAACTGTAAACTTGAGAGAGAGATGATTTAGGCTATCTGGTGGAAAAAATTTCTAAGCAGCAAAACGTTGGAGATATGACCTGGCAGCTTCTAACCACCAGTGCTCATATGCATGAGCAAAGAAATGACCTGAAACTGGAACTTCAGTTTAGTTTCGATTTAAGAGAAAAGCAGAACATAAAAGTTTGGAAAATTTGCAGCCTGACTTTGCAGTAGAAAAGAAAAACCTATTTCCTGGGGAGGAATTCAAGCAGGGGTGCAAAAATGTGCCCAAATAAAGAGAAGCCAAGTACTGACAGCCAGAACAATGGATGAAAGACCTTGAAGGCATTTCTGAGACTTTCATGGCAGTCTCTCTCCTCACAGGCCTGGAGGCCAAGGAGAGAAGAATGGTTTCCTGGGCCAGGCCTAAGGCCTCACTGCCCTGCACATCCTCATGACACTGTTCTCTGCATCCCACCTGCTCCAGGTCAGCCATGACTAATAGGGGCACAGGTACAGTTTGGGTCACTATTTCAAAGGGTGCAAGCAATAATAAGCCTCAACAGCTTGTATGTGTTGTTAAGCCTGTGGGTTCACAAAGTGCAAGATTTGAGGCTGGGAGCCTCCATCTAGATTTCAAAAGATGTATGAAAATGCCAGGATGTCCAGGCAGAAGCCTGCTGCAGGGGTGGAGTCCTCATGGAGAACTTCTAGCAGGGCACTGTGGAGGGGGAAATGTGGGGTTAAAGCTCCCACACAATGTCCCCACTGGGACATTGCCTAGTGTAGCTTTGAGAAGGGGGTCACCATCCTCCAGACCTCAGAATGGTAGATTCACCAACAGCTTGCAGCCTGCACCTGGAAAAGCCCCAGGCACTCAATGGCAGCCTATGAAAGCAGCTTCTGGGGCTGAACCCTGCAATGCCACAGGTCAGAGATGCCTCAGGCCTAGGGAGCCCAGCCCTTACACCAATGGATCTTAGATGTTGGACTTGGAGTCAAAATAAGTTATTTTGGAGCTTTAAGATTTAATGGCTTCCCTGCTGGGTTTCAGATATGTTTGGAGTCTGTAGCACCTTTCATTTGGTTGATTTCTCTCTTTTGCAGAAGAGTATTTATGCAATGTCTGTATCCCCATTGTATCTTGAAAGTAACTGACTTGTTTTTCATTTTACAGGCTCATAAGTGGAAGGGACACTTCTGGTCTCAGGATGAGATTTTGGATTTTGGATTTTGGGCTTTTGAGTTAATGTTGGAATGAGTTAAGACCTTGGGGCATTGTTAAGAAGGTATGATTTTATTTTTCAATGTGAGAAGCATGTGATATTTGGGAGAGGCCAGAGGCAGAATGATATGGTTTGGATCTGTGTCTCCACCCAAATCTCATGTAAACTGTAATCACCAATGTTCGAGGTGAGGCCTTGTGGGAGATGATTGGGTCATGGGGGCAATCTCCCTCTTTGTACTGTCCTCACAATAGTGAGTGGATTCTTCTGAGATTTGGTTTTTTCAAATTGTATGGCACCTCCTCCCTCCTTCCACTTCCTCCTGTCTTGGCCTTGTGAGACTTGTCTGTTTCCCTTTGCTTTCTGCCATGATTGTAAGTTTCCTGAGGCTTCCCTAGTAAGATCCCGCCATGCTTCCTGTACAGCATGAGGAACCACAAGCCAACTAATCATCTTATCTTTGTAAATTACTTAGTCTCATATTTATTTATAGCAGTGCAAGAACAAACTAATAAACCCACCTTGTCATCAGGGGTGTTATTGGAATAATGGGAGGCTGTGCCCACTGGCTGAGTTCAGGCAGAAACAAAACACTGGACTAGAAGTTCTAGCAGGCATTGTCCATCCGACTACCAGTGGAGATGTTGGGGTCACCCAACCTGTCATTTGGGTGTTTCCTGGGACAAAAGGAGGAGGTTGCACCCTCTGGTTAACACAGAAGTGGGACCAGTTGGCTGGAATCTCTAGCAGGCATTGCCTGCTTTGTTACCATTGGCAGTGGTGGGTGAGGTATCTTGCCCAGCCATTCAAGTCCTTCCCAGGACAGCAGGTTGCTGTGGCTGTGCTGAATTTAGGCAGAAGCAGGACTGCTGGGCTGAAAGCTGGTACTGAACCTCATCTGGCAAGTGGTAGCTAAGCAATCTTTCTGCTCCCAGGTCCCATTACTGTGTCCTCTGTTGGGGCAATGGTGCCAGTGCTCATCTATTCTTGGGTCCAAGGCTTGTAGAGGTTTCCTCAAACTTGAGAGTTGTCCCTACAAAACTTCTGGGTGACTCTTTGCCTCAGTCTGACGGTTGGTGGCAGGGGTGAGGGGAGGTCAAGGGATTCTCCCATTTCTTGTCTTGCACAGATCCTCATGGAGACTGTGAATCCCCAGGGAGTTCTCACTCACTCACTCACTCACCCTTTTTTATATTCTAGAGGCTCTCCTGGCTCCATTATGAGCCCAGACAGACTGGTTCCCAGGTTTACTCCTTTCTGTGTCTGCTGCCATGATGCATCCCAACATGGTTTCTCAGATGACCAGCATTCTCCCATAAGCAGGCAATAACATTTATAGCAGATCCATAGAAAGCAAAGGTGTAAACTTACTGATACTCAGAAAATCATAACCAGAATGAGTGATTTATAGAAAGATTGGCTTTTGTTGTAGAGTCCACATACCACATGATCTAGATAACCCTCTCCTAATATTTACAAGGAACCATGTGAGGAGCTTCTATCTTGTAAACGGTCCTCTAGAGGGATAACAGTTACATCGACTACTCGCTACTGAATAGGAACATATAATGTAGATTCTGTGGAAATATATCTCCAAAGTGCTATCCTGTAGGCTGATGAAGGGAGGCCAGGGTGGGTCAGGCAAGGGTAGGTGAGAGGTTTTCAAGACAGTTGAGGCAGTGGTGGTAGAGTCTGAGGTGACCAAGGCAGAGGCAACGATGTCTCTGTATTCTTAAAAAATATTCTCACACAAGTAATTTGGCTACTGCCTAGTTTAGATTTAATTTAGTTTTAGCACAGGAGGCTGTAAACCATAGCTGACTTGGTGTACTTATTCTCTGTTTCTTATATGTTGAACAACTTGTTCTAACAGTTCTGCTTTTAATTTTAGAAAATTGCTGCAATAATATATTCAAAAAATAAATTTTTAGGACCAACACATTACTGTTTGAGGATTATCAAAACCTGATTTTTAAAAATGATAACAAGATTTATCTGTGTGATCTCAGTAGGTCATTAATAATCCCTATTATATTATGGTTCATAAGATCAGACTTTAGCTGTGACATGCACTTGCTCTATATCTCCTTTTTTCATGCCATACTAAATATGAGTTTTTAAAACAAAGATTAAACATAACCAGCATAGAACATTTAAATGTTATTGGAGGAAACATTAACATCAGGCCTTTTTTTATGTAGTAGAAATGCCCCAGAAGAATTACATTTAATGGTTCCTTTTTTAAGTAATAACAATAAACAGAATCATGCTTTTCCATCTAATTACAATATGACTTCTAAGGTTATTCCCGTTAGAAAACTGTTGATTCTGAGGAGTACCTCCCTACCAGACAAAATAAAGCTTATGAAGGGGTAAACACTTTATAGTATCACTAGAAAATTTTAGATTAAAACCTCAGCAGTATGTACTCAGAAAATCAATTATCTAAATCAGCATTATATGTTACTGAAAACTTATGTTGCAAATGAGATAATTAACAAAATATGTCTCATAATATTAAAGAGGCATCGAGAGTTCTTTTTGAACAACTTTTCCCTGTAGTGTTTCTTATAGATTTTTTGGTACCATTGTCTATTTCTCTCCAACTTTGATAAAGATTGTTTTACTACAGTAGATTTGTAATGTATATCCACTTTCACTTACAGAGATGGTGTACAGTCTTTATAAATTAGCGCCACTCCTACCACACTCTTCCCTCCATGTATTGTAGTTGTTGAGGCTTTTAGTAGATAAATTGTGTATGGCAATGTTTTGATGGTAAAGGGAAAGTAGAATCCAATTAAACATCAAGAAAGAAAATAAGACAAGACCTGAAGAAGAAAGGTTACTTTTGTAATATGGTATGAAGGAATGACCCTCTTTAGTATATTACAGTTTCTTGCTATATAAGTGCTTTATCATGTAGTTGAAATAACATTGCGTGGTGAAGCTGACTACCTTCCTTCTGTAGAAGGGAAGCTTTCACATAAAAATTCAAGATAATCCATTACCACAGTTCTGCTGGAAACCTGGAATGTGTTTCTTATTTTATTTTATTTTATTTTATTTTTTATTTTTATTTTTTTATCACATTGGACATTTGTACAATGGAATGTGTTTCTAAAGAGGAAACCAAGATTGTTATTTTCATTTTGCATTGATAATGAATGGGATCAAGGTGTTTAAGAGACCAGTTTCTCTGTTGAACATTATAATAATCCATTCTCTGTGGTTGCACAATGTGGCTAGGAAGCAGGGTATCCAAGCAAGGTGACTAAAAGTTCAATCTGATCTTTGGGGTTGGTTTTGATAACTGTAGCATTGTACAAAGTTTTGAGAGAGGGTGTAAAATGGTACAGGACTTGCCAGGCCTGGAAAAAGTAGAATCAGAGGTCTGTGTTTTGAAAGCTAGACCTCCTGCATTGTGTATATTCTTTTATTCTTAATATCATGAAGTCTTTTAAAGCCAGGACAATTAGGCAAGAAAAATAAAGTCATCAAAATTGGACAGGAGAGAAGTAAAACTATCTCCACAGGTGTCACAATATTAAAAATACAAAACCTTGAAAATTCCACAAAATGCTTATTACGGCTAATAAACAAGTTCAGCCAAATTGCAGAATACAATATTAGTATACAAAACTCAGCTGTATTTCTACATGCTCCCATGAATGATCCAAAATGGAAATTAAGAATTTCATTTACACCAGCAAAGACTAATAGGAATAAACTTAACCAAGGAAGTGGTGGAAGTCTTATACACCAAAAAAATACAAATTGTTGCTGAAAGAAATTAAAGAAGAACTTAAATAAATAAAAAAATGTACTGTGTTCATGGATTTAAAGATGTGGTATTGTTAAAATGGCACTATTCCCCAACATGACCTGCATATTCATTGCAATCCCAATCAAAACACCAACTGCTCCCTGCCATGTTTTTGCAGAAATGGACAAGCTGATCCTCAAATTTCTGCGGAATTTCAAGGTTTCTGAAATAATGAGCAAAGTTGGAGAATTGATATTTCTGATGTCAAAATTACTATAATGCTACAGGACTCAAAACTGTGGTACTGACATAAAGATTGACATAGATCAATGTTGTAAAATTCAGGGTCCAGAAATAAACCCATATGTCTGTGGCTTATTGATTTTGACACAGGTGCCAAGACCACTGAATAGGGAAAGAATAGTTTTTTTTTTCAGTAAATGATACTTGGACAATGGATAGCCACATGTAACTGAGTGAAAATTGATCCCTACTTCACAACATATAGAGAAAAATTAACACAAAATGTACCAAAGACCTAAATGTATGAGAAAAAGGTATACAACTCTGAGAAGAAAACATATGTGTACATATTAATAACCCTAGGGTTTGACAAGCTTCTTAGAGTATACCACCAAAAACATAAGCTATAAAATAAAAAAATAAATCACTGATCATAAAAATTAAAAATGTGTGTATCAAAGGTCACTATCAAGAAAATGTAAACCACAGAATAGGAGAAAAATACTGGAAATCATGTATCTGATAAGGGACTTGTACATAAAAGATATACATGTCTTAGAACTCAATGCTAAAGAGATAACACAAATAATGGAAAATGATCTGCATAAACATTTCTCCGAAGAAGATATACAAATGGCCAACAAGCATGTGAGAAGATGCTGAATATCATTAGAGAAATGCAAATCAAAATCACATGATTTGCATCACCTCCAAATCACCCTACTAGAATGGCATTAATGAAAAACAGGCAATAAGTGTTAGCAAGGACGTGGAAAATTAGAACAGTCATAAATTGCTGGTAAAAACATAAAATGCTGAAGCCACTTTGGAAAAGTCTGAAAGTTCCTTAAAAATTTAAGCATATAATTATTATAAGATCCAATAGTTTCATTCCTAGATATATACTCAGAAGAAATAAAGAACATACATCCACAAAAAACTGCACATAAATGTTCATGGCATTATTATTTATAATTGAAAAAACATGGAGAAAACCCAAATGTCCATCAGACAAACATAATGTCGTATATTGATGTAACAGAATATTATTCAACCATTTTAAGAAATAAAGTACAGTAAGTCCTTACTTAACATCGTCGACAGGTTTTTAGAAACTGATTTTAAGCGACACATAAGGAAACCAATTTTACCAAAAGGCTAATTGAAATAAACAAGAGTTAAGTTCCTACTGAATATTTCTGGTCACAACAAAATCACCAAACTTCTAAATAAAGTAATAAATACTTTTCTAATATTAAACACTGAAATAAATATAAGCTATGCATACAATTAAGAAAAATTAATAAGAACAAGATAATTATTTACATGCTTATTCCAAGTTCACAGTAGTGGATCGCTGGAGACTATTTTAGCAGCTCAGAAGGAAAGGCGGGGAACCCACCATAGACAGGACTCCGTTCTATCACAGGGAACTCACGCATGCACACACCCCCACACTCCCTCATACTGAGATCATTTAGACATGCCAATTCACCTAATATGCACTTCTTTGGGATGTAGGAGGAGAACTGAAATACCTGGAGAAAACTCATGAAGACATAGGGAGAACCTAAACTTCACAGTGGCCCCAGCTGGGATCTATTTCTCATCAACATTATAACCAAACAGCATTGAACAAAACGAGTTATTTGAGACCTGCCGTAACGCTAGATTACAACGTGGATTGACCTGAAAACGTTTTGCTAGACACCAAAGGCCACACACATATTGTGTGATTCCATTTATATTAAATGTTAGGACAAGGCAAAACCATAGAGACAGAAGGCAGATTAGTGGTTGCCAAGGGATGGAATGTGGGGGGATGAGTTGCGGGAAAGTGAGAAAGACTGCTAATTGCTACTTTGTTTTTTGTTTGGGTGATAATAAGGCTCTGGAATTAAACAGTAGACACAACATTGTGAATATACTGACAACCATTGAGTTATATACTTTATCATTTTTATTATAACTAAAATGGTGAAATTTATGTTATATTAATTTCATTTCAGTGAAAAGTTTAAATATTTTCATATCACAATAAAAAATTAAGCATAATATTTCACTAGCGACAACTTTTAACATATAACAAAACACAATCATCGTGAAAGAGTCTTTTTATTAAGATAAATCCGGTAAAATTTGTGCATTCACATATAATCAAAACTGCCCTTCTGAAATAAACATTTATTATGTTTAAAAATGGAAATACAACTTCATTTTTACCAAGCTAATAATAAAGTTCTACTTGGAAAGATCAAGTTTAATTCTTAGCATTACCTGAAAATATTCACCTTCTTTATAAAAGCAACCTAGAGACAAGAATGTTGGATGAAACTTTTTCTTTTGGGATCCCTCACTTTGTGAAATTATCACATATATAAAAGAGTAAAATTAAAATTCAAAGATCTGACACATAACCTACACAACACAAAATTCACTCGCAAAGTTGAAAGCATATTTTTTTCTATATATCCCACTACTATAATCACAAAATTTATAGATAAATGTTTCATGTTAGAAAGTTTATGGCTAATCATCAGCATGAAGATGTATGAAATTAAATCAATGCTAAAGAAAGACTATGTTTATAAAATTTTTGATAAAAATATTTATCTCTATTCACTTTACAACATGAAGGTACATGTTACCAAATTATGAAACTCTATAGGGCAGTTTTTAAGGAATCTCTGAGGCTCCTCTTTCTTTTCCATCTTCTTCTTTGACCTCATTTCCTCTTTTCCTTCTTCCTCTTCTTTCACCTTCTTTCTTTTTCAGCTCTTCCTCATTTCCACCTTCATCTTCTTTTTCATGTTCTCTCTCTTTTCATCTTCTTTGACTTTTACTTTTTTCTCCTCTTTTCATCTCCTTTTCTCTTTCCATCTTCATTCTCTTCTCCATCTCCTGTTTCTTTTCTGTCTTCTTCCTCTTTTCATCTCCTTTCTCTTTTCCATCTTCTCCATTTCCTTTCCATCGTCACCTTTTTTTCATCGCCTTCCTCTTTTGCATCTTCGTCTTTTCCATCATCTTTTTTCTCATTTCCATTTTTATCCTCTTTTCCATCTTCTTTCCTTTCATCTTTGTCTTCTTTTCCATCTTCCCCTTTCTCTTCTTTGTTTTGATCTTCTTCATCTCCTTTCTGATCTTCTTTTTCATTTTTTCCTTCTGCTGCCACCGGTTCTTTTCTTTTCTCCTCCCTCTTCTGTGGTATCTTCAATCTTTTCTTCTTTACTTCCACAATTTCTTTTTCAGAAGCTGGTTCCTGTACGCATAGTGAAAAAAAAAAACAAGATTCTGTTTGTAAATTTAGAATTGCTTCCCCTAAATACTTACACTGGATTGTATCTATTTTACAGAAAGACTAATACCGCATTTACAAGAAAGTAATTGTCCTGTGAAAGAAGTCTCCAAAATATGACACTATGAGGAAAACATTCTAACAAGTGAGATTAACTAAGATGTCTACAGAAATACCTACAAATAGATATTTGAAGCAATAAATTCAAAAACACTTATCACATAAATAATTTTCATTTCAAATATGAAGAAGCACAAAGTAAATACTTGAAGGATGACATATATTTATTCTATATCAGCAATTCTTAATGAGGACTATGCATATAAACAAAATATTTTTCCTTGGAAAAATAACATCTTTTCTTTCTATAATAATGATTTTTTAAATGAAAACTTACTTGAAAAGTATTTTTATATTATAACATAACTTACAAAAGATTTTCCATATTTGCATATGTTTAGTTTATAGATTTGGTGACTACATCCCATTTTTAGTGTTTTACTACAATACCTAAAAATTGTATGCACTAAATATGCAAAATAACATTAAAAACATTTATGTAATGATTTTCTTTGCCATCTATAGAGGAAATAAAAAAAAAATCACAATTTCTGGAAAATGGCTTCACACATAGCCCATGTGCTGACAAAAGGAATAAAGAATGGGCCTGTATTAATAAGAAGGTCGTTATGTTAGTACTAAGTCATAATCTCTAGCATTGTTTTAGTAACAGCAATGCTAAGCCACTGTTTGCACTACTGGTCCCTATAAGTTCTCATATTTTAAATTCATTTTATTTTCTCCTTAGATACCATTATACTATAGAACCACTGCTTCCTCTTTTCCAGCTTGTAAACTAAAGGACAAATAAAATTCCTTTTCAGTTGTACCTGTTGTTAAACTTTCAAATGGACAAAACTGTTAACATTAAAAGATACCTCTATAATTTTGGCTCCTCCATTTTTAGCATTTTCATTGCAGTCTTCTTCAACAACTGCTTCTTGCTTAGTTTCAGCAATTGCTCTGGCACTTGTATCTGCATTTTCTTCCATCATATCACTTTCTGTCTTCATTTTCTGCCAAACAATATAAAACGATAAAAGTAAATACACAATTTAACTGCTGTGTGATTAAATGGTCACAATTATTCTACCAGCTGTTGTAATAATTTATGCAAATGCTTTAAAATATCACATATAAACCTAGTATCAAAAAATTATCATATATTACTTTCAGTTTCATGGTAAGGCTAAAGAAGCATTAAAATAAACAATGTTTCCTTGATATAAATAAAATAAAATTTCTTTTAAGCTGAGTGATATAGATGAGAGGCAACCAGTTAGAATGCTGACTAGTTGGGGCCAAGGACAAACTGCCAGCATCAGGTTAGACTGGTCAATTAACCACCTCTGACTAGAGAGGGTCAGTCTATTTCTTTTCAAGTCTAATTACTAAGGAACAGGGTTGTGTTGGTTGTAAAGCCTTCATTGGTAATAATTAAGAGAAATGCTATTAGTGAGAACATCAATTTAGATATATTTTTTAAAGACCTTATGGTGATGTGTTTTAATCTTTGTATCTACAAGTTTGCAATGCCCTGATTCATGATCACTTTACCAAGAAAATTTTTTGCCTACCCATGTATGTAATAGAAAGACCACTGGATTAAGGGTCCAGAAAACCTGTGTTTGAATTCTAGATTTGCCACTTATGTGACGTGATCTTGAGCAAAGGCATAAGTATTCTTTGAGGCTGTTATTTTCATACATAAAAAAGAGAGTAATATCACCCACCTCACAGGGATGTTATAAGAAGAAAATGAGAAAATACATGAAAAATTGCTTTAGAAACTGTAAATTGTAATATAGATATAAGTTAATACTCTTTTAACACATCTTTGGTTATATAGTATATGTTTTAGTCTAGCACTATTTTTCTTCTTTTCTTTTGAGACAAGGTCTTCCTCTGTCACCCAGGCTGGAGTGGGGCAATCTCTGCTCACTGCAACTTCCACCTCCCAGGCTCAACTGATCCTTCCACAACAGCCTCCCAAGCAACTGGGACTACAGGCATGCCCGGCTAATTTTTGTATTTTCTGTAGTGACGGTGATTCGCTATATTGCTCAGGCTGGTCTCGAACTCCTGAGTTCAAGTGATCCACCCACCTCGGCCTTCCAAAATACTCAGATTACAGGCACATGAGTGACCACATCTGCCCCTACTTTTATTTTTAAAGAAAATATGCTGTATTTTCTGCTTTAATAACTTGTAAGTTGAATATGTAACCTTACACAATAGTGGACTTGAAAAGTAAAATGCAGAAGAAAATAAACTTTCTTTTCTTTGGTCACCATTAAATATATAAATTATTACTAAAACTTCAATTGCTCTAAGATTAGCAATATTTTTTAATAAAGGATTTCATTTCCGAACATGATGACAGTTTATAGTTTCTTAAATTATGAAATGATAGGATTAGATGGTCTCTAATGTTCTTCATAGCCTTAACCTTTTATGATTTCAGGAATTCAACCAATATTCTTATGTATTAGGCAATTAACAGTAAACCAAATATTGAGATTATTTCTATTTCTACATCTTTAGCCACAACACCAGAGTATGTAAGTCCATACAAAATCAATTGTGCCCATTCAAAATTAATATATGCAAATACATCTTACGTATATTTATTTTTATATACAATTATATATTATCTTATACGTACTTTGCCAACTGTAAAATATTATCGAATGCTAGTTACCACTCTTATTACAAAGCACAACTTTGTGGTTACTACTGTTTCCACCTTTTGTTTTCCCAGGAAAACAGTATCGTCACTATATGATAGCAAAGGCATGTACATTTAATGGGCCTATCCAACTGAAATTGTTTTGTCTCTTCCCAATGAAAATGTCAAAATGCTGTGGACAATCACAAAACAGGAACAAATATTTCCCACCCAAGTGGTTTACATGTGTCATATGATAGAACAGAATATATACTAACCGAACAAAATATAAGCAAAGTAAAATGATCAGCTGTATGCCATTTCAAAATTATTTTTTTTTAAAAAAAAGCAAATTTATTTCAACATTCCAAGTTGAATATTTACCCTTGGAGTTGATGTTCTTTGGGGCCTCACCTCTGGTGTAATGGGCATAAGCATCTGCATCAAGTTGTGGGAAAAGAAAAAGGAAAAAAAATCATATTTGAAGAAAAAGTGCTAAAAATGATACTCTGAACTCTGAATTAAAATAAATGGATATGATTAAATCCGAATATTAAGGAAAAAAAACCCACATTCTTTGGTGTGGAAGTTTTTCTTAAAACTTCAAAAATAAATTGTGTGTTGAATTGTTTAAGAATTCCCTAAAATTTAAAATGACATTTCACAATACATGGGCTGGTTTTTGAAAAGATTACTTACAGCAGACAATACTGGCAGATCTTCTCTTGGCTATAAGTGAAAAACAAAAATCTGTTAAGAGAATTATGGATACATAAAGCTAGAATTATTTTTACTGAGGTGAAAATACATGGTGTAACAATACATAAATCTTGTCATTAAAGAAGCAATTGTGAATTTGGTTAGAAAATACCATAAGAGAAATATAAGACTTGACTTTTCCCTTTTCTGAACACTTTATATACTAAGGAAAAAGTCACAAATTAATCTTAAGTGGCTAGGCTAAATTAGCACAGTAGCTAGTAACAGAGGAGCACATTTAGAAATGAAAATATGGCCTTTCCTTGCCAAATGACAAAGCAATTATTTTGCTTAAAAGGAATAAGTTCTCTCCACATCTGAACAATTCTAAGAAACTTGCAGTTTTTAATACTATATATTTTTCTCATAGTATATTTTCATTGTGCATTAAATGAAAATTAATAATACACATTGACCAAAACATTAGATTAACAAAACCATAAAGGTAAACTGAGCGGTTATTTAATATAATAGTCACACAACGATTCCTGCTTTGTAGGACATATAAAGATGGCATACTCTAGAAATTAGAACCATATATATTCAATACAATAACAAAAACTACATAGTACTTTAAGAAATTTTTCACATATATGAACAAGTCATTTAGAACCTCAACTTTCTAAAGTAAGCAACATGTAAGCCTGTAAAGTACACACACCAAATGAGACTAACTCACAAAACACCGGAATCAAATAGTAGCACATCTCTATGGTCAAGAATATTTCCTCACCATCATTTCTATAAAAAAAGTGAAGGCCGGGCGTGGTGGCTCACGCCTGTAATCCCAGCACTTTGGGAGGACAAGGCAGGCGGATCATGAGGTCAAGAGATTGAGACCCTCCTGGCCGACATGGTGAAACCCCGACTCTACTAAAAGACAAAAATTAGCCGGGCGTGGTGGCACGCACCTGTAGTCCTAGCTACTCCGGAGGCTGAGGCGGAGGATCACTTGAACCCAGGAGGCGGAGGGTGCAGTGAGCCGAGACTGTTGAGCTCCAGCCCGGCGATAGAGCAAGACTCCGTCTCAGAAAAAAAAAAAAAAAAAAAAGAAAGGGAAAAAGCCTTTTATTTTCTCGAATGGCAATTTTAAAAAGTCCTCTCTTCCAAAATTCAGATATATATTTTTGAGAGAACCCATTGACATACCATATTGGTCCTCATATAGTACAAATATACCCCAACCAGCATCTAATTTTTAGCTGCTTATGTGTGTCAAGTTTATAAAACTAGTGGTTTTTCCTAACAGATGCTAAGAACTAAAGAAACTCACCTCCTTCTTCGAATCACCTTGACTTGCAGCCTACACAGAGGAGAAAACCACACAGAAATAAGGTCATTGATATAAACATGTAAATCAGAAAAATTCTGCCTGCAGATTACAAATTTCAATATAATTGCTTATTACTTTTTTCCTGGGTTCCTGCTCAAGTAGACACGTGTTGTTTTTCTTAGAACCATGCTACACACTGCTGTTTACTCAAGGGTGCACCAAGATGCAAGTGCATGCACAAGGCATACTTTTACACAATTGATAGTTAATTTCATCCCTTTGCGTAAATTTCTGTCTCCTAAAAGCAAACCTTTCTAATTTTGAAATCCACCTGCTTTAGACAATGTAAAAGCCAAAAAATGTGGGGGGGGTCAAATGAAGGTGGGAGCTTCAGGTAATTTCCCTTTCTTGCCTTATGTTTGCCATGGAATTGTACCTATCTTACCCTCTGCACTGACTCTGGACTATTTTCTCCAAGTTTTGCTTGCAATAATCTACAGCCCCCACAGTGTTTTGTTGGGGGACCTCTTTGTTACAAAGCCAATGTTTTATTCTAAAGAAACTGGCTGTCGATTTTAAAACTCCCCGCCACTACCTGCTATAAGGTTGCTGTCAGCTCTGCAAAACAGCAAGACCTACTGCACAAGTACAGAAAGGCACAGTGGCGGGAATCTCAGGAAGGGGGGATGGTGATTAGAAACACTTGCTTTCCATATCAGAGCAGCCCTTTAGCCTGGGAATTATCAATCTATTGCACGATTCATACAGCCACAGAGCACAGCGGAATTTCAGTCTATTCCTATGTTTTAGGAATAAGGAAGGCGAACTGTTTACAGGAATAATCCAAAAACAATCATGTCTCAAGTTAGCACAGTGTTTACGGTTTTACCAAGCAGTGAAACAGCGTTCGATTTCACTTCTAGGAGACTAAGAAAAAAAACAAAAACAAAAACAAGATAACACCGAGCGTGAATTGTTCCCCGTCTGAGGAGCCAGGAATTGTGAAGTGAGGGTTTTTAGAAGACCTGTGGAGCTCGAGAAGGCTCAGATCAATTCTGCATAACTAAAGGGAACAAATCCATGCTACCCAACACCGGCAAGTTTATCCGACACTCCTTTCCAGATCTTTCCACCTTTAGCTAAAGAGCTTGGAAAGGTCCAGCTTTTCTCACCCCTGAAGTTTCTAATTACAGCGGTGAATCTCTCTCTCAGGACAGTTTGAAGTCTGCGCCGCCTAATGGCACAGTATTACCATTGCATAGCCATCTGGCCTGACAAGAAGTGGAGGAGGGAAGAAAAAAGAAAAAAGAAAACGGAAGAACAAAGGCAAATACAGGAGAAAGCCATGCTTCTGCCACTTCCCCCAAACGGCACGGTTTCCCCAGAGAAGCCGGAGGCAAAGGAGGAAACTGGTGCCTGGAAGTGTGGTTGGAAGCAGTGTTCTCCAATAGGGTAAGCGAAAGAAGGGGGTCTGGGGTAGGCAAGTGACAGCACAGCGCTATGGCTGTTTGTAATTCAGCATGGAGACACCTTTCAAGAGATTCTCTTCCTTAAAGCAACTCCAAAAGTGAACTACCAGTTGCATGCAAGACCCTACCTAAACCTTTACAACGCACTGCTCTTTGCCCTTCTCCCCCATTCCGTTTCAGTGCATCACAAAATGGAAGAAGCTGAAAAAACTTTAAAAACAAACAAACAAATAAACAAATAAGTTCTTCTATTAGGAAATAGGTAACTCAGCAGCTAATCCCCCTTCTGCCTTTCGATTTCACTTACCTTTCTTTTCGGGCATTGTCTTAGCTCTTATAAGGAGATCTTAGTCAGCAGAAAAAAGCCCAAAGCAGTCACTGCCTGACTGCTCCAAGAGCGAATGAGTTTTCAACTGAACTAATTGCAGCACGACCTGTACTCTCCCTCCTAAAAAAAAAAAAAAAATCCCTCGTTATTCGGCAACATTAAACACGCCAAGACGCAACCAAACTCACGCGAACGGTTAGCCGGAGTGGAGCCACATTGGAGTGACAGGCTCCTCAGGCCAATAAGGTAGAGGTAGCCGGCTTCTGGGGGCGTGGCCCCGCGAACTTGCCCGAAGCCTTCTGTTCGCTGATGGCTCTAGCCGCTGGTGTAGTGGAGGAGGCACGCGAACTTAGCAAGGGGCTGAGCTATTAGGAATAAGAATGGCAGGAAAGCCGGAGTTGTCTTGATCAGTTTTTTCTTTTATGTTATAACGACAGGCGAAAGCCACAACGGTTGCTTCTCACAGACTCCTCTCAAACCCCCCACCTTTCCCGCATTCCTAGGGTAGGAAAGCTGCTTTTAAGACCAGTTGAGTCTGGGCTCCAGTCTTTCCCCTGCCACCTTTGGCGGGATGATGACTTAACTGACAGGAACACTCATTCAGAGAGTGGAAAAAAGAGGAGATGTTTCTCTGGTGTGCAGAGCTTCCCGCCAAAGCAGAACTGTGGCGCTGGCAAGAAGGGTGCCAAATGGTGTGTTCTCCCCCAGGTGGAGAGAGTAGCGACAAAACTGGGAGCTATACCGTTATTCCACTTGGAGTGGATATACCAGAATTCAGCGTAAACCCCCGAGGGAAATTTGTAATAGCAGAGGCTTATCCAAAGGAAAGCACTGAGAATAGTATTTTTAATCCGAAGGTGGCATTTAGTGAAAGGTACTCAAGAAGGTGCTATCCACTAAAGCGTTTACGACTCAGAACCTAGGCTAGCATAAAGCTATTTAGGTACTCACCTCAGGCACAAAATTTAAGCTTGTGACAAAAACCCAGGAATCAAGGATGACGCGAATGAGGTGAGTTATGCAAGTGCAGGGTAGGACCCCGTCTTTTATTTAGAATTTTTCGATATTTTGTTAATCATGGACTTTTTGGCAATAATTTTGATATTTAAAAAGATTGTCTTAAAATATTAAATATCTTCATTACTGAGTTTCTAGGCGGCCCTTTAAAATTTTTGCCAAGGAGAATGTCTCCATAGCGTCACTCTAGTTCCAGCCATATTTAGGTGGCTTTCGACTGTAAGAGAGGCTTATAGGTGCCTTTCAGTGTCAGTTCCTGAGACCTAAAGGTTTCAGGGTCGAGGTGAAGATTAATGAATAATCTTGGGAATAAATATGATTTAAGTAGAGGATCTAATTCCCCAAGAAGAGGCGCCTTGATGTGGTTGTTGTAAGAGCTACCTGTGTTTAAAAGCACTCCTAAGCAACAGCCCTAAATCCTTATCCTGGAAGGTTAATCAAAAAAAAAAAAAAAAAAAAAAAAAAAAAAAATTAACCTTTTGAACAGTTGCTTTTAGGAAAAATTTATTTGTGTTCATGTGGGTTAAAATTTTTGAAATAAATCAGTTTAATAGATAAACACTATATCTGCTACAGAGTGCCAAACCATCCCTTCAAGCAAAAATACAGCATCACAGAATAAACCATTATTACTATTATATTTGTTATATTATTTTTCTTTTTATTATATTTTATACTATTATTATTATTATTTTTGTTATTCTTCCGCAACACTGATAGTGTGGAATTAAATAGATCAGGTAGAGTGAGCCTCCGCTACTGCGGCTCGAGTCCCTTCCCCAACTTCATGCTGCATTCTAAATCAACTAGGTAAATCAGAAAGACATTTAAATTGCTTCCCTTTTCCACAGTTATTGGGATAATCCCTAGATGCTCCTGATGTCGACTTTTTGCCCTTATGGTAAAAGCATCGTTGGGTGAATCTAGACATGTTTCAATCATTTTATTCTCCAACAGTTAGAAGATAAGCATAAAAATTGAGTTTAAGGATAAGGAGAAAAATGAAGGGAATGAAAATGTGTCTAGCAGTGGGAACGCATCCGTTTAATAAATTTTTATTTAGCATTATTTTGTGAGTTGTATTTTGTTTTGTAGACTAGCTTATGAAAATGTAAAACACTGTGGCATGCCAAGTTGCATTAAATAGCTTCTGTCTTTAAGGAATTTTATAATTTTGTAGGATCGAGCAAACAGAATGCATACCTATTTACAAATCAAAGCTGATTGTGTTATCTGAATGGTGCAATCAAAATTCAATAATAAAACAGTAGAGAAAGGATCTTTTAGGACTAAGGTAATTTGGCAAAATCTTTGATTGAGGGAGTGGAATTTGGCTTGCCTGAGAACGTTTGGTAGATTGTTACATTATAGCAAATTCAGAAGCAGTTAAAGTTTGTACTTGTTCAGGGAACATAGTGCCTAGTTCAAGTGGGTTGAAACAAATTATCTTGAGGAGCCTTGAAGCTTAGAGGTTTGAGGCAAAGCAAAATGTGCAGATATAGTGAGCTCTAAAACTCCTCTTAAATTTGTCAGCAATTTTCTTGTTTTGGGCTTTTTCTTTGGCTAACCTGTTGCAACTGTGATTTATATCATATTAAATTGAAAAAAATATTCACGTATGCATGAGAACATTTTCTAAGTGTGAAACATTCTTCTGTTTTCTTGACCCCAACTCCCCCATCTCCCCATGTTCTTCCTTCTAACCATTAAGCAGAGCAGTCCTTTATTAGCAAACCTGGTTTAGGCTCTGCCTTTGCAATATCATTACCTCTGACTGCAGCCCCATTCTCATATATCTTCACCTATCAAATCTTTACCAAACTTCAGACCCAATCCAAATATCACCTCTTTGACAAAAGCCTTCTTCAATCATTTCAGCCCTAAGAAATTCTTCCCCTCCTTTTACACTATAGAATTTAGATTGTACTACTCATATGACACAAGCAAGCTTGATTTTCCTCTTTCTCCCAACCATTCCATCAAACTTCTTCACATTGCATGAAACTTGTACAGACTTATCTTCCTTTTGCCTAAATGTTTCTCAGCATATCACACTCTATATACCTTCTGTAGAATTTACTACTTTTCCAACATATTTTTCTAAAATTGATAAATTATTCTAGAGTGAAAAAGGTTATTTCTATGTAATTGTCAAAGTGAGACATTTTATTGAGCATTTTTCTCTAAAATTACATTGGCTTGTTTCTCTTTTTAATTTGTTAATGACTAGGAAAATTGATTGTCCTGACAATTCTCCACAGGATTCCCTAATTTTCCCTAGCTATTAAGCACGCCTACTACCACTCCCAAAATTTATAGGAACTGTAATGTGTCCATTTAGTAATCAGTTGATAATGACACAGAAAGATATAAAAATTTACAGATTAAAAACACCAACATTAAAATATTTTGAGAGAGAGAATCCAAAAGAAAATATGTATTTATGAGAAAAGGAATGCTAGACAGTCAAAATAAAATAGGTCTTCAAATGTTCTGTATATTCATAGTTTAAAACTATATATATATATATATATATATATATATACACACACACACATACACACACACACACACGGTGCTTAAATAAAAACATTCTAAATATACTACTTCGCATGCAATAAGATCTCAAAAGTACTGATTGACTAGTAAGAAATATTTTATTTTCTCTGTTAAAATATCTCTAATTTTGACCTCATCCAATACCATTATTATTCCTGTTGTATTTTCATAAAATAAAAAATTGGAAAACTATTTACTATTGTCAGCAAACAATAATGCAAAATTTGTAGCATATTATTAAAATACTGTGTTTTAGATATTTTTTGTTGGTATTTTCAGAGAGTAAAATAAATACAAGTCTACACTGAGCCAAATACATCAATGCACTTATTTCTGAGCCTTGTTTAAGATTGATATGAGACATTTATTTGGATTGATGATGCCACTTAGCTGAGACTGACTCTGGAAAAACTGTAATTCTGGTGACCCAAATCTTCCTATGTCCTATGTTTATTTGTAGCTGGCCCAAAACTAATAAAATACTGAATTAAAGAGTGACCACTGATATGGTAGATATGGAAGATATATTTCCAGTGGTAAAAATAAATTGAGCTGCTTTCTAGGGGTAAAAGGAATATAATATATGTTTCTATTTGTAAAATTCCTACTGACTTTGAAAGTAAAAATGTAAGGGAATATTATTTTTAGGCTCTCAGAAATTCAAGTTTAGAGGATACTAATAGAGATTTTCTAATTTCAGTACCCTTGGAATGCAGATGAATAAATTCAAACCCAGAGAGCTTAAATTACTTGGCAAAGATCATCTATTAAAATTTAAGCAGTTGGCTGGGCAAGGTGGCTCACGCCTATAATCCCAGCACTTTGGGAGCCCTAGGCGGGTGGATCACCTGAGGTCAGGAGTTTGAGACCAACGGTGGCCAACAGGGTGAAATCTCTTCTCTACCAAAAATACCAATATTAGTGGGGGGTGGTGGTAGGTGCCTGTAATCCTAGCTACTCACGAGGCTGAGGCAGAAGAATCACTGGGCAGGAGGCAGAGGTTGAAGTGAGCTAAGATCACGCCACTGCACTCCAGCCTGGGCGACAGAGCAAGGCTCAGTCTAAAAAAAAAAAATGAGCAGTTTTCTTTCACTTTTTTACTAAAAATTTTATCTATGGTTGTGGTATCAGCAATGATGCAATTTATACAGAAATGTTAATGACTGAATGGCACATTTGGTAAACACACATTCTGTTCCATCTCAATGATCTTGAAACTCAAAAAGAAACTCTGGTTGTCAACCTACTTCAGATATATCTTTTTGCCTATTCACTGGATCCTTATCCATCTATGATCTTAAACTTGTATTCTCTAGTCAGTTTTCTATCTCAAGAAGGTAGAAAATTCAGAAGAGAGAAACTAATTTTTACCTTATTCCTTATTTATTTATTTATTTTGGACTAAGGTATGTCTAGTGAATGTGAGTTTTTAAATCTTGAACATCCACCAATGCCCATCGATGACAGACTGGACAGGGAAAATGTGGCACATCTACACCATGGAATACTATGCAACCATTAACAACGATGAGTTCATGTCCTTTGTAGGGACATGGATGAACCTGGAAACCATCATTCTCAGCAAACTGACACAAGAACAGAGAATCAAACACCGCATGTTCTCACTCATAGGCAAGTGTTGAACAATGAGAACACATGGACACAGGGGAGGGGAGTATCACACACTGGGGTCTGTGGGGGTGAAATAGGGGACGGACTGTGGGGGTGGGGGAGTTGGGGAGGGATAACATGTGGAGAAATGCCAGATATAGGTGATGGGGACAAAGGCAGCAAACCACACTGCCATGTGTGCACCTATGTAATAATCTTACATGTTCTTCACATGTACCCCAAAACCTAAAATGCAAAAAAAAAAAAAACCTGAACATCCAAATACTTGCCCATGTTTTCTTCTTTCCCTTGCCAGCAGAGAGTTTTTCAGATAAAATTGCAGAAGAGATTCATTATTGGTTAAATGTTATTGGAAGATTTCTAACATCCAGTAGGTGTCATCATTTACTTTAAAAGTGTTTCAAACTTTCTTAATTTATAAGATTTCTGCTTCCCTTAAATTTATTTATAATACATATTTATTGTTTAAAGTTGAAAGATTAATGGTATATATTAAGATGTACAACATGACATTTTGATATACATATAATGAAATGATTACTATGGTCAAGCAAGTCAACATACCCAACAATTTTTTTTTTTTTTTTTTGTGGTAAGAGCACCTAAAATCTACTCTTAGCAAATTTCTAGGGCATATACTAAATCCTATCTATTGAACATAATTTATACTTTTGGTTTAGTTTATATCTATGTTTTTGCATGAAATAGAAGACTTTTTACAACATTTTAATATGTTTGTAATGTTTAACCTTCATCCTCATCTTATAGAAGCACAGATATTAATTCATAGCTTATAAAATATGAAAATGTAAATTGTGACACTTCCGAAGTTGTGTGGCTATTGTGGAACATTGAAAAAATGACATCTTTAGTGTAAAGCAATTATATTTTCACTTTATATATCTTAATTGGCCTTAATGCTCAGGCTTTTTTCTATCTCCTTAGAAAGCTCACTAATGATGGTTACTCTTATAAAAAGAAATGAAACAAGAATTGATAAATGCCCCAGGCTGCCTATATGAGACAAAAGCCTATTTTCAAGAATAGATCAGTTTTCGGTGCAGTCCAACTGTTCACTAGTGAGGGTTGATTAGAAACAATCACCCTTCACGAGAGAATAGTGGTGACCTGTTAAATACGTTGTGTGTTAGAAAGCAATGTTTTCATTAAGAAAAATATTCAATTTAGTACACTGATGTCATTTTAACCAAAAGCTGAAGTTAAATTCAATTTTTTAGATGCCTATAGCAATTGATTTTCTTAAGTTTGTGTCATACTGGGATTTTTTTTTTCCTTTTTTTATTTTGGATTTCATCATTCATTTAGAGCCTTACTTATCAGATCATTTTATAACAAGCTTCATATAACCTACAAATCGTTTTAATTTGTTGTAAATTATTTGAAACACACGGGCCATCAGTTGGAGCTTGCTTTAATTTAGACACATTTAAAGTGAGATAAAATGATGTTAAAATTAGTTGTTTTGAATCCTCAAACTGTAGATATGAACACTCTGATGAAGTAGTAGAGCTCAATTCAGATTTTCTTGTATGGGGAATTGGCAATCTATGCTATTGCTAACATTAACTGTATATTCCTTTAAGAGGATAAATGGACAAATGGCTGTTCAACAAAGGTATTAAATTTTAAAATGCTCTAGAATGTACAGCAAAGGTAGAGTACAAGAAGGAAGAAAGGAAGGGAGATTCACTAAGGAGGAATCATTAAAAAATTATATCTTAAGAGTCATATTTGGAGGCATTATATACAGAGAGAGGCAGTATATATATTATACATATATATTATAATTATAATATTTCAACCATATTCTTTCTTTTTCTGTTGGATTTTCTCTTTCATTTGTTCAGCTTTTAATAATAGTGGTACTTTTTTCTAGACAGAAGACTTAAGCTTTTATGTAGTATTATTTTCCTTTATTACTTCTATTTGTGTTTTCCTTTAGGAGAATTTCCCCATTCCAAAGGTATAAACAAATCCATTTACACTTCTCTTTAGAAGAAGAGACTTCACTACATATATATACATTATACATATTGTGTATAATATATATACTATACTGCCTCTCTCTCTTATATATACATAATGCCTCCATATATGACTCACATAATATATAATATTATTTATAATATACATTGTATACATAATATGACTAAATGGCACATTTGGTAAACACAAATTCTGTTCCATCTCAATGACCCTAAAACTTAAAAAGAAGCTCTGGCTGTCAACCTACTTCAGATTTATTATATTATTGTATATATATAATGTATTATTATTATATGTATATATCTGTGCTCTTACCTTCTAAAGACATGGTGACATTCTCACATTTACTTGCTTTTCAAGGAATCTTTCTTTTTTATTTATTTCTATCTTGTTTTTATTCAGTCTATGCCCAATTCCTTTGTTAAACAATAGCTGACATGCTTCAATCATTTTCCACCTGCTCAAAACCTAAAAAAATTATATTTTATATTGAAATGAGTAGTCATTCAAGCAAATGGACATGCTCAATTCTCACAAATTTTAGTGACAATAGTATAAATCCACATTTACATATTTTCATTATTTCCAATAAACTAAGCACATCTTTGGAATGCCTTCCCTTGGTGTCAGGGTTAAATTGCCTAAATGGAAATAAGACAATATTTTTTAAAATATGCTCTCTAAACAGTTTACTTGTTAGAATACATATTATTTAGTCTACTTCATATACAGACACAAGATCAATTCAGGTTTCAGGGAAAATATAATTACTCCTTGAGTCTCCTATTTGTTTTTATGTTTTAGTTTACTTCTAAATTTATTGTAAGATTGAATGCCATTTAGCACTTAATTTCTTTATTTTTTATTGCATTTTAGGTTTTGGGGTACATGTGAAGAACATGCAAGATTGTTGCATAGGTACACACATGGCAGTGTGATTTGCTGCCTTCCTCCCCATCACCTATCTGCCATTTTTCCCCATGCTATCTCTCCCCCAACTCCCCACCCCCTGCTGTCCCTCCCTATTTCCTCCCGACAGACCCCAGTGTGTGATGCTCCCCTCCCTGAGTCCATGTAGCACTTAATTTCTTCTGAATAAGGCCCACACTGGAGATGAAAAAAGGTAAAAAGTATCTATGGTTCATCCTTTTTTGGTTTATGAGATGGGTTTTGCTCTGTGAAAAATATTAATATTTGTATAGCCCTTGAAAACAGAAACATTGTTTTGTGCATTTATGCTAAATTTTGTTTACAATAGATAGTATTCTATTATATTTGGCTATCTTAATTTCATCTTTAAAATAACTGTGGTAAGATAAATTTCTTAAATGTTAATTTTTGCTTTGTTTCAATTTTAAGAGCTTAGTCAACTCTTCGTTTCTTCCCCTCAGCCAACTGCTAATGACTCTTCTTTGAGAATTACACTGGCTAGGTTCTTGGAATTTGTGGAACTTGTTTATCAGAGAGAGACTCCAAAGAGCAGGGAGAGAAAAAAGAACCATACTGAAGGAACTTTGTACTTTCCGTAATGCAGAGGAAGTGACATGATGTGTGACAGAAACCAGAGTACCTATTTGCACATAGTGTCCTAGGCTTTAAAGTAGCTGTGGGATGCCAAATTAGAAAATAGGAATACTGCAAGAGGGTCATCTCTGAGAATGATTGGGAGAGAAGTGCTTCAGAGACAGGTGGCAAGAACCAGCACTGGAGGGCAGTACCAATTTACACTCTCCACCAACACAGAAGCACGCTGACTTCGATTACCTTGAGCAGCATTTAGTATCTGTAAAAGTATTAGTTTTTACAAACTGAATAGGTTGAAATAGCTCCTTTTGATTTGCATATCTTTAATTACAAGTGAAGTTGAACACCTTTTCATATGTTTGATGATCATTATATTTCATGTCTGTGAATTTTTCGACCATATTCTTTCTTTTTCTATTGGATTTTCTCTTTCATTTGTTCATCTTTTAATAGCGGTATATTTTCTAGACAGAAAACTTAAGATTTTATGTAGTCTTATTATTTTCCTTTATTACTTCTGGTTTCGTTTTCCTTTAGAAGAATTTCCCCCATTCCAAAACTGTAAACAAATCCATTTACGCTTCTCTTTAGAAATTATATATTTTCACTTTTTATAGTTAAATATTTGTTCAGTCCTCTGGAATTTATTTTGGTTTCAGGAGTGAGTAGGGGATACAGCTTTGTTTTTTTTAAATATAAGCCAGTGTCTCGGTGACATAGAACTTACCATCTTCAGGTAAGGTACTTGAGGTTACAGCAATTAAGCAACTCACTTAAAATTTCTAAGTAAGCTATTACCAAAATTGAGACTGAGAAATCTGGTCTTCTACTTAAACTTTTGGCCTGTAATTTTTTCAAGAAAGTACACTGACTCATTTTCACCTTCTCTACTTAATTAAGTACTTTCCTGGCTCGACAGCATTCTGATTTACTTTAACCCAGTATAAATTAGATGAAAAAAAATTTTTTAAACTTAAACAATTATCTCCTTGCCACCAGGAAAGTGTGATTTAGAAAATGATTTATTTCTTTGTGTAGAGGAGATTTACAGCAGGAACTTCAGAGAGAAAGAGGGAAACCAGGTATGCTTTAGTGACTGGCATAAGTTGGGAAGGTAATTATCATAATGCTATCATGAGAGGAGGTTGGGTTGGAATGGTAGCAAAGTAAGAGGGGAGAACTGGACTTCTTCATATTTTTCTCTTAGCCAAACTGGACTTCTTTATATTTTTCTCTAGCCCAGACCTCATGGAATTACCACTTGTAGATAATTAGTAAGATATGCCTTAGTTTTCTCCAGGTTAAATTAATAATAACAGCTTTCACTAATCAGGAGCTTACTATAAGTTACTTTGTTAGGCTTTATATGAATTATCTCTGGTCCTCAGTTTATAGATGATAAAGCTAGTAATTGTTCAGTAAGAATTCAAACTCAGAACAGTTTAAATCCAGAGCCTCTGCTCTCTTAATTAAATTTCAGTTTTTTCAACCTTTATTTTTTTCAGTAATTCTGCTTTTGAATCTTAGTTCAGAAATCCATTATTATAAGAAAGCTCACACAATTTCTACAAAGAAATAAAATACCTAGGAATACAACTGACCAAGAATGTAAAGGACCTCTTCAAGGAGAACTACAAACCTCTGCTCAACGAAATAAGAGAGGACACAAACAGATGGAGAAACATTCCATGCTCATGGTTAGGAAGAATGAATATCGTGAAAATGGCCATACTGCCCAAAGTAATTTATAGATTCAACGCTATACCCATCAAGCTACCAATGACCTTCTTTACAGAACTCGAAAAAACCACCTTAAACTTCATATGGAACCAAAAGTGAGCCCACATGGCCAAGTCAATTCTAAGCAAAAAGAACAAAGCTGGAGGTATCACACTACTGGACTTCAAACTATACTACAAGGCTGCAGTAATCAAAACAGCATGATACTGGTACCAAAACAGAGATATAGACCAATGGAACAGAATAAGTCCTCAGAAGCAACGCGACACATCTACAACTATCTGATCTTTGACAAACCTGACAAAAACAAGCAATGGGGAAATGATTCTCTGCTTAATAAATTGTGTCGGGAAAATTGGCTAGCCATGTGCAAAAGGAAACTGGACCCCTTCCTGACACCTTACACTAAAATTAACTCCAGATGGATTAAAGACTTAAACATAAGACCTAGCACCATAAAAACCCTAGAATAAAACCTAGGCAAAACAATTCAGGACATAGGCATAGGCAAGGACTTCATGACTAAAACACCAAAACTATTGGCAACAAAAGCCAAAATAGACAGATGGGACCTAATCAAACTCCAGAGCTTCTGCATGGCCAAAGAAACAGTTATTAGAGTGAATTGGCAACCAACAGAATGGGAAAAAAATTTTGCAATCTACCCATCTGACAAAGGGCTGATATCCAGAATCTACAAAGAACTAAAACAGATTTACCAGAAAAAAGCTCATTGAAAAGTGAGCGAAGGATATGAACAGACACTTTTCAAAAGAAGACATATACGAGGACAATGGAAATGAAAAAATACTCATCATCACTGGTCATTAGAGAAATGCAAATCAAAACTACATTGAGATACCATCTCACACCAGTTAGAATGGTGATCATTAAAAATCTGGAGACAACAGATACTGGAGAGGATGTGGAGAAACAGGAACACTTTTACACTGTTGGTGGGAGTGTAAACTAGTTCAACCATTGTGGAAGACAATGTGGCGATTCCTCAAGGACCTAGAAACAGAAATTCCATTTGACCCAGCAATCTCATTAATGGGTATATATCCAAAGGATTATAAATTGTTCTATTATAAGGACACATGCACACAAATGTACATTGCAGCACTGTTTACAATAGCAAAGACTTGGAACCAACCCAAATGTCCATCAATGATAGACTGGACAGGAAAATGTGGCACATATACACCATGGAATACTATGCAGCCATAAAAAACGATGAGTTCATGTCCTTTGTAGGGACATGGATGAACCTGGAAATCATCATTCTCAGCAAACTGACACAAGAACAGAAAATCAAACACCGCATGTTCTCACTCATAGGCGGGTGTTGAACAATGAGAACACTTGGACACAGGGAAGGGAGCATCACACACTGGGGTCTGTGGGGGAGGGGGAGACTAGGGGAGGGAGAGCAGGGGGTGGGGAGTTGGGGAGGGATAACATGTGGAGAAATGCCAGATATAGGTGATGGGGAGGAAGGCCACAAACCACACTGCTATGTGTGTACCTATGCAACAATCTTACATGTTCTTCACATGTACCCCAAAACCTAAAATGCAGTAAAATGTTTAAAAAAAACCACTATAAACAACTCAAGATAGAATCCTAAAATATGTTCAAGTAATCAACAGGAAGGCAAGAAAAGAGAAACAGAGGAATGAGAGCCAGAGGAAACAAAAGGAGAACAAATAACAAAATGACAGACTTAAGTTCTAACATATCAATAGTAACCTTAAATGTAAACAGTATAAATACAGCAATCAAAGGACAGAGATTGGAAGAGTGGATTAAACAAACAAACATTACCCAGTGATACACCGTTTGCAAGGAACACCTGTCAAATTCAATGACAGGGGTAGGTTAAACATAAAAGAATGCAAACAGACACAGCAAGTAAATATTAATTTTTAAAAGGTAAGAGTTAATACATTAGTTTCCAATTAAGCCAACTTCAGGGCAAATAAATTACTAGAGATAGAGGGACTTTAAATAATGGTAAAAGATCAATTCTCTCTGAAGACATAATGATCCTAAATGTTCGTGGATTAAACATTAGAGACCCAAAACAAATACACGATGAAAATACATGAAGCAAAACCTGATAAACCCAAAGGGAAAAAGAGTATGTTGAAGTCCCCCAACTGTACTTGTGGATTGGTATAGTTGGGGACTTCCACATATTCTTCACAGCAACTGATAGAACTATAAGATAGAAAGTCATCAAAGATATAAAAAAGCTGAAAAACACAATAAACCAAAAGGATCAAATTGATATATATTTAACACTCCACATAACAACAGCTGAATACATTTTTAAGCATTCATTGAACACTTGTCAAGATAGACCATACCCAGCGTCATAAGACACCTCAATACATATAAACGAATTGAAATGATATAGATATGGTCACTGACAATAATGAAATCAAATTAAAAATCAATAAAAAAACAAAACAGGAAAATATCCAAATACTTGAAAATTAAACAAAATACATCTATATAGCCTATCAGTCAAAGAGAAAGTCTCTAGGGAAACTAAACAATAGAATAAACATATCAAAATATAGGAGATGCAGCTAAAGCAGTGCTCAGAGAGAGGTTCATAGCATGACATTATTACATTAAACAAGAAGCAAGTCTCCAATTCATATCTCTAATACCTTCAAAAGGCTAGAAAAAGAAAAAAGACAAACACAAAGCATGCAAGCATGCAGAAAGATTATGAAATAATACAGAGAAAGGAGAAACCAATGAAATTGAAAATAGAAAAACATTAGAGAAATTGATACAATTAAAAGCTGATTCTTCAAAAAAGTTATAAGATTGATAAACCTCTAGCAAGACTGACCAAAAAAAATAGACTGCACAAGTAATCAGTATGGGAAATGAAACAGAAGATAGCACTACAGGTCTTGCAGTTAATAAAAGGGCAATAAGGGAGGAATATGAACAACTTTACACTCATAAATTTTAAGTTATAAGAAATGGACCAGTTTTCTAAAAATCACACACTCTAAAATCTCAACCATGATGAAATATTCCTTGCTACTAAACAGTTAAAAATAATTAAAATAAATTCTACACCATGTTTTCTAAAAATTCAAAGACATAATATTTCCTAATTTTATGAGGCCAGTATTACCCTGCTACCAAAACCAAAGACAGTATAAAATAAAAAAACTACAGACCAATATCTATCAAGAAAGTAGAAGGAGAAATTTTTGAAGAAACACTGACAAATCTAATCTAACAATGTACAAAAAAATTACATACCATGACAAAGTGTGATTTATTTTCCAGGTATGCAAGGCTGATTGAACATTTGGCTCAATTAAGGTAATCCATCATTTTAAAATTTTTTATTTTTAATTGTTTGTGGGTCCATAGTAGGTGTATATATTTGTCAACAGGTGAAAGAAGAAAAATCATATGATCATATTAACATATGCAGAAGGCAAATTTGACAGAATTCCACAGCTATTGACGATAAAAACTCTCAGCCAGTTAGCAATAGAGAAAAATTACTTCAACTTGATAAAGAACATGTACAAAAATCTTATTGTTGACATCATATTAAATGGTGAAAGACTGAATGCTTTCTCCCTAAGACTGGGAAAGAGGTATGCTCTCACCACTCTTTCTTAACACTGTCCTGGAAGTTTTAATCAGCACAATAAGACAAGAAAAAGAAATAAAAGATATGCAGTTGAAAGGAAAGGAAAAAAAATTGTCCCTATTTGCAGATGATATGATTGTTTACATAGAAAATCCACTGAAGTCTATAAAAAAACCTCTAGAACTAATAAATATGTTCAGTAAGTTTGGAAGATACAAGATCAACAGACAAAAGTTAATTACATTTCTGTATACTAACTATGAACAGGTGGAAAGTAAAATTAAAAGCACAACACCATTTACAATTGTTACACAAAATAAAATATTTATGTATACACTTAAAATATGTACAAGTTCTATAGGCTTAAAATGATAAACTATTGATGAAGGAAATAATATCTCAAATAAATGGAGAGACATATAATGCTCACAGAATGGAAATCTCAGTATCTAAAAGGTATCGAATACTCTCCAAATTGGTCTATAGATTTAATGTAATTCTTGTTAAAATTTCAAGCTTTTGTAGACATAGACAAGTTTACTCTAAAACTTCTATGAAAATGCACAGGTCCTAGAATAACTAAAGCAGTTTCATAAAGAAGAATAAAGCAGGAAGAATCACTTCATACCATGTTAAGGTTTGCTATATGACCACTGTAATCAAAGCAGTGTGGTTTGGCAGAGGAAGAGATGCATAGATCAAGGGATGTAGGAAACTGATTTTTTGTAAAGGTGCAAACACAAATGAATGAAGGGTAGTCTTTTCAACAAATGATACTAGAACCATTGGGTATCCATAGGCAACAATGAACCTTGGCCTTAACTTACACCTTATATAACTAACGAAGAAACAGGACAAGATGGCAGAATGGAAAGCACCGTCAATTGTCTTCTCTGCAAGATCACCAATTTAACAACTATCTACACAAGAAAAAAAATCTTCATAAGAACCAAAACTCAGGTGAGCCCTCATAGTACCTGGTTTTAACTCTATTGCTAAAAGAGGCACTGAAGAGATAAAAAAAATAAAAAAAGCAGTCTTGAATCGCTAATACCGCCCCTCCGCCACTACCTCGGGAGAAGCAGCATGGTGCAGCGAGCAACTCGGTACTGCAAGAGGAAAGAGGACAGCAATAGTGAGGCACTGAACTCAGTGTTATCCTGTTATAGCAGAAAGGACAACTGAACCAAACTCAGCTGATGCCTGCTCACAGAGGGAGCATTTAAACCAGCCCTAATCAGAAGGAAATTGTGATCCTATTGGTCAGAACTTGACTTCCTGCAAACCACACCACGGAGGACTCCAGTACCCTCTGTCTTCAAGTAAAATTTAAAGACAGTCTATGCAATAAGGATTGCAACTCTTAGGCAAGTCCTAGGGCTGAGTTGAGCCCAGAAACAGTGGACTGGGGAGCTCACAACCTACTGAGATAGCAGCTGGAGCAGCCAAGGGAATGTTGGCATCAGCCCTCCCCTATCCCCAGGCTGCACAGTTTGCAGTCTTAAAAGAGACCTCTTCTTTCTACTTGAGGACAGGAGAGGAAAGAATGAGGAGGACTTTGTCTTGTACCTTGCATACCAGCTCAGTCACCACAGGATAGAGCACCAGAGTTATGAGTTCACTGTTTCAGGCCCTAGCTCCCAGATAACATTTCCAGACATACCCTGAGCCAGAAGGGAATCTGCTGCCTTAAAGGGAAGGACCCAGTCTGGCAGCATTCATTACCCACTAACTGAAAAGCCATTTGGCCTTGAACAACCGGTATCGATTACCTGGTACTACATCAAGGCCTTGGGTGAGCTTCTGAGACTTTCTGCCTTCAGGTTAGATTCAGAATATGACCAGCTGTGGTGGATACAGTGCCAAACTCCTTCTGGCTAGAAACGCAGATGGAAAAGTAAAGGGAACTTTGCCTTGCACCTTAGTTACCGGCATGGCCACGGGAGGATAGTGCATCAAGCAGACCCCTGGGATCCCTGATTTCAGGACTTGACTCTTGGTTAGCATCTCTGGACCTGCCCTGGGATTAAGGGGGAGCCCACAGCCCTGAAGGGTGAGTCCCAGGCCATGCAACATTCATCACAAGCTGACTGAAGGGCCCTTGGACCTTAAGGGAACATCAGTGGTAGTCTGGAAGGACTCCCCGTGGTCTCAGATGGTGGTGGCTACCAGGAGGGGGGCTCCTCTGCCTTTGAAAAGGAGAGGGAAGAGTGGGAAGGACTGCATCTTGTGGTTTGAGTGCCAGTTCAGCCACAGTACAATAGAACACCAGATAGGCTTCCATGGTTTGTGGAATCTAGTCCCTGACTCCCAGATAGCACCTCTGGATTCACCCAAGGCCTGGGGGAAGTCACCACCCTGCAGGGAGGGACACAGGCCTGGCTGGCCTTGCCATCTGCTGATCGTAAATCCCCAGGGCATTAAATGAACATAGGCAATAGCAAAGGAGTGGTTATAGTAAGCTTTGGGAGAGACTCAGTGCTGTGCTGATTACAGGTCTGACCCAGCTCAGTTATAGTGGCAGTGGCCATAAGAGTGCTATGTCACTCCACCCCCAGCTTCAGGTGGTGCATAACAGAGAGAGAGAGACAGAGAGAGAGAGAGAGAAGAGAGAGAGAGAAAGAGAGAGAGAGCTCCTTTTGTTTAGGAGAAAGAAAGGGAAGAAAACAAGACTCTCTGCCTGGTAACCCTAGAGTATTCTCCCAGATCTTGTCCAAGGTCATCAAGGTGGCACCTTTACTAGTTTTCAAGAACCAAAATGTTACTGGGCTTTGAAAGCATTCTCAAACAGATACAGCTTAGAATACAACACCCAAGTCCTTTTGAATATCTGAACAATAAGTAATCGCCTGAAGGTACAAATCTCACTGGTAAAGTTAAACAGAAAAACACAAAGTGCTATAACACCATAACTGTGGTATGTAAACTACTTTTGATAAGTAGAAAGACTAAATGATGAATCAATAAAAAATGACTATGACAACTCTTCAATACGTAGACAGTATAACAAGATATAAATAGAAACAACAAAAGCTAAGAAGCAAGGGAATGAAGTTAAGGTGTAAAGTTTTTATTAATTTTTTAAATTGTTTATTTGTTTATGCAGACAGTATTTATTATCAGCTTAAAACAATTGGTTATTAGATGGTATTTGCAAGCCTCATGATAACTTCAAACAAAAAAACATACAATGGATACACAGAAAATAAAAAAAACAAGAAACTTGTTTATATCAGAAGAGAAAATCATCTTCACTAAAGGAAGACAGGAGAGAAAGAAGAGAACACCATAAAACAAATAGAAAACAAATAATGAAATGGCAGGGTGAGTTCTTACTTATCAATAATAATGTTGAATATCAACGGACTAAACTCTCCAATCAAAAGACACAGAGTGACTGAATGAATGAAGAAACAAGACCCACGATCTGTTGCGTGAAAGAAATACAATTCACATATGAAGACACACAGAGAGTGAAAATTAAGGGATGGAAAAATATATTCCATGCCAATGGAAACCAAAAGAAAGCACAGGAGTAGCTATACTTACATCAGACAAAATAGATTTCAAGACAAATCTATAACAAGAGACAAAGAAGGTGACTATATAATGATAAACTGGTCAATTCGGCAAGATGTTATAACAATATTAAACATGGATCCAACCCTGGAGCACCTAGATTTATAAAGCAAATATTATTAGGGCTAGAAGGAGAGAGTAGGACCCCATACACTTAATAGCTGGAGACCTCAACACTCCACTCTCAGCATTGTACAGATCCTTCAGGCAGAAAATTAAAAAAAAAAATAGACTTTATCTGCACTGTATAGACTAAGGGTTTCTAACAGATATTTACAGAACACTTCACTCATTGGCTGCAGAATACACATTATTTTTCTGAGCACAGAAATGATTCTCAAGAATAGACCATACATTAGGTCACAAACAAGTCTTAAAAACATTTATAAAATTCAAGTAATATCAAGCATCTTCTCTGACTACAATGGAACAAAGTTAGAAATCAATAACAAAAGGAATTTTGGAAACTATGAAAATAAATAATAAACATAAAGAGCAGAAATAAATGAATTTGAAATGGGGAAAGCAAAATAAAAGATCAATGAAAGAACAGAAAGATGCCTTTCTCAACAAGTAAACCAAATTCACAAACCTATGGGCAGATTTAACTGAAAAGAGAGAAGATTCAATTAAATAAAATAAGTAATGAAAGGAGATATTACAACTGACATTGTAGAAATTTGAAGGATCATCAGGGGTTAACTATGAGCAACCATATGCCAATAAATTGGAAAATCTAGAAGAAATGAACAAATTCCTAGACAAATACAACCTACAAAAATTGAACCAGGAAGAAATAAAAAACCTGAACAGAAACAAAATTGAAGCCATAATAAAAAGTGTCCCGAGTAAAGAAAAGCTGATGGTTTCACTGCTGAATTCTATCAAACATTTAAATAAGTATTAATACCAATCTTATTCAGACTATTCTGATAAATTGAGGCACAAGGAATATTTCCAACCTCATTCTACAAGGCTACTATTACCCTGATAACAAAACCAGACAAAGTCACATTAAAAAAAGAAACTACAGGCCAATATCTCTCACAAATATTGATGCAAAAATCCTCAAACAAAATACTTCAAAACTGAATTCAACAATACACTAAAAAGATCAGGCTGGGCTTGATGGCTCACACCTGTAATCCCAGCACTTTGGAAGGCTGAGGTGGGCAGATCACTTGAAGCCAGAAGATCAAGACCAGCCTGGCCAACATGATGAAACCCTAATCTCTAATAAAAATACAAAAATTAGCCGTGTTCCGTGGCCCACGCCTGTAATTTCAGCTACCCGGGAGGCTGAGGCATAAGAATTGCTTGAACCTGTCAGGTGGAGGTTGCAGTGAGTCAGGATTAAGCCACTGTACTCCAGACTGGGTGACAGAGTGAGACTCTACCTTAAATATATATACATATATGTGTATTTATCAAGACCAAGAGGGATTCGTCTCTGGGGATGGAGGATGGTTCAACATATGCAAACCAAGCAATGTGATACATCATGCCAAAACAATGAAGGGGAAAAACCATATGATCATTTCAATTGATGCTGAAAAAGCATTTGATACAATTCACATCCCTACATGATAAGAAACCCTCAAAAAAGTGAAGATAGAAGGAACATACATCAACATAATAAAAACAATACATGACAGAACCACAGCTGGTATCATATTTAATGGGGAAAAACTGAAAACCTTTCCCATAAAATCTGGAATGGAAAGATGCCATTTTCACCACTATTATTTAACATAGTACTGGAAATCCTAGCTAGAGCAATCAGGACGAGAGAAACAAATAAAAGACATCAAAATTGAAAAGGAAGAAGCCATATTATCCTTGCTTATATTTCAAAAAAACTAAAAACTCTAGAAAAAAACTGTTATACTGATTAAAAAATTCAGAAAAGTTGCAGGATACAAAATCTACATATGAAAACCAGTAGCAGTTCTATATGCCAACAGTGAATAATCTGAAAATGAAGTTTTAAAAATAATCCCATTTATAATAGCCATGCATAAAATTAAATACCTAAGAATTAACTAAATAAGCGAAGTCTCTCTGTAATGAAAACTACAAAAACGTGATGAAATAAATTGAAGAGCACACCAAAAAATGGAAAAATACTCCATATTCATGGATTGAAAGGATCAATATTATTAAAATATCCACACGACCCTAAGCAATCTACAGAATCTAATGCAACCCCTATCAAAATACCGATAACATTCTTCACCAAAATAGAAAAGAAAATTCTGAAATTTATAGGAACCGCAGAAGATCCAGAATAGCCAAAGTTATCCTAAGCAAAAAGACAAAACTGGGGGAATCCTATTACCTGACTTTAAATTCTACAGAGCTATAGTAATCAAAACAACATGGTACTGGCATTAAAACAGACACATACACCAATGGAACAGAAGAGAAACTCAGAGTAAATTCACGTATCTACAGTGACCTCATTTTTAACATAGATGTCAAGAATATACACTGGGGAAAAGATAGTCTCTTCAATATATGGTGCTGGGAAAACTGGATATCAGCATGCAGAATGACGAAACTTGACTCCTATCTCTTGCCATATACAAAAATCAAATCAAAATGGGTTAAAGACTTACATCTGACTCTCCAAGCTGTGAACTAATGCAAAGGAACATTGGAGAAACTCCCCCAGAATAATTGTCCAGGCAAAAATTTCTCTAAGCATTATCCCACAAGCACAGGCAACCAAAACAAATGTGGACAAATGGGATCACATAAAGTTAAAAGGCTTCGGCACAGCAAAGAGACAACCAACAAAATAAACAGACAACCTACAGAATTGGAGAAAATGTTTGCAAACTACCCATTTGACAAGGGATTCATGACCAGAATATATAAGGAGCTCAAACAACTCTATAGGAAAAAATCTAATAATTTAATTAAAAATGGGCAAAAGATTAGAATAGGCATTTCTAAAGAAGACATACAAATGGCAAACAGACATATAAAAGCGTGTTCAACATCACTGATTATCAGAGAAATGCATATCAAAACTACAGTGAGATATCATCTCACCCCAGTTAAAATGGCTTATATCCAAAACAGCAGTAAATAACAAATGCTGGTGAGGATGTGGGGAATCCTTGACGCCTGGTGGTGGGAATGTAAATTAGTGCAACCACTACGGGAACAATTTGGTAGTTCATCAAATGACTAAAAATAGAGCTACGATATGATCCAGCAATCCCACTGCTGGATATATACCCAAAGAAATAATATCATATACTAAAGAGATATCTGCAGTCATATATTTGTTGCAGCCCTGTTTATAACAGCCAAGACTTGTAAATTAACCTCAGTGTCTATCAACAGATGAATGGATAAAGAAAATGTGGTACATATACACAATGGAGTGCTATTCAGCCATAAAAAAGATGAGATACAGTCATTTGCAACAATATGAATGGAACTAGAGATCATTATGTTAAGGGAAATAAGTGAGGCACAGAAAGGCAAACATCACGTTCCCACTTATTTGTGGGATCTAAAAATTAAAAAATTAAAAAAAAAAAAAAGAACTCGTGGACATAGGGAGGATAATTAAGGTTACCAGAGCCTGGGAAGCACAGTGCAGGACTCAGGGGTGGGTGGTGGTGAAGGATGCTTAATGGGTAAAAAAACATCGTTAGAAATAATGAATAAGACATACTATTTGATTGCACAACATAGTGACTATAGTCCATAATAACTTAATTGTACATTTTAAAATAGCTTAAGAGTGTTATTAGATTCTTTGTAACACAAGGGGTAAGTGCTTGAGGAAACGGATACTGTATTCTCCAAGATGTGATTATTTCACATTGCAGGCCTGAATCAAAACATCTCATGTACTTCATCAATATATACACCTACTACATACCCAAAAAATAAAAAAATAAAAAAACAAAAAGTAAAAAGAAAACTCACAATGGATCATGGACTTACATGTAAAATATAAAACCATAACATTTTTAGGAAAAAAATAGGAGAAAATCTTTGAATATCTAAAACTAGACAGAGTTCTTATATTTGACACCAAAATTATGATTCAAAACAGAAAATACGATTGATAAATTATGCCCAATCAAAACAACAAACTTTTGCTCTATGAAAAATGCTGTGAGGAGGATGAAAAGTCATGCTACGGACAAGGAGAAAATATTTAAAAATTGCATATCAGACAAATGTCTAGTATATATAAATAACTCCTAAAACTTAACCAAAAAACTCCCTACAACCCATTAAACAATTAGAAGTAATTAGAGAGTGGCCAAAAGACACAAATAGACATTTTATCAAAGAGGATTCCAGATGGCAAATAAGCACATAAATAGATGTTCAACATTATTAGCAATTAGGAAAATGCAAAGTAAACTACAAAAAGTTATCCTTACACATGTATCAAAGCAGCTAAGATATAAATTAGTAATATTAGGCAATTCTGGCAAGAGTGTAGAGAAATGAATTATGTATACATTGCAGGTGAGAATGTAAAATGGACAGCCACTCAGCAATTGCCCTCTGGGTCACTTTTCCCTGGAGAGTTAAAATTTATGTTCACGCATAAAGCTGTACAGGAATGTTCATGGCAGCTTTATTCATAATAGTCAAAAACTGTAAAAATGCAAATGTCCTTCAATGTGTTAATGGTTAAGGTATGGAACATCTATACCATGGAATAACTACACAGCAATGTGAAGGAATGAACTATTGATACATCCAATAGCTTGAATAAATTTCCAGGGAATTAAGCTAAGTGAAAAAAAACAACCCCGAAAGAGTCACATATTTTGTGAATCCTTTTTTAAAACATTCTTTAAATAACAAAATTTTAGAAATGATTAACAGATTGCCAGGGATTAGGAACAGGGTAGAAATTGGGAAGGAGCGGGGGGTATAGTTAGAAAAACACAACACAACGGACCCTTGTGGTAATGGAATTGTTTTTTATCTAGACTGTAATAGTGTGTACATGAACCTAATACACACGCACACACACACACAAACAAATGAGTGCGTATAAATATGTAGAAATGTGAATAAGTATTAGAGGATTATCTCCTATAAATAGCCTGTTTTTGATATGGTTTTGAAAGTTATTACCATTGGGAGAAACTGGGTAAAGTATATGGAATCACTTTTATATTATTCTTAATATTATTTCATAATTCCATATGAATCTATAGTTCTCTCAAGAAAAATTTCAATTAAAAAAAGGTGGGTAAATTTGGCACATGGAATAGAGTTTGTTAACCTCTTCTTTAAAAAAACTAATATCATTTTGTCTTCTAAAAATTAAATGGTCATCATAGTTGTTGGTGTTGGCTGGTATCCTCCTACAGCATGTTTGCCTCCAAAGTAGTAATGTGGGCAGACATTGTACTATGTGAATGTGATCCAAGTCTAGGTGGGCCACGGTATGGACAGAAGTGAAGCCAGGCTAACACATATTAGCAACAACTACCATCATGCTGATTCACTTGTTATTTAACCAAAATGACTGAGACAGTCTAAAGTTGAAATCAGAGTTGAAATTCCCAATGCTTTGTCCCTCTGTGTAGAGCTCCACACCCCTACAGGTCTTCCAACTTCAAACTTCAAGTCATTGGTTAAATATTAGTGTCTCAGTGAGACCTTTCCTGATGATGTATTTAAAAATAATCTCTATTCCCTTTATTTGCTTTATAACTTTCAATAAACAATTTAATTTAATTTAATTTACTTACTTATCTGGTTTATTTTCTATCTCCTACTCTAGATGTAAGCTCTATAGGGCAAGGATTTTTGTCTACTTTGCTCCACTGTATCCCACGGGCCTATCTCAGTATAAGTGTTCAATAATTACTTATTTAATAAATGAATAAATGGGATAACTCCTCTGTCTTCTCTATTGAGAGATGACTTCTCAGTAGATTGATTTCTTGTTTTGCACTCTGCTTGACAGTGTGATTGATAAAGCAGGTACCCCTGAATAACCTGTGGTCATTGATATCAGTAGTTTAAGATGAAGCTCATAGTTCAGGAGTCTTCTGATTATAGTTCAGTCATGGGCCTAGAAAAATTAAGCTTAAGTACTAACATGAGCATGAGAAGCTCCATGAATTTCCTACCCTAGTAGATTCTTATGGATAGTGGGACTCTCTTGGAAGCAGATGCCCTTTACATGTGTGCAAAGTCTGGCAGAGGTTTGAAGTGAGTCTGGGTCTGCTGGACAATTATTGTTTTTACATTTTTTTTTAATTATACTTTAAGTTCTGGGGTACATGTGTAGAATATGCACGTTTGTTACATAGGTATACACGTGCCATGGTGGTTTGCTGCATCCATCACCCTGTCATCTACATTAGGTATTTCTCCTAATGCTATCCCCTCCCCTAGCCCCCCACCCCCTGACAGGCCCCAGTGTGTGATGTTCCCCTCCCTGTGTCCATGTGTTCTCATTGTTCAACATCCATAAAGCTGGACCATTATTAAGTTTCCCATTGCCTTGAAATCTGTTAGTGTGTGGATATATAGGCAGCCAAGATCCCCCTAACTTAAGATAAAGCTGTAATGGGAGGGCTTAGCTGATATTATCATTACCTGAGTAGCCGCAGCATTTCTTGCCAGTGGGCCTGGCACACTTTTACATAAAGTTGCATAATTTCTGCAATAAGGTGTTTTCTTCTAGTGCATTCACTCAGTCATAGCCGGTGCTAGACTGAAGCAGGATGCCTAGAGGTGGATACAGGTGACCAGGTAGCCTTTCAGCTGTATATACAGGTCCCAGAGGACCAGCCTTAGCTATTTATAACAGTTGTTCACATAAAAGTGTCTAAAGCTTTTCCTTGAATGTCATGGTTAGGGTAGCATTATTCCCACAGCACATCTTTTCCAAAACTGGTACTCTTACACAATGTCTGTCCCCTACCTTGAAAATATTGGTATCCCCCTCATATAAAAGGAGTCACATACCCTCCAGAGTACTAATACTAATTCAATATAGGTCTGGCATAGGAACCGATGGAGAGAATGACCTAATCTATATATTTTCCATCAGACAGGATATTTAAAACATTCTGCCTTCCTCAGAATAATGAGGCCTGAGTTTCCTGGAGTTATATAAAAAAATTTTTTCCGCTGACCCAGATAAAGTATAATGTTTTGAATGGCATTATATGCCTGAAAAATTGTACAAATGTTGTGTCTTGAGATGTAAGAGTAAGACCTTTGATTACAGAACCAATAGTTCTATAATTGCTTTCTTCCAAAAATTGTTTACTTACTTTCCAAAAATGTTGTCCTAATGAAAAGACTGCATACTGTCTTCCACAATGGTTGAACTAATTTACATTCCCACCAACAATGTAAAAGCATTTCTATTTCTCTGCAACCTTGCCAGCATCTGTTGTTTCTTGACTTTCTAATAATCACCATTCTGACTGGCACGAGATGGTATCTCATTGTGGTTTTGATTTGCATTTCTCTGATAATCAGTGATGTTGAGCTTTTTTTCATATGTTTTTTGGCCGCATGAATGTCTTCTTTTGAGAAGTGTCTGTTCATGCCCTTTGCCTACTTTTTAATTTGTGTGTGTGTGTGTGTGTGTGTGTAAATTTGTTTAAGTTGCTTGTAGATTCTGGATATTAGACCTTTGTCAGATGGATAGATTGCAAAAATTTTCTCCCACTCTGTAGGTTGCCTGTTCACTCTGATGACATTTTCTTTTGCTGTGCAGAGTTCTTTAGTTTAATTAGATCCCATTTGTCAATTTTTGCTTTTGTTGCCATTGATTTTGGAGTTTTCGTCATGAAATCTTTGCCTGTGCCTATGTCCTGAATAATATTGCCTAGATTTTCTTCTAGGGTTTTTATAGTTTTGGGTTTTACATTTAAGTCTTTCATCCATTTTTAGTTAATTTTTGTATAATGTGTGAGGAAGAGGTCCACTTTCAATTTTCTGCATATGACTAGCATTTGATCCAGAAATCCCATTGCTGGGTATATATCCAAAGGAATATGAATCATTCTATTACAAACATACATGCACATGTATGTTAACTACAGCACTATTCACAGTAGCAAAGACATGGAATCAACCCAAATGCCTATCAATAATAGACTAGATAAGGAAAATGTGGTACATATATACCATGGAACACTATGCAGCCATAAAAAGAATGAGACCATGTCCTTTGCTGGGGACATGGATACAGCTGGAAGCCATTATACTTAGCAAACTAATGCAAGAACAGAAAACCAAGAACTGCATGTTCTCGCTTATAAGTGAGAGCTGAACAATGAGAACACAGGGACACAGGGAGGAGAACAACACACATTGGGGCCTGTTGGGGGTAGGAGTAGAGTGTGGGGAGGAAGATCATTAGGAAAAATAGCTAATGTATTCTGGGCTTAATACTTAGGTGATGAGTTGACAGATGCAGCAAACCACCATGGCACACTTTTACCTATGTAACAAACCTGCACATCCTGCCCATGTACCCCAAAACTTCAAATTAAAATTAAAATTAAAAAAAAAAGTCTGCACAATTGCTGCCAGCTCATCTATATCAATATGTGCAGTGTTTCCGAAACTATGGGTTTCATAATATGAGGATCATGTCCTACACTTTAGGCTGTGGAGAGTTCAGTAAAAGTGCTACCCAGAGGGCCAGAGGCTCTTGGGTAATAAGATCAACCAATGACCATTCGAGCCAGAGGGAGAATTCAAATGGTAGTTAAGGAGGTAAACAAAAATTTTGGGATGATTTTCTCTCTCTTGTTTAATACTTAACTCACCTGTGAAATTCCATCAGTTTTTTTTTTTTGTTTTTTGTTTTTTTTTTAATAGAGACAGTGTCTCACTGTGTTGTCCAGGCTGGTCTTAAACTCCTGGCAAGCCATGCCCCTCCCAGCTTCTCAAAGTGTTGGGATTGCAGGCATAAGCCATAGTTCCTAGCCTATCAGTTTTTTTAATACTAAAAAAGTGTATAAATTTATGATAAAGGCACAACCTTTAATGAATTAATTTTAAAAAGGGTAAAAGAAGGGGTACTTTTCTTCAGAATAAATCCCTGTACAATATTCATCTCTAAGATTTGAAATGTAGATATAATTTATTGGTATACTTGAGTGTTTTTGTCATTCAAATGTTTCTATGCAATTAAACCTTAAGGGAAAACTGTTGAATTTAATATTTTTAGTAATAAAAATAATTCAATTATATGAAAAATGCTTATGATATAATTATAGGTGAAGAGGGCTCATTCAAAATTGTATTTACTATATAATCTCAAGTCTCAATCCCATATCCACCTCGGTAAACATATCTTAGCAGGTTTATAACTTGTTGGGTGTTTCTTGATTCAGGAAAATTTGTGGCTTATTGAAGACATCATTCCACATATAAGATCAATAGAAATCCCAGAAAATTTACTCTCAGTGTATTAGGAATACGCTGTGGTAATGTCCAGAGGCAAATAACATGTGTACAGACTTCTTTTTCTTTTTTGCTTCTTATTTATTTATTTATTTTTAATTTTCCTTTAAGTTCCAGTATACAAGGGGAGACTGTGTAGGTTTGTTACACAGGTATATGTATGCAATGGTGGTTTGCTGCACCTACTAACCAGTCATCTAGGTTTTAAGCCCTGCATGCATTAGCTATTTTTCCTAATGCTCTCCTCCCCTTGCCCCTCACCTCACAACTGACCCTGATGTGTGTTGTTCCCCCTCCCCTGTGTCCATGTGTTCTCATTGATCAACTCCCACTTATGAGTGAGAACATGTGGTGCTTGGTTTCCTGTTCCTGTGTTAGTTTGCTGAGGATGATGGCTTCCTTCTTTATCCACGTCCCTGCAAAGGACGTGATCTCATTCCTTTTTATGGCCACATAGTATTCCAAGGTGTATATGTACCACATTTTCTATTTATTTATTTATTCATTTATTTAATTGCACTTTAGGTTCTGGGGTACATGTGCAGAATATGCAGGATTGTTGCATAGGTACACACATGGTAATATTGTTTGCTGCCTCCATGCCCCTATCATCTATATCTGGCATGTTATACCTCCCCGAACTCCCTACGCCCTTCCGTCCCTCCCCATCTCCCCACAACAGACCCCAGTGTGTGATGCTCCTCTCCCTGTGTCTATGTATTCTCATTGTTCAACACCCACCTATGAGTGAGAACATGCACTGTTTGATTTTGTGTTCTTGTGTCAGTTTGCTGAGAATGATGGTTTCCAGGTTCATCCATGTCCCTACAAAGGACACAAACTCTTCATTTTTTATGGCTGCATAGTATTCCATGGTGTATATGTGCCACATTTTCCCTGTCCAGTCTATCATCGATGGGCATTTGGGTTGGTTCCAGGTCTTTGCTATTGTAAACAGTGTCACAATGAACATATGGGTGCATGTGTCTTTATAATAGAATGATTTATAATCCTTTGGATATATACCCAGTAATGGGATTGCTGGGTCAAATCGTATTTCTATTTCTAGGTCCTTGAGGAATCAACACACTGTCTTCCACAATGGTTGAACTATTCACACTCCCACCAACAGTGTAAAAGTGTTCCTTTTTCTGCACATCCTCTCCAGCATCTGTTGCCCCCAGATTTTTTAATGATCGCCATTCTAACTGGTGTGAGATGGTATCTCAATGTGGTTTTGATTTGCATTTCTCTAATGACCAGTGATGATGAGCATTTTTTCATATGTTTGTTGGCCTCATATATGTCCTCTTTTGTAAAATGTCTGTCCATATCCTTTGCCCACTTTTGAATGAGCTTGGTTTTTTCTTTTTTTTTCTTTCTTTTGTAAATCTCTTTTAGTTCTTTGTAGATTCTGGATATTATCTCTTTGTCAGATGGGTAGATTGCAAAAATTTGTTCCCATTCTATTGATTGCCAGTTCACTCTAATGATTGTTTCTTTTGCTGTACAGAAGCTCTGGAGTTTAATTAGATCTCATTTGTCTATTTTGACTTTTGTGGTCAAAGCTTTTGATCATATAGTCATGAAGTCCTTGCCTATGCCTGTGTCCTGAATGGTTTTGCCTAGATTTTCTTCTAGGGTTTTTATGGTGTTAGCTCTTATGTTTAAGTCTTTAATCCATCTGGAGTTAATTTTAGTGTATGGTGTCAGGAAGGGGTCCAGTTTCTGCTTTCTGCACATGGCTAGCCAGTTTTCCCAACACCATTTATTAAACAGGGAATCCTTTCCCCATTGCTTGTTTTTGTGAGGTTTGTCAAAGATCAGATGGTTGTAGATGTATGGTGTTGCCTCCAAGGCCTCTGTTCTGTTCCATTGGTCTATATCTCTGTTTTGGTACCAGTACCATGCTGTTTTGATTACTGTAGCCTTGTAGTATAGTTTGAAGTCAAATAGAGTGATGTCTCCAGCTTTGTTCTTTTTTGCTTAGGATTGTTTTGGCTATGTGGGCTCTCTTTTGGTTCCATATGAAGTTAAAGGTGGTTTTTTCCAGTTCTGCGAAGAAGGTCATTGGTAGCTTGATGGGGATAGCATTGAATCTATAAATTACTTTGGGGATTATGGCCATTTTCACAATATTGATTCTCCTAACCATGAGCATGGAATCTTTTTCCATCTGTTTGTGTCCTCTCTTATTTCGTTGAGCAGTGGTTTGTAGTTCTCCTTGAAGAGAACCTTTACATCCTTTGTTAGTTGTATTCCTAGGTATTTTATTCTCTTTGTAGCAGTTGTGAATAGCAGTTCATTCTTAATTTGTCTCTCTTTAAGTCTGTTACTGGTAGATAGGAATGCTTGTGATTTCTGCTCATTGATTTTGTATCCTGAGAGTTTGCTGAATTTCCTAATCAGTTTCAGGAGATTTTGGGCTGAGACAATGGGTTCTTCCAAATATACAATTATGTTGTCTGCAAATAGGGACAATTTGACTTCCTCCTTTCCTAATCGAATACCCTTTATTTCTTCTTCTTGCCTGATTGGTCTGGCTAGAACTTCCAATATTATATTGAATAGGAGTGGTGAGAGAGGGCATCTTTGTCTATTGTCAGATTTCAAAGGGAATGCTTCCAGTTTTTGTCTATTCAGTATGATATTGACTGTGGGTTCATCATAAATAGCTTTTATTATTTTGAGATATGTTCCTTCGATACCTAGTTTATTGAGAGTTTTTAGCATAAAGGGCTGTTGAATTGTGTCAAAGGCCTTCTCTACCTCTATTGAGATATTCATGTGGTTTTTGTCCTTAGTTCTGTTTATGTGATGGATTACATTTATAAACTTGTGTATGTTGAACTAGCCTTGCATCCCCACAATGAAGCTTACTTGATCGTGATGGATAAGCTTTTTGATGTGCTGTTGCAATCGGTCTGCCGGTATTTTATTGAAGATTTTTGCATCTATGTTCATCATGGATATTGGCCTGAAGTTTTCTTTCTTGCTGAGTCTCTGCCAGGTTTTGGTATCAGGATGATGTTGGTCTCATAAAATGATTTGGGAAGGATTCTCTCTTTTTGGATTGTTTGGAAAAGTTTCAGAAGGGGTGGTACCAACTCGTCTTTGTATGTCTGGTAGAATTCAGCTGTGAACCCATCTGGACCTGGGCTTTTTTTGATTGGTGAACTATTAATTGCTGCCTCAACTTCAGCCCCTCGTTATTGGTCTATTCAGGGTTTTGACTTCTTCCTGGTTTAGGCTTGGAAGGGTGCAAGTGTCCAGGCATTTTTCTGTTTCTTCCATATTTACTGGTTTATGTGCATAGAGTTGTTTGTAGTAATCTCTGATGGTAGTTTGTACTTCTGTCGAATCAGTGTTGATATCCCCTTTATCATTTTTCATTGCATCTATTTGATTCTTCTCTCTTTTCCTTTTTATTAATGTGACTAGCAGTCTATTCTGTTGATCTTTTCAAAAACCAGCTCCTGGAGTTATTAATATTTTGAAGGGCTTTTGTGTCACTAGCTCCTTCAGTTCTGCTTTGATCTTAGTTACTTCTTGTCTTCTGCCAGGTTTTGAGTTTTCTTGATCTTGATCCTCTAGCTCTTTCAATTTTGATGATAGGGTGTCAATTTTAGATCTTTCCTTGCTTCTTATATGGACATTTATTGCTACAAATTTCCCTCTAGATACTGCTTGAAATGTGTCCCAGAGATTCTGGTATGTTGTGTCTTCGTTCTCATTGGTTTCTAAGAATATCTTTATTTCTGCCTTCATTTCCTTGTTTATCCAGTCAACATTCAAGAGCCAGTTGTTCAGTTTCCATGAAGTTGTGTGGTTCTGAGTTAGTTTCTTAATCCTGAGATCTAATTTGATTGCACTGTGGTCTGAGAGACTAGTTGTTATGATTTCTATTATTTTGCATTTGCTGAGGAGTGATTTACTTCCAATTATGTGGTCAATTTTAGGGTAGGTGCGATGTGGTGCTGAGAAGAATGTATATTCTGTGGATTTGGGGTGGAGAGTTCTGTAGATGTCTATTAGGTTTGCTTGGACCAGATCTGAGTTCAAGTCCTAGATATCCTTGTTAATTTTCTGTCTCGTTGATCTGTCTAACATTAATTGTGGAGTGTTACAGTGTCCCCACTATTATTGTGTGGGAGTCTAAGTCTCTTTATAGGTCATTAAGAACTTACTTTATGTATCTGGGTGCTCCTGTATTGGGTGAGTATATATTTAGGATAGTTAGCTCTTCTTGTTGCATTGATCCTTCTACCATTATGTAATGCCCTTCTTTGTCTCTTTTGATCTTTGCTGGTTTAAAGTCTATTTTATCAGAGACTAGGATTGCAACTCCTGCTTTTTTTTGCTCTCCATTTTCTTGGTAAATCTTCCTCCCATCCCTTTATTTTGAGCCTGTTTGTGTCCTTGCATGGGAGATGGGTTTCCTGGATACAGCACACCGATGTGTTTTGACTTTTTCTCCAATTTGTCAGTCTGTATCTTTTGATTGGGGCATTTAGCTCATTTACATTTAAGGTGAATATTGTTATGTGTGAATTTGATCCTGCCATTTTGATATTGGCTGGTTGTTTTGCCCATTAGTTGACACAGTTTCTTCATTGTGTCAATGCTCTTTACAATTTGGTACATTTTTTGAGTGGCTGGTACTGTTTGTTCCTTTCTATGTTTAGTGCTTCTTTCAGGAGCTCTTGTAAGGCAGGCCTGGTGGTGACGAAATCTCTCAGCAATTGCTTGTTCATAAAGGATTTTATTTCTCCTTCACTTATGAAGTTTAGATTGGCTGGATATGACATTCTAGGTTGAAAGTTCTTTTCTTTAAGGATGTTGAATGTTGGCCCTCACTCTCTTCTGGCTTGTAGGGTTTCTCCTCGAGAGAGCCGCTGTGAGTCTGATAGGCTTCCATTTGTGGGTAACCCTACCTTTCTCTCTGGCTGCCCTTAGCATTTTTTCCTTTATTTCAACCCTGGTGAATCTGATAATTACATGCGTTGGGGTTTCTTTTTCTTGAGGAATGTCTTTGTGGTGTTCTCTGTATTTCCTGGATTTGAATGTTGGCCTGCCTTGCTTGGTCAGGGAAGTTCTCCTGGATAATATCCTAAAGAGTGTTTTCCAGCTTGGATTCATTCTCTCCATCACATTCAGGTACACCTATCAAATGTAGATTAGGTCTTTTCACATAATCCCATATTTCTTGGAGACTTTGTTCATTTCTTTTCACTTTTTTTTTTCTCTAATCTTGCCTTCTCATTTTATCTCATTTAGTTGATCTTCAATCTCTAACATTCTTTCTTCTGCTTGGTCGATTTGGCTATTGAAACTTGTGTATGGTTTGCAAAGTTTTTGTGTTGTGTTTTTCAGCTCCATCAATTCATTTATATCCTTCTCTAAGCTGTTTATTCTTGTTAGCATTTCGTCAAACCTTTTCTTTCAAGGTTCTTAGTTTCTTGCCTTGGGTTAGAACATATTCTTTTAGCTCAGAGAAGTTTGTTATTACCCACTTTCTGAAGCCTATTTCTGTTGATTCATCAGACTCATTCTCCATCCAGCTTTGTTCCCTTGCTGGTGAGGAGTTGTGATCCCTTGGAGGAGGAGAGGCATTCTGGTTTTGGGTGTTTTCATCCTTTTTGCACTGCTTTCTTCCCATCTTTGTGGATTTATCTACCTGTGGTCTTTGTAGTTGGTGACTTTTGGATGGGTTCTCTGAGTGGAGTTCCTTTTTGTTGATGATGAAGTTATTTCTTTCTGTTTTTTAGGTTTCCTTCTATCAGTCAGACCCCTGTGCTGTAGGACTGCTGGAGGTCCACCTCAGACACTGTTTGCCTGGGGATCACCTGCGGTGGCCTCTGCGTTGTTCTCGCTGGGAACTGCACTCCAGAGCTGTTCCTATTTGGCCATCTTGGATCTTTGTACCCCATATTTTCTTTGTCCAATCTATCATTGATGGGCATTTGGGTTGGTTTCATGTCTTTGCTATTGTAAGTAGTGTGCAGACTTTTTGAGTGGACATCTTCAACCAATCATTCTGTGGAATGTGTTTCTAGTTCAGTCTACAACTTTGGTGTTTTTCACAGAGGACCTCACACAAGGATGTATATAATCATCTGCTGATTGTTTATATCTGATGAGTTACTTCCAACTGCTGATAGATAACTAAAACATTTCCAGGGTAGAGGATCTTCTGGGGTTATGTGGCCCCTGCTACGCCATCTCAACCTGGTTTGCATGACGATGCATCTACCCAGAAGTTTTGCTTACCTAGTTTTTGAGCAAAACCAAGACATTTTTATTATGTCCTTTTCAAATTCTACGCCTACAGAGTCTGTAAGCATAGTAAAATGGTTGTTGTTTTGTGCTTCTAAGTTCAGAATGATTTGTTACTCAATTATTGCTAACTGAAATATAATTTGGTACCTGCAAGGAGAGTGCTCTTATAAGAAAACATGCAAATCCGTGGACCAGGAAGCAAAGAAGCACAGAAGACTCTTGAAGAGAGTAGTAGATAAAAGCCTTCAGAGCTTTAAAGGTGCTGTTTGTGAGGGCTTAAAGGAAAATAAGAAAAACTGGAAGCTCAATGAAAGGGAGACCTTGTTCTTTAGTAGCAGAAAGTCAGCAATCCCCTTCTGTGGTAACATGAAAAATAGGACATACCTAGTAAACTTGATGAACCAACTATAGAAACGTGTAGAGAAAATATTGAAAGTACCACTTGGCTCCTTTTCACTGCATATAAAGAAATACAAAATGAAAGATATGAGCTAAAGTTTTAACTCTTATTATAAAGAATCCAGGACTTGGTGAGTTTGAATACAATACTGTTTCTCTTTTCCCAGTCTCTCCATACAGTGATTCTCATATCAAAAAAGTTTCTAGGCTAAAGATAAAAACCAGATTGAGATTGTAAGACTCTTTGTTAAAGCCTCAAAAATAAGTAAAGCAGCTCCTCCTAGAACTTTTCAGATAGAACAAAGGCCTTCTAAGAATCTTAAGGGCATATACAGATCTCTTTTTGCTAAGTGCTGGTGCTTTTATGTTTAAGGGGGTTATACCACAGCAGCCTCACAGGGAGCCCAAGGTAGAAAAAGCAATAGAAATATCTTATTACGACTTTTGTCTAATAGAGTGGATTATAAATTGGTACACAGAAATCTTTTTCAAGGAATTGTGCAACAGGTTGGACTTAAAAAGACAGAGATAGTACAAAATGAAGTGCTTTAGACTCCAGACAACTGCAGGAGAAATAAATTGAAATAAAAAAATACTCAGCAGCAAACATAAGCTTTTTTTATGAAACAAGGAAAGATGACACAGAGAATGGAACTAAGAGATTAGAGGCAGAGTGAGGAGTGATAGAGAGTAGATCTCAAGCAGTAGGACAAAACAAGGAACTTGCAATATGTACTTAGCTATATTTCAGAATTGTTACAAACTAGTGACTGCTGCGGTCTTGCCATCCTCTCTTCCATTTCCATGAGTGGATCTATGGCAATTATTCTAGGCCTGGTTGCATAATTGTATGTTGAATGTGTAGAGCAGATAACTTGTAACTTTAGCTTGCATGTCTTCAGGTCAAGAGGTGCTTATGGAGTTGTACTCAAAATAATCAAACCTTCAGACCTTCATCTGCACCTGGACCTAATATAGAAAATGAGACCTTGTAGTTGAGCTGTGGTCATTATGCTGTTAGACTTAGAAGTCTTGGAGGAGGGAATTACCTTACTTTGCATGTTAGGAGGATATTCGTTGTTGTAGCTAGTGGGCAGATTATAGCAGATTATAGTTTCCAAAATGACTACATTGTATATCTCCAATCCCATGTGCTCTTTTTAAATGTGACTTTGATATTTCTTCCATCAAGAAATGGGGTCTGTGTTCCCCTCCATTCAATCTGAGTGGAATTGTGACTTTGGTACACATAATGTTTTGTGACTTCCAAAGCTGGTTCACTCCATAACTCATTGGACACTTGTTCTTGTAACCCAGTTGCTATGCTGTAATGAACTCCAAGCAGCTGTATGAAGAAGTCACACATAGGTGTTTCAGCTGACAGCCCCAGTTGAGATCATGACTGATACTCAGCATCATCAACTGCCAGACATGGGAGTCAGTGAGGCTTTAGATAATATTAGCTTTCAGACTTTTGACTCTTCCTAGTTGAGGCCCTAGACACTGTGGAGCAGAGACAATCCATCCCTACTGTGTCCTTTCCAAACTTCTGACCCTAGTTCAGAATCTGTGAGCTTAATAAATCAATTGTTGTATGCCACTAAGTTTGGGTGGCTAGTCAAGTAGAAATAGTAACTGGAACAATACCTGATAGCTGGTACCCTTGATTCTTAAACCAAGTTCTAGACAGACAGGTAGAATGTTCTACTGGACAGTTCTGGCTGAGGAATTCCATTTCTAGATTTTTGATGATTTGTATGTTTTACTCTGGAAACAGTACTGCAATGGAAAACTTACTACTGCTAGAACTGGGAGTTTGTCAGAGAGATATATCTATGGAATATATTTAAAGTGTTAAACAAGCCAGTATTCTTCAACCTTTCTATCTTCCTAACCTAAGGAATGAAACCTTTTCTCATAAGTAATATTGTCTCTACAGAATTAACTTCTAGGTATAAGGATAGGAGGTATATACAATAATCTACAGGGGATAAGATGGAGAATGTGTACTTTTAAAAAGTCCTTAAATCATAAAACAATTAGCAAAATAGCCTACATTTGTATTTATTTTCTGTCCATATTTCTGCGCCATGTTGTTTTCTCTCAAAATCCATTCCTTTAAAAAATAAATGTTGCAGATGTGTAAAAAAAAAAAAAGTCCTTAAATCGTGGAAATTCTTATGAGATCTCCATTTGAGATTCACTGATTTGTGCACTAATACCCTCCTGAGATCTGAGACAGGTTATTTACTGCACAGGCCTTCAATTCTAGGCAGTCAGGGGCATGGCAAAGAGCTAAGAATATAATTATTTTACAAGTGTCTTTGGAGTGCCACATAAAGCTCTGTAGTTTTGTATTTGTTTAAAAGTGGCCCCTGGGTTGGTACAGAAATGTCAGAGATGTGCAAAAGCAGATAGATGCCCAACACAGTCGACGCTATTTTCAGAAGCAGCAGAAAAGCTGTCTTTATGTATTACTGTGCTCTTTCCCTAAGTGAATCCCACTCCCCCTCAAATAACAGAGCTATTTTTAAAGTGCTGAGAAAGACAAAAGTTTTAATCATGAAATTTTAGTTCAATGTATTTATTATGTGGTGTGACTCACATCAGTTTGTTGTTTGATGGAAGAAAAACTGAATCCAAGATAACAAGAAGAAAGATACAGAATCAGAAAGATAATTGTGCGAGCTTACCACATTTTCCTCTAATTCTTCCTTCCTAAGGCATGCTAGCATTTTCAAACCAGGACCGCCTCTTTACCTTCACTCTTTCCAATACTGTGTTGCTATTTGTTCCCATCTTTGTTATACTTTGTCAATCTAGGAACAGATTTCTTTGTCCACTTATCTTAACTTGGGCCTATAACGTTATTTATTTTATTCTGAATGCCTCTCATTCCTTTTTATATGACATTCTTTCTCTTTCCTTTTATCCAAGGTCAGTGTCTCCCTAATTTGTTGATTGCTCTGTTATCTATTTGTTCAAGGCAACTGAGAAATTTGTATAAAAACTAAAGTCACATGCAGTACCAAACAAAGAAGCTGAAGTAGGGGAAAGGGAGACTAAGATGGTGCCTAGGATTTCTTTCTAATACTGAAGGTGAGGGGATTGAGTGTCTCAGAGGGTTAGAGGCTTTACAGCAGGGAAGTAATGCCTTCTGTAGCCCTTGTTTTATTATAACTCCCATAGTCCTCTACTCTATCAGCTGAGCTGTGGAAGAGTGCCCCTGTTTCATTATAAAGAAGCTCACTTGACTATAACCTCTCTAAGGTCTAGATTTTTGTCAGTTTTTTTTTTTTAAACTGGTATATCCCAAGTGCCTACAATAGTGTCTGGCATATTAGAGGTACTTAATGTGAAATTGTATTAAATGATCAAATGCAACTCACTTTCTATCTGGGAGACAGTGTAATATAGTGGAAAGACCATTGGTTTTGGAATAATCCTTTATCTGACATCAAATGTTGAAAGTACCTAAGAATCCAGTACAGGCTACTTTCTCTTCTAAATCTCTATTTTTTCTCAGTTGCTCTCATCCATTCCCATGGCTTCAATTACTATCTATAAGCTGATGATGCCTACATTTCTATTTATACCTGCAATTCCATATATTCAATTACCTATTTGACATCTCTGCTTGAATGACTCACAGGCACCTCAAACTCATCATATTTAAAATTGAACTCATTATATTTCCCCATATTTACCACTGAGATGAGCTGAATCAAGCCTGCTGTGGTGTATATAACATTGATTGAGGCTAATTTTAGCCTTTTTGAGTCCCAGAATATTATTTCTAGCAGCAGACTGATGATAGAATACTTAACAAAACTCCCCTTACTTGTCTTATACACATTAGCTCACCAGAAGATAGAGACAAAAGAAACAAAAAGCCCACAATTTCTATTTTCTTCCAGGGCATTGCTCTATAAAATTCCAAGTCTAAGATACATGTTAAGTTAATTTTGAATCTGGGTCTCTTCAAGTTTCGAGAAATTGAATGAAAGCTTGAGAAGGAAGGTCAGGGTTATTGCCATGGTACAGGCTCTCTATAAATAGAAGTGTGTATAAAAGGAATAGCCCACTATGTTTGAATGACTTAAGTAAATGTCAGGGTCAAACATCAGGATCAGCCATGGATACGAAAGCTACATTCTCTTCTTGTCCTACCTTTTTTTGTGTATTATGATAAATGATTATATTGTTAATGCCCTAAATGCTAACGTAATAAGAAATATCAGGTGTAGTTAATTGGTGACCTATTTTGGCTAAAAGTCCTTAAAAACAACAGCAAAAATATTAGGATCAGGACAGAATTCTTCAACATCAGCACCACTGACATTTAGGACCAAATAATTCTCTCTCTGTGTTGGGGAGATGGGGACTGCCTTGTGCATTGTACAGTGTTGAGCAGTATCCCCCGGCCTCTACTTACTAAAGGCCAGTAGCACCACTGCCTTAATTGTGACAAGCAAAAATGTCTCCAGATATTGCTAAATGTCTTTTGAATGACAAAATTGCCCCCAGTTAATAGCGGCTGATCTGGGAGAATTGCTGTTATCAGACAGATGATATGAGAAATTATATTGACGATAATTGACTAATGGGATTATTACCAAATTCTTCTTTCCATATATATGCCTCATCTATTGTGCTAATGAGAAAAAAAAGGACTGGAAAATTTTCAATGGGCACAGATTATCATAGTTACAACGCACGTATACTTACTACCTATGTATATATGCATATGCATAGTAAGTCATACATACTGTGGCTGATATAAGATACACAGTATGGCTTATCAGAAATCTAGTAAATTCCTCTATTACATTTGTAGGACATGAATCACCAGATTCCAAGAGTTGATAAAGATGAAATAAAAATGATCTTTATCAGTTTAAAATGATATGTCAGAGGAGAACAGAAGTTTCCACCACTCCACAACACCTAATGGAAAGACAGGGGGTTACATGAAATACCTAGAGGTATAGGTAGTCCTGAATGACAGCATGGATGCTGGCTATTTAAAGCCCCAAACCACTTGGGTATAGCCAATTTGAAAATACTTACAGAAAAGCACTAGTTCCACGGTGATGCTATTCAAGAGAGACTCATGCAAAGAAGAACTTCAGAAAGGTTCAAGGGAAGTCTTATACATTCTTGGACTCAATCAGCCCAGCTACATGAACAACAAGGTCCTGAACAGCTATTTCAGTATCATTGCTGGCATTGACTCCCAGAATACTGCATCCTGCCTTGGTCTTCACTGTCTCCAACAACTTGCTTGTCTTGGAGATGGGACTGAATACCACTCTCAGATTAGATATCTCTAGGCATAAGTGGGTGGTGATGTTCTCTGAGTATAATTTAAAGGCTTCAATCTATGTTATAGGGCCAAGATTAGCAAGAAAGGTATGTGTATGTCAGCTCAAGTGTTCCACTTACGGGAAATAGAAACTATCCCCATTGAGGGAATTCGGTTTATTTGGAATTCCCAGAGTACATGGCACTCTGGGAAGGCAAGCCTGTTTGAAAAATTAGGATGACCTACAGACAGTTATCTGTAGTAGCTATCAGACAGGTCACCTTGCATAAACCCCTGGTGCCTCAATGTATGGGGGTAGAGGACAACATAATGAGCTAAGAGAAAAAGGCCTTCCACACCTTGGGGATTGGTGACTCTTCCATAATAGTGAATTTTAAATCTTCAATTCTTATGACTACAATCCACAAATGAAATACATTTTATGGCTTTATCCAGCAAACATTTATGCGTATACACACACACACACAAACACACCACACACAAACATACAACTGAAGCAAAAGTTCCAGCAAACACATATGCACACACACATACACACACACACAAACATGTAACTGAAGCAAAAGTTTCACAAAATAATTACTTTTCTAAATGCCACATGTTCTTATATTTATTTTTCTATGTTATACTTCCTTTTATAAAAATATTGTTTTTGACCAACTGAACTAATTTAATAACTTTGTGGATTATGATCTGCATTTTGAAAAATATTCTTCTAGTGTGACTAAGGTTTTACTTTAAGAATGACAAAAGTTAAAAGTAGTAAGTCAGCAATTATGTTATATTTTGCATTGGACTGTGCAAGGGAAGAAACATTTTTTTTAATGTGTCTTATTTTTCTCAGAGGACATAAACATGTACTTGTGAGAGCATTAGCAATGGCTCTGACTATTAAAAAAGAGAAGACCCTAGAAGTAATTTGGACTTGAATTTTTTTTTGTTTTGTTTGCCAGGGGTGATTGAAGACATTAAATACACTGTGAAACTTCTGCATACTGCAAAGACCTCCAAATTTGGCAGCCTATCTGGAAACAATCCTTAATGGCAAGCTCATAGAGTTAATGAACAAAGACTTCTTGTTTTTAAAACCAGATAGCAGAACTTGTGGGAGCAGACTCTTGGAAACCAATTCTTTTACCCATCATGCCCCAAATTAAAGGGCTCTAATCATAGTTGCCTAGATTTTATGGAAGAAATGCCACTCTCTATATAGGCTATTATGCGAAATATTCCAGGTGACCTCTATGTACTGGACTATTATGCAAAGTACTCTAGGTAGTGGATACAGAAAAATCCAGAACATCCTCTTTATAATTAACAACTTAAACTATTTGGTTGCGCTGTGCTGTACATACTAGGAAACCCGGAGTGGGGGCAGAGCAAAAGGGTTAATGGAACCAGCACATAATTTTTAGCTATGAAGTTCTAAAAAATGCCATTTTGTTTACCTTTTACTTTGGGGTATTCGGTGGGAGTCCTGACTGTCCACAGACCCCTAAATTGGAGTGGCTACTGAGAATGGAGATTCAATAAGCTTGACCTAGCATGTGGGTACCTGAAGTGAGAAACTACATCTGGAAATTCCCAGATGAAATACTGCTGCGACTCACAGCAGTACTGTCAGTGCTCAAGTTGGGTACCAGGAACTTCAAGATGAATGATGGTTGTAGACTTTGCGTCTCCCTTTTCAGTATGAAATGAATGTCGGGGGTACACTACAACCCGTATAGTGGGGCTAAAGCTTGTGGCCACAGCCTGTATAAAAACAATTGGCAGAAAATAGGGTGGATCTAATACAGAGGGTCTACAAGTATGATCTATTAACTATAGATTAATTGGGGAGAAGACTTTCTGTGTCTACGAGCCCAGTGCTTGGGAACTAAGACTGATGGATGAGGCTGTCCTTTGCCTAGGAAAAGTTTATAGTTGACTATGTCTCCTTTCCATAGGAAACGAAGAAACTAAGTTAAAGAGTGAGTCAGAGATGAGGTTGGAGTGGTTGTCATCATAAGCAAGGGAATCTGCCTAACCATACCCATAGACTCTAATGGACAGAAGTCTTTGAACATGTGGCTTTTCTAGAGAGGCCTCAGGAATTTCTAGAAGAAACAAAACCTGGAAGCCTGTGTCTCTAAGGTAAGAGAACCAGTAACTGAAGGGAAAATGTTCATTTTGAAAAAGAGTGCCAATTCACACCAGAAGTAATTTGTAACCTGGATAATAGCCCAGCTTTGTTCTATCACTCTGGTTATCTTGGGGAAGGATATCACAAAGTACAGGGCTATTTGGTATTAAGAATCTGAGCCTATGAACCAATCTTACAGTGCCCAGATAAAGGGCTGCTTATTATCCCATCTTGCAAGAGTCAATTCATGAGTGAAGATATAGACTGTAACATGTACCATAAAGTTTTTATTATACACAGAAGAGTATAATACAAGTTGAAGGGGATCTCAGCATATACTCAACCTCTGTTCCACTTAGGCTTTTAACATGTCTGAACATACTTGGAGAACTGCTTGATAAAACAATGCCACGATCCTAGCTACGTAACAGGCCAAATAACCTTTGTTAAATAATTTGTCCTTAGGGAAGAGAAAATCACAGAACTCAAGATGAGTTCAAAGACAATTGGCCAGGTCCATTAGAAAGGGTGATTCAAATTACAGAATAGGCACATATCACTCAGTTACATTTGTTAGTGATCCAGCTCATTTATAGGGACTCATATTTTAAGTCATAGAGAAATATCAAGAAAAAACAGATATTCCTCTTAGGCAAGGAGAGTGGACATCAGCAGCCTTAGTATAAAAAATGTTGTCGAGGCACAGTGGCTCATACCTGTAATCCCAGCACTTTGGGAGGCCAAAGTGGGTTGATTGCTTGAGCCCAGGAGCTGGAGACTAGCTGGGCAACGTGGCAAAACCCCGTGTCTACAAAAAATAGAAAAATTAGTTAGGAGTGGTGGTACACTCCTGTAGTCCTAGTTACTCGGGAGGCTGAGGTGGGAGATTACTTGAACCCAAGAGGCGGAGGTTGCAGTGAACTCACAACGTGCCACTGCACTCCAGTCTGGGAGACAGAGTGAGACCCCATCTCAAAAAAAAAATAACACCATCGAGGAGTACCAGCATTAGCAATAACCTTCAACCGTCATCAGTAATAAGAGATATCTTAAGAGGCAACGGATCCCATAGCTTCTTTTGGCATAGGAGGCATTAATACAGCAAGAAGAGAGAAGAAAATAGGAGTCATTACATAGTAGCCAAGAGGACTGGTCTCATGGCCTCTGAGAGGTGCCCATGCCCCTTAAGTACTTGCAAAACTATTTGTGATGCACTGAGTCCATGAGTAGACCTAAGCAGAGCAAGCTTTATATATTTTTAAAGCAAATGGCTTCAGAGTCATAGAGATATTATTTGCTAACTGTTAGCATAATTCTATTTTATATCCATGATTATGTAGCCTGGGAAATGAAAATCACTTATGGTTATATCACTTTTCTAGTAAGAAAATAAGTGTATAGAAGAAAAGAACTGACTATATTAAGCAAATGAAGCAAGATCAGGCATAATCACATTGTCTAGTAATGTTAATTGCCTAATTTATAAAACTATAAATGAGTGTTACAGGGGCATAAAGAGTAAAGTCAATGATCCTTCAAGTGCTGTCAGTGAGGTGTTATCAACAAGATATATGGCTAATTAAATACATCAATTATCAATGAGGTATTTTCAGCTAACTGGTAATATATATATATAAGAAAATGCTAACATATCTCAAATTCACCACTGTATTATCATTAGCAGAGTATTAAATACCACAAGAAAACATCATAATTATATAATTTACTATGTGCTAGATGCTTTATTTAAACTATCTCACTTAATCCTCACAGCAAATCCTGCACCGTTAGATACCATATTGCCATTTTGTAGATGGAAAAACTAAGGCTCGGCGAGAGTGTGACTCTCTGAGGATATACGGGCAACAATGTGGTAGAATTGAATTTGCCATCCTGTTCAGACTGACTTGCAATCGTGATGTTCTCTCTTATTATAATATGCTGCCTTCCAAGAAGGTTGATTTTGAGACACTGAAATGAGTGTGGAAAAATGTATACAGCTGTCACAAGAATAGCACATTGCTATCGAGATTCAGGAGAATGTGTTTTTATTTTCAGATCTTATTTGTGTACTTGTTAGTTCTTTAAATCTCATTTGGTGAATATTCAGTGACCGATAAAATGAACTTTGGAGATCTGCATATGTAGAGCTTGGAATTTTATAAATGAACCAACCAAAGTGATAGCCTTCAGCTTTCATCACAGAAAAACATGCATTTTAGGTAAGTGAGAAGAAAAATGAATAGGACTGAGGTAACACCTGAAAAGATGACTATATAAAAGTTTTCATTTTTTATAAATATAGCTTTCTTTCAAATAAATTTTGAACCCTGAATATGTCAGGTAGCAGGTCAGTTCTAGTTCTACATAAACTTTTGGAAGTCAGTGGAAATGTGTACAGAAATGTACTGCCATGTTTCTGAGGCTTTACAACACAATTTACTCAGTTATTTAAAAATTCATTCAGTTTTGAATTAGATATTTATGAATAAGAGCCAAAAGATTACATTTCCTTGTATATTTTTATGGGAGATAGTTAATCACACATAGAAAGATCCATAGTTTCCTGAATTACAGTTATAGAACTGCAAAATTAAAACTTTTTAATGATTCGCCCTTGTTCTCAGGATAAAAACTAAAATCCATAATGGCCCTAGAAAGTCCTACATAGTTTAGCATCTGCTTCTTTTTTTGTGACTTCATCTCAAGTTACTACAACCCTTGATCACTACATTCCATCCACCCTGATTTCAGGGTCATTGTACATTGTACCCAAATTATGATACATTACTGAAATTATATTTGAAATAAATGATAAGTATGTGAAATGGTAACTGATAGGAATGTTCACAAGAAACAATTTAGAGATCCTAGATTAATTCCTCAAAATGCAGATCTACTAAAAATAAATTACTTCTTGTGAATCATGTGTCTTGATAAAATTTAATGTGCTTGAGCAAAGCTAAATATTATTTGCTTGTTTAAATCATCTTTCTTTGCCTAAAAAAAAATTGAGGAGGGTGTAAGTCCCGTTTCAAAGAGCGACACTTCGCTCTTTTGGTTTCTTCCCTCTGCCCCTTAAATTTACGTACACAAATAGAGAGAAACGGGAATGTAGAATAAAATAAACGTTAAAGACAAAACCCAAACTTATGTGGACATAGTTTGCATACAGATGAGAAAAAAAAGGTTACGAAAATATATGTTTCAGATAATTAGGAAAATTTTAACATAACCTGGGTATTAGATGTTATCAAGGAATTATTGTTAATTTTGGTAGGTATGATAAAAACAGGGGTGGTTATGTGGAAAAATATGTCCTATTAGTTAGATATGCATTCTCAAATGTTGAGAAGTGAACTAACATGATGTCTGAATGTAACCTTTTCATTTAAAAATATTCCAGCAAAGAGCAAGGAGAGAATGCATGTAGAGATTGTTGTTATGTATACTGAACACCCAGAAAAAACACCCAATGTCAAAAAAAATAAACCTATAAAGAACAAGAAAAAAACAGATGAATTTTTGTATAACTGAGTGACAAGAAAGACCTTTTAAACTGTGGTAAAAAATCCAGGCCAAAGAAGCAAAGATTGATAATATCAACTACTTTAAAAGAAAACAAGCAAAAAATTTACATGACCAAGAAATGTACCATGATAAAAATTTTAAATGACAAATGAAAAACTGGAAAGAATATTTGCAACTGATATCACAGTTGAGAGCTAATATTCGTACTTTTATAAATTGATGAGCATATATGAAAATGCTCGATCTTACTCATAAAAGAGAAATACACATTAAACTAAAATGAAAAGAATGTTCAGCAATAAGCTTCAGGAAGTAAGCACTCCCATATATTTTGGCAGAACAATCCCTATGAAGGGTAAATGATAATATTTATAAAAAATACAAATGAATTTGTTATTTGACTCAACAATCTTACTAGAATTTATGTCTACAGATACACCTGTGTATGTATACAAAGTTTTTATTGGTGTACTGTTGGATTAATAAAATATTAGAAATAACTCAAATGTACATCACAGAGAACTGGTTAAATACGTTATGGTACATTCATACAATGCAGTACTATGCATCTGTTTAAAAAACAAATATTGAAGACCCACTCTATTTATACTGACATGAGAAGGTTCCAGGATATAAAGTTAAGTGAAAAAAAGCAAGGAAAAGAAGGTGTCTATAGTGCACTACCTTTGTAATAAATAAAGGATGAAAATGAAAATGAAGTATATCATCATTTTCTTGCTTTTACATAAAAAAAAACACTTGAAGTAGTCACAAAAATGAATAAAAGCAGTTAATGGAAGGGGTCAGAGGAGTTATGTAGATTGAGTAGGGACAGAAATGGGACTTCTGAATATAAACCTTGTTATATTGTTTTATTTTGGAACATGTCACTATATTGAACATTGAAAAAAGATAAATAACAGTTTAAAAGAAGAAAGTTAGCTCCTCAGCAAAACTTTTCAATTTCTCCCAAGAAGATTTAATCTTTCTTTTTGCTGTGCTTCCACGCTATTTTGTCTGTTTTATATATATACTGTTTTTTCTGTAACACTCCTCAGTGAGTACTAAAATCTTTTGTTTATTATTGGTAATTCTAGAAAACTATGAACCCCTGAAGGGTAAGAATCTTTTTTTAAGGCATTACTGTCTCTCTCAGAATGAGCACAGTGCCTGGCAAGTGGTAGTTATCCAGTCAACTGTCTTTGAATGAATGTAACCTTTTCAGATCCACCTTGTCTTAGTGAATCTCGTCCCATAACATCTTACTTGCGTCTATTTTATTGCATTTATCACCATCTCATGTTAGAATTACTTACTTAGATTTGTTCGTCTTTTTGATGTGCAACTCCTAAAGTTATGGTATGTGTTCAATTAAGACAGTGAACTGAGAGACTTCCATAAAGTTAGAAAAACCATTTCTGTAATTCCTCCTGAGTTAAAAAGATGTTAATATTATCATATGTAAGATGATCACTCTGTAGTAAAATAATAGAGCCTTCTTATATAGGAAAATAAGAATCAAATCTAGAAAGAAAATATTTGTTTATTACACTGATGTGTTTGTCCACAGAGACCTCACACACCATACAGTCCTTTATTAAAGGGTATACAGAAATCTGTTAAGCTGTTTTTTAAGATCTCCTTTTTCTTTCTTTTACAGAATTTCAAGAATTAATTGTGAGAGACACTCATAGTATTTAGACAGACTTCTATAGACTGCTAAGGGTAGAATAACACTAGGAAATAGGAGTCTAAAGATGGATAGAGATATTTTCATAGAGTACATAAATTCTTTGAATGCATGAAAGTCCCTTGACCCAGCTGAAATGCATTCATTCAGTAAATATTTTTTGAGCAACTACTATACTAGGCATTCTGAGATACTAAGGAATAAATAAAATAAAAAGTTTGTCCTCAGGGAGGCAGTATAGCATAGTGGTTAAAAATAGAATTAAAAACATCTACTCCTGAAACATTGCTTCTCTCTTTACTAGTTACATGACCTTGAGCAAATTACTTAAATATTATGCCTTAGATTTATCCTTCATCAAATAAGAATAATAGCTATTTCATGGGATTTTTATGAAGAGTTAAATGAAATCATGAATGTATATAAAATAGACACTGCTTGGCATATAATAAATATTGCAAAAGTGTTCACTTAAAGTCTTGTAGTATAGAAATGGAAGTGTTCTTTTCTGCAATGTATTTTTTTCCTAAGAGTAGCATTTATCTGCTTTCCAGTATATGTAGTATATTACTCCATTTCAAAAATTTACAAATAGACTTGATATTCACACATGGTACTCTTGTTATAATTCTCAAGCTGTACAAAGCATGAGGGAACAACTTAGAATAAGTAGTGAGAAGATTAGTAAATGAAACTGATGAACAACTATTAGTAATCTTACTAAGAGGAATAAAAGAGGGTCCATAAGACTCATGATGAAAGAATATGGTTTATTTATTTAAATGAAAACAGCGGAAGTCTAAGAAAGATTCTAAATGTCTGAAAAAGCACTTTGGAAAAGAAATTAATGTCTACTAAAAGTCAATGTGGATTCACTAAGAATGAATTATGCTAGACCAGTGTTACTTAAACTGGTATCCTTCAGAATATTGAATGTTAATACAATGGTGCAGAAATTAAAAATTTGTTCTATGATCAAATAAATTTGGAAAACAGAAGATTCAGCAAAGTATTTGAGTACAGAAAAATTCTATTTGTGTCTGTGTGTGTGTGCGCGTGTGTGTGTGTGTTAATTTTTATAAGGAGTTTGAAGAAATTTCATATATGTAGGATGAAAACATGTTCTTCTGGATCACTTATCTTTAAACATTTTGATTACATAACTCATAAACAAATCTTGAAAATTTATCCCTTCATATATCTTTAAGTTAACACCAAATGTTATTCATTATGAATTACAACTTAAATTATTTTTAATTTTTTTTGGTTTTTTATTTTTTATTTTTGTGGGTACACAGAAAGTGTATATATTTATGGGTTACATAAGATAATTTGATACAGGCATGCAATGCATAATAATCATTTTGGTGTAAATGGGGTATCCATCAACTTAAGTATTTATCCTTTGGTTACAAGCTAAACTAATTATATTCCTTCAGTTACTGAAAAAGGTATAATTAAATTATTTTTGACTATAGTCAGACTATTGTGCTAGCAAATGCTAGGTCTTATTCATTCTTTCTAACTGTTTTTGAATACATTAACCATCCCAACTTCCCCGCGACTAGCCACTACCCTTCCCCACAACTCGCTACTACCCTTCCCCACATCTGGTAACCATCATTTCAGTTTCTATCTTCATGAGTTCAATTGTTTTAATTATTAACACCCACAAATAAGTGAGAAATGTGTGATGTTTGTCTTTCTGTGCCTGGCTTATTTTATTTAATATAATGACCTACAGTGCAATCTATGTTGTTGCCAATTAAAGGATCTCATTCTTTTTTATGGCTGAATAGTACTCAATTGTGTATACGTACCACAATTTCTTCATTCATTTGTTGGTGGATACTTAGGTTGCTTTCAAATCTCAGCTATTGTGAATAGAGCTGTGATAAACACTGAGAGTACAGATATCTCTTCGATATACTGATTTTCTTTCTTTTGGGGTATATATTTAGACATGGGATTGCTAGATCATATGGTAAGCTCTTATTTTTAGTTTTTTGAGCAATTTCCAACTTCTTTATAGTAGTTGTACTAATTTACGTTACTACCAACAGTGTCCAAGGGTTCCCGTTCTTCACATCCTCACCAGCATTTGTTATTGCCTGTCTTTGATAAAAGCCATTTTGACTGGGGTGAGATGTATATCTCATTGGGGTTTTGATATCCATTTCTCTGATGACCAATAGGTGTTGAGCATCTTTTCATATACCTGTTTGTCATTTGTATGTCTGTCTTCTTTTAGAGATCTCTATTTAAATCTCTTGTCTATTTTTGAATTGGATCATAAGATATTTTCCTATAGAGTTGGTTGAGCTACTTATAAATTCTGGGTATGAATTATCTCTGTCATATGGTGACATGGTTTGGTTCTTATGTCCCCACTCAAATCTCGTGTTCAATCATAATTCCCAATGTTGGAGATGGGGCCTGGTGGCAGATGATTGGGTCATGGGGTGATTTCCTCATGGTTTACCACCACCCCCCATTGGAGCTGTTGTCACAATAACCAATTATTGTGAGATCTGGTTGATTAAAAGTGCATGACACTCTCCCCCTTCCTTGGTCCTGCTCCTGCCATGTAAGACACCTGTTTCTGATTTGGCTTCTGCCATGAGTAAAAGCTCCCTGAGGCCTCCCGAGGCTTGCTTCCTGTACACCTGCCTGTGTATATATACCATAATTTCTTATCCATTCACAAGCCAATTAAACCTCCTTGCTTTATAAATTACCCAGTCTCAGGTCTTCTTTATAGCAGTGTGTGAATGAGCTAGTATGACGAATTTGGGATCAAGGAGTGTGGTATTGCTATGAAGATACCTGAAAATGTAGAAGTGGACAAGGGTAATGGGAAATGGGGTAATGGGTAGAGGTTGGAAAAGTGTGGAGTGCTCAGAAGAGCACAGGAAGATTGAGGGCAAGTATGGAACTTCCCTACAGACTGTTTTGGATGGTTATTACCAAAATGCTGCATAGTGATATGGACAGTGAAAGAGACAGTCTGGGGAGGTTCTAGGAGTATAGATGAGAAACTTATTTGGAACTGGAGCAAAGGTCACTTTGTTATGAGATTATTTAGGGTATCTGATGGAAGAAATTTCTAAGCAGCAAAGTGTTCGAGATGTGGTCAGGCTGCTTCTAACTGCATAGAACCTATGCAGGTCTATGGATGAGCAAAGAAATGACCTGAAACTGGAACTTACATTTAAAAGGGAAGCACAGCTTAAAAGTTCTAAAATTTGCAGCTTGACCATGTGGTAGAAAGAAAAGCCTATTTTCAGAAAAGGGATTCAAGCTGGCTGCATTAATTTGTATAACTAACAGAAATGCAAGTGCTGATAGCCAAGATGATGAAGGAAAGACCTTGAGACATTTCAGAACTTGCTGGCAACACCTCCTCATCACAGGCCTGGAGGCCTAGGAGGGAAGAATGGTTTCCTGAGCCAGATCCAGTGCCCTGCTGCCCTGTGAGCCTTGGGAGACTGTTTTCTGTATCCCAGCTGCTCTAATCCCAGCTGTGGCTAAAAGGGGCCCAGGTACAGCTGGCCACTACCTCAGAGGGTGAATGCCATAAGCCATGGTGGCTTCCACGTTGTGTTAAGCCTGAAGATGTGCAGAGTACAAGAGTTGAGGCTAGGACCTCCACCTAGATTTCAGAGGATATGGAAAAGCTTGGCATACCCAGGCAGAAGCCTGCTGCAGGGGTGGAACCCTCATGGAGAACCTCTATTAGGGCAGTGTGGAAGGGAAATGTGGGGTTGGAGCAGTGTTGCACCAGTGTGCCCTGGATGTGAGAGATGGAATCGTAGAAGATAGATTTTGGAGATCTAAAGTTTAAAGAATTCCCTTTTCTAGGTTTCAGACTTGTGTGAGGCCGGTAGCCCCCTTATTTTGGATAATTCCTCCCTTTTGAAACAGGTATGCTTATTAAATGCCTATATTGTCCTTGTATCTTGGAAGTAACTAACTTATTTTTGATTTTACAGGCTCTTAGGTGGGAGGAGACTTGCCTTGTCTTAGATGAGACTTGAAATTCGGACTTTTGAGTTAATGCTGGAATGAGTTAATGCTTTGGGAGACTGTTGGGAAGGCACTAATTGTAATTTTGCAATTTTAGAAGAAAATGAGTTTGGTGAGGGGCCAGGGGTGGAATGATACGGTTTGGATCTTTTGTCTTCACCCAAATCTCATGTTAAATTGTTATCCCCAATGTTGGAAAAGAGGAGACTGGTGGGGAGATGATTGGATTATGGGGACAGATTCTCATGGTTTAATATCATCCCTCTTGGAGCTGTCATCACAATAGTAATTATTGTGAGAACTCGGTTGTTTAAAAATGTGTGGAACCTTCTGCTCCTTGCTCGTGCTCTGGCCATGTAAGACGTGCTTGCTTCTCTTTTGGTTTTCTCCATAACTGGAACTTTCCTAGACCTTCCCACAAACTGAGAAACGACAGCACTATGCTTCCTGTATGGCCTCCAGAGCTGTGAGCCAATTAAACCTCTTTTAAAACAAATCACCCAGTCTCAGGTATTTCTTTATAGCAGTGTGAGAACTGAGTAATGCAGGTGGGTAGTTTGCAAGTATTTTCTCCCCATTGGGTGAGTTCTCTCTTCATCTTATTGATTGTTTTTTTGATGTGCAAAAGCTTTTTAAGTTGATTAGATCTCATCTGTCAACTTTTGTTATGGTTTACTCAAGAGATCTTTGCCTAGGCCAATGTCCTGGAGAGTTTCCCAATGTTTTCCTTCAATAGTTTCATAGTTTGTGATCTTAGGTTGAAGTCTTTAATCCATTTTGAATTGATTTTTCTATATGGTAAGAGAGAGGGATCTAGTTTCATTCTTCTGAAAATGGGTATCCAGTTTTCTCAGCACTATTTATTAAAGTGACTGTCTTTTACCAGTGTATGTTTTTGGCACCTTTGCTGAAAATGAGGTCACTTTAGGTGTGTGAATTTGTTTCTGGTTTCTCTATTCTGCTCCATTGGTCTGCGTGTCTGTTTTTATGCTGTTACCATGCTGTTTTGGTTACTATAGCTGTACAGTCTAATTTGAAGTCAGGTAATGTGATTCCTCCAGTTCTGTTCTTTATCTTAGACTAGCTTTGGCTATTCTGGGTTTATTGTGGTCCATAGTAAATTTCCAGATTTTTTTTTTTCCTGTTAAGAATGTCATTGTTATTTTGACAGATATTACACTGAATTTTTAGATTGCTTTGGGTACTATGGACATTTTACAATATTAATTCTTCCCATTTATGATTGTGGAATATCTTCCTATTTTTTTTGTTTCTTCAATTTCTTACATCAATGTTTTATAGTTTTTATTGTAGAGATCATTCACTTCTTTGATTAAGTTAATTCCCAGGACTTTATTTTATTTGTAGCTATCGTGAATGAAATTATTTTCTTGATTTATTTTTCAGATTGTTTTCTGTTGGCATATGAAAATGCGACTAGTTATTAGTATGTTGATTTTGTATCCTGCATTTACTGAATTTATATTTTAGTTCTAATAGCTCTTTGGAGGAGTTTTTAGGTTTTACCAAATATGAGATTACATTATCTGCAAACAAGGATAATTTTATTTTTCCTTTCCAGTTTGGGTATATTTTATCTGTTCTTTTTTTTCTGATTGCTCTAGCTAGGACGTCCAGTACTATGTTGAATATCCGTGGTGAAAAGTTGGCATCCTTGTCATGTTCCTGATCTTAGAGGAAAGACTTTGAGTTTTTCCTCATTAAGTATGATACTAGCTATGGATCTGTCATATATGGCTTTTGCTATGTAGAGGTATGTTGCTTCTATCCCGTTTTTTGAGGGTTTTTATCATGAAGGAATATTCAATTTTTTTCGAATATTTTTTATAGCATTAATTGAAATAATCATATGATTTAGACTTTCATTCTGTTTTATATGATGGATATATAAAATTATTTGCATATCTTGAACTATCCTTGAATTCCTAGGATAAATTCTACTTGATGATGATAAATGATCTTTTTAATGTGTGATTGAATTCAGTTTGGAAGTATTTTGTTTAGTGTTTTTGTGTCAATATTCAACAAAGCTATTCACATATAGTTCTATTTTTTTGATGTGTCCTTGCTTTTTATATCAGAGTAATACTATCCTCATAGAATAAATTTGAAAAAGTGTCCCTTCTTCTTCTAGTTTTCAGAATAGTGTGAGTAGGCTGGTATTAGTTCTTCTTTAAATATTTAGTGAAATTCAGCAGTGAAACCATCGGGTGCCAGGTTTTTCTTTACTAAAAATGTTTCTATTATGGCTTCAATCTCATTACTTGTTATTGATCTGTCCAGGTTTTGAATTTATCCATGATTCAATCTTGGTAAGTTGTATTTGTGTAGGAATTAATCCATTTCTTCTAGATTTTCAAATTGGCATATGGTTGCTTATAGTAGCCACTAATAAACATTTGAAATTCTTCAGTATCAAATGAAATGTCATTGTTTTTCAATTCTGATTTTATTTATTTGAGTCTTCTCTCTTTTTAGAATTTAGTTTGGTGAAAGTTTTGTTAATTTATCTTTTGGAAAACCAAATTTCTGTTTCATTAATGTTTTGTATTATTTTCTTCATTTCATATTTATTAATTTCAGCTCTGATAGTTATCATTTCTTTTCTTTGAATAATTTTCTGTTTTGTTTGTTCTTGCTTTTCTAGTTCTTTTACTTTATTTAATTTTGATTTTTTTCATTTTTAATTTTTTGGATATGTAGTAGGTGTATATATTTATGGGGTACATGAGATGTTTTGATATAGGCATGCAATGTGAAATAAGCACATCTTTACAATAAATTATTAGGTTGTTTATTTGAAGTATTTTTTTTATGTAGGCACTTGTAGCTATACATTTCCCTCTTAGAAGTGCTTTTGTGGTATCCCATAGGTTTTGGTATGTTGTGTTTCCATTATCATTTGTTTCAATCAATCTTTAAATTCCTGTCCCTATATCTTTATTCATTTACTGGTCATTGGAGGGGCATATTGTTTAATTTCCATGTGTTTTTATAGTTTCCTAAATTTCTCTTGTCATTGATTTGTAGTTTTATTCCATTGTGGTTACGAGAAAAGGCTTGATATTATTTCAATTTTTTATTTTTTAAAGACGTTTTGTTACTGTACATATGGTGTATCCTTGAGAATAATCCATGTGCTGAGGAGAATGTGTATTCTGGAGCCAATGGATGAAATGTTCTGTAAATTTCTGATAGTTCACTTTGGTCTATAGTACAGACTATGTCTAATGTTTCTTTGTTGATTTTCTATTTGGAAGATCTGTTCAATGCTGAAAGTGGGGGGGTGTTGATGTCTCCAGATATTATTGTATTGGGCCTCTCTCTCTCTTTAGCTCTAATAGTATTTGTTCTATATATCTTGATATTCCAGTGTTGGGTGCATTTATATCTAAAATTACCATATTTTCTGACTGTATTGACACTTTTATGATTATGTAGTTTCTTTTTTCTTTTTCCTTCTTATAGAATTTTTTCTTAAAATTTATTTTCTCTGATATTAGTATAGCTACTTCTGCTCTTATTTTTTTGTTCCCATTAGTATGGAATATATTTTTCTATCTTTTTATTTTCAGTCTATGTGCACCTTTGTAAGGGTAGTGTGTTTCTTGCAGGCAACAGGTAATTGGGTATTTTTTAAACCCATTCAGCCAGTCTATGTGTTTTTACTGGAGCATTTAGTCCATTTCTAGTCAGTGTTATTGCTGATTGTAAGGATTTACTGCCAGGATTTACTATTTGTTTTCTTGTTGATTTGTGTTTCCTCTTACTTCTTTCCTTCCTGTCTTTCTTTTATTAAAGGTGATTTTATTTGGTGGTATAATTTAATGTTTTGCTTTTTTATGTATCTATTGCATGCTTTTTGATTTGAGGTTACCACGAGGCTTACAAGTACTATCTTATAACCTATTACTTTTAGCTAGCAACTTTACATTGAATAACATAACAACCTAGCAAGCGAGCAAAAAGAAAATTAATAAAAACTATATATATTAACTTTATTCTCTGTTTTTAACTTTTATTGTTTCTATTTATATCTTATTGTACTGTCTGTGTCTTTAAAAGTTGTAATTATTGTTTATTTTTCCTTTTCTTTTGAGACTGAGTGTCATTCCGTCACCCAGGTTGGAGTGCAGTGGTGAAATCATGGCTAACTGCAATCTCTGCCTCCTGGGCTCAAGCAATCCTCCCACCTCAGCCTACTGAGTAGCTGGGACCACAGGCATGTGCCACTGGGTCCGGCTAATTTTTTTTTTTTTTTTGTACAGACAGGGTTTTGTTACATTGCCCAGGCTGATCTCAAACTCCTGAGCTTAAAAGATCCACCGGCTTTGGCCTCCCAAATTGCTAGGATTACAGGTGTGACCCACTGTGCCCAGATAACTGCTGAAATGACTATTTTTGTTTGGTTCATCAGTTAGTCTTTCTACTTAAGGTAAGAGTAGTTTACACAGCACAGTCACAGTGCTATATATATTTTTTTGTTTTTCTGTGTACTTACTATTACCAGTTTACGTTGTACTTTCAGATGATTCCTTGTGGCTTACTAATGTTCTTTTATTTCTGGCTGAAGTCCTTCCTTTAGCATTTCTTGTAGGATGGGTCTGGTATTGATGAAACCCCCCAGTTTTCGTTTGTCTGGGAAAGTCTTTATTTCTCTTTTATGTTTGAAGGATACTTTTGCTGAATACACTATTCTAGAGTAAAAGTTTTTATCTTCCATCACTTTAAATATGTCATGCTACTGTCTACTGGACTGTAAGGTTTCCATTAAAATGTCTGCGGCCCGAGAGTCTCTCTTTACCTACTCTTGAAGGCCAATACCTATGTTAATATTTTCCTCTTTGATGCTATTTTCTAGATCCTGTAGGTATGCTTCATTGTTGTTTATCCTTTTTTATTTTGTCTCCTCTTAGCTATGTGTTTTCAAATAGACTGTATTTTCAAATATCTCCACCTATTTATCTCTACCTACCTCTGACACATGGAAGCCACTAATATTTTTACACTATCCATAGTTTTGCCTTTTCCATAATGTCACATAGTTGGAATCATATAGTATATAGCCTTTTCAGACTTAGCTTATTTCACTTACTAGTATGGATTTCAAGTTTCCTCCATGTATTTTCATGGCTTGAGAGCTCATTTCTTTTCAGTACCTAATAATATTTCATTTCTGGATGTGCCACAGTTAACCTATTCATTCATGTACTGAAGGACAACTTATTTGCTTCCAAGTGTAGGCAATTGTGAACAAAGGTGCTATAAACATCCATGTGCTGCTTTATATCTTATTGTACTGTCTGTGTACTTATGTAGAAATAAGTATTTAACTCCTTTGGAGGAACACCAAGCAGCATGATTGCTGGATAATATGGTATGAGTATGCTTTATTTTGTAAGGAACCACCAAATTGACTTCCAAAGTGGCTGTGCCATTTTGCGTTTGCCACCAGCAATGAATGACAGTTCCTGTTGCTTTACATTCTCACCTGCATTTGATGTTGTCAGTGTTCTGGATTTTGGTTGCTTAATAGTTGTGTAGTGGTATCTCGTTGTTTTCATTTACATTTCCCTCATGATATATAAAGCTGAGCATCTTTTCAAATGCATATTTGCCATCTGTACTTTCTTTAATGAGGTAGGTGTTTGGTAAGATCTTGGCCAATTTTTAGTTGGTTGTTTATTTTCTTATTGTTGAGTTTTAAGTATTTGTATATTTTGTAAAACTGTCCCTTATTGGATATGTCTTTTGTAAACATTTTCTTTCAGCCTGTAGCTTCTCTTTTATTCTCTTGACAGTGTCTTCTGTAGAGCTTAACTTTCAAATTTTATTTGGCAACAGATTTATTAAAATATAATTCATATATTATACAATTTATTCCTTTAAAGTGTGCAATCTAATAGTTTTTATCTGCACTATATTCAGTTGTGTAATCATCACCACAACCAATTTTAGGACATTCTCATAATCCCAAAAGAAAACCCATACCCTTTAGTTCTCACCTCCAGCCTCTCTATTCTCCTGAACCCCTTACCACCAGCCTCTAGCAACTATCAATCTACTTTCTATATAAATAAATTTGCCTATTCTGTGTGAGAAATTTGTTAATTTTAATGATGTTAAGATTATCTTTTTTTATGAATTGTGGTTTTGGGGTTGTATGTAAAATGTTATTGTTAAACTCTGGGTCATCTAGATTTTCTTCTATGGTATCTTCTAGGAATTTTATAGTTTTGCATTTTAAATTTTGGTCTGTGACCCATTTTGAGTTAATTATCGTAATGGGTATAAAATCTCATGTGTAGAGTCATTTTTTTTTTAACACACAGATGTCTAGTTATTCCAGCACTGTTTGTTGAATGAATTATCTTATTAGCTTCATTGCCTCCATTACTAAAGGTCAGTTGTCTATATTAATGTAGGTCTATTTCTAGGCTCTCTATTCAGTTTCCTTGATCTATTTGTCTGTTCTTTTACCAATACCACATTATCTTGGTTACTGTAGCTTTATAGTAAGGCTTGAAATTGGGTAGTGTCAGTCCTCCAACTTTTTTCTTTTTCTTCAATACTGTTTTATGTTATTTTAAATGGTATATTTAAACATTTTTTATTTCCCACATCTGTTGCTAATATGTTCAAATACCATTCTATTTATATATTGATCTTGCAGGCAGTTATCTTGCTCAAATAATTTGTTATTTAAAATAGTTTATTAGATTTTTTGTTTTTTCTATATACATGTATATTATTTACAACTGATTGCATTTAAATTTATTTCTTTCCAATAATTATAACTTGATTTTTTATTTTTCTTCTTTTATCATATTGCCTAAGAATATCTAGCACTATGATGAGTAGAAGAGATAATAGCAGGTATTCATGTTCATTCCCATTGTCACGGGAAGAAGTTTAGTATTTCACCACTAAATATGGTATTTGCTTTAGCTTTTTGTATACATCTTTTATCAGATTAAAGAGACTCCTTATTTTTCTAGTTTGCTAATTTTTAAATTACGAAGAGAAGTTGAATTTATCACATTACTTTTCTTCATCTATTAAGATGATCATGTGATTTTTCTTCTTAATGAGGCATATTATATTCATTGCTTTTCGAAAAGTTTGACCCAACTCTAAATTCTTAGTGTTGGGAAAGGCAGTCTTGTGCATGCAATCTTTTGACCCCCACTTCGCCATTTAAAATAGGTGTTGAGTCAAAAACATTTCCATAGCAAGAGATAAACAAGCCTACACAGCCTGTTCCAGGCTGCAAGATATTTTTTGTATGTTTCAGACTTACTAAGTGTTCTTCTTCTACTAAGTGTATGCAACAATGGCTCTTAGGAATGTCCTAGCTTTCTGTCTTTCCCGGCTGGGTTGGGGTGGGTGTGGATAGAGGCCCTCCCTCTAAGGCACAAGAAGGGTGTGCTTATCCAATTGCTCTGTGTTACTTGCTAGGGGTACGCCTAGCCATGGGGAGTACCAATACACATTATTGAAGCTGTTTTTGCTATGTCTTTTTTCTTTTTCTTTTTCTTTTTTCTTTTTTTGAGATGGAGTCTTGCTGTGTCGCCAGGTTGGAGTGCAGTGGCGCAATCTTGGCTCACTGCAACCTCCACCTCCTGGGTTCAAGCGATTCTCCGTCTCAGCGTCCGGCATAGCTAGGACCACAGGTGAGTGCCACCACGCCTGGCTAATTTTTTTGTATTTTTAGTAGAGCCTGGGTTTCACCATGTTGGCCAGGATGGTCTCGATCTCTTGACCTTGTGATCCACCCGCCTCCCAAAGTGCTGGGATTACAGGCGTGAGCCACCGCGCCCGGCTGCTCTGTCTTTTTTCTATGTAAGTAAAGTGTTGTTTCATCCAGGGCTTGACTGCATTATGTTTTTCTTTCATGACTCTGATAAAGTGATGCAATGTGCAGATGTGATTAGGGTCAATTCCTGGGGTTAGTAAGTGGTACCCAATGTTCTGCTTAACAGTTAGAATAACCTAATTTGGTCATAAAGTACTATCCTTTTTATATACTACTGGATTTGGTTTCATACTACTTAGTTGAGCAACTTTGCTTCTATTTTTCAAGACATGAGATTGGCCTGTGGATTTGTTTTCTTGAAATGTACTCATCAAGCTTTGGAACAAACACTAAGCTGCCCTGAAATGATTGAGAAATATCCCTTTTCTTCTATTATACTGAAGAATATGGGTAAAATTGGCATTATTTATTCCTTAAATGTTTGGCAAATTTTGCCAACAAAACCACCTGGGCCTACAGTTTACTTTGCGAGAAACTTTTTTATATATGCAATTTTTAAATTTTCTTCTGTCTTTTAGTTCTGTACATATTTTTAAACTTACAAGACGTTTATTATTATTATTGTTTTACACAGTCATTGTTTATTCAGATATACTCAGATATTTGCCATTACTATTGTTCTTCACTTCTTGCTGTATCTCTTAGCTATAATCTCTTTTATTTTACCTGAAATACATCCTTTAGCATTTCAACTACTGTGAAACTCTGGTGAATAATTCTCTTTTGTTTACCTGAAAGTGTCTTTATTTCACATTAGTTTGTAAGGGATAATTTTGTTGGCTTTAGATTTTAGATTTCTATGCTGACAGTTATGTTACTTTAGCACAGTTATATTCTATGCTGACAGTTATATTCTTTTGGAACATAGAAGCCATCTTTACATTGTCTTCTGCCTCCCATTTATTCCGATCTACAAGTCGCAATACATTTTCTTGCTGCTCCTTTGGTAGTAATATGTCTTTTTAATTTCTGTGTGCTTTTCTTGTCTTTAGTTTTCAGTCATATCTATGTTTTTAAGTAGGATCCTTTTTGATTGAGTGCTAGGCCTTGAGATGATAATGTGGTGTTAATAATGAGGCTGTAGACGATGCTGTCTTTTTTTTGAAGACATGTAACTTTTGCTTTTGAAGCCTATCCAAGTCACCTTAAAGGTTCCCTTTGGAGCCCATTCAAATCCTATTTTTACTTGTTTCTGGATTATAGCTGTTTGGAGAAGTGATGCTATCTGACTTCTGAGGTAAGGTCATAAAAGATAATCGAGTTCTTCCTTGTTCATTGGGCTATAAGCTGCAGTATGAGAAGATCAATTCTCCGAAGCTGCCATGCCAGGAGAAAGTCATGTGTTGAGGCCATATGCAGGCATTGCAGTCAACATTTACATCTGAGCTTAATGTTTGAATCATCTCAACACAAGCACCAAACACACAAATAAAGGAACCTCCGCATGGTTTTAGCCTCCAGCCATCAAGTGACTCCCAGCCTTCCGAGGTTTTCCAGCTGAGGTCCCAATTATAGTGAGAGAGAGAGACAAGTAGTCACCACTGTGCCCTGGCTGGGAATTCTTGACCTGAAGAATCTGTGCGTATAATAAAATTGTTGCTTCATGCCGCTAAGCCTTGGGATTATTTGTTACACAACAATGGTAAAAGGAATGAGTATTGTGGAAGTGTCAAAAGAAATAAGAAAATGAAAATGAATAAAAAGTATAAGATTGAAAAGGAAAAATAGAGCTGCCATTTTTTATGGCTGATATAATTGTGCAAATAAAAATGTAAAACAATACACAGATAAGTTATTAATATTCACATATGAGCTTAGAAAATTTCTTGATACAAGGTCACCATACTATAATCAATTATATTTTTACATTGCATTTATAAACATTCTACCTATTTAAAAGGAAATATAAAGGGCAATGAATAGTCAGGACACTTCATGAAGAAGAGTAAAATAGGAGAAATTGCCATATTAGATTTCAAAATACTTAAATTTATAGTAATTAATACAGTGCGGCAATGGCATAAGAGTAGACAGATACCAGCAACAGACTCACCCGTGTATAATCATTTGATCTTTGACAAAGGTGGTGTTGCAAAACAGTGGGAAAAGGATGTAGTTTCAATTACCGGTGCTAGAATAATTGGACATCTATTTGAAAAAAAAAAAAACAAAACTTGATGTATATTTCAAACCTTATACCTAAATCAATTCAAGGTGGATTAAAGATCTAACTGTAAAAAAGCACCACAATAGGCTGGGCACAGTGGCTCACACCTGTAATCCCAGCACTTTGGGAGGCCGAGGCAGGTGGATCACCTGACGTCAGGAGTTCGAAACCAGCCTGGCCAACACAGCAAAACCCCATCTCTACTAAAAACAAAAATTAGCCACGCATAGTGGCATGCACCTGTAGTCCCAGCTACTTGGGAGGCTGAGGCAGGATAATCACTTGAACTCTGGGAGGCAGAGGTTTCAGTGAACTGAGATTGCACCACTGCACTCCAGCCTGGGTGACAGAGTCAGACTCTGTCTCAAAAAAAAGCACCACAATAAGGCTTTTATAAATAAATGTAAGATAACATCTTCACATTCTCAGGGTCTGGAAAGATTTCTTAAACAATGCACAGAAAAGCATTAACCATAAAGGATATATTTTATATTTGACTAATTATAAATGTTTTTAAGAAAAGACTAGTCTCAGGATAAAAGTTATTTGCAATATATAAGGGATAAAAGGCTGCTATTAGGAATAGAGACAAAGACAAAAAAAATTTCTTGATATTCCACAAAGTAGAATATACGAATAGCAATAAATATATGAAAAGATACACACCTTCTTAGTAATCGAGGAAACGTAAATTAAAACCACAATGAAGTACTATTCCTCAGAAAATAGAAGAGCTAAAAGAGAAGTACAGGGTCCAGAATGAGGATCCTACCCTACTTTATACAATGCTAGTCATACCATACTTGGATTATAACAATTAATTCCCATACTATCTTTTGTAGAAGAGAGAAACTAACAAACTGAAACACATTTAGAGACACCTCTAGAGATCATAGCATATGAAGAACGGTTACAGGAAAGGAAATATTAAGTTAGAGAAGAAAGCTTCGTATTACAAGGATAAAGATGAGTTTATAATGGGTCATTATTAGAATCAAAGAAATGTGAAAGGAAACAGATCTCAACTTAATCTCAGAAAATAATTTTCTAATGTTTTGAGCCGACTGAGAGCAGAATAGATAGGTGTATATATAAAGGGGAGTTTATTAAAAAATATTGACTCACATGATCACAAGGTGAAGTTCCACGTTAGGCCGTCTTCAAGGTAAGGAACAAGAAAGCCAGTCCAAGTCCCAAAACCTCAAAAATAGGGAAGCCGACAGTGCAGCCTTCAGTCTGTGGTCGAAGGTCCAAGAGTCTCAAAGATGAAGAATTTGGATTCCAATGTTCGAGAGCAGGAAGCATCTAGTACGGGAGAAAGATGTGGGCTGGGAGACTAAGCCAGTCTAGTCTTTCCAAGTTCTTTTGCCTGCTTTTATCCTAGCAGTGCTGGAAACTGGTTAAATGGTGCCCACCCAAACTAAGAGTGGGTCAGCATCTCCCAGTCCCCTGACTCATGTGTTAATCTCCTTTGGCAACACCCTCACAGACACACCCAGGAACAATACTTTGCACCCTTCAATCCAATCAAGTTGACACTCAATATTCACCATCACAGAGGGTTAGACTTGACTTTTTAGGTTTTTTAAGGGGTTTAAAATTCCACTCTATCCCTATTCTGTCTATTCCTAATGATAACCGAAATTATTCGCTTCTCCTCTGGAGTTAGTGATACCTAACGGAAAAGTGGGGCAGTACCTCTAACTCAAACTATCAGAAAGTTTTGGAAAGAGTTGTTGCCCTTGCATAGAGTCCTATTGTTCCTTGAGACCATTTACTGTTATTGCTCAGGGACAACCCATGAAAGGACATTCTATCCTTCTGCTGGAATTCTGCACAGAGCTAATAAAAATTACATCTCTAAGCCTGGCTTTTCGAAGCCGTGCGCATTTATTTCTACAGGTGAGTGGTACCCTCTAGTGGCTCTAATTATGAACTTACCATCTGGGGTGAGATCAAACCTTTGAACACAACACTTCCAAGACTCCCCTTCGGTAAGGAATCTGAAAGTTGCTTCCTGCTGTGCACATCACTACATAGCAGGTAACTGAGACAGGCTAAGAATTACTAAGCATAGCACTCTGTTACTTAAATCTACCCTATCTCCACTGCAGATATTCCCCTTCTGCTGGCACTTGAGGAGAACAACAGTATATCCTCTAATGTGCAGTAATTTTGTGTGTGATTTACATATTTATGTGTTAATGTGTTGTGTGTTAATAGAGGAAAATGTTGTATTACTGGTCTCCCATCTGCCAGAGCAGGCAGGAAGGTGGGCACCAGGGCATCACTGAGTGAGGTTGGTGGTTCTTCCAAAAAATCAAGGCTCTTTGAAGACCACCAAGAGCCCAGGCATTCTTATTTTTGAATCATGAAGATTTGATTACTCTTTGTGTCCCTATCCAAATTTCATCTTGAATTGTAATCCCCATAATCCCCACGTGTCTAAGGAGAGACCTGGTGGGAGGTGACTGGATCATGGGGGTGGTTTCCCCATGCTGGTCTAGTGCTAGTGAGTTCTCATAATATCTCAGTTTTATAAGGCGCCTTCCCCCATTGTTTCTCACTTTTCTCTCTCCTGCTGCCATGTGAGAAGGTCCAAGCTTGCTTCCCCTTTGCCTTCCACCATGATTGTAAGATTCCTGAGGCCTCCCCAGCAATGCAAAACTGTGAGTCAATTAAACCTCTTTTCTTCATAAATTACCCAGTCTTTGGCATTTATTTATAGCGGTGTGGAAACAGACTAATACACACCACTTCACAGTGTGTCAAACATAAAAATGCAAATGTACCTATACTCTTACTTAAATATAAATATTACATAAACATATTCTAAGATTTGCATAACTGTTTTTAAATTTAAAAATTTTCAACCACAAGCAGTTCGTTAAAATATACTTGACAGTGATTTCTCTGCAGAAACAGGAATTCTGCTTATTTGAGATAAAAATGTAAACTCCAAATTGTTCTCAAATGAAATGAAATTTTTATAAATACTGAACTTAATATTTAATAAAGTTGACTATAATGTTTTTCAAATAGTTCATTAAACATTTCTACGTTGTAATTTCGCAGTGTTTTTGTAGGTAAATAATAATAGTTTTGCTTTCTCAAAAGTTTAAAAGTGGGTAAAATTTTTGCTTCTGGAAATGGTGGACTAGGTGATCTGGAACAACTCTCTTGATAAAGGAAATTTAAAATGTTGAAAGATATTTTTACAATTTATGAGAAATAACAAAGACCTCAAGAGGTAAGTGAGGGATTATCAGGGCAAGAAAAGAGGATGAATTAAAACTCCAAAGAGCTCAGTGATAATAAAGAATGCTTCTGCTGAGGGAGCATTTGCCATTTACTGACCAAGAAAATTCAGCTACTTTTGGTATGGCGAATGAAAATAACTCACCTGGGGACTCTTAATTCTGAGTGAGCACAGCAGCGTCCACTTGAAAAGAGGAAGGGAGTTAGTACTATAGTAGTATAAGACAAATCATGTTCATTTTGCCAAAAAAAAAAAAAAAAAAAAAACAGAAGGAAGAGTCTCCTATTGCGTAGGTCGAAAAGTGCAATAACAGTAGCCCTGATATTGGCAATGAGGAGAGTGACTAGTTCATGCTGACTTACTTTTGCCTGATTATCTGTATGAAGATTTTGAGTTGTGTCTAAAAAAGGCAAGAGTTAGCTAAGTGGAGAGGTCAGAAAAGGTTATGAGAATGTGGGGAGAAGGTGAAGGAAGAAACAGGAAGAGCAAAGGCATGAGAGTGACCATAAGTATGATGATTGCAGTGTGCAGCCAATAAAGATTACATACATAGGGAAGTTAGTCTGGGGGAGGAATAAGTAAGACTGTGTGAATAGTGTGGTGAAAACTGTTTAGCAAGATAATTTAGGATTAGTTTGATAGTCAATGGAGAGCTAACTTAAGTATTTCTGCCTACACTGTCTTCAGTGACATATGAAATTTGTATTTTAGGATGAAAAATAGCTAACTTTTTTTTAGTACTTTCTTTCTTCCAGGCAGTGAGTTAACAGTTAATAGTTAAGAAGGTGGCCTCTGGAGTTGGTTGGACCGGATTCTAGTCCTGACTCTGGAATTTACCAGCTATATGACTTTACGAAAATTATTTTCCAGAGTTTCAGTTTCTTCATCTGTAAAATTAATGTAACAGTACCCACCTCTCGAGGTTGTTTTAAGGACAACAGGTAAAGAGATTAATTTGGAATCAGTATTTAAGACAGATTGGACAAGGGAAAACCTGTGAGCATGGAACAGTTACAAAGCTATTGCAGTTACTGAGCCTAGGCAAAGGTAGTAAAACCACTAGACTGGCGACAGTGGACAAACCCCAAAGGAAAAGAAGCAGGACAAGTGACTGACTCCTTCCCTCCACTCTCATTCATCTTGCAAATTCCCTTTTTTTTTCTGTTCATTTAACATAATCTTGGAACCTGAAATCACACGTTGAAGTGTATGGTCCGTCTCTGGACACTATCAACTGTTTGCTTATTTCCCTAGAGCTGCAAATAAACATCTGATCTCTCTCTTCTCCATTTCAACATCTGCAATATGTTCTCCAAAATCCCTTACTTCAGTCAGTTAAAAAGCAAAACAAAAATCATTCATCTTATTACATAATATTTTCAATTTTTTCTTTGTAATTTCTTCCTCTATTCTTAAACTTGCCAATCAGGCCTCCTGCAAATTCCCACCAAAACAGGGTTTCCTAATTTAACAAAACGCAAAACTCAAAAAGAAAACCAATCCTGCCATTTCTGGCTTAGGGAAACCTGAAACTTTCCTTCAATACTCTGTGGCATTGCTCAGTACTTCAGTGCCTAATTCCTATAACGAGCTAAGATCAGAAAAACCACTATGCAATATCAATCTTAAAATGCGCAAGGCTTTGAGAACATGGGTTTTCAACATACAGCTTGCTCTTTCAGGATCTGTCTTCTTATTTGCATACATTGCTGAGCAGGAAGTTATACGCAGTACTTTTAGTCTCCGCGTGAAAAGGTCCTTCAAGCTAATCTAATTCAATTCAGTTCTCCTTTTCTTTTTCTTCTTCTTCTCCTAGCCCTCTTCTCGGAGAAGGAATCGTCAAAAATCAATGTTTCAACAGATCTCGCGGTGCTATTCGAGATTCCCTGTTTAAAAAAAAAAATAGAATTGATGCAACAGCCTGTTCCTTCCGGGGTTTTGGGCTGGAATTGCAGTGCTTAGAGAGCCCGGTGGAAGCTGCTAAAGGCGGAGGCGGGGCTCTGGCGAGTTCCCCTTCCACCTTCCCCCACCCTTCTCTGCCAACCGCTGTTCAGCCCCTAGCTGGATTCCAGCCATTGCTGCAGCTGCTCCATAGCCCTTTTCAGGACCCAAACAACCGCAGCCGCTGTTCCCAGGATGGTGATCCGTGTATATATCGCATCTTCCTCTGGCTCTACGGCGGTAAGGAGAGTGGGGGAGTCCACCTTTGTTGTTTTTCCTACACACCAGTCCTCTGCTGCCCCAGAACCATTAACTTGCAGAAGTTTCTCTGGCAGCTTCTTCTTCGGAAGACTCACGCATCCCCCACTCCACCCCCTCTTCTTCCTTTTTTCCCTTTGTTGCAACGATTTCATTTTTTTTCCCCATAGAGTTCAGCTTTGTTTGCCTCGTGACGTTGGGGGCCACGTTTTTCTTTGAAGGAAAAAGAAAGCTACCAAGTTTTGGGAGACGGGGGATGGTGGTATACGGTCTTTAGAGTTAGGCGAAGTCAAGTAAAATCGCACACTGTGAATTTCAAAGAGTGAGAGAGAGATTTGATGAATACGCTGAAAGTACTGAGGCAAAGAGGAGTGCATTTCTGTGAAGGATGGAGGTGCACGTGCTGTAACTGATGGGGATTGAGTGGAGGCCTACTGAGGCATTGTGATTATTTTGGGTGAGTGAGACCCTGGTAATAGAATTATTTTGAGAGTGTGAGAGAAAGTGGTTAGCTTGAGCTTAAAGGCCTGTTAGAACTAGACAAACTGGGAGGGAAAGCTTGGGAACAATGACATAAATTTTTTAAAAATATGCAAGAGATTCAGTCTTCCCCCTATGTTGTCCCTTATTTTGACTTTTTCTCGTTCTTTCAAAGTATTTTGTAAAGTTCCCTCACTGCTTCAAACTATATTGAGAACTGGAAAGGGAGCTAAGTGGCTTCTCGTGTAGTGGCAAGTTGAGTGTGTGCTGCTTCAAATGATAGGACTTTCTCCTTCATGGATTCACTTACTCTTAATTTAGAATAACAATTTTTCAGCAACTGTGGGGAGAATATGATAAACTGGGGTGAAAGATGAGTGTATATCCATGACCAATGAAAGTGCTTCTGCTTTCACAACTCAAGAGAAAAGCCAACAGTGGCAAGAACAGATGTGTGGTTTCAGGATGTAGGATACAGGGACCCCTTCCATCTTCTTGAGCTTTAGAGGAGCAACTAATTTAGGTTATTGTGCGTTTTTATTTTTTGGCTTGTTTATTTACACCTGAGAGGATGTGGAATAGAACTTGAAGGTTATGTCAAATCACAAAAACTTTGCTCTTTGAACTTTGTCTTCTCTGGCCATCGTGTGTGGATATGTTTATACAATTTTGGAATATCAGAAAATTTAATATTACATTTTTGAATAAGTTTAGGTTGAAAAAAAAGAACACCTTTTATATTTCTGTTGGACCTCATTTTACGAGCATCTTGCTTTATTGTTTTCCGCACATATTGTCTAATATTTCAAAGTAAAATTTGAGTTGCTCAAAGTCTTAATTCAAGTCCAGCTTAATGTCTTGAGTTAAACCCCCAATGAGACTGAACAGATCAGGCAGTTAGTTTTGCTTTGGGAGTCATGCAGTTTCAATACTGTTATTTATTCTTTGCTTTCTCCTTCTTCTATCCCTCCCTCAAAAGCAGATTCAAGAAAAAACTGCTTTCAGAATTTCTGTTCAAGTAAGAATAACTGCACCTCTCTTTGTTAAGTCTTAAGTTTCTAAGAGCCTTAGAAATGGCTGCTGTCTATTATTTCCTTTATTGGACTCCACTGCTTTTTTTTAATTTCAACTTTTGATGGTACATGTGCAGGTTTGTTGCACAGGTATATGCGCAGGGTTTGGAGTACCATTGAACCCCTCACCCTAGTAATGAGCGTAGTACCCAGTAGGTAGTTTGACTACCTTTGCCTTCCTCCCCTCCTTCCTCTGTAGTCTCCAGTGTCTATTTTTTCCGTCTTTGTTGGACTGTATTGTGGAAGACCATGCAAATGGAAGACGTTTATGGTATTTGTATTCTATTTCATTTTTTATTATGGGTAATTAGGAATTTGTCTACTGTAGTAATTTCAGTTATCAAAATTCTATTTCATAATGCCAAAATAAATTCTTACTTTATTATAATATTACAACACTTTTAAATAATACTAAAACAGTATAAAGTGAGTACTTGTTTATAACATGAATGGAGTGGTGATTATTTACTCCAGAAAGGCACTTTTCAGTTTGAGTACTAAAGTTCTCCTTTAAGAATGATGCCTGCCCTGCTTGTTTTAATACATAAGTTAGAAAATTTTGAGCAAGTATCCTGATAGAACCCTACAATTACACAAAGTGAGATACTTCAATAAGTGACTAAGTTTAGTTGTCTGAAGAACAGTTAAAAGCTTCTTTGCTTTGGATCGATAGTAGCTGACTGTTTCTTAATCTACCTACTGGTTGTCATTAAAAAAACAATAATAGATGTTATACTGGGCAGAGTGGGGGATCTGGATCTGTGATAATTGGCAATCAATGTCAACTTATTTTGTCTATATTCCAAGACTCTTTGTACCTCATAGCCTTATTAAAAAAAAATGTTTAAAAAATGTGGCCTAACATTGAAGAGTAGCACTTGCTTCTCAAAAATTTAGAAATGAAAACAAGTATGTTGGCCTTTGCAATGGATTTCTTTTTTTATTTTTATTTTTATTGATATATCATAACTGTACGTATTTATAGGGAACACGTGATATTTTGATACATGCATACAATGTGTGATGATCAAATTAGGGTAATTAGGATATCTATCACTGCAAACATTTATCATTTATTTGTGTTGGAAACATTCCAAATATTCTGGCTGTTTTTTCTAGCTATACAACAAATTATATTGGTAACCATAGTCACACTATTGTGCAATTGAACAGTGGATCTTTTATTCCTTCTATCTAACTGTATTTTTGTACCCATTAACCAACCTCTTTTCATTCGTCTTTTCCCCCTACCCTTCTCAGCCTCTGGTAACCACCATTCTACACTATATCCATGGGATCAACTTTTTGGCTCCCACATGAGTGAGAACGTGTGATATGTCTTTTGTCTTTCTGTGTTACGTCTTCATTCACTTAAAATAATGTCTTTCAGGCTCACCCATGTTGTCACAAATAACATAATTTTATTATTTTTTATGGCTGAATAATATTTCCTATTCATCCATTGATGGACATTTAGCCACATATCATAGCTATCTTGAATAGTTCTTTAATAAACATGGGAGTGCACATATTTCTTTGATATACTGATATCCTTTCTTTTGAATATATACCCAAAAGTGAGATTGCTAAATCACGTGGTAGTTCTATTTTTGTTTTTTGAGGAACCTCTATGCTGTTTTCTATGGCAGCTCTAGATCAAGCCTTCTATTTCTGTTTTTTGGAGAAACCTCTGTGCTGTTTTCCATAGCAGCTATACTAATTTACATTTCTCAGTGTCCTTACCAGCATTTGTTATCTTTTTGGTAATAGCCATTTTAATTGGAGTGAGATGTTATCTCATTGTGGTTTTGATTTGCATTTCCTTGATGGTTAGTGATGCTGAACATTTTTTCTTATACCTGTTTGCAATTTGTATGCCTTCTTTGGTGAAATTTTTATTGAAATCATTTGCCATTTTAAAAAATTGGATTATTTGTTTGTGGTGTTATTTTTTGTTTGTTTGGTTTTTTGTTTTTTTTTTTTTTGCTACTGACTTCCTTATATGTTCCACATATTAATCCCTTGTCAGATGGATAATTTGAAAATATTTTCTCCCATTTTTAGATTTCTCTTCACTTTATTTGTTGTTTCTTTGCTGTACAGAAGCTTTTTTTTTTTTTTTTTAGATGGGGTTTCACCATGTTGGTCAGGCTGGTCTTGAACTCCCGACCTCAGGTGATCCACCCGCCTCGGCCTCCAAAGTGCTTGGATTACAAGCGTGAGCCACCACGCCCGGCGCTGTGCAGAAGCTTTTTAGCTTAATGTAGTTCCATTTATCTATTTTTATTTTCATTGCCCGTTTTTGAGGTTTTACTCAAAAAATCTTTGCCCAGACCAATGTAATGGACTTCTTGATAGTAACCATAATAATGATTGCCAGTAGAAGCCCTTAACTATGTCAGATACTATCTCATTTTTTAAACTAATCCTTTGAATTAAGTACTATGATTATCTCTATTTTTCAGAGAAGGAAATACAGTATACAGGTTCAAAGAGTAAACAACTTTCTCAAGGTTACACAGTTAGTAAGCCATGGAGCTTGAATCTAAGAAGATGTTTGAGTCCAAAGACTATGTACTCAACCACCAAGAAATGCATCCTCCCAGTGATTAACGGCAACTAGTAGGCATGAGGAGATAAATTTGAACATGAGATGACAGGTAGGGGAAGAAGTATGTCGTGTAAGTGGAAGAGAGTTGCCTGGGCATGTGCATATAAGGGAATAGAGAAATAGGCAGCTATTTCCCATAAATGGGATATTATGTCTAATAGGGAATGTCAGGAAGTAGGGTAAGTGACTATTCACCCAAGGCCAAGAAGATAGAGAAAACCTCCATATTAGGAAAGCCTAAACTGGTCTGGTATAGGTCAAGGTATAAAATTCAAGTCTTAATACTGTTTAGTTTGATGGGAACCATTTAACAAGAATGCAGCTTCCAGGTTGTCTGCCTATATGAAATGATTTCTTTTTGTTCAGAATTGTTTATGCATGTCTTAACTCACTGTGACACAGAGGTATATGCCATGTTTTGTTTCTTGAGATTGTAATGCCTTGTAAATTTATATTTAATGGAAAATGAATAGTAATCCCAAAGCCTATATAACTTAATAAATTGCAATAACTTTCTAGCAAAAATCAAAATTGGCTAGAATGAGAATTGCTAGAGTGATAATAGCTGGGAGAATTTTAACTGGTTTGGGGAGTTTCTTCCCCATACTTATTTCCCTAAGACCCATAATGGTCTCCATTTCATGGCATCTATGTATTCTATATGTGCCTTGGTGTAGGAATTTTAAGATTGTGGGAAATAGATGATTTCTTAGGGTTTTATCAGTGAAGTAAATTTTAAAATTGATATATTTTATGTAACTGATAAAACAGAAGCCAGTTGTAGCTTGGATTGTCCATAAATTAAATATACATAGTTTTTCACTATGGTTGTACTCTGCACAATTTATAACAACAGATAAAACAACAGTCTTGATTGTGTAATCATTAGTCACTATTCACAGTATTTTCTTCATCTGGATAATATAGAAGAGCAAGACACAGTTCTTCATTATGTGGTTCTCAAATAATTATATCTTAAGTGCAGAATGTTTTGCTGCTCTGTCTGAGTGCTTATACAATTGAACACTGATTTCGTGTATGCAAGGGTTTCTGTCGTATCTTCCAAAGTTTGTTTGAATGTTGTTTAAAGGTGTTCATAGAAGGTGTTCACTTAGAAGACCAAAATTAGAGACTGTTCGCCAAATGACTTGGACATGCCTTTTGGAGGTTCCCAACAGTGGAAAGTGTCAGCTTTCACATGGCAAATGCGGAGACTCAAGATCAGTGCTTTCAAATTGATGCTTAGTATTTGATGGCTGAGTGCCTAAATTTCACAGAAACAATGGCAAAGGCATTGGAAAAATTTGGCCCAAAAGGGGCTTGGGTATCAGTGATGGTGATTCTTGGGCATTTAAAAAGATACTTAAATGTTTAACGGTTGTAGAGAAGAATATACTGTGAAAGTTTAGTAAAGATTCATTATCTGATAGAAGAGAAGAGAAAATGGATTTATCTCTAGCACAAAGACGAGATACTTTCTTGAGGAAGGGTTTTGGTCAATAAATCTTAAACTCAACCCTCCACCAGGGTTGGCCTAAGGAAAAAAATAAAATAAAACCTCAAATACCAATCAGATTGAATGTTCTCTGTAGCTAATCTTTAAAATATTTTCTGAAATATATATTGTTCCATTAACCATGTATAATTTACAAAAACATTTCCTACTTTAATGGAATTATCAAGGTTGAATTTTGTATTCCATCTCTTACTAATAAAAGGAAACAGATTAAGAGAGAAGCTGTTGGTTAACTCTCTGACCATCTGTTTGATTTCGCACCTACTTTGCAGCCCACAAGGAGGCCTTTTAAACCCAGCCCTGAATTACTTTCTTCAATCTAGACCAAGATTAAACAAAAGTACATTTAGAGAGACAGGGCAGTTTATTTTTATTAATATGAGAGACAAAGCTGACTTTTTACACTTGGCCAGCAGAGAAGAATTTTAAGCAAGAGGATTTTTTTCTAGCCCAGGTCTTGCATGTTGGTTTTATTCATTTGTGTGAAATCTTACAGACTGTCAGAACATCAGGTACAAATTTCAATTATAAGTTTAAAGATATCATAACAAATTCAAAGACTGTACATTTAAAGTATTCAATGAGAGTAGTTTTTTTGTTGTTGTATTGCCCTTCGTTAGCATAACTAAGATTTTTTTTTAGGATGGAGTCTTACTCTGTCACCCAAACTGTGGTGTGGTGATGTGATCTTGGCTCACTGCAACCTCTGCCTTTCAGGCTCAAGCGATCCTCCTGCTTCAGCCTCTCAAGTAGCTGGGACCACAGACATGCGCCACCACGTCTGGCTAACTTTTGTATTTTTGGTAGAGACCGGGTTTCACCATGTTGCTCAGGTTGGTCACGAACTCTTGAGCTAAAGTGATCTGCCCTCCACGACCTTCCAAAGTGCTGAGATTACGCGTGTGAGCCACCGTGCTCAGCCCCTAAGATTTGACTTTAGTAGTAGTAAAGGCAACACTTATTTATGCATTGTTTATGTCAGGCAAGGTGCCCAGGGCTTTACCTACATTATTTTATTTAATTGATCTTTACAATAACATTTTAACATAGTTATTACTATGTTAAAAGATTCACAGATTAAAATTCATTTTATGTAATTGGAGGGGGTATCTCTAAGATCCAGAAAAATAGGTACATTGCTCAAGACCAAAGAGCTAGAAATGGCAGAGCTGTGATTAGAACCCTGGTGTTCGGACTTCACAACCCACTCCTAAAGACTGCATTATTTATATATCCTCTGTATATAGGTATTGAATAGAAATTACCAATACTACATAAAAATCCTGTTATATGATTTGGAAATAAATTACCATTGAAGAGGGGGATGATGTCCAAGTAGGCAAATGTGTCCTCATTCATATCCACACTCTAGAGTGAGGTGAGAGTTGGCATTGGTAGGCAGGCTGGGTGTAGGGAGGATAGTAGCACCATGCTCTTTTACAATTTAGTACTTTTTTTTAAATCAAATGAGTTAATTGAGGACACACTTAAAAATAATATTTGTCTTTACTTTCTTATGCTGGCCTGCGTTACATATTGAATTTTTATGACTGATTCTCTTCCATGTTATGTGGCTATAGACCAACATAATTAAAAGGCGGTTCTTATGATTCTGTAAATCTAAATTCACCAGGAAGGCAGTACTGCTATAACTTGTAAACTCTGGTTTTAGACTCTAGTCCTTGAGTTCTGGGCCATTTGGCTTAGTCCTTTTTGGAAATGAGACCCTATCCTAGGGTTAGGGTTGAGCCAAGCCTTTCTGCTTGGGGGGATTTCCAAAAATGAGTCAAGACAAGTAAAATTTCCCCTTTCAGACACCAGAAAATATTCATCTTAAGTAACATTTACTACATGAGAAAATTCTGTCTACCATCACCTTTCAGCCAGTTGCTTTGTTACAAGTGCAGCATATTTTTCTGTTAAAATAACGAGTAAATACATATTTAATAGTAGTTGTATGATACTGGAAACCATTCTCTTCAGTATGTTATATCAAATTTGATTTAGAAGAAAGACAAGCATAGACAATTACTTAATTTATTAAACATATGATCAATCATCTTACTTTAATTGCTCATGCAAATTGTCAGCTTTAGTGGATAATAATACTAAGAACTATAATTCATTGAATGCTTACAGTATGTCAGGCACACCGGTAAGAACATTACATATATTATTTCATTTTTCTGACAACTCAATGAAGCCAGTACCCTTATTATCTCTGTTTTTAAGAAGAGGGGCTCAGAGAACCAGCAAGATCACAGAACTAGCAAAGCACCCCCCCAGGTTTGTTTGATTTCAGGGCCCATGACCTTAAACCCCATGTTATTCTGCCTACTGATTGATATTCAGTAATTACCCACTCTGAATGCAGCTCTGAAACTGATTTGCAAGTCATCGTAATACTTCTTTTCTGACGAACTTGAAAAACCATGAAAAATACTTCTTAATTAATTGGACTATAGCAATACTTGGTCTATAGAAACACTAAGGATAATTCTGGTGATCTTTTACATTAGGTGGAGAACTTGAGTTTATCAGAGGAGAAAATTGAAGTTATAAGTGCTGAGTATATAATTTTAGTTAGAATGTAGAACATATACCTTTATCCCAATTTAAGAAAATCATTTTATTGCAATCTAATGAAAAGTAGAAAAGATGAATCACTTTTTGAAGGTATTTTAAAGCTTTTTTAGCTTTAAGGATGAGATATGTGTTATTGGCTATTGCCTGTGTGATTTGAGTAGGTCATAAAACTTTCTTTGCCTCTCGTCATTCTCACAAGTTGAATATGAGTAACTAAAAATGAAGAGTATCATGAAAGAAGCTTCCACAAGTGTGTGATGGTTAATACTGAGTGTCAACTTGATTGAATTGAGGGATTCAAAGTATTAATCCTGGGTAGTGTCTGTTGTGGATGTTGCCAAAAGAGATTAACATTTGAGTCAGTGGGTTGGGGAAGTCAGATACACCCTTAATCTGCTGGGCACAATCTAATCGGCTTCCAGCAAATGTAAAGCAGGCAGAAAAACGTGAAAAGAGAGATAGGCCTAGCCTCCCAGTCTACATGTTTCTCCCAAGCTGGATGCTTCCTGCCTTCAAACATCTGACTTTAAGTTCTTCAGTTTTGGGACTTGGACTGGCTCTCATTGCTCCTCAGCTTGCAGACAGTCTATTGTGGGACCATGTAATCATGTAAGTTAATACTTAATAAACTCCCCTTTAGATATATGTATGTATATATATATGTGTGTGTGTGTATGTGTGTGTGTGTGTATATATATATATATATATCTTATTAGTTCTGTCCCTCTAAGAGAACCCTGACTAATACAAAGTGTTATTGGAAATTCATTACTAAAAATAATGAAATCTGATCTCATAATTTCAGAAAAAGCATAATTGGTCTTGTGAGTCAGGAAATATTTTGAACTTCTCAAAGATGCAGTAGTTGGGGTGAAATATTTTCAGTGCATTTCTACTTAAAATTTAAGAGGAAAGGTAGGCCTAACACGATGGCTAATGTTTGTAATCCCAGTACTTTGGGAGGCTTAGGGGGGATGATCATTTGAGGCTAGGAGTTTAAGAACAGCTTGGGCAACAAAGCAAGTCAAAAAATAAAAAAAAAAAAAGGAATAAAGGTGGTAAATTTAAACTTTCTAAACAATGTTGAGGGGACAATCAGGGTGGTTGGTGGTGATGCGACAATTTTCCAGGTAACAAGACAAATAACTGGTGAGTTTTAAAGTGAGCAAAATGGAAGTGTGGACAGTTTTATGCCCGACTTTGAATTTATGTGATTTTTTTTTTTTAAAGAGGATGTTGAAAGGCAAGTAAAAAATATTGTGGAAAAAATGTGACTAAACATTTATAAATTGCCCAAATTGTACATCAGATTAGGATTTTTTATTAGATTTTTAAGTTAATGTCAAAGAATGAGTTTTGTTTAGTGTGTGTTTATATCCAGTTAGAAATTATGTGGCTATGATTAGGCTCTGTTTTGGGAGCTTAAGAGAAGAGTACATATCTCACTTGGGATTTAATCTGACTCTACCCAAGAGTTGAACTGGAGAAGTAAAGTACACATCCCAGGGGGATCCTTATGATGCCCAAATGTCAGGGACTGCTTGGGACAGATCCCACCAGACACACACCATGTGTGTACTTTCCAAAGTCAGTCACTCTAGGTTTCATGAAAAATCAAAGCATGTAATATGATCTTGTCAAAATTATGTCTACATGTCCAAGTGGATTTACTATAAATTGATGTCTAATTACTTTTTGAAATTTATTTATTTACAGAGATTGAATTGATTTTTTTTTTTCATTTCATATTGTGGTTGGGTAGGGAAGTCTTAGAATTGTACTTCCTGGTTAAAGTATAAAACTAGTGATACAGTGCATAAACTTTATATTGCTTAAAATATATGAGAATGCCTGAAAAGGAGCTATCAGTACAAAAATGAGACTCCATTTTGTGCAACAGCTCGTGTAAGAGAAGAGATTTGGGGGAAGAAAAAAGAAAACAAGATTTGAAAGCTTGAATTATCAAAACATGGATTTCTCCAAAAGTAGTTATAAGAAAAAATAGTTAGACGATCTCCCAGTGATTGAGGTAATCATGATTCTTCACCCACACCTCCACAAATTTCCAACACTTGATGTCACACAATTTCTTAAAATATTTGAAGTTCGAGGGGGCCGGACTTCGAGCCACAGCGACACAAGATGGCAGCCACCACGGGCTTGGGAATAAAAACCCCTCACAATTTCCAACTGTTGGAAGAACTCGAAGAAGGCCAGAAAGGAGTAGGAGATGGCACAGTTAGCTGGGTCTAGAAGGTGAAGCAGACACGACACTTACAAGATGGACAGGTATGATAATTGGGCCTCCAAGAACAGTTCGTGAGAACCGAATATACAGTCTTAAAATAGAATGTGTACTAAATACCCAGAAGCACCCCCCTTTGTAGGATTTGTAAAACAAATTAGTATGAATGGAGTTAATAGTTCTAATGCAGTGGGGGACCCAAGAGCCTTATCAGTGCTAGCAAAATGGCAGAATTCATATAGCATCAAAGTTGTCCTACAAGAGCTTGGGCGTCTAATGATGTCTAAAGAAAGTATGAAACTCCCTCAGCCGCCTGAAGGATAGTGTTACAGCAATTAATCAAAAAGAAAAACCACAGGCCCTCTTCCCTTCCCTCCCCATTCAATTTAAGTAGTCTTCATTTTCCACAGTAGTAAAATTTCTAGGTACGTCTTATAGACCTCAAAGTACTGGAAAGGCAATTTTTATTTCATATGATTAATGGTGAGTTACTTTTCTATGTAAAAACATATGATAAAAATGATAGATGGCCTGTTGCATATAATAGCATTATGCATTTTTTCTAAATTTTTTTTTAGTTTTAGCAAGTGCCATCAGTAACTGTTTCAAGTCATATAAGGCAGATTTCTGCACCTAATTAACAGATTTTGAGGCAAGGTTAATATTTTTACAGTTTATTTATTAACTTTCCAACTCATTAATGGACCCATCAAAAGTTAAAAATACTTTGTAGAACTCTACTGTAGAATAGTACTATTTCAAAATTAAAGTGATGAGCAACAACTTGTCTACCTCTTTCACTTATTATTACAAGGGATATAATTATAAATTGGTACGTTTCTAAATAAATATTTGTTCACATATGAATGGATGGCTTGTTGAAATTCAAGGGTAAAACAGGCCACCCAAGTGGAGATTGCAGTTGCTAGTTGGAAATGTGTGACTAGAGTTTGTGAAAGATGGTGAATGAAGAGTAGATATGCGAGTCATTCACGTATAGGTGCTGCTTCAAGAAAAGAGTGGGCTCACTAGGAGAAAGGAATTATGGCATGAGATGAGAAGAGAGCTGAAAACAAGAACAGGACTTTGTTAAAAGTTCACATTTGGGGGAGGTGAGAGAAACAGGAACAACAGGAAAGAAACAGGAACAACAGGAAACAGGTGGATTCATTAGGAAAGATCAGAGTAACATCTTGTAATAGAAACCATGGTAGGGAAGAATTTTCAAGGAGAATGAACATTGTTTGTTACTTCCATACAGGAATTATGAAAACTGATAAAAGGTCACTGAATTCAAAATAAGGAAATTATTAATGACCTCGGAGATAAGCAGTTACAGTAGAGTGGTGAAAACAACAGCGTGATTGGGAAAGCTTAAGAAATGGAGCGCATAATGAAGAAGAGATAAGTATGTAGACTAATATTTGGTGAGAGGAAAGGAGAACGAAGATGGCTGAAAATAGTTAAAATTATATTATTCCAGAGTTGTTAAAAAGAAGAAAATTAAGTGAACTGAAATTTTTCCTAGTAAAATCCTATTTGTCTGTTTTCCCAGCCTAGATTTATCAGATCATTGTTGATTCTTTAATTTCACCATAGAATCAATTTTAAACTACCTCAATTTCTAGTGGCTGAAATATTCAATAATTCATATTTGGATATTGTGACAAAGAGAGAACATGAATATTTGTGACAGGGAAGAATGAAAGCAAATATTTTTATATTGTTCTGCTTGAGAATGCCCAGTGAATAATTTTATCAGACAAATGGATATTTTTAAAAAGCATTTAATTACCCGTGTAAAATATAAGCAGGAAAGTCAAAGTTCTCATAAAAAGTATGAAAAACAGCTGGACAATTTTTATTTCCACCATTTATTTGCTTAACTTTAGTAAACACCAGTTTGATTCTTTAGAACATATTGCTTTTTACATTCTGGCTGTGGGATGGATTATGTTAGTCATAAGAAAGTGAAACTGATCTAATACTTTACACTTATTTTCCCCTTCCCCCCTAATGCTAATCTAGCTTCTAGGAGGCTGGAAAGAGTATAGGGTTAGAAAGTCGGTAGGCAGATCACTTTCTTTAAGATTCCTGGGCTGACTTAAGATCTGGTGAATACTATTCAAGAAAGAAGATCAAGAAAGGTAAATGGAATTAAATCAAAAGTTTGGGATTCCATATCAATGACATTATTAAATTCTAGAGGAGAGAATTTATGGAGTTCTGGTCCATAAACTCTCTCCCCTAGAATTTCATACTTCTACATTTGATACTTCTGCATTGAACTAACTTGATAGTATATGCACATACATGTACCATATAAACACTTGGCAGAGATGCTCAAGTGCAGAGCCTTGCACAGGGTGGACTTTTTGAATAGATTATGTAGATAGGTCCTGCCGATTCTGGATCTATGATTTGTGCTTGAAAATTATCTTGCTTTCATCCTCAAATTCACTCATTCATTCAGAAAATACTCATTGCCAGCCACTGGACTAAACACTGGACCTAGGCTCTCAAGGATGACAAAAGGCCAGTAATAAAGATTTCCCTCAGCCTCCTCCCTGAGCCATAATGAAGGAGAAAGTATGGGGATGTCAATTTGAGGAACTAGGTTACATGGCCTGCAAATAAGAAGGGACTCAAGGCAGAGGTTCTTTAGGGACTCCCTGCCTGCCTGTTGGTAAACTGTCTCACAGAAATGAGCATTCTCCTGTCCCCCAACAAATGTGCAAATATAGTCTGCCTACCCTCTCCAGCCACCCTGACAATGCTCTTCTTGTTGAATGACAGTTCTGAAAAGTGATAATTTATTACTTCAATTAAACTTTTACCCAGTTTTCTTGCCATTTCACTAGACAGAAGTGTGGAAAGTAGATCCTAAGCACAATTTTCACTTCCTTCTTAGACTGGAACATTCCCCAAAGGCAGGACTATTATACAGTTCTGATTAAAGCCAAATGCTGCAGTCATAATAAATTAAAGCTTTGTGGCTTCATTGTCTGTTTCTATCATTTACCCTGGGATTATGGAACAAAGCCCACTACATTCCCTTTTTCATTATCTGAAAAATGCCTTTTAGATTTTTCTCTAATTCCTTCACCTTGAGATCACTCTGGCCATGATCTTTTGTGTAAACAACTATGTCTTATAAAAATCTGAATTGTATTCATTAATTCCTTTATTTATAATCTCAACCATTTTATGTTTGTCACTCTTTCTGCTCTCTTTGGCTCTTTCCCTGTTTTTTTCCAAGGGTTATAGGATTTCTGAGTTAGGTTTAAAGTTTAGTTCAGGATTCTATGTATCAATATGCTTTACTTACATTTTGTTTTAATTTTTAATTTTTGTGTGTACATAGTAGGCGCACATATTTATGAAGCACATGAAACACTCTGATACAGGCACATAACGCACAATAATCACATCAGGGTAAATAGGGAATCCATGAACCCAAGCATCTATCTTTTCCTTGTGTTACAAACGATCTAGTTATACTCTTTCAGTTATTTTAAAATGCACGATAAATTATTGTTGACCATAGTCACCCTGGTTGCATGATCAAATAATAGATCTTATTCACTGACTCTAACTATACTTTTATACCCATTAACCATCCTCATCCTCCCTACCCATTACCCTTCCCAGCTTCTGGTAATCATCTCGTTCTACTCTATCTCCATGAGTTCAGTTGTTTTAATTTTTAGCTCCCACAACTAAGTGAGAACATGCAAGGTTTGTCTTTCTGTGCCTGCCTGATTTCACTTAAAATAATGTCCTCCAGTTATATTCGTGTTGTCACAAATGAAAGGATCTCATTATTTTTTATGGCTGAGTAATACTCCATTGTGTATATGTGCCACATTTTCTTTATCCATTTGTCTGTCAACGGACACCTAAGTTGCTTCCAAATATTGGGTAATGTGAATAGTGCTGCAATAGACACGGGAGTGCAGTTCTCTCTTTGATATATCAATTTTCTTACTTTTGGATATGTACCCAGCAGTGGGGTGGTTGGATCATATATATGTAAGCTCTATTTTTAGTTTCTTTGAGGAACTCCAAACTGTTCTTTATAGTGGTTATACTAATTTACATTACCAACAAGAGTGTACAAGGGTTACCGTTTCTCCATACCTTCGCCAGCATTTGTTATTGCCTGTCTTTGGATGAAAGTCATTTTAATGGGGGTGAGGTGATATCTCATTGCAGTTTTGATTTGCAGTTCTCTGATGACCAAAGATGTTGAGCATCTTTTCATATGCCTGCTTGTCATTTGTATGTCTTCTTTTGAGAACTTTCTATTCAAATCTATTGTCTATTTTTGAATTGGATTATTAGACATTTTGTTAAAGAGTTGTTTGAGCTCCATATATACTCTGTTTATAAATCCCTTGTCAGATGGTGATGTGGTTTAGGTCTATGTCCCCACCTAAATTTCATGTTCAGTCATAATTTCCAGTGTTGGAGGTGAGGCCTGGTGGGAGGTGATTGGGTCATGGGCGATTTCTCATGGTTTAACAACATCCCATTGGACTGTTGTTGCAGTAGTGAATGCTTGTGAGATCTGGTTGTTTAAAAGTGTGTGGCAACTCCCTCATTCTCTCTGGTCCTGCTTCTACCATGTAAGACCCCTGTTTCTGCTTTTTCTTCTTCCATGAGTAAAAGATCCCTGAGGCCTCCCCCAGAAGCAGATGCTGCCATGCTTACTGTACTCCTGCCTGTGTATATGTACCATAATTTCTTTATCCATTCACAAGATACAAAACACCACCTGTTCTCTAAAACCTATTGAAATAATAATAATAAAACTACCATATTAAATGTTCAGCAGAGTTATTCCCATGCCAGAATTTTTATGGCTTCAGGTCTTAGATTTAAGTCTTTGATCTATCTTGAGTTGATTTTTTACAATGAGAGAAATGAGGGTCCAGTTTCATTCTTCTACATGTGGCTTGCCAATTATCCCAGCACCATTGGTTGAATAGGGTGTCCTTTCTCTACTTTACGTTTTTATTTGCTTCGTTGAATATCAGTTGGCTATAAGTATTTGGTTTCACTTCTGAATTCTCTATTCTGTTCCATTGGTATATGTGCCTGTTTTTATACCAGTACCATGCTGTTTGGTAACTATAGCCATATAGTATAGTTTGAAGTCAGGTAATGTGATGCTTCCAGATTTGTTCTTTTTGCTTAATCTTGCTTTGGCTTTGTGGGCTCTTTTTTCATTTCATATGGATTTTAGGATTGTTTTTACTAGCTTTGTGAAAAATGATGACGGTATTTTGAGGGGAATTGGATTGAATTTATAGATTGCTTTTGGCCATATGGTCATTTTCACAGTACTGATTCTAACCATCTGTGAGCATGGGATTTGCTTCCATTTGTTTTTGTTGTCTGATTTCTTTCAGCAGTGTTTTGTAGTTTTCCTTGTAGAGATCTTTCACCTTCTTGGTTAGGTATATTTCTAAGTATTTTTTTTTTCTTTTTTTTTTGCAGCTGTTGTAAAGAAGGTTGAGTTCCTAATTTGATTCTCAGCTTTGCCATTGTTGGTGTATAGCAGTGCTACTTATTTGTGAACATTGATTTTGTATCTTGAAACTTCACTGAATTCGTTAATGAGATCTACAAGCTTTTTGAATGAGTCTTTAGGATTTTCTAGGTGTACCATCATGTTATTGATGAACAGTGACAGTTTGACTTCCATTTTACTGATTTGGATGCCTTTATTTCTTTCTCTTGTCTGATTACTCTGGCTAGGACTTCCAGTACTATGTTGAACAGAAATGGTGAGAGTAGGCATTCTTGTTTTGTTCCAGTTCTCAGAGGGAAAGAACTTTTCCCCCATTCAGTATAATGTTGACTGTGGGTTCTTCGTAGATGGCTTTATTATCTTAAGGTATGTCCCTTCTGTGCTGATAGGATTAAAACCCTAAAAGGATGCTGGATTTTGTCAAATGCTTTTTCTGCATCTATTGAGATGATCATACGAATTTTGTTTTTAAATGTGTTTATATGGTATATCACATTTATTAACTTATGTATGTTAAACCATCCCTGCATCCCTGCTATGAAACCCACTTGATCATGGTGGATTATCTTTTTGATATGCTGTTGGATTTGTTTAGCTGGTATTTTGTTGAGGATTTTTGTATCTGTGTTCATCAAGGATATTGGGCTGTAGTTTTATTTTTTTGTTATGTACTTTCCCAGTTTTGTTATTAGGGTGAAACTGGTTTCATAGAATAATTTAGGGAGGAGTCTCTTTTCTCTATCTTTTGGAATAGTTTAGTAAGATTGGTACTAATTCTTCTTGGAACGTCTGATAGAATTCAGCTGTGAAATCCACTTGGTTCTGGGCTTTTTTTTTCTTGTTGTGTTTTAAATTACTGTTTTAATCTTGCTACTTGTTTATTGGTCTGTTCAGAATTTCTATTTCTTCCTTATTTAATCTAGGAGGGTTGTTTATTTCCAGGAATTTATCCATCCTCTCTATGTTTTCTAGTTTGTGTGCATAAAGGTGTTCACAGTAGCCTTGAATGATCTTTTGGATTTCTGTGGTATCAGTTTTAATATTCATTTTGTTTCTAAGTGAGCTTATTTGTATCTTCTCTCTTCTTTTCTTAGTTAATATCACTAATGGTCCATCAATTTTGCTTATATTTTCAAGGACCCAGCTTTTTTGTTTCATTTATCTTTAAATTATTCATTTCAATTTCATTTAGTTCTGCTCTGATCTTTTTTTCTTCTGCTGTGTTTGGGTTTGGTTTGTTTTTGCTTGTCTAGTTCTGTTAGGTGTGAGCTTAGATGGTCTATTTGTGCTCTTTCAGACTTTTTGATCTAGGCCTTTAATGTTAGGAACTTTCCTCTTAGCAAGCACTGCTTTTGCTGTATCCCAGAGGTTCTGATAGTTTGTGTCACTATTATTATCCAGTTTAAAGAATTTTCTAGATTTCAATCTTGATTTCACTGTTGACTCAAAGATCATTCAGGAGAAGATTATTTAATATTCATGTATTTGTATAGTTTTGAGGATTCCTTTTAGAGTGAATTTTCAATCTTATTCCACTGTGGTCTCAGAGAGAACTTGATATAGTTTTGATTTTTTAAAAATTTATTGAGACTTGTTTTGTAGCCTATCATATGATCTATCTTGGAGAATGTTCTATGTGCTGACGAACAAAATGTATATTCTGCAGTTGTTGAGTAGAATGTTCTGTAAACATCTCTTTTAGTTCATTTGTTCTAGGGTATACTTTAAGTCAATTGTTTTTCTGTTGACTTTCTATCTTGATGACCTGTCCAGTGGAGTATTCAGTTTCCCCACTATTATTGTTTTGCTGTGTATCTCATTTCTTAAGTCTAGTTTAATTGTTTTATAAATTTGGGAGCTACTGTGTTAAGTGCATACGTATTTAGGACTATGATATTTTCATATTGGACTGATATTTTTATCATTATATAATGCCCCTCTTTTGTCTTTTTTAATTTTTATTGCTTTAAAGTCTGTTTTGTCTGACAGAAGAATAGCTACTGCTTGCTTTTGGTTTTCATTTGCATGGAATATCTTTCTCTACCCCTTTGTCTTAAGTTCATATGAGTTCTTATGTGTTAGCTGAGTCGCTAGAAGACAGCAAATAGTTGGTGGTTGGATTTTGTCCATGCTGCCATTCTGTATTTTTTAAGTGGAACATTTAGGGCACTTACATTCAGTGAGTATTGAGAGATGAGATACTGTTTTTTCGTCATGCTAATTGTTGCCAGAATACTTTTAATTGTGTTTTTGTTTTATAGGTCCTCTGAGATTTATGCTTTAAGAAGGTTCTATTTTGGTGTATCTCAAGGTTTTGTTTCAAGATTTAGAACTCCTTTTAGCATTTCTTACAGTGCTGGCTTGGTAATGGGGAATTGTCTCCACATTTGTTTGTCTCAAAAAGACTTTATCTCTCCTTTGTTTATGAAGCTTAGTTTCACTGGATACAAAATTCTTGCCTTATAACTTTTTTTTGTTTTTGTTTTCTGAGGTTAAAAATAGGACCCCAATCTCTTCTGGCTTGTAGGGTCTCTGCTGAGAAATCTGCTCTTAATCTGACAGGTATTTTTTTTTTTTAATTTATAGTTACCTGATGCTTTTGCCTCACAGCTCTTAAGATTCTTTCCTTTTCTTGACTTTAGATAACTTGATGATCTTGTGCCTAGGTGACGATCTTTTTGTCACAGATTTCCCCGGGTGTTCTTTGATCCTCTTGTATTTGGATGTCTAGATCTCTAGCAAGGCCAGGGAAGTTTTCCTCAGTTATTCCCTCAAATAAGTTTTCCAACCGTTTAGATTTCTCTGCTTTCTCAGGAACACCAATTATTCTTGTGTTTAGTCACTTAACATCATCCCAGATTTCTTAGAGGCTTTGTTCATTTTGTGTTAATTCTTTTTTCTTTGTTTTTGTTGGATTGAGTAATTCAAAAGCCTTCTCTGTGAGTTCTGAAGTTATTTCTTCTACGTTTTCTACTCTATTGTTGACACTTTCCAGTGTATTTTGTATTTCTCTAAGAGTGTCTTTTATTTCCAGAAGTTGTGATTGGTTTTTTGTTATGATATCTATTTCTTTGGAGAATTTTTCATCCATGTCCTACATATATTTTTAAGTTTCTTTAAGTTTGTTGTCACCTTTCTCTGGCACCTCCTTGAGTAGCTTAATAATCAACCTTCTGAATTCTGTTTCTGGCAATTAGGAGATCTCTTTCTGGTTAAGATCCATTGCTGGAGAGCTAGTTTGATCTTTTATTTTTATTTTTACTTTATTTTTGAGATGGAGTCTTGCTTTGTCACCCAGGCTGGAATGCAATGGCACGATCTTGGCTCACTGCAACCTCCACCTCCTGGGTTCAAGCGTTTCTCCTGCCTCAGCCTCCTGAGTACCTGGGACTACAGGTACATGCCACCTAGCTAATTTTTATATTTTTAGTAGAAACAGTTTTGCCATGTTGGCCAGGCTGATCGCCATGTTGGCCAGGCTGATCGCGAACTCTTGACTTCAGCTGATACACCTGCCTCAACCTCCCAAAGTGCTGAGATTATAGGTGTGAACCACCCCGCCTGGCCGCTAGTTTCATCTTTAGGGATGTTATAAAACTTTGTTTTGTCACTTTACCAGAATTGTTTTCCTGGTTCCTTCTCATTTGGGTAGACTATTTCAGTTGAAAGATCTGGAATTTAAGGGCTGCTGTTCAGATTCTTTGTCCCATGGGGTCCCTTTATGTGGTGCTCTCCCTCATCTCCTAGTAATAGGGATCTCTGAGAGCCAGACCACAGTGATAGTTAATTCCCTTCTGGGTGTAGCCACTCAGCAGGACTACCATGCTCTAGGATAGCGCTGCGGAATGTCTGCAAAGAGTCCTGTGAAGTGATTCATCTTCAGGACTTCCAGCCATGGAAATCAGTGGAGGTGGCAGTGGAGTGTAGTCAGCTCTTGAGAGTCCTTGGTTTTAGTTTTGTTTAATATTCTGATTTTCTCAAATGCCGATTATTCTAGCAGCGAAGTTGTCACATGGACAGACTCAGGACCTCTGGTTAGCCAGAATGTTACAAGCAGTGGAATTAGCTATTGTTTTTTCTTTTTGAGCAGGGTTATTCTGTATGAGTTGCTGTAATGGCTTGAGTTGGTTGGCCTCCAGCCAGGAGGTGTTGTTCTCAAGAGAGCACCAGCTGTGTTAGTAGAAGGGGAATAAAACTTTGTCCTAAGTTGGCCAGGATAATTATTCAGGTTTCTCAGGTAATAGGCAGGGCCATAGAGCTCCAAAGAGTTTGTCTTCTGTCTTTAGCTACTTGGTTGAGTAGAGAAAAACCATCAGGTTGGGGCAGAATTCGGTGTGTCTGAGCTCAGACTCTCCTTGCATGGGGCTTGCTGCAGCCACTGTAGGGGATCAGGGGTGGTTCTCAGGCCACTGGAGTTATGTTCTAAGAAGGATCATGGCTGCCTCTGCTGCATCATACAGGTTGCCAGGGAAGTGGGGAAATCTGGCAGTGGCAGGCCTCACCCACCTCCCATGCAGCCAACAAAGCCAGCCTCACTCCTGCTGTGCCCAACCAACAGTGCCGAGATTATATCCAGGCACCTGGTGAACCTGGGCTGAGATCCTGCCTCAGGCTACAAGCCTCCCTTGTGAGAAAGCAAGCAGGGCTTTCAGGCCTGGCCCCTTGCCACCCGCCTACACCTTTGGCTGTGGCTTCTGGGCTCATATCTGCACTTCCTATTTGCCTGCCCCAGATTCTGCTCAGGAAAATTTGTGTTCAGTTGAAATTATTACGAAGTTCAGCTAGAATCTTCTTCACCCTGCAGCCCCTCCCTAATTCCACTGGTTGCCTTCGCCAGGACTTGTGATATAAAGACGAGTGGCTTCTTTGCGCTGAAACTGGGGACTGGGAGTGCCTAGAGGGCTCTTCCCACTGCTTCTTCTACTTTTATATTTTATTCAACTCCCTAATTCATTTCAGCTCTAGGTAAGGTTAAATTCTTCTCCTGTTACCTGGATTTTCATCTCCACCCCAGTGGAGATGTGTGTTTGGAGGCCGACTATTCCCTCTTCACATTTTGGGAACTCACCGTTTTTTGGCTGTTTCACAGAATTTGCCATGGCAAGCCGCTTCTTTCAAAGGGTCTGTGAATTCTTTTGGCTTTCCTAGTACGTTCCTGTGGTGGTTTGTGAAGCAAGATTTCACAATGTGAGTTCTCATTTGCTGTTCTGTTCATCCAAGTGGGAGCTGCATGTTATTCATGTCTCCTATTCTGCTATTTTCTCCACACCACTTTCTCTCATAGTTTTGATTTGCGTTTCTCTGATGATCAGAGTTGTTGAGCACTTTTTCATATGCCTCTTTGTCATTTGTGTGTCTTCTTTTGAGAAATGTCTATTTAAATCTTCTGTCCATTTTAAAAATTGTATTATTAGATTTTTTTCCTATAGATTTCTTTGTGTTCCTTATGTATTCTGGCTATAAATTTCTTGTGAGATTTGTAGTTTGCAAAATACTTTCTCCCACTATGTGAGTTGTCTCTTTATTTTGTTGATTGTTTCCTTTGCTGTGCAGAAGCTTTAACTTGATGTGATGCCATTTGTCCATTTTTGCTTTGGTTGCCTGTGCTTGTGGGATATTTCTCAATAAATCTTTGCCTACTCCAAAGGTAAAGACACTCTATGTCTTGGAGAATTTCCCCAGCATTTTCTTTTAGTAGTTTCATAGTTTGAGGTGTTAGATTTAAGTCTTTAATCCATTTTGAAATGGTTTTTGTATATGGCAAGACATAGGGGTCTGAGTTTCTTTCTCCCTGCATGGGGATATCCAGTTTTCTCAGTACCATTTATTGGAGAGACTGTCTTTTCCCCAGTGTATGTTCTTGGCACTTTTGTCGAAAATGAATTCATCTTAGGTTTGTGGATTTGTTTTTGTGTTCTCTATTCTGCTCTGTTGGTCTACATGTCTGTTTATGCCAGTCCCATGCTGTTTTGGTTACCATAGCTCTGTAGTAATATTTGAAGTCAGGTAATGTGATTCTTTGGCTATCGTAGGTTTTTTGTGGTTTCGTATACATTATAGGATTGCTGTTTCTAGTTCTGTGAAGAATATCATTGGTATCTTGATAGGGACTGCATTAAATCTGTAGATTGCTGTGGGTTGCATGGACATTTTAACAATGTTGATTATTTCTATCTATGTACATGAAATATCTTTACATTTTTTCAGTCTTCTTGAGTTTCTTTCATTAATGTTTAATGGTTTTCATTGTAGAGAGCTTTCACTTTTTCTATTAAGTTAATCCCTGTATAGTTTACTGCATTTGTGACTACTGTGAATGGGATTACTCTCCTATTTCTCAGATTGTTCACTATTGACATTTAAATGCACCGACTTTTGTGTGTTGATTTTGTATCCTGTAACTGTACATTATTTGTTTATCAGGTCTACTGGGTTTTTTTGGGAGTCTGTAGGCTTTTTCAAAAGTTACATTATAACATCTACAAAGATGGATAAATTGACTTCTTCATTTCAAAGTTAGATGCCCTTTATATCTTTCTCTTGTCCTGATTGCTCTAGCTAGGACTTCTAGTAGTACATTTAATAACAGTGGTGAAAGTGGACATCTTTGTCGTGTTTTAGATTCAGAGAAAAAGCTTTCAGTTTTTTCCCCATGAAGTGTTATATTGGCTGTCATTCTTTCATAGACGGCTTTCATCATGTTGAAGTATGTTTCAAACCCCAGCATTTTGAGACTTCTTGTCAGGAAACTATGTTGAATTTTATCAAATGCTTTCTTAGCATCATCTAAATTATCATATGGTTTTTGTCCTTCATTCCATTGATACGATGTATCACATTGGTTGATTCTCGCATCAGGTTAACCATCCTTGGATTCCCTGGTAGAATCCCACTTTGTCGTGATGAATGATCTTAAAGTGGTCATGAATTCAGTTCTTTAGCATTTTGTTGAGTATTCTTGCATCGATATTCATCAGGAATATTGTCCTATAGTTTTATTTTTTTGATGTGTCTTTGTCCAGCTTTGGTACCAGTGTACTGTTGGCCTTGTAGAATCAGTTTGGAAATATTTCTCTCTCTTCTTTCCTTTTTCAAAATACTTTGAAGTTGGATTGGTATTGGTTCTTCATTAAATGTTTGATAAAATTGAGCAATGAAACCTATCAAGCCTTCCATTTCTTTGCTGGAGACTCTTTATTACAGCTTTGTTCTCATTACTTGTTTTTTCGTCTGTTCAGGTTTTGGATTTCCCCATGGTTCAATCTTTGCAAGTTGTATCTATGTATGAATTTATCAATTTCTTCTGGATTTTCCAATTAATTGGCATACAGTTGCTCTATAGTAGCCTCTAATGATCTTTTCAATTTTTGTGGTATTGGTTGTAATATAATCCTTTTCATCTCTGATTTTAGGTAATTGGGCTTCTCTCTTTTTTTGTATTCTGGGATTAAGGTTGTCCATTCTTTTCATCTTTTCAAAAAACTGACTTTTTGTTTCAGCTGATCTTTTTTACTGTGTTTTTTTTTTTAATTTCAATTTTATTTATTTTTCATCTGCTCTTATTTATTTATTTTCTTCTAAGCTTGGGTTTATTTGACTTGCTTTTCTAGTTCTTGAGATGCATGTTTAAGTTGTTCATTCGAAGTTTTTCTAAAACCTTTTGAAGTCACCCTTATAGCTCTTACATTTATTTATTTAGACAGAGTTTTGTCTCTGTCTCCCAGGCTGGAATGCAGTGGTGTGATCTGGGCTCACTGCAACTTCTGCCTCCTGCATTCAAGCGATCTCCTGCCTCTGCCTCCTGAGTAGCTGGGATTACAGGTGTGAGCCACCATACCCAGCTAATTTTTTGTTCTTTTTAGTAGTAGACGGGGTTTCATCATGTTGGCCAGGCTGGTCTCAAACTCCTGAACTTAGGTGATCCACCTCAGCCTTTGCCTCCCAAAGTGCAGGGATTACAGGTGTGAGCCACCATGCCTGGCCAAATTTTATTTTTTACTATTTCTTTCACTGTTATCTCAGAGGTTTTGGTATATCATGTTTCTGTTTTTATTGATTTAAGAAAGTTTTCAATCTTCTTCTCAATCCTTCATTGACCCACTGTTCACTCAGGAGCATATTGTCTTCTTTTCATGTATTCGTATAGTTTCAAAAATTCCTCTTGTTATTGGTCTTCCAGTTCTATTGTGTTCAGAAATATATTTGTTATAATTTTATTTTTGAGGAATTTTAAGACTTGTTTTGTGTCCTGACATATGGTCTATTCTTAGAATGATCTCTGTGCTCAGGAGAAGAATGGACACTCTGCAGTCATTCGAATGAAATGTTCTCATAAATATCTGTTAGATCCATTTGTTCTACAGGGCAACACGAATTCTAATATTTCTTTGTTGAATATCCATTTCTATAATCTGTCCAATGCTGAATGATGGGACTTCTAAGCTCCAGCAATTATTGTACTAGGGTCTATTTCTTTCTTTAGTTCTAGTATTTTTTGCCTTATATATCTAGGTGTTCCAGTGTTTGTTGCATATATATTTACAATTGTTATAACCTCTTGCTAGTATGGACCCCTGCATTATATAGTGACTTTCTTTGTCTCTTCCTATAGTTTTTGTCTTGAATCTATTTGTCTGATATGACTACTCCTGCAACTTTTCAAATTTTTATTTGCATACAATATCTTTTTATCCCTTTATTTCAGTCTATGTATGTCTATAGAGGTGAATATGTTCTTGTAGGCAGCAAATCACTGGGTGTTCTTGTTTTTTTATCCTATCCACCTGCTCTATGTCTTTTGATTGGAAATTTCATTCCTTTTACATTCAGTGTTACTGATAAGTAAAAATATATTCTTGTCTTTTTGTTGTTTGTTTTCTGGTTGTTTCACGATCTTCCTTCTCTTCTTTCTCTTCCTCATCTTCCTTTTAATGAAACATGCTTTTATCTGGCTGATACATTTTAATTTTCTTGATATATTTTTTATTTATCTGTTATATGGTTTTTGATTTGACATTGCCATGAGGCTTTAAATAATATGACCCATTGTTTTAAACTCATTACAACTTAACACTGATTGCATAAATAAACCACCCAACAAACAAGATCAGAGAAAACTAAGAGAAATCTGGAATTTAGCTCTTGTCTCCCCACTTTTAAACTTTTCTTTAAAAAATTTTTTTCTTTGAGATGGAGTTTTTGCTCTTGTCGCCTAGGCTGGAGTGCAATGGCATGATCTCAGCTCACCACAGTCTCTGCCTCCCAGGTTCAAGCAATTCTCCTGCCTCATCCTCCTGAGTAGCTGGGATTACAGGCATGCTCCGTCACACCCGGCTAATTTTGTATTTTTAGTAGAGATGGGGTTTCACCACGTTAGTCAGGCAGGTGTCGAACTCCTGACCTCAGGCGATCTGCCCACCTTGCCCTCCCAAAGTGATGGGATTACAGGCGTGAGCCACTACACCTGGCTGAAATTTTTTATCTTTATTTTGATTTCTGTAGTAAATGTGCAGGATGTGCAGGTTTGTTACATAGGGATACATGTGCCATGGTCAACCATCACACCTGAGTATTGGCTCACATGCAATAGCTGTTTTTTCTAAGAGCTCTCTCCCCCGCACCCTAACCCTGACAGACCTCAGTGTGTGTTATTCCTCTCCCTGTGTCCATGTGTACTAATTGTTCAGCTCCCACTTATAAGTGAGAACATGTGGTTTTGGTTTTTCATTCCTGTGTTAGTTTGCTCAGGATAATGGCTTCTAGCTCCTTTTTATGGCCCCTGCAAAGAACGTGATCTTATTCTTTTATATGGCTACATAGTATTCCATGATGTACATGTATCACATTTTTTTTATGCAGTCTATCATTGATAGGCATTTGGGTTGATTCCATGTCTTTGCTATTGTGAATAGTGCTACAATTAACATACACATATGTAAGTATCTTTGTAATAGGATGATTTTAATTCCTCTGGGTAATACACAGTTATGGGATTGCTAGGTCAAATGGTATTTCTGGTTCTAGATCTTTTAAGAATAGCCACACCTTCTTCCACAGTGGTTGAACTAATTTACATTCCCACCAACAGTGTAAAAGTGTTCCTATTTCTCTGCAACCTTGCCAGCATCTGTTGTTTCTTGACTTTTTAAGAATTGCCATTCTGACTGGTACTAGATGGTATCTCATTGTGGTTTTGATTTGCATTTCTCTAATGATCAGTGATTTTGAGTTTTTTTCATATATTTGTTGGCCACATGAATAATCTTATTTTGAGAAGTGTCTGTTCATGCCCTTTACCCACTTTTTACTGGGGTTGTTTGGTTCTTTTCCTTGTAAATATGTTTAAGTCCTTGTAGATTCTGGATATTAGACCTTTGCCAGATGGATAGATTGCAAAGTTTTCTCCCATTCTGTAGGTTGCCTGTTTGCTCTGATGATTAAACTTGTTTCTATTTATATTTACTATTCTGTCAATGACTTGAAAAGTTGTAGTTATTTTTTCAGTTCATCTTTTAATATTACCACATAAGATATACGTAGTGTACATACCATAATTACAGTGTTATAGTAGTCTGTGTTCCTCTGTGTACTACCTATTACCAGTGAGTTTTGGGCCTTGAAATCACTTTTTCATTGCTAATTTATGTCTCTTTTTTATTTCAGATTGAAGAACCTTCTTTAGCATTTTTTATAGATCAGGTCTGGTGTCTGATTAAATCCCTCAGTCTTTTGTTTGTCTGGAAAAGTCTTTCTCTTCATGTTGGAATAGTAATTTTTCTGTGTATAATATTTCTTTATTACAAGTTTTTCTTTTTCACTTTAAACATGTCATGCCACTACTCTCCTGGCACATATGGTTTCCACTGAAAAGTCTGCTGCCATATATATTGGAGATTTTTTGTATGTTATTTGTTTCTTTTCTATTGCTGCTTTTGGTATTCTTTTTTATTCTTGCGTTTTGAGAGTGTGATTGCTAAATGTCTTGAGGTAGTCTTCTTTGGGTTCAATCTGTTTGATGTTGTATAACCTTCTTGTACTTGAATATTAATATCTTCTCTAGATTTGAGAGGTTTCTCGTATTATCCCTTTTAGTACACTTTAACCCCTATTTCTTTCTACTACCTTCTCTTCAAGGCAAATGACTCTTAGTTTTGCACTTTTGAGACAATTTTCTAGATCCTGCAAGCATGATTCATTGCTTTCTTTTTTTATTGTCTCCCCTGACTCTGTATTTTCAAATAGCCAGTCTTCAAGCTCACTAATTCTTTGTTCTGCTTAATCAATTTTTCTATTTAAAGACTCTGATGCATTCTTTTTTTATGTCAACTGCATTTGATTTCTGCTTAGTTCTATTTACTTACTTCAGTCTCTTTGTTAAATTTATCTGATAAAATTCTGAATTTCTTCTCCATGTTCTCTTGAATTCCTTTGAGTTTTCTCAAACATAGCTATTTCGAATTCTGGGTCTGAAAGGTCACATATCTGTTTTTCCAGGATTAGTCTCTGGTGCCTTATTTAGTTCATTTGGTGAGTTCATGTTTTCCTTGTGGTCTTGATGCTTGTGGATGTTCATAGGTGTGTGGGCATTTAAGAGTTAGATATTTACTGTAGTCTTCACAGTCTGGGCCAGTTTGTACTCATTCTTCTTGGGATGACTTTCCAGGTATTCAGAGGGACTTGGGTTTTGTGATCTACGTTTTTGATCACTGCATCCATGTCTCCATAAGGTTGCACCTCAAACCCAGTAAGGTTGTGGCTCTTGCAGACTCATAGAGGTATTGCCTTTATGATGTCTTGGATTTGATATTCTTGGATTATGTCCAGAAGAATTCTCTCACATACCATGTATAGACTCTTGTTCTCTTTTGTTGCTTTCCCCCCAACAAACAGAATGTCTGTCTCTTCCTCTCTCTCTCTCTTGCTCTGCTGAACTACTTGGAACTGGGAGAAGGTTGACAGAAGGACCCCCATGACCACCACAACTGCTATATCACTGGGTCAAACTAACGCTTATTATGTTACTGGGTCTCTCCCAAGCCCGTGATAACCACTGCCTGGCAAATCCTATGTTTTCTCAAGACCCTAGGGCTTTACAATCAGCCAGGCATGTGTTCTTTCCTTCAGGGTGCCAAGTTTTCCCTAGCCTTGGGTGGGTCCAGAGATGCTTTCTGGTAGCCAGGGCCTGGAGTCAGAAACTTTAGGAATGTACCTGATGCTCTGTTCTGCTGTGGCTGAGCTGGTGCCCAAGCCACAAGATAAAGTCCTTCCCATTTTTCATCCCGTTACACAAGTATTACACTTCCTCTCCATTGCCACCCTCACCCCAGGCTCATGGTGAGTACTGCCTGGCTACTGCCAATGTTCACTCAAGGCCCAAAAGCCTCTTAACTAAGCTTGTAGTGAATGCTGCCAGGCCTAGGACTCTTCCTTCAGGGCAGTGGGTTACCTTCTTGTGAAGGGCAGGTCTAGAAATGCTGTCCAAAAGCAAAGGCCTGTAATCAGGGATCCCAAGAACCTGCTTGGTGCTCTACCCTACTGTGGTTAAACTGGTACCTAAGGTGGGAAGAGGAAGTCTCTTTTTACTCTTTTCTCTCCTTTCTCAAGCAGGAATTTCTCCTCATAGCCACCACAGGAGGGGAATTTGCTAGGTCACACCTGAATCTAGTATGTCTCATCTCAGTCTCACCCATGGCCCATGGTGAATATTCCCTGGTTATCACTGCTGACTATTCAGGAGTAAAGGGCTCCCTAAACAGCAGGTCAAGAATACTCTCAGGACTGGGTTCTTCCCTTCAGAGCAGCATGTTCTCTTCTGGCCCAAGGTGTGTTTACAAATGTTATCCAGGAGCTAGGGCCTGTTATTGGGGCCACAGGACTTGGCCTGGTACCTTGTCCTACTGTGGTTGAGCTGATATCCAAGCTGCAAGACAAAGTCTTCATTAGTTTCCTCTTTCTCTTTCTCTTCTCCTCAATTAGAGAGGAAAGAGTCTTTCCTGAAGCTGTGAGCTGCACTGCGTGATGTTGGGGGGAGGGGTAGGGCAAGCACTCCCATGTTTGCCCTGGTTGATGTATCATTAGGACATGTTTCCCCCAAGTTCCCTGGCTCTGAGCTCAGGGATAGCACCAGCACTTACTCAGCAATTGCAGTCCTTGAGGCCTAGACTGCTTTTCAAATTCTTTTAGGGCTCTAGAGCACTCTATCCACAATGTTGAGTCTTCCCTGACCTCAGGTTCTGACCTGTGGGTTGGGCAATTCTCCTCTGGCTAAGGCTAGTCTAGATGCTCCCTCTGTGGGTACCAGCTGAGTTCTGTCTAGTGTTGCCTTCCATCGTTACAGGGCAGCAATGTACTCTGTGCTCCAGTGCTAAGTTGCACAGTCACTGCACTCTCTCTCCCCCAAAGTGCACAGATTCTGTTTTCATGCCAGCTGCCCACTGCATGGGTGATGTCAGCAGTTCGAGACTTCTTTCCCTCCCGCTTAAGTGCCTCGTTCATTGTTGTCAAGTTAAAACCAGGTACTATGATTGTTCACCACGGTTTTGGTTCTTATGAAGGTGCCTTTTTGTGTAAACAATTGTTCAATTTGATGTTTCTGCAGGGAGGATGATTGGTGGAGGCTTCTATTCGGTGATCTTGCTCACCCCCTTCTGCTTTATTTACTTTGGAGTTAATTCATGCCACTGCTACAATTAAATTTGATAATGAGGCCAACAAACATATGAAAAAATGCTCATCATCACTGGTCATTAGAGAAATGCAAATCAAAATCACCTTATCACGTTGTGATACCATCTCACACCAGTTAGAATGGCGATCATTAAAAAATCTGGAGACAACCAATGCGGAGAGGATGTGGAGAAATAGGAGACACTTTTACACTGATGGTGGGGAGTGTAAATTAGTTCAACCATTGTGGAAGACAATGTGGTGATCCCTCAAGGACCTAGAAATAGAAATTCCCTTTGACCCAGCAATCCCTTTACTGGGAGTATATCCAAAGGATTATAAATCATTCTATTATAAAGACACATTCAAACGTATGTTCATTGTGACACTGTTTACAATAGACAAAGACCTGGAACCAACCCAAATGCCCATGAATGATAGACTGGACAAGGAAAATGTGGCACATATACACGATGGAATACTGTACAGCCATAAAAACGATCAAGCTTGTGTCCTTTGTAGGGGCATGGACAAATCTGGAAACCATCATTCTCAGCAAACTGACACAAGAACAGAAAATCAAACACCACATGTGCTTACTCTTATGTGGGTGTTGAACAATGAGAACACATGGACACAGGGAGGGGACATCACACACTGGGATCTTTTAGGGGTGGCTAGGGAGGGACAGTGCGGGGTGGGGAGTTTGGGAGGGATAACGATGGGTAGAAATGCCAAGTATATAGGTGACGGGGGAATGGAGGCAGCAAACCATTTTGCCACGTATGTACCTATGCAACAGTCCTGCATTATCTGCACATGTACCCCAGAACCTAAAGTACAATACAAATAAATAAATAAATAAAGTATATTCACAAGTAAAAAAAAAGAATCATCTCTTGTGCCAGAATTTTCAGTGTCTTTGGCTGCACAATCTTTGCCTTTGGTCAACTGTATGGGAAAAAGTCTAAGTGCTAAGTAATTATTTCTCTTCAGGTTTACATCAGATTACTAAATAAGTAAAGACCATTTTTTCTCTACTTTTCCCCTTTCTCTCTCTCCCCAGTATATTTTGTAACGAACCCCACCACAAACATTTGAACTCTGGCAAAATGGTTGTCTTACTACCAGGAGTTAGTAAGCATCAGAAAGTTTGTCCTAGCTTCAAAGTTGTTCTTTTTAAAATAGCATTATGGCTTTCAAAATTTCATAATGGTGCTTTAGGTGAACTAAAACAATGATATCTAGGTAGAGGGTCATGGGAGTAAGACATTAATCTTTTGTGTTATTAATGTCAATTGGTATTAAGAAAGCTTGAGCACAACACCTGAAAGTCCCTTCTCCATTGCATAGAAATTGACTTTTAGTCTGTTTCACTTTTATCACTATCCAACATATTGCAAGTAAAATATTAGAAGCATATGGATAGAAGGGATCGCAGGGGGTTGTCTAGGTTATCCATGTAAGGACTATTTGTGAGCTGCCCCAGAAATATTTTTATCAATTTTCTCTTAGTAAATTCTCCAAGGAAAGAAATATACAACCTCCCTCGGTAATATGCTCAGTAATACCTTCTATTTCCTGTTGTCCTAGATTCTAGGACGAAGATCCAGAAATCTGACTCACCACTGAAGGATTTCTTTCACCTCTTTTTGTGGTGAAGAGGGAGATCAGATTCTTGAAACTGTGGAAGCAGAGGAAATCAAGTACCATACAACATATGGAGAGCCAGTAGTTATCAATTTAATATATATTTCCTAAGTACCCACCGATAAAATATTCAGCTCTGTAGAGGACAAGGCTTTAGTCTGAAAGAGCTTACAGTCTATTTTGTTTTGAAAAGCTTAAAATAAGTCAGATGATTTTTTTTTTTCTTTCTACCTCTTCTCTTGTTAGGAAGCATTATGTGGTTCTGCTGTGGATCAGTGCACTCTAAGATCATGTAATAAGGGGAATATTCCTATAGGAAACCTGAGACTTACTGAATTAAAACTAATTTTAAAATCAGTGTTTTAAATTTTTTTTTTTTTTAATCTTTTAATTTGAGACAGGGTCACACTCTGTTGCTCAGGCTAGAGTGCAGTGGTACAATCACAGCTCACTGCAGTCTCCAACTTCTCGGTCTCCAGCAATCTTCCCATCTTAGCCTCCCTGGTATCAAGCCTGACTGATTAAAAAATTATTTTTGTAGAAACAGGGTCTTGCTATGTTGCCTAGGATGGTGGGTCTTGAATTCCTGTCCTCAAGTGATCCTCAAGTCTAGGCCTCCCCGAAGTGTTGGGATTAGAGGTGTGAATCACTGCCCCTGGCCAATTTCTTTAATAAGTAATTCCCTAAAGCTCAAGTATTGGGAGTTGTTCATTCACTATAGTTGATGGTGTTATAAATGAAAAAAAAATTACATGACATGACTAATGTAATACCCAAAGCAGTGCCTTTAAAAGGTTCAATTTCAAGAAAAATTTTGTCATAAAAGTTTGAATTGTACTGCTTGCTGTTGTGGAAGAAACATTGCTGTTTTAGAACTCTACTGAATGCTGTGACTTTTTAATGCAGTTTAATGCTAATTTGTTAGAAATCTTTGTCATTATCAGTATGCAAATCAACCAGGAAACCCTGTATTGGGGGAGTAAATGGCCTTAGGGAAACGGGTAACCTCGGTTTCATCCCATTCCCCAACCCCCAGTCACCTTGTAAGATAGAAATGACCTTAACCCTACTTCCTAGGAATGTTAATTAGATTTTTAAAATGTGATTAATAGCAAGTACTTTGAATTTCTTTGAAAGAAATGACTTTTTTCATTAGCAGCCCAAAATAAATTGTAAAACCCTAATATGACTACTTTAAAATACAATTTATGAGTCAGGAAGACAAGCTGAGATACAGGTCATGTGCTTAACCCAAAACCATATAATTGGAGGCAATACTAGGAGTGAATTATGAACAAATAATAGAAGGCATCATTACAGGTCACAGTTACCCTGTGAGATTAAGATAGTTAACTACATTGTATAGAAACAGTTTATTTTGAGCCTCACTTATGATTTCCTTGCATTTTTCTTGAACTACATTTTTTCACATAGTATAATAAATGGATTACTGAATCATCCTCTGTTCAATCATTTTTTGTTTTTGTTTTTGTCAATAGTATTTTTCTTTTTCCTCAACTTTGGAGTTGGGAAACACTCTCTCCCCCTAAGTCACTAGAGATACCATAAAGGAGGTGTTATTTCTTCTTGGAGTCTGCTCATTAAAAGCCGACTCAACCTCGGTCTTTTTTTAAAAAAAAAAAGGTGATGGATCAGATAATTGCTTGATGAATGATACGCAAAACTAAGATGGCTTTCTCAGAAAAACCCTGGACAAGTAAAGACTGTATTTCACTCAACACCCAGGCCTTCTTTCAAGTCTTTCAAACCTGAGGTAAGTTCTGCCATCTGCAGTACCATTTTTTTTTTAACCAGCTCTTTAACCATGGAGAAGCATAAATTTTATCTTTCAAGAAAAATAAAATTTGATAGGCTCTTCAGTATTAGGGGCATAAGTGTTTTAGCATAGTATAGATCAGGAAATTATTATTTTTTATTTTTTATAATTTAGGGGTACAAATGCAGTTTTGTTACATGGATATATTACATAGTGCACTCATCACCTAAATAGTGTACTTTATACCCAATAGATAAATTTTCATCTCTCACTCTCCTTCCACCCTCTCATCTTTAAGAGTTCTCCATTGCCTGTTGTTTAACTCTGCATGTCTATGTGTACTCATTGTTCATCTCTCATTTATAAGTGGGAACATGCAATATTTGCCTTTCTGTTTCTGTATTAATTCACTTAGGATAATGGGAAATTGCATCATTCTTTTTTATGGCTAAGTAGTATTCCATGGTGTATATTTCTGTCACAGTTTCTTTATCCAATTATCTGTTGATGGACACAGGCTGATTCTTGTGACTTGGCTATTGTGAATAACACAATAGCTAGATCCAATTAATTTTATTTAATTAAGACAAGGAAACACAATGATCCTAGTTGAACTGTTAACCAATACTATGGGTCACCACTAATTATATTGTAAATAAATCCTAGGCCTCAGAAGAAGAATGATGCTATGCCTTGATCTAAGTGTTGGCAGTAAATGATTTTTTCTTTGAAGAATGAAGTTTCTTTTTACTTTACATAGCTTTCATTTTTGTGGTGAGAACATTTAACATCTACTCTCCTACCATTTTTCAAGAATACAGTACATCATCATTAACTGTAATCACCATGCTGTACAATAGATCTCTTAAAGTTTTTCCTCCTATCTAATTGTAGTTTTGTGTCCTTTTGACCAACAACTACCCAACCATCTCCCATTGACACCTCTAAAAATCATTCAGATAGGTTGGGTCTCATTGTTCGACAACTCTAGTTAGTACATACGAGTTAAAATTAAACCAAAATGTGGGTCTTTCTAACATCTACCCAGTGGTTTGGATTTTTGTATCTGAAGTAAATCCTCGAGCCCTTCACCTATGAAAAGACCCTGTCATGTCTCCCTGCAGTTTTCTTGAAAACAGCTTTTGATTATCTGTCTAAAGACTGAACATTCCTAGTTCTTTCAAACATTCTTATAGGGTGCATATATTTTGTGCCCGTTACGATCTTGGCTGCCAGCTTCTAATTTGAGCCACCCTAATATTTTTAAAGTGTTTAATCCAAAAGCCTTCAGTGTAAGTCTTCAATGTAGTCTTGGATGTGTGTGTGTTTGTGCGTGTGTGTGTGTAATATATATATACATATATATTATATATATAACATTTATGTATATGTAAATATACATACATAAATTTATAAAGTTTACCTATACATATAAATATACATAAATTCATATATACATATAAAATGTATATGTAAACATAAATATATATATTTATATATGTATAAATTTATATATTTATACATATATCTATGAAAAGAAGTGATATACTTGGATTTTTCTTATGACTGAGACTCTGATGATAATGGTGCCTAGAGTAAATGTGATAGAAGGAAGAGCTGTGCTTCTGATTCACAGTTAAGTGGAAAATGATTTTCAAATCCCTTGCTTTCTATTGGGAAAGCTTTTGAAGAGGTATTTTTATGATCAATGGCGTACTCTGATTACATTAACTGGGTGAATTCATTTGGATGAATTTGCACAGGGCGAACTGCCTGTGTACAATCACAGTGAATTATTAGTGTTAGGGTCAATTGTGGTAGATAGAAAAATGGCCTCCTACAGTTGTTCACATCCTAATCCCTAGAATCTGTGAATGTGGTACCTTAAATGGCAAAAGAGATTTTGCAGATGTGATTAAATTAATGATTTCAAAAAGATGGATTGTCTTGGAATATTTGGAAGAGTCCAGTGTTATCACAAATTTCATTATAAAGTGAAAGATGGAGACAGGAAAATCAGTATCAGAGTGAAACCAAATAGGAATGATTCTATAGATATTTCTGACTTGAAGATGGAGGAAGGACCGTGAGCCAGGAATGCAGACAGCATCTAGAAAGTGGAAAAAAGAAGAAAAAAATGATCCTCTCCTAGAGCCTCCAGAAACAGAACTGAGCCCTGTCAACACCTTGATTTTAGCCTAATAAGACACATATTGGACTTTCGACCTCCAGAAGTTTAACACAATAAATTTGTGTTGTTTTAAACCACTAAGTTTGTGATAATCTGTGGCAGAGGCAGTATGAGACTAATACACCAATGTTCAAATTAGTGCCGGGTTTCCCTGGGACATACCACAGGGAATTGAAAATAGGCAGTCCTAGAATATTGCCAGTAATGAAAGAGGATGATAGTTCTATAAGGAACAGTTGAACATTTTTCCAATGATCTGCTAATTTTGCAGTTATGTGGGACTATGAACAGAACCCAAGAATGTCTAATTTGACATCACAGGAATTGTGCCTTTCTGCTTGATATTGTGAGGGAGACACATCACTCGAGGCAGAGTCAGTATTTTGTGGATTATCAGTATGACTTCATCTCTTAATGAATGCTTTTGAACTATCTAACAGAGATAGTTTGGCAGAAGAAACAAAACGCAGGCCTATTTTGAAGGCTAATCCCAGTGATTTTCTGCCTCAAAGGAGATTTTAAGCAAGTCTCTTGCTTTTCTATACCTAAGATCTTTGTGAATAAACTTATGTGTCATATTTGTCATTATCTAAGGCAATTAGCATGCTGTGTAATAATTGTCTTATTAGTTCCTCTCAAAGCTTTATGAAGAAGAGAAGCCAAAGGAAATTCAGTTTATACGAAGGTAGTTTGGCATCAGTGAATGACAGATATTAAATGACTAGTCTGAAATTAAATGACTGGTCCTGAAATTCTTAGAGAGGTAGTAACAGAGTGAAGACTAGAATTTAGCTTGTTTCAATGAGCATTTTAGATTGTACTGTCTTTCACTAGAGTAAGGAAATATATTCCTAGGTGATAGTTTATGTCATTCATGGTAATAACTTTTGATCTGAAGGGAATTTTTAATGTGATCTTGTCTAAACTCATTTTATACATAAAACTGAGAGTCAGCGAAAAGGAGGAGTTTGATCAAGGTCACATAGCTCACTGGTGACAGCACTAGGAAAACATATGCAGTTCTACATAAATTGCTGATATTTAACTAAAAACTAAAATTCATAATTTAAATGGAATCTTCCAAATTATTTAGAGAGGTAAAAATATTTTGTGAGGTGGATTGGGGGTAGGATAAGTATAACGAATTATCTGATTTATCCAGATATTTGAAATTTGCGGTAGCTGAATTCACTAGATCAATAGCAGACCTCCTTTTCCCTTCTTGAGTTGTAGGCCTGGCTTTAGCTTTTGCTCTACTTTTTGGTCTATTGATGGTCATTTTGAAGCTAGAATTTAACTAAAAATGTTTTGCTCTGTTACAAATTGACAAATACTTTTTATCTATATTTTCATTATTATTATATGTTTTTCTGAAGAACGCTTTTATTTTATATCATGACATTAAGATTCTGGTTTAACAACATGCATGTGTGTGTGTGCACGCACGTGTGCACGTGTACCTGTGTGTGTGTGTGAGAGAGAGAGAGAGAGAGAGAGAAATTATTATCTTTTTTTCTGAATCTCAGCGTCACACAGGAACCAATAGCAATCTATCACAGCTGTGTAGTTGTGAGCAAGTCACCCTTGGCTTTGTGAATCAAGAATAAATGCGCTTGGATTCAGGTTTATTCCTGAGGTAGGCTGAATAAATGTCCCCCAAAAGCTATTCAGGTTCTCATCTGTGGAACTTGTGGATGTACCTTACATGGCAAGCAGACTTTGCATGTGTGATTAAATTAAATATAATGAAAAGTGCAGATTATTCTGGATTCTCTGGATGGGCCTTAAATGCAATCACAACAGTCTTTTTAGGAGAAAGGCAGAGGGAAATTTTTTGACATAATGGGAATATATCTTGTTTATAATGATATAAACAAGAGGTTGAAGTGATGTGAGGAAAGAGTCATGAGCCAAGAAACGTAGATGGGCTCTGAAAACTAGAAAAGACAAGGAAAATGGAATCTCCCGTAGAGTCCTCAGAAGGAAAGAGTTTTACCACCACCTTGGTTTTAGCCCTGACTGATTTCAAGCTCTGACCTTTAGAACTGTGTTGTTTTAAGCCACTAAATTTGTGGTAATTTGTTAGAGTGACAATAGGAAACTTAATAGAGTTGTTGGCTATGCCATTGCTGAATCATGCATCCTTGCTCAATTCACCTAACTGTGTCACTGCTTTTGTTCCTTTTAAATAACGGTGGGCTTAGCATTGCCCATATCACAGCTGTTTCAAGCTTGTCATAAGAATTGTGAAGTTGTACCTGAAATAAATACATTGGACTTTTCTAAAGAATGATATTCTTGTGAAAACCGGATCATCAAAAACCAGTTATTGAGTCATTGGTTGTTAGACCCAACACCAGTTAGAAACATGGTGCAAATTTTTCTGTCACTTTCTGGATTTGAAATGGCTGCATTTTATTTCGCTCTACAAAAGATTTCCAGATCCATTGCTAAAGCGATGAATTAGTTTCCTATTTAACAGTTGCATTTTCAGATTTTTACTTAAAAAAACAAAATGTTCTGTTCTGCACAGTTCTTACCCCATATGCCCTTACTTTGCTGGGTCTATTTGAGAACAGAGGACCTGTCTTATCACTTGCAAAACCTTAGAGCTCAAGTCCCTGTGAAGAATGTGCAAAAATTCTTGTACTCTTGGGACTGCTGACTGCTTCCTAGCCAAAAAGGAAATCAGTTGTCTTATGTTTTTACATTTGCGTAGAAATTAGTTCTTTTTTTGCTTGCTATCTTGATAAGTCTTAAAGACATAATGATTCCATTTGCTTTTTAAGTTTTAAATAACAATAACGTTTACTTGCAAATACTTTTTAAATAATAGAATTGTATCTATTTTTATTTGTTGTTTTTTAATTCTTGTAAGCTGAATGTGCTGTTACATAGCCTAAACTATGAGTGGGCTAAGTGCATTGGTGAACTAATGCCTGAAGTATTAACCCATATGATAACATACTTCCTTTCTTTCTTGGATTTCTGCACTCTCTGGTGAATTTACACAAGTTATTACAAAATAAATTGTGATCACATTGCTTCGTATTCTCTTATATATTGCGGTGAGTACACAGTTTCCGATACCAGGACTTAAAAAAATAAGTATAGTGATTTCATGTAAATATGTATGGCCTTTTCTAGTGGTGCTTCACATTAATGGGTTTAATGGAAACATGGTCCATGTGAGAGCCATAGTATTGCCAATTAAAAGTGTCAAGTTCTTAATATTTATTATGAAGAGGTTTATTCTGAAACATATATAAGTGACCAATGGCCCGTGACACAGCCCTCAGGAGATTATGAGAACATGTGCCCAAGGCGGTTGGACTCCAGCTTGGTTTTATATATTTTAGGCAGACATAAGACATCAGTCAATACATGTAAGATATACATTGGTTCGGTCCAGAAAAGCAGAACAACTGGAAGTATGTTCTGGGGTGTGGGGCTTCCAGGTCATAGGCGGATTCAACGATTTGATTTTCTGATTTGCTAGTGGATTGAAAGAGTTACTATCTAAAGATCTGGAATCAATAGAAAGGAATGTCTGGGTTAAGATAAGGGGTTGCAGAGACTAAAGTTTTATCATGCAAATGAAGCCACCGAAGTAGCAGACTCCAGAGAAATAGCTTGTGAATGTTTCTTATCAAACTTAAAGAGCCTATTTTATTGGTAATTTTAAAAGGGAAAAAGGTATAATGAGGCACACATCCAGCTCTCCCTTCCCGTCATGGCCTGAACTAGATTTTCAGGTAATAACTTTGGAATGTCTGTGGCCAAGAGGAGGGGTCCATTCAGATGATTGGGGGGGACTTTGAATTTTATTTTTGGTCTACAGTATATAGTTAATTCACATTACTTTGTTCATATGTTTTGGGTATTTAATGTAAATTCATTTCTCAACAAGTGACATTAAGAGCTCTTTGCCACACATGACTTATAGCTGTGACATATGAGCCATAGCTTGTGAGTTACACACAGCATCTAGAGGGTTTAAGATTTGATATTACTGAAGTTTGGAAATCTTGAGTGTCCTGAGTAGAATGACAGTCCTCTTTTAAAAAGAACCTGGAAAATTGGATAGAAGTCTGTGATCCATTAACGTCTCTGCTCCCTAGAATTCGTGTCCAGGGGCTATAGAGCAAGTGTCCATGATTAAATGACTTGGAGTTATCAGTAATTAAGGGGATTCTGAAATGGGAAAAGTTTCCTCATCCCCCTCACAGGATGTGTGATGGGGGTGTGGCTCACTTCTTCAGTGTCCCAATGCTCAAACCTCTACTGGGAGCATGCAGATGGGCGGGCTGTGGGGCTCCGAACGCATGACAGTGTCTAGGGGTGAATGTTTACAGCTCAAAGCCCCAGTGGGCGTGTGTTACTGTATGCTCCTTCAGTTTAGCTGTCTGTAGGTGGCTTGTGTTAGTCGGCTCAATTAGACTCTGCCTTATCACAAGGACAGTGGGCTTTCTGTATCTCGGGGTTTCTTGCCTTGGTGTACCAGAAGAGATCACATGTGGGCTTGGAGAATGAGTGCAAGGTTTTATTGAGTGGAAGTAGCTCTCAGCAGATCGTTGGGGAGCCAGAAGGGAGATGGTGTGTGAAGGTGGTTTTCCCCTGTTTTCAGGCTGCTCAGTGACTGTGCTCTCCTCTGACCACTCTGGCCAAACTCCACGTCGTTCTGCTGGTTGATGGCTTGCCAAGTGTCTGTTGGTGTGTTCTTACACCTGTGTGTCTCCTTTCGACATCCAGATGTTTGTATGTTCTTCCACCTGTGTGTTCCTCTTGATGTCTGGTTGTTCGTGTGTGTGCCCAGCAGGGTCTCAGGGTTTTTATGGGCACAAGATGGGGGCATGGTGGACCAAGGTGGTCTTGGGAAATGCAATATTTGGGCAGAAAAGCAGAAATGCCTGTCCTCACTTAGGTTTGTGGGCACAGGCCCAGGAGTGGACTCCTAGTCAGAGACCATGCCCTTCCCTTCCCAGCACTTCCATGCTCCCCTTCTGAATCAACTCTAAGCATGTGTTTATAGTGGAGGGACATTGAACTTGGAGTATGAAGTTCAGAGGTTGAGTGTGAATTCCACCATTCATAGCTGTGTTAGAGGTCCTTTCATTTCTCTGAACCTCAGTGACCTCAACTCAAAAATGACTATACATTAAAATACTACTTCTCTACCTATTCCATGAGGTTGTCATAATGAAAAAGATTATATATTCATTATTCGCTTATTCATCAACAAGTGTATTTTGAGCATCTTCTATATGCTTGACTCTGTGCTAGACCCTGGGGATTCAGTGGCGAACAGGATCAACATAGACATAACCCCTACTTTCATTAAATTTACGTTCTACTGGAAAATACAGACATTAAAGAAGTAAACACATAAATAAATATGTAATTATGACTTCTGATAAGTGCCAAAAAGAAAGGACAGAATTTAGCATGAGAGTATAACAATAAACTTACCTTAGATAATGTCATCAGGGAAGATCCCACTCTGGAGGTGATGTTTAACTGAGTTCCAAAGGAAATAAGAAAGAAACAGGTATGTGAAGTACAAAAACATAATAATAATAATAAATAAATAACATTTCAGGCAGAGGGCTAGCAACTGAAAAGACCTAGATGAGGAAGTTATCTTGGCATATTTGAGGAACAAATGTGATCCCTGGTGTGGCTAGAAACAGGCTGAGTAATATGCAATAACATTAGAGGTGAAGACAGAGGAGAGATCAAATAAAGCCAGTGGTGAACTTTATAAACTGTAAAATCCTATACAACTTTAACGTGGTGGTGGTGTGATTGGCAGTACTATCCTCAATGTGACATTCCTGAGTTCTTTCATCCCTGTTATGTGTAGTCCCAACTGACTCTTGACACATGAAGATAAGTCTGTGGATTCCTGTTTTTATGCTTTGACTCTGAGCTAAATTGGGTGAAGCTGGATTCCCCTAACTTGGCTTAAGATTAAAAAAAAAAAAAAACCTTAGGTTTCTTCTGTAGTTACTTTCCCCTAAATGAGATTTTTCATATCTTGTTGTTCCTAACTGGGTCACTGAATCAGGGTGCTTGTTAGAACAATATTTTGATACGTAGAAATAAGGCAAATATGTTCACTAGTTGGTGGTCTGTGGCTCTTCAAGGAGAGAAGTCAGAAAAACCAGGTTGGATTGTCCTCGGAAAATGTTTGTGTAGAAATAGATTTAAATATTATTTTAGTAGAAGCCTGTCAGTAAAAAGCTTTGTTTACTCTTAATCTTTTAGGAAAAAAAAAAAATTTCTGCCAGTAAGAATGACACATTTCATCAAATGCGTCTCTAAAACGATGGACTTACAGATAAAGTTTTATTTGTAAATTTGGAGTCAAGGGTATACTCATCACTCCTAACTCGGTTTGCCACTTAAAAAGAGTTGTGAAGTGTGGTATCATTAGGCTTCTTTTTTAATGAAAAGTGTCCAATTTAATTATCTCCATAATGTTAGCCTTTGAAGATGTCAGTATTCATATTAATCAATTCACTTTTAGAAGAGAGGAAATTAGGATATAATTTTGGATATTTTCTTTTTTAAATCAATTCTGGCTGAACCTAGTGATTTAAACAAAGTAGCAAACTATGTTATAGAATTTTGTCCTTTGCTGGAAAGCAGTCTATTTGTGGCTGTATGTAGCTGATAAGAAGGAGGATTCCAACTCTTACTAACCGATAGCTATTATCAATTTAACTGTATTGCTGTCTGTTAAATGGTGATGATCAACTTCGTGATTAACCTGTCAAAATTTTGCTGAAAATTTAAGTATAGTTACAGTCAAAACAGAGCATCCAATTTGTGCAAAATTAATGCGAGCTAATAGTTTTCAAAATGACTTATTTATTTTTTAGAATACCACTGTGATATAATAAAAATACATATATTTTATCTTTATCCCTGTTTTTTGGCACAGAGATCCTGAAAACCCTTGGAATTTCCTGAGTGATAGAGGAGTGTTTCTTTCAATCTACATGTTTTAAGAAGGAAAGACTGGGTCATTATTTCACAATATGAAAAGTGTTCATTAAAATGTACAGCTGGACTTCAAAAACACATTTGAGTTTGTACTAATGAGGTGACACTTGGAGGTGGAGAGGTCAGAGAGCTGCAGGATGGAGGCTGGTCTCCAGAGGAGGAACCTCAATAGAAACCCCTAAGCAACAGCGTTCTAGAAACTTCTGTATTAGTGAACACATCTGCCTGCTGGGAAGGTGGTGCAACTTGATTTCACAGGTACAGAGGCTCCTGCATTTGGGAACCTTCTGGGCAAGCCATGTGTACCTATTCATCTCACTAATAATTTGTATCTTTTCATAGCAAACTATAGTAAGTAGAACAATTTCCTGAGTCCTGTGAGTTGTTGTAGTGAATTGTCAATCCCTAGAGGGGATAGTGGGAACTCTTGAATTTTTAGTTAACCAGTTAGAAGTGTGAGTCACTAGAAGATCTCACTGTTGGCTGGCATCCCAAGTGGGAACAGTCTTTTGGGACTGAGCCTTTTAACAATCTAACATTAATTCCACAAAGATAGTGTCAAGAATCAAATTGTGGGACACTCGCTTGGGAGAATGGAGAATTGGTTGTTGGTGTGGAAGGATGACACATATTTAGCTTCAGGAAAAAGTAAGAATATTTTCCATTTAAGTTCCAAGAGTCTTGTTCAGTTCTGGTTTTGTAGCCTTTATCAGCTTCCATAGCTTATAGTGGCAATAACTCTAAGGAGAACCTTTTACAGCTCTATTCAGCTCATTCAGACTCATGGCAAGCCACTTAGCAAACTCTAGCTGTAAAAGTGGAAGTCTTTGGGTCTCGACGTTGCTGTAGCGATATTTTCTGGTGCTATCAAATGAAATTAATAAAATCATTTGTGTGGTACTTAGCATCATTACTAGCACATAGTAGGTGCTAATATATATGCATGTCCGTATATATTTATATGCATGTTTTTATGTGTTTATATGTACACATATCTTTATATGTATATGCAAGTGTGTGTGTCTACACAGACATCCACACACACCTCAAATCCTCAGTAAAATCGGGGATAATAATACTTACCTGGCTGTTATAAAGTTTAAATGAGATAATATGCTTAGCACAGTGTTTAAAACAGTAACCGTTCTAGAGCTATATTTTATATTATTGTTGTTTTTATTATTATTATTACAGGTATACCTTGTTAGACTTATATTGTCCCTAAAGTATTTTACTATGTATAGCACCTAATGCAAGTTATTTAATTCCCTCTGAAATTCAGATCATAGATAGGGGTAATAGTATTACGTACACATCAGAGAATAGTTGGGATGACTAAACAAGATGAAGTCCTCGATATAGATGTTGGGAAACAAAACCATTCAATAAATAGTAGTGAATTAATAATTACGATGATGAGGAGGAGGAGGAAGATGATATCACCTGTCCTCTGGAAAAGAAATGTAGGCTAGCTGCCAATCTTTCTGAATAGTAAGATTTTACTACTTAGTTGATACTCTCTCTGAATTGTTTCTGTTACTACATTCAAACTTTTAACATGCCTACCCTGCTCTCCTTTCTCGTGCCTTCTCTCTCCTCTCTCTCTCTCTCTCATTCTTGCATGCCAAAGCAAGCTGTTTCTTTGTGAAAGCACCCATGATGTAGTTTAGCTTACTGTTTTTGAACTCCAGCTGTACATTTTGATGAACACTTTTCATATTGTGAAATAATAACCCAAGTCTTTCCTTCTTAAAACATGTAGGGTGAAATCCTCACTATTTCTATGAACCAGCATCTGATCTTGAACTTTTATAACTCACCTCAGTCACTGCACCTGCATCTTGGCCCTGTCAGATCATGTCTTTATTTAAACGTTTGACATTTCGTTCTTTATATGTTTTTGTATTAGTTTTTATTTTAACAACATTTTAAAAAATATTTTTATCTTGACTACTGTGGTTTTAGTGCCTTCTTAAATTTTATGCTGGAGATTACTACTGCCTCATTCCTTTCATTGGAGGGTATCATACAACTGTGTGATATACAAGTATATGATATGTATACAAATTGGAATAGTGGGATTCAGCTTTCCTGAGTATGAATATGGAAATCTTCCATAACAGTAGATGAGTTTTTACTATGTATTGATTGGGAGAACAAATAAGAAGAAGCTACCATGAATTTGTTAGCACTTTCAACTGAATTTGTATTTTAAACAACAGCATCTACACATATTGAAAAAAAATAGTTGTGTGTTGAAGGGCAAGACTTATTTATTCAGGCTATAGACAGTGTTTTGCATACATAGAGCTTTGTAGACCCTTTACAATAACTCTGTCTCTCCCCTCCCTATTCTCCATCCCCCACAGAGATCTCTGGACCACAGCTTAGAAACCACTGCTGTAAGAATTCAGATATAAGGAAAAGCAGTGTGCCTAAAACATGTTTAGAGAAGATAGGACTTTGATATCCGTGAGGATTTGAATATCTTGCCCAAAGTTATATACCAATAACTTAGCAGAGCCAGGATCCATAGCCAGGATTTGACATTGACATGACTTTGGAATGAATTTGAAAAATGAATAGGAGAAAGGGGTAAATGAATGTGGGAAGACATTCTATTTATTGAGTGCCTTTTGGGTGCCAAGCCCAAAGCCAGACACTTTGCGGAATCCTTCATGTAGTCTATGAAGGAGGTGTATTATGCCCATTTTACATATAAGAAAACTGAGTCTCAGAGCATTTGAATACCTTGCTCAAGGTCTTATAGTCAATAATTTTAGAGCCAGGATCCATATCCATGATTTTACATTTTCATTGTTCGACTAAGACAGGAAAAAGTCAGCTACTGTTAATGCTGATAGAAAGTTTGAATTTGGCTGGACACGGTGGTTCATGCCTGTAATCCCAGCACTTTGGGAGGTCGAGGTGTGCGGATCACGAGGTCAGGAGTTTGAGACCAGCCTGGCCAATACAGTAAAATCCCGTCTCTACTAAAAATAATAAAATTAGCTGGGTGTGGTGGCAGGCGCCTGTAATCCCAGCTACTGGGGAGGCTGAGGCAGGAGAATCACTTAAACCCAGGAGGTGGAGGTTGCAGTGAGCTGAGATTGTGCCACTGCACTCCAGCCTGGGCAACAGAGCTGAGACTCCATCTCAAAAAAACAAAAAAAGTTTGAATTTAAACTGGTAAGTTAGTAGTGAACAGAAATTATACTTGTTTGCTTTTATACTTTCCTCATTTGATAGACCCATCTTAACTGCCTCAGTGTTTTTAAATGTTCTGTTGAGAAAGTTTGTGTTTTTTCTAGGCCATCATTCAACAGATTATTTTGTCTTTCACTGATTTATTATTAATATTTACCTCTATTCTCTAGGCTCTATACAAAGTCTAGAATAGTCTATTTTTCATAGGCTATCTCAAGCAAGTTGCAAAAACATAGATACTCCCTTTATTGGCCCTTTTCTAAATTATTCGAATTGGATTTGAAAGAGTAGATTCTGATTACAAATAGGTTGCATCAATATAGAAATACCTCGACTTGCTCACTTTCTCAAAATAATAAGGCAAATGTTATAAAATCACTTCTGCATTGTGCATTAATAAAATACAGATGTTGAAATGGTTTTCCTCATTTTCTCTTTAGTTGTCTTTCATGATTTTTACAAAGTGAATTTATGAACACTTCAGTACAGCTTTTCGTCTTTTAAGGTATTAATGATTCTTCCAATGTTTTAATTATTTTGCATTTAAATATGGTCAGGATACATGATTGTTAATTACATTTCTTTATGATTTGTGTTATAGCCAAATATTCTCCATTGAGTTTTTGGTGTAACATGGAAAACTTGTCTTCTGTTGTGAAAGTATATGTGCTGTTGAACGGCAAGAGAATTTATGGAAATTTAGAAGTTCTTTGATGACGCCTAACTGTGGAAATATTCTTCTTTTTAATCCGTCTCCCACTAAAATCATTAAAGCTCTCTGGGTCTTGAGACATATGAATTATTCACCTTGAGGGTAGGTACCTGTTAATATAGGTTTACTAGGCATGTTTTAATATCATAAAGGTGTAATTCTGGGTTTTGAGCTATGTCCCTTTTCCTTTGCCTTTTAGATTTTTGTGATAGTATCTTAGACTAACTCCGGTGTTTACTGTGGATATTTATGAGCTAGTAATTACTCATGAGACATCTGGGTTTCCATACGCTGTAAAGTTGAACAATTAAAAGCACAAACATTGGATTCAGGATACGTATGTTCAAATCTCATGTAATGGATCAAGTGACCACTTAATGGTGGTTGTCTGGAGTAGATTACTTACCTTTTCCCTCTTCCCAGAGAGTCTGTTTCTTTATCTGCCAAATGAAGATAATAATGCCAACATTACAGATATATTTGGAGGACTAAGAGATAATGTGATGTGTTTCACACTGTGCTTAGTACATAGCAGGCACTCAATAGAGGTAAAGGTAACAAAATTATGATGAATATTATTTTAATGTTAGCAAAGAAAACATGCTATGAGCTCAGGGATTTAGGATATGGTATGCCTGGCAGAGACCACTACCAAACTGTCCCAGAAAAGTAGTTGTTTTTTTCTTTTAGAAAGTCTCCAGGTCTTACAACCCAGAGTTTGGAAGGATTGGGGAGAGAAAAGGGGTCAGATAACTTCTATTTTTAATGCTTGGGCTTGCTAGATAGTTGACTATCTGAAAAGTGAATATGGAAACTTGCCTCAGTTTACAAAAGCAGAATGTAAGAAAGGGAAAGAGAAATAGTGCCTCAAACAAACAACGAAGCAACCGTATACCATTTTTCAGGTATGGTATATAGACTACCCACATCTACCCAGAGGAGTGTTTTAATGCAGATTTCTAGGCCCAGGTATTGACTTTCTGAATTATATTTTCAGTCATACTGTAGTTTGAAAATCTCCTGGTAGAGAATCTACAAGGAAATTAAACATATTTACAAGAAAAAAACAAACAAACTCATGAAAATGTGGGAAAAGGATATGAAAAGGCACTTCTTAAAAGAAGACATTTATGCAGCCAACAAACATCCTTTTTCTCCTTGTTATTATACAACTCAATCAACTAACTGTGCATATTCAATTAGATAGTTGTGTGGCATGCCATTATTTGGTCTTAGACCACTGGAGTGCTATCACTGGCTCCCCCTACTCAACCTGTACAGTTTTCTAGCTGACAGCTATTTTTAATTTCATTACCCCTCACGCACACTCTCTGGTCCTGACATGACTTCCAGTTCTTCTCCTAGTCTTCTATGTTGTCTGAGTGACTACCCTTACCAATCTGATGCCCCAGGGTTGTTTGTTTTTTATAAGTTTACCCAACTTAGAGCCCCGATATCAAACTTTAGGGTATCAATCTGATGCAGAACTTCAGTGTGTATAGTCTACAGACTCTAGAATCATCTAATACTTCTTTGTACCCCAGTGCTCATTGTGTCCATATCTAATTTAATAGGCAAGAGCGCCACATGTGCTAGGTGTGAAAAAATGGACAAGGAGTCTGCATTTAAGCAGAATCTCAAAAAATAAGCAATAATTGTATTTTCAGAGATGAAGAGAACATTCCTGAGAGAGGTAACAATAAGAGGAAATACATGACTTAAGACTAGTAGATGACTCAGTGTTAGGTTTTCTATAAACCTTCCATTGTTTCTCACAGCACAGTATGAGTAACACCTGCTTCAAAAATCTCAGAGGGTACTGTTTAAAATTTTATTTATGGGTGCTCTAGACTTATTAAATTTGGATCCGTGGGAATGCGACTCAACAGTCTGCGTTTTGTACAACAGGTGCGCTACTACAAAACCAGTAGCTATATATAACTAAGGATACGTAGCTGAAGACTTGAGAAGACTAAGCCATGTCTTTCTAAAAGGACTGATAACTATATAGTTTAGAGAATACTCACTTTCTGTAAGAAATGGTAGTGTTTGGAATTAGCCTCATGCTATGGAACCAATTACCATTTAAGTTATAATACACAGGATTCTGGAAGAAAGTTATCTGATCTAAAGTCCAGTAAGTTTTGTTGTGTGTGTGTGACGGAGGGACAGAGGGAGAGAGAAAGACTGAGGGGGGTGGGGAGAGAGAGAGAAAGAGAGAGAGACAGACAGACAGACAGACAGAACAGGATGACAGTGCAAGGAGGCCCTGATGTGGCTTCTAAGTGGCAGGGAACCTTCATTAAGAAAGCAGACACAGCGTAAAGACTTGAAACCATGGGAATTAGATAGATTCCAGTGAAGGGTATGGTAGTGAAAGAAAAGTCAAGTAATGTTATTGAATTAAATTCTTACTTGGATTTCCTGTGGAGGAGGTGGATCAAGATGGTGGAATAGAAGGCTCCACCACTCACCCCCTTCACATGAACACCAATTTAACAACTATCTACACGCACCCACACAAAACCAAAATCAGGTGAGTACTCATAGTACCTGGTTTTAACATCATATCACTGAAAGATGCATTGAAAAGGTAGAAAAAACAGTCTTGAATCACCAGCGTTACTCATAACCCCCTCCCCTAGCAGCAGCAGTTGCATGGTGCAGAGACCTGCTCTGGGTGCTAGGGGAGGGAGAACTCAGCAATTGTGAGACATTGAACTCAGTTTTGTCCTGTTAGAGCACAAAGGAAAACCAGACCAAACTCAGCTGATGCCTGGCCACAGAAAGAGCATTCAAACTAGCCCTAGCCAAAGGGAATCGCTGACACTAGCAGTCAGAATTTGAGCTCTTGCAAACCTTGCCACAGAGGGTTAAATTGCTCTGGGTCTCTAAGTAAACCTGAAAGGCAGTCTAGTCTGCATCTGCTTCAACACTAAGGTAAATCCTAGGGCTGAACTGAGTCCAGATACAGTGGACTAGGGGGCACATGACCTACTGGGACAATAGCTGGGATGGCTAAGGGAATGCTGTCGTCACCCCTCCTTTAACCCTAGGTTGCACAGCTCAGAGCTCCAAAAGAAACCCCTTCCTTCTGCTTGAGGAGAGGAGAGGGAAGAGTGGGAGGACTTTGTCTTGCATCTTGGATACCAGCTCAGCCACAGCGGGATAGGGTCATAGTTGTGAGGCCCCTGTTTCAGGCTGTAGCTCCTGGATGACATTTCTAGACATACCAGGGTATTTCGAGACATACCCTGGGCCAGAAGGGAACCCACTGCCTTGAAGGGAAGGACCCAACCTTGGGAGCATTCATTATTTGCTAACTAAAGAGGTCTTGGAGTCTGAATGACCAACAGTGATACCCAGGTACTACATCAAGGGCCTTGGTTGGATCTCTGAGTGTCAGCTTAAGGTACCCACTTAGCTGGCCACAGGAGGGTAGATCATCAGGCAGGCTCTTGGAGTCCCTGATTCCAAGACTTGACTCTTGGATGGTATTTCTGGACCTACCCTGGACCAGAGGGGAGCTCACTGCCCTGAAGGGTGAGTCCCAGACCAGGCAACATTAACCACAAGCTGACTTAAGGGTCCTTGGGCCTTAAGGGAACATTGGCAGTAGTCTGGCAGTACTCTCCATGGCCTATGGGTGGCAGTGTTCACAGGGTGAGGCACCTCTGCCTTTGGAAAGGGGAGTGAACAGTGGGAAGAATTACATCTTGTGGTTTGAGTGCCAGTTCAGCCACAGTATAGTAGAACACCAGGTGGACTGCTAAGGTTTTTGACTCTATTCTCTGCCTCCTGCACAGCACTTTTGAATCCACCTGGGATGTGGGGAACTCACCACACTGAAGAGAAGGACACAGGCCAGGCTGGTTTTGTCACCTGCTAATAGTAGAGCCCCAGGGCCTTAAGCAAACAGGCAGTAGCGGGGGAGTGGTTACAGCAGGCCTCAGGTGAGACCCAGTGCTATGTTGACTTCGGGTCTGACCCAGTGCAGTCATAGTGGCCATTGTAGTGGTGACCACAAGGGTACTTGTGTCACTCTATTCCTACCTTTAGGTACTGCAGGAGAGAAAGAGAGAGAGAGAGACAAGAGAGACTGAGACTCTATTGCTTGGGAGAACGTAAGGGAACAGAACTAGAGTCTCTGCCTGGTAATCCAGAGAATTCTCCTGGAACTTGCCCAATAGCATCAAGGTGATACCTCTATGAGTCTGCAGCAGCCAAAGCATTACTGGACTTGGAGTGCCTTCTAAAGCACCTGCAGCTTGGATCGCAAACCCAATTTACTTTGAATAAAATAGATTGGTACAAATAAGCTCAGACATTGAAGACTACAAGAAATACCTAACTCTTTAATGCCCAGATACCAAAGAACATCTACTACCATCAACACCATCCAGGGAAACATGACCTCATTAATGACTAAATAAGACACCAGGGACCAATCCTGGAGAAACAGAGAAATGTGAACTTTCAGACAGTTAATTCAAAATAGCTGTGACGAGGAAACTCAAAGAAATTCAAGATAACACAGAGAAGGAATTCAGAATTCTATCAGATAAATTTAACAAAGAGATTGAAACAATTAAAAAGAAATAAACAGAAATTCTGGAGCAGAAAATGCAATGAGGATACTGAGAAGTGGATCAGAGTTTTTTAATAGTGGAGTTAGTCAGACAGAAGAAAGATGTAGTAGTTTGGAAAGCAGACTGTTGAAAATATACGGTCAGAGGAGACAAAAAGAAAAAAGAATTGAAAAACAATGTAGCATGCATACAGAATCTAGAAAATGGTGCAAAGGGCAAATCTAAAAGTTACTGGCTTTAAAGAGGAGGTAGAGAAAGAGACAGGCGTAGAAAGTTCATTCGAAGGAAAAATGACAGAGAACTTCCAAGCAGAGAAAGACATAAATATCTAATACGATAAGCTTGTAGAACACCGAGCAGATTTAACCCAAAGAAAACTTCCTCGAGGCATTTAATAATCAAATTTCCAAACATCAAGGATAAAGAAAGGATCCTAAAAGCAGCAAGAGAAAATAAATAACACAATATGGAGCCCCAGTGCATCTGACAGCAGACTCTTCAGTGGAAACCTTACAGGCCAAGAGAGAGTGGCATGACGTATTTAAAGTGCTGGAGGAAAACAACTTTAACCCAAGAATAGTACATCTAGCAAAAATACCCTTCAAACTTGAAGGAGAAATATTTTCCCAGACAGACAAAAGCTGAGGGTTTTCATTAACACCAGACCTGTCCTACAAGAAATGCTAAAGGGAATATTTCAATAAGAAAGAAAATGATGATACTGAGCAAAAAGTACTCTCCTGAAAGTACAAAATTCGCTAATAAGAGGAAATACACATAAAAACACAGATTATTATAACACTGTAACTGTGGTGGGTAACACTCTTATCCTAAGTAGAACTCAACGATGTAACAGTCAAAAACAATGACTACAACATCTTTTGGAGACATAGACAGTACAGTAATATGTAAATAGAAACAACAGAAAGTTAAAAAGAAGGGGGATGGTGTTAAGGTGTAGTTTTTATTAGTTTTATTTTGCGTGTTTGTTTCTTCATGTAAACTGTGTTATTACTAGCTTAAATTAATGGGTTATAAGATAGTATTTGCAAGCCTCATGGTAACCTCAAACCAAAAAGCATGGTGAATATACAAAAAATAAAAAGCAACAAACTAAATCGTATCACAAGAAAAAATCACCTTCACTAATGGAAGACAGGAACAAAAGAAAAAAGGAATTGAAGATCATCAAACAACCAGAAAAGAAATAACAAGGGGCCAGGCACGGTGGCTCACGCCTGTAATCCCAGCACTTTGGGAGGCTGAGGTGGGTGGATCACGAGGTCAGGAGTTCAAGACCAGCCTGGCCAAGATGATGAAATCCCATCTCTACTAAAAATACAAAAATAGCTGGGCGTGGTGGTGGGCGCCTGTAATCCCAGCTACTGGGGAGGCTGAGGCAGAGAATTGCTTGAACCCAGGAGGTGGAGATTGCAGTGAGTCGAGATCATGCCACTACACTCCAGCCTGGGTGACAGAGTGAGACTGTGTCTCAAAAAACAAAACAAAACAGAACAAAACAAAAACAAATAACACAATGGCAGGAGTAAGTCGTTACTTATCCATAATAACATTTAATGTAAGTAGACTAAATTATCTAATCAAAAGATGTAAAGTGAATGAATGGACATATTTTACCTCTAAAGATATATATATAACTTAATTGTTAAATTTTAAAATAACTGAGTATAATTGTACTGTTTGTAGCACAAGGTATAAATGCTTGTGGGAATGGATACCCCCGCTTCTCTATGATGTGGGGGATAGATACCTGATTCTCTATGATGCGATTATTAACATTGGATGCTTTTATCAAAACATCTCATGCATGCCAAAAATATATATACCTACTATGTGCCCACAAAAATTAAAAATTAAAAAAATAAGTAAATTCTTACTTGATTATATTTATACACTTATTTTATATATATTCTAATATATTTACATTAATAATCATAATAATTTATTAGGGTAAGAACTCATGTCCCTCTTTTGGACATTAGGAAACTGAGGCCTTGAGGATTTAAGTGATTTGCTTATTACCTCATGTCTAATATGTCAAATAGTCAACTGGTGAACCAAATTTGACTCGGAGTCCAGTAATATTATTAATACACCACACTGTCTCCCTCACCTATTGAAATGACAACAGTAATAATGACAACTGACATTAATTGAATGCTTACCGCATGTCAGACATTTTTAAAGCACTTTATTAATTTATTTAGTCATCTTTATTGAATTCCTTTTTTTTTACCAAAGTTGGTTTCCTTTCTTGACTTCTAAAATCCTTGTATCCAACATATGCCTCTTCCGTGCAAGTTTCACAATTCTTTAGGAAACATAGACCAAAAAATGTAGAAAAAAAATCCAAGAGAAAGGATTTTTAGGGGGGAGCACTTATAAATTACGGGACTGGATAGATTATGTTCGTTTGGGGCTATGTTCATGTAGTTGTTGCTGTCAGTCAATTGTAGGGCTGTAGTTAAGTATAAGATATCACCTAAGCTAACATTTAAATGTTGGTTTACAGTGTACATTTCTATGAAAAATTTTAGCTGAGCCTCCTATTTTATGAACTGTAGGTTATTATGCCAACATGCAGCATGTAATGTCATGCTTGTTGCCCCAAAGTGTATTTATCATCTGTGAATTGTTTGCCTTCTCAAACCTGACAGCCAGAGAACAAAAACCAGTTGTATGTAGCAGTTATATCAGCAGGTAACTGTGGGAGTAGAAGGCAAAAGAGTAGAAGGCAATTTAATGTCCAAAGTCAATTGAGACATTGCATCAATTTATTGATTGTTCATGCCTCACTGTGTGAATAACCATTATATTTATATTATAAATTACCACCTTTTAACTTGTAAATATAGAAATTACTGAATATATCATCTGGTTTCAATCTTCTGCATATGGGTAGCCAGTTATCCCCCGAAACATTTATTGAATATGAAGTTCTTTCCCATTGTTTATTTTTCTCAACTTTCTCAAAGATCAGAAGACTGTAGGTGTGCAGTTTTATTTCTGGGTTCTCTATTTTTTTTTTTAATCTTAGTCAATGTGTCTGTTTTAATACCAGTACCATGCTAGTTTGATTATTCTAGCCTTATAGTGCAGTTTGAAGTCAGATAATGTGATGCTTCTGGTTTTGTTGTTTTTGCTTAGGATTTCTATGGCTATTTGGGCAATATTTTAGTTTCATTTTAATTTTAGAGTAGTTTTGTCTAGTTCTTTGAAGAATGTTATTTGTAGTTTGATAGCAGTAACGTTGAATCTGTAGATTTCTTTGGGCATTGCGGCTGTTTTAACAATATTATTCTTCCAAATCACAAGCATGGAATGTTTTTTCATTTGTTTGTGTTGTCTTTGATTTCTTTGGAACTGTTCTGTAGTTTTTGATATAAAGATCGTTCCCATTTTTGGTTTGATGTGTTCCTAGGTATTTTGTTCTTTTTGTGGCTATTGCAAATGGAATTGCATTCCTTACTTGGCTCTCAGCTTGGATGTTATTGTTGTATAGTAGTGCTACTGATTTGTGTATATTGATTTCATATTATAAAATTGTACTGAAATGGTTTATCATTTTCAAGAGGATTTTGGAAGAGTGTTTAGAGTTTTCTAGGTATAGAATCATATTGTCTGTGACGAGAGATTATTTGACTTTTTTTTCTGTTTGGATGCTTTTTATACTTTCTCTTGCCTGATTGCTCTGGCCAGGACTTCCAGTACTATGCTGAAAAGGAGTGATGACAGTGGGCATCCTTGTCTTATTGCAGTTTTCATGAGAAATGCTTCTAGTTTTTGCGCATTCGGTATGATGTTGGCTGTGGGTTTGAAATAGATGACTCTTTTTATTTTGAGGTATGGTTATTTGACACCTAGTTTCTTGAGGGTTTTTATCATGAAAAGATGCTGGATTTTTATTGAAAGCTTTTTCTGCATCTATTGAGATGATTATATGACTTTTGTTTTTTATTCTGTTTTCGTTGTGAATCACATTTATTGATTTGTGTATCTTGAACCAACCTTGCATCTCAGGAATGAAGGCTGCTTGATCGTGGTGCGTTAACTTTCTGTCGTGCTGTTGGCCACAGTTTGCTAGTACTATGTTGATGATTTTTGTGTCTAGGTTCATCAGGGATATTGGCCTATAGTTTTCTTTTTTCATTGTGACTTTGCCAGGTTTTGGTATTAGGGTGATGCTGGCTTTTTAGAATGAGTTAGAGAGATGTTCTTCTTCCTTGTTTTGGGAATACTTTCGGAGGAATGGGTACTAGTTCTTTAGTAGAATTTGGCTGTGAATCCATCTGGTCCAGAGATTTTTTTGGTTGGTAGGTTTTTTTTTTTTAATTACTGCTTCAATTTTGGAACTCAACATTTGTCTGTTCAGGGTTTCAGATCCTTCCTGATTCAGTCCTAGGACGTTGTGTGTTTCCAGGAATGTATTTATATCCTCTGGATTTTTTAGTTTGTGTCCATAGAAGGTTCACAGTGGTTTCTGAGAATCTTTTGTATTTCTCTCGGGTCGTTTGTAATGTCACCTTTGTCCCTTCTGATTGTGCTTATTTGAATCTTATGTCTTTTTATCTTTGTTAATCTAGTTAGTGGTCTACTGATCTTTTTTATCCTTTCAAAGAACCAACTTTTAGTTTCATTGATCCTTCGTATTGACTTTTAGATCTCAATTTTGTTTGGCTTTGCTGTAATTTTAGTTCCTTTCTTCTGCTACCTTTGGGGTCACCTTTTTCCTTTTAAAAAAAATTCCTCTAGGTGTGATGTTACAAACTTTCTGAGCTAGGCATTTAATGCTATAAACTTCCCTCTTAACATTGCTTTTTCTTCATCCCAGAGATTTTGCTGTGTTGTGTCTCTTTTTGCATTTACTTCAGATAGTTTCTTGATGTCTGCCTTAATTTTATTGTTTACCCAAAAGTTGTTCAGGTGCAAGTTGTTTAATTTCCATATAATTGTGCTGTGTTGAGAGTTCTTTTTGGTATTGATTTTTACTATTTTTCAACTGTAATCTGCGAGTATGGTTGGTGTGATTTTTATTTCATTTGAGTTTGTTTAGACTTGCTTTATGGCCAAGTATGTGGTTTACCTTGGAGTGTTTTATGTGCAGATGACAAGAATGTTTATTCTGTGGTGTATTAGTGGAGTATTCTGTAGAGGTCTATTAGTTTCAATTGCTCAAGTCTCGAATTTATGTTCAGAAGGTTTGTTTTCTGCCTTGATGATATGTCTAACACTGTCACTGGGGTGCTGAAGCTCCCTACTGTTATTGTGTGGCTAAGTTATTTTGTAAGTCTAGAAGTACTCGTTCTATGAATCTGGGTGCCCTGATAATTTGGTGCATATATATTTAAGATAGTTAAGTCTTCTCGTTGTATTGAACCCTATATAATTATGTAATGCCCCTCTTTGTCCTTTTTTATTGTTGGTGATTTAAAGTCTTCTTTTATTTCATATAAGAATAGTGATCTTTGCTCTATTTTTCTTTTTTGTTTGCATGGTAGATCTTTCTTTAATCCTTTATTTTTAGTCTATAGGTGCTGTTACATGTCAGATAGGTCTCTTGAAGACAGCAGAGAGATGGTTCTTGTTTTTTTAATCCAACTTACCACTCCGTGCCTTTTAACTGGAGCATCTAAACCATTTACATTCAAGATTAATATTGATATGTGAGGTTTTCATCCTATCGTGAAGTTCTTAGCTGCTTGCTTTGTAGTTTCTATTGTATGGTTGCTTTCTAGGGTCTGTGGGCTATGTTCTTAAGCGTGTTTTTGTGGTAACAACTTCTGTTCTTTGATTTGCATGTTTGGAACTCCCTTTAGGATCTCTTGTAAGGCCAGTCTAGTGGTAACAGATTCCCTTAGTGCTTACTTTTCTGGAAAAGATTTTATTTCTCCTTGGCTTATAGCATTTAATTTAGCAGGATGTGAAATTTTCAATTGGGATTCTGTGAGAATGCTGACTAAAATGCCTGTGTGGTTGTGCCACCAGGTTGCTAAAAAATGACTGGCTTTTTAAGCACCCAGATTTAAAATGGCATTCTACTCGTAGTCTTGGGTATGGAAAATATCCGCAGCTTTTCCTGGTGTCTTTCCCTCACAGTGTCTTCAAGCCTCTTCCTATGTTAGCTCCAGGAGTTGAGAGAAATAAAGCTCTGTCCATTGGCCTGGGTTGCTTGGATCCCCAGTGGAAAGATGAATCATACGGGGAGGCTCTCTGCTTCGCTCATGTACTTTTATCACTTTTATTTTTTCTCACTTTTATCAGCTGTATGCCATCAGAGGGGCTGTTTGCTGGCATTCTTCTTCCAGGGATCTGAGATGTCCCTCACAATTCTGGTGGATTCCCATTTTCCGTCTTGAATTAAAGCTCACAGAGTTTATCTATGTGCACTATGTTGTTATTTCCAAGTGGCTGAGGCATGCTCTAATACGCCATTTTGGAAAAAAAAAAATCTTAGCTATCTTTATTGCTCTTCCTCTGACACCTAGAAAAAGTGTCAAGAACCTAAAAGTCTCAGCCCAATAGTTGTTAAATGGGTGCTTGATTGGACAATTCGTAATTCTTAATCTTCCTAACCAATTCATCAACAAATCGTATTAGTTATTTTAACAATGTCTCTTAGAGAGTAAATTTCCTCTGCATTTTTACAACTTATATTGTCCCCTTGACCATTGTTTTTTCAGACGTAGATTAAACAATAATTTCTTAACTATAGTCTGTTTTCAACCTCTCTTGCATACTTCTATTATACTAGTTTTCCTCAAACACTGTTTTCCTTGTCCCATTTTATTGCTTAAGAACCTTCTCTAAACGTGTTTCGGTTCAAAATAAAAGAAATGGATGAAAAGCATACAGTGCTTTGTTAAGGTTAAGTCTTTCTGTTGCTTATTGAACTACAATAATCACTAGCAATTATTTCACTCTAACTTATTTAAAGAAGGAGATTCTTATTTCCTTACTAAAACACTTACAGATCTTCCATTATAGTCAGCCTGATAACCTGATAAAAGCTCTGGAACCCCTTCCCAAGGACATCCACATACACATTTTATTAGGGGACTCATGAACCCTGTTAATAATCCCTTTTATAATGTGAACCTTGCAATTAAGCATTCCATTATAGAATATCTTATATTTCTGCAAAGTTTTGCATGCCTGTAGTTTCCCCGTCCTATGTAGTATTTTTGTCTTCTCTTGTCCCCAGAACACTGCTGGGCCCAGAACGAGTACTTAATAAATACTTGCTGTCCTGACATACAGACAGTTATCCATTGTGTTTTTGTGAAAAAGCTAAACTCTTATTCAACAAACTGATTGAAAGAAACCAGAAAGTAACTAGGCAAGTAATTAGGAATAATATAGGTGAATTGAAATTTTAATCTTAAAAACATGCTATAAAGGGGTAGCACAAAGGAATTTTGGGGGGAGTAATTAAACTGTTCTGGATGATAGTTATATGACTATGCATTTATTAAAATTCGTAGAAATGTACAACAAAGGAGTGAATTTCACAGTGTATAATTTAAAATAAATTTCTAAAATATTTTTAATACACTGAAGGTTTTAACTTTTTCTGTTTTTTTTTTTTTTGTTTTTTTTTAATGCAGTATACTAAGCAGCATCTTGTATCTGTGTTCTGGAGTTATGGACTTGCTTTTTCTTTCTTAAAAATAGTCTCAACTCTAATGATAGGTGATTACTTTCCTTCCTACTCACAGGCATCATACTTTGGTATAACCCAAGTTTGATGTTGTACTCCATCCTCTTCTTTTTCCTTTTCCACCTTAAAAGAAACTATTAAGTATAGTTGATGAAATTTTGCCTTTATTGATATACAGTAGCCTGATTTTTGTAAAGTTTACCAAATTCGATTATTTTTTTTCTCCTCAGAACAAACTTTCAAGATCAAATTCTTGTTCTTCATAAAGCACCCATAGGTGCAATAAAAATGCAGAATTTAGACCTTAATTTAAACTTTTCTTTTTCTCAGTAAATACTATTCACAATCATGAGCCATTTTTTCCCTCAGTTGTACTAGTAGATAATAGGCACTAGGCATTCATTGAATGTTTCCAAATATACCTGGTCCCCCTGTTGGATGGAAAAGCTAGAGAGCTTCATTTTGTGACCTGATACCTTGCTGAATAAGCAAAGACCATGGAAATTTCCTTTCCAGACCAGACCATCTTATGAAAATAACTTCTTAGCCAAGAAGTTATTGGGGTTGGTGAGGCCCCTATCCTGGGCTAGGCTACATGGCAGGTTTACTACAATACATTAGACATTTTGATAGAAAAGAGCAAAATAATTGCAGCTGTTCTTTGAATGGAAACTTTTAACATTACAAATAAATTCCATCTGTGTCTGCACATGTAGTAGTTACAAGAAATTTTTGAGCCTTAACTTTTGGTCAAACTGGCTACACAATGTTGGGCTGAGAAAGACTGGTATTTCCAGACCTTCATTAATCATACCTGCATGCAGGTGAACCACAAAATTATATTGATCAGAAGTTGTGATAAGAATTGTACTCTGTTTAGCAGATGTGTGTTTATTTAGGAAATGAATGTATTCAGCACAGCCTCGAGGAAAGTATATCCACAAACACACCATCAGGTAGAGAGTTTAAAAAATACTGCTTTAAGTTATACCACAGCTTCTAATCTTAAGTTTGTGAAATTTGTAAAAAAAAGTCCTGCTGATTTTTGATGAAAATTGCATAATTAAAGAAACCTCCCAAGACTTTTCTCAAGTCAAGGGACAGTCAGCTCTCTGCTAATTATCGTAAAGTAATTTGGGCAATCTGAGACACTTTATGAAAATTGCTTGTATTTTAATGGGTTTTATGCAATACCATTTAAAATATATTTTTGATTTAAGTTCTAGACTTAAAGAGAAACAACTGCTGTAAAATGTATCAGACAATATTTACTAGAATAACTGCTTAAAATATGTTTCCTAACTCTTAAGTAATTTTATAGTTTAATACTATAGTTTTTTTCTTTATTAGTTTAAAACCACTTTTTTTTTCCTGTTAGCTTCCCCTTTTCAATTTTTAGGTTGAAAAATTTCCTGATTGCTTAACAAATTAGTTATTATTATTTTTTCTATTTATGACTTAATTCTTTAATTTCCACTTACATAATATGGTGGTAATGTAATATCCGAGGAAGTTAGAAGGAACTCTCCACGCTCTGAGTTCAAATTATGAGTCCTTTATTCAGCCAGCGACCGAGAGTCAGCTAACGCTAAAAATCTCTCAGCCCCGAGGAAGGGGCTTGATTTCCCTTTATACCTTGATGTAGGTAGGGGAGGAGGCAGCCTAGCTGAAGTGGAATTTTACAGAAGCAGAACAAGCAAGTTAGTAGGAGGCAGCTGGTAACCAGGGGACAGGTTCCCAGGATTGTCAGTTGCGAAGGGTATTTCCATACAATCACTAAGGGGGGCAGCAGGAGGAATTTTCCATACAATCGTTGATTACCAATGAAGGTATTCACAATAGCAGATAGACTTGCCAAGCAGGAGGCGGCTACAGTGGTTGCAGGTACTGTGAACAGTGTGAACCACTCTTAATGATTCAAAGCTTTGAGTGCAGTATGACCCAGTAATGTACTTGAGGGGCTGCAGCAGGGAGGGAGAGGCTCGAGACAGCTTGTCAGGTTTGCAGCTAAGACGGAGTCAGGCTAACCCAGGTTAGGTTATTACAGTAACCATCACGGCTTCTAAAGTTGAGCTGTTTAGTTTGAATCTCTGTTCCACCATTTTCTCAGAACAGAAAGTTAACTGGTCTGAGAACTGTTTTCTCCTTAATTAAAATGAGGCACAGTGCTTAGTGTCATGTCTGGTATATAAGTATTTCAAATATAGAATTCTCTTATATATTTCACTGAAGTACGGCAAATTGAAATTCAATGTCCCACTAAAGTTTAAACATTCTGAAACAGAAATAGTATTTTCTACTTTTTTTGCTCCCTGAAAACCCAGGCTGTGGAACCAGAACTAACCTACAGGACCTTGGGGGTAACTTTCACTGCTAGGATATTTCATAGAACCATAAACTGAAGAATGTAGAAAAAGAATTAATTATTTTTAAAATTGCTACATAGTAGCAATCTTTTTAAATTATTTCTTAACACCTCCATTTGTTTTTACACCAAGAAAAATGAAATTCTATATGTTCTGGAAGGCTGGAAATATTTAGTGCTTTTTTCTTTTTCCCCTATAATGATAGTCACTTAAGTGTTGGTCTGTTTCAAATCTAATGTTAAGACGTTACAGTATTCTATGATGAAGAATTATTAGCAAATATTTATCATGTAGATATTTTAAAATATCCATAAATGTTTACAGAAACTGTATATATACCAACAAACAAAGAAACATTCCTGAGATGTTACCTGAGATATATCTGAAACATACCTGAGATGTACTGAAGCACAGAGGTGATTAGTAACCTCTTCAAATTCTTCAAATTTTAGAGAGGTTATAATGGGCAGGATTCGATACCTGTTTGCTGTCAGTTATACCAGTTTGCCAGTTAGTGAGTCAGCTGCTCAGGTAAATTAGATATATTTCAATAAATTATCTACTGTTAAATCACTAAGTGATACTTTAGAATAAATCATTCCACTTGTGCATAGGAAAGCATCATCTTAATGGAGAACATGTATCTTACTGGCTCACCACGGAAACTGGCTTACAATTGAACTTCACTTTTTAGTAAAGGGATATTCAGTCTTATGGCTTCCCTGGGCCACATTGGAAAAAAAAATTGTCTTGGGTCACAAATAAAATACACTAACCCTAATGATAGCTGATGAACTAAAAAAAAAATTCCAAAAAATCTCATAATGTTTTTAAAAAGTTTATGAATTTGTGTTGGACCACATTCAAAGCCATCCTGGGCCATATGTGGCCCGTGGATCCCAAATTGTACTAGCTTGTTTTACTATATGGCCTCCCACTGGATCTTAAACAGGTTTTAGCCACATTTTTGGTAAGCAGTTCAGGATTTTTAAAAATCAGTGGGTAAAATGAGCATTTGAATTTCTACAATTTTGTGCTCTGTAAGTTTATACTTACTACTAATATTGATGAAAATCGAAACAAAACAAGAGAAAAAGCAATTCTGCTTACACAACATTTAAGTAATAACACCAGATGTTAGAGTTCTTTTTTCATACACGTTACTTTCAATAATGATTCTCACATGTTATTTTCTTCCTTCCACTTGAATACTATTAGATTTATGTCAATAAATGATTCTCTGAATCAGGATCAAAATGCTTAAGGGAAAAGTATGTTCATAGAGTGAATAAATGCTTTGCAGTTTGTCTATACTTTAAAATGAGGCCATGGTTTACTTTTTGCCTTTCGGTACATACATGGAGACTTATTTTTAGAGTGAAAATAGGTAAAGATGTAATGTGGATCACAGGAATTGATTTCACAAATAAATAACGCACTTTATAAGGGAGTGATGAAGGAATTGTATTATCATCCCTGGAGATGGAAGAGTTCAGTCTGGCTTGATGGATTATTTTTGTTTTGTTTTGTTTCATTTGGTTGGTATCTGTTTTATTTTTTTTTTGAGACAATCTTGCTCTGTTACCCAGGTTTTTACCCAGTGGCAGGGTCATGGATCACTGCAGCCTCAATTTCCTAGCCTCAAACAATCCTCCCACCGTGGCCTCTCAAAGGGCTGGAATTACAAGCATGAGCCACTGTGCCTGGCACTTGATGGATTCTTCAAGGATCTATGACTCCTATTTTTAATTGAATTGTTATACAACTTAACACCCACACTTTTCTGTTCAACCAGGTGGTAAAATTACAGGTTTTAATCACCCAACACAGCATTTGATGTTCAGATGCGCTTCCTTTTCAAAAATCTGTAAGACAAAATCTGGGCACATTATAATAGTCAAAATAAGTTGTGAATGGTAGATGTTGGCATACGATTTTTTATTTGATCCCTTGCGTTTGTGCACCTCTTGTGAGCAGTGGCACTGACTGCTTTTGTTCTGTATTGTCTTTTCAAAGATGCAACTATCCTTGAGAGATATAGTTTCTCCCTCCAGAGGAACGGGTAGATTTGCTTACTGCTCAGTACAAAGGATTCAGATTATCTATCCTTTCCTTCTGCATCATCATGTAGAAACTGAGGGTCAGGAAGCAGGTAAAAGAAAATGCTGATACTCTGATTACTGCTGTGTCTGTGGCCCAGGAGTCTCATGTTATCTGCCAGCATCCTTAAAACTGTGGCAGGCTTACAAGTTAGTTTGCAAGAAGGGTAAAATGTCAGACTCTTCACCATTCTTATTTCTGGACATACTGTTGTTCTTGATAGTCATAGTTCAAATAACTATGCTAACAACTAATTGCACAGAAATTCGGTAATGAGCTCACAGAATTATATGACCCAAGCCTCTTTTGTTTTAGCACCTTTTGTTTACTAGCTGGTTAACTTCTTGGATCATTTGATTCTGGTCTTATTTAACTAATTAGGTAATACATGGCAGTTTTCTCAGCTGGACAGTTTGGAACATGCTTTTTTGGCTTGTGTCTGAGAGTACATTCATAGTGCTCTCTGGAATGTTCATCTGGGGCACATTGCTCAGCTATGGCTTCAGACTAGTTCTTCATCCTATGGCAAATAAATTTGTTTTGGTGGGTAAACAATTATCTGAGTTGCCAGGTTGTCTTGAAAGGTAAGTGTTTAATTCCCTTTTAATGAAATCTTACCACTTTACCAACTGTAGAGGAAAAAGCCCAGTGCCACAGCTAAGATAGTCTGAAAAGGTAGTATTTGCTTTTGGTATGTGTGTTTTCTTTAGTCATGGGAGCCTTTTAGGTACGAAGATTACGATATGGACCCACCATCAGTGACAGATGTTTAATAGTTGTTTTCCCAGACCAGTCTAGAGAGGATGACCAGGGAAATGGAGTATTTTTGTGTGTGAAAGTAACTTGATCAAGACTTATCTACCAACTGAGTCTCTGCAGCCTTGAAGAGGCATTGATATAAACAGATTTTAGATTGTTAAGCAACACTGATTAGTATAAATTGCTTTGTGGAGATTCTGACAAATTCTTTTAAAAGGCAAAAATGCAGACATCCTATGTTTGTTTAAGGCCATTTCAACTCTTTTACCCTGAATAGACTGTAACTGAAGATTAGTTTTGAATTGGGTGGCTATGTTTAACTTTTCAGTGTGTAAAAAAAATAAAGGCATGTCTATTTGTCTCATTATATGAACTTAATAAAGCATGCTATTTAGTTAGACAAGGGTTTCATTGTTTTGAAAGCTGATCCTGTGATCTAAAATTCTGACAGAATTTTCTGTGAAAATTGCGCAGTTATATAATATGTACAAAGATTTGGTATCTTCTGCTATTAGACATTTAATAAGATAATAATTATTTAGGGCATACAAAATGAATTTATATAAGTTGACTTGGGGCATTGTGTGCCATTCGAGTGAATTTGATCAATATGCCAAAGGGTAATGATTCTTTCCTGCATTTGATGGCTTGCTTCACAGTGAGTGTTAGGTTGAGATTCTGTCACAGTGATACCATTAGCAATAGGTCAAACCTCTCTGAATAATTTTCTGTTTTGCTCCCCTTCTTTCACTTTATTTATGATTTATTTCGGTTGTTTATGGTTGCCACTGTAATACCACTTTTGAGTTTATAAAAGCCATTGCCTTAAAATATTTTTGTTGTATGGAGAGGAAAATTTGGTTCTAGCAAAGAGACATTTTACTGAGATGAAAATGCAGCAGGACCTATGTAAAAATAGCTTTTTTTCCCCCATTGAAAAAATAAAGAGAAGTGGAGAAATACGTTTATTTCAGCACAGAATCATTAGAAGTTGCATTTCTGAGAATTTGCACGTGTGTTTCTATGGTTATTATTGGTCTTCTTCATAGAATGGTTTAGGGGACTTTCAGAGATTATGTCAATAACTTGCGTACTCCTCAGTGTTTCACAGTACTTTTGGTTTTTCCCTGTTCTCAGAAACAAGTGTTGGTGGGTTTTCACAGTGAACAAGAGCTAAGTACTTGAGTAAGTTTTGAGTATAGGGATTGAGTTTCAGGTTTATTTAACTTTAGAACATTTTCTGTTGCTTCAGGTTTATCTATTCATTGGGAGAGACAATGCTTTTCGCGTTTGAAACAATTTAATAGGTGCCAAATAATGCAGCCAATCTAAGAAAAAGGGGGCAATTTTACAATTTGGCAGGATGTTATTTGATGGAAATTGACTTAGAGCTCAAGAAATATATAGCTTGACAATATTTAACTGCCAGTCAACTTTCTTATTAGACTCTCTTATATTAGAAGCTCATTTTCGTGGATCATTATCAAGATACAGTTTCTTACTATGATCAACCCTTTTTCTGAGCACAACACTTTTGGAATTTTGCTGTAATTACATAAATTGTTGTGTCTTCTTAAGTTTCTCAGGGAGAAATTTACAGTCTCCCAGTGGGCCTTCAAACATTTACTGAGCACACGAAGCAGCCTATCTTGTTTCTGAGAGCCCCATGATGTGAGTGCGGAAAGTCATTAGGCTTCATGAGTGCTCAGGCATCAGCCCAGCATATTGTAAATTACTTGCCTAATAGTGGCTACCTAGCAACTATAGTGCTTTCTTTAAACACTTTGTCATCTGTATTTGTTGTTTCTGTTGACAGCAGCTGAAGAAATGTTTTATTGAATTGTGCAGATACCGTTTTCTTACATTTGATCCCAAAGTCCAGTTCTTCATTTGCATACCTTCACTATTATACTGCCCTAGAAAGACTTTCCTATATTATGTTTGATGCACTATTTAGTCGTTTATTAGTTTTAATAGCTTGAGGGGGAGGGATTTTCCCCTTAACTCTATATTTCTCTAGTTCCTCATGTATATTTAAAATACTAGCTACCAACCCTTGAGCACTTATTATCATTTATTTATTTATTCACTACATATTTATAGAATACCTGCTATGGGTCAGATATGATAGTAGGCACTATATAACATGATGAGCCATGAGAGGGCTTATAATTCACAATCTCGCTTATTTTTTGACAGGTAGGGCAATAGGCGCATCACTTCTGTTATCTCTAATTTTCTGTGCAACAATTCTGAGAGGTGAATATTATGACTCTCAACTAATAGCTGAGGAATTTGAGACTCAGAGAGGTTAATCAACTTGCTCAGTCACATAGATAAATGGAGGATGTAAGATTCAAATGCAAGGTAGTCAGGTTCTGTATTAGTTTTCTATGCTGTTCAACAAATACTAAGTACTTAGTGGCTTTAAACAACACACACTTATTACATTACAGTGCCTATGGGTCAGGAGTCCTGGCATAGCTTAGCTGAGTTCTCCGAAAGACCACAATCAACGTGTCAGCAAGGACTGACTTCTCTTCTGATGGCTCCATTATGTCAGGATCAATTTTCAAGCTCATGCGATTGTTGGCAAAATTCATTTCTTTGAGGCTGTGGTGCTAATGGCATCTTGCTTCTTCATAGTCAACGAAGAAAAGACTCTAGTTTGAGTCTTCTAGAAAAAGTATTTTATAACATAACATAACATCATCATTAGAGTGACATCCTATCACCTTTGCCAAATTCTATCAGTTGGAAGCAAATAGCAGATCCTACCCACACTCAAGCGGAGGGAAGTATACAAGGGAGTGAACAGGAGGTGGGGAACATGGTGGGGCCACATTAGAGTGTGTCACATGTTCCACAGTCTGTAATCATTCCACTATACCATGCTGCATCTAGTAAGAGCTCAATATCTATGAATTGACCTGGTCACAGTGTAGGACAGTGCCTTTCCTACAGTGGATCAGAGGCTCTTCTCACAGGACATTTGGGAAATCTGTATTTCCTACGTACAAGGGCAGATTGGATTAATATATTTATTCAGATGCAATACTCGGCTATTGTATGTATCCACGTTAGCAGCACATTTTACAGTAGGGTTTTCTGCAGTAGAAAAGTAAAAGAAGAAAAAGAGCTAATGTTACATGCAGTAGACTGGCTTATAGTTGTCATCCAGTTAACACTAATAAGAGCAGATTAATTGATTATTACTTTTCTTGTGATTCCAGAACTGATAGTTAGGAGTTGGTAGTTACAGTCTTTTTAAAAAGTATCTGTTGTGAGCTGGAGAATTTAGCTACCAAATTTGGCTTGCATATGCCTGCCCTGTGACCTCACTTCAGCCTGTTTGAAGGTTTGTGTATTTTTGCTTATCCTTATATGGGAAGGCTGCCTGAAGAATCTGTCTGACCAAAATTAGAAGCACTGTAGCATTTGTAGGAAGTGTGGTTTTAGGACGTGGATTGTCTTTGTTGCATAAAGAAGGTGGTGAGTTGGAGAACATCTTACGGACTATAAAATAATCATCATTTCATAGCTTTTAATGGTCCTTATAAATAGCCACATTCCCTTGATTCTTTTGATTCTTGAACTTGTTCCTTGACAAAGTTCTCCTAGAGAGAACTGAAATCTGTACAGAAACTCACTGTGCCAAATTGATGATGGTAGTGATAAGGGCAGGGAAGTGGAGGCTGGAATGAATTGGTTTGTTTACTTGCAAAATTTTAGTGCACCTATAGTCAGAAATTTTGAAATGGAAGGTCAACATATGTTAGACTAGCACTTGGTGCAAATATTTAGTTTTAGTGCTTGCTTATGACAGTATGATTTGTTCGAGGAAGGCTTTTGCTTTAAGGGCACCTATTCCCAAAGCCCCCAGAACAACCTAAAGTACCTGTTCCTCTATTTACCTTTTATTACTGATGTTTCTGTAGCTACCTATGGTCACTAGCCACTGACACTCTTGTGGAAGCACTTTTTGGAAGCACTGTTGTGAAATGTTCTTAACTTCACACACTTTATTTGTCTAAATACATGAAAACAGTTTCAAATGAAAATAGGACTTTCTTCTAGTAAAATTGTAATTCATATGAATCATTGCTTCTTTACAGCAACATTTTTTTTTTTACAAAATCTTAACGTTCCAGGAGGTTTGTATTGTTGCTGGCATGTTTCTTTGTTTCATTATCACATAATCTCCTACTGGGAAAGGACAAAATGATTATCTAAAAAAACCTATAGTGTATAAATTCCTCAAAATAACCAACAGGTATTCCTGTTTAAACTTAGGCCAAGCTTTAGAATTAAGCGTGATACAAAAGTACTATGAGTCATATCTGCACTCAAGGAGGCTTCATTAAGTTGGCAGACAGTCTGGTTAGCATGAGACAACATACATTATAGTGTATGATTTTGTTATTCGGTAGGCTTAGTGTTTAAGTGGTGCTTTGTGGTCTGACAGAGCATGGGTAACTGTGTAATTTGGAGCATGTTCCTTAATCCATCTGAGCATTTGTTTCTTTGTCTATGAATCTGGAATGAAAATAATAACAGCTGTCTCATAATATTATTGTTAGAATTAAATAAAATAAGCATGTAAAGAGCTTAGCACAGTGCCTGTCCCATAGGAAGCACTTAATAAATAAGAATTATTGCATTATACTTTACAATGGGATTATATCTGCAATGCAGAGCGGGACTTGATATATATAGAATTGCATAACCCATTGCTAGCACACTCTAAAGTGGGGTCTGTGTCTCACTGTTTCTTCTTATGAGCCCAGCCTGAATATACCCACTTACCTGTAGCAGAAAGAGACCAGACTTTGATTAAGGACTCGTTAGATTCCATCATTTAAATTATCTACTAGTATGGAACTTATGATCTCATAATTATAATTAAAGGTCCTTCAGACCAAAACTACTATCTTTATTTTATTTTATTTATTTTATTTTTACTTCTATCAGGGTAAGTACAGTGGCCATTTGGCCCAGTGTGTACTCACGAACTATACTCTTGTTTGAACTATAGCTCCTAACATTATTAGGCAGGAGTCAAACACCAATCCTTTTCCTAGCAGCAGAAGATCCTAGAATTGAAATTGGGTATTCCATTGATTTTGTTTATAATGATGTAGAGATTGGTTAAATTGTGTACATACTCATTTGGATAAAAAAGGAAGCAAAATCACAGTTGGTAAGTAGAAGTCAGATTTAAATTATTTAGCAAGAACGCATCAAAAGTGACTACTTTGTAAAAGGTTGTCAACCTTCTATAAAAATCTCTTAAGAAAAAATCCATATTAAGTATCATGAGGCTAGACAGTGAAATGTAGTGGAACAAACTTTAAAGTTAGGGGTATCTAAGTTGGAATTCCAGCCCTGCCACCCAGTTGCTTTGTGACTGTGGATAAATTTACCTAACCTTTTCTGAATCTCAGTATTCTAGTCTGTAAAATGGAGATAATAATATCTACATTGCTGGGCTACTATAAATATTAAATGAAATAATATATGCAAAATGCCCACTATAGCTATTATCACTTAATTGACCTTCTACAAATGGTAGCTCTTTTTGATATGAATGGATAAGAAGACAGTATCTGTATTTCAGTCTTTTCAGAACACAGCCTCAAATTGAAGTTGTCCTGAACTTGGAAATGATTACAGAGCACCTTCTGATATCCTGAAGTATCTCTCTGTGGTGGAGGAGTCCATAACATATGTGCAGCCAGAGCTCTAAATCTTGTAAAAATTTTGTGCTTTAATCTCTTTGTGTTTTGGTAAAGCAGCTGCTATCTCTCTACCATAGGATATGCTAGAAGGGTACTTTGTAGGGCTCTGGAAATATTTGAGGACTCTTTCTTCTGACCAGCTTTGTTCTAGAATTTGGAGAATAAGAAAGTACTTTGCTAGTTGGGAATGGATAAGAATCTGTATGCAAACAGTAACTGTGAACAATGTCTCCCTGTATTCAAATCCTGTATTCAAAGAATGCATGTAGGCATACTGTACATTCCACAGGCTTAAAGGGTGGCAGGAATATCTGGTGTCAGAAAAGTGGCTAAAACATAAGTAAACCCCCACTAACAAATGGAGTTTCTCCAATTCATTTTGGAGACCCTATCAGTTTAATCCAGAAAACTTATTTTGAATAAAAATTTCCAAATAAGAGTTGAACCATGAAAAATACTGCCCAGTCAGCCTCAAAGACTGTTGTATATTACTTTTTAAAAAACTGTCATAGGCTGCTTATTACAACCACCTTACTCTTCTCAAATTTCCCAGGAACTCTATGAAGTATTGTCAAACTCCCAACATGCAGTAGGAGCTTTTATAAAAGCACCTTGACTACTTCAGTGTGGGCTGGATTTATTGACTTTATTCTTCACTGTGTAGTGAGGAAAGGGGATTAACAGTGCAGAACTCTGCCAGACACTACTATAACCAGTTAATCAAGGTTAATATCACCATCAATAAGTCAGTTGCTATAATATGCTCTGTAACGTGATGTGATGAGAAGGGCATTTCTCCCTCTGTGGTACTTGTCCCAAATATCCATAACCGCAGTATAATTATCAGAAAAACATGAGACAAACTTGACCTGATCTGCTCAAGTTTGACCTGAGGGACATTCTACAAAATACTTAACGAGGGCGCCTCAAAACTGCCAAGGTCACGGAAAATAAAGTCTGAGAAACTCTTACAGCCCAGAGGAGACTAAAGAGACGTGGCAACTAATTGTAATGATACATCCTGGAAAGGAACAGAAAAAGAACATTAATAGAAAAACTGATGACATCCAAATAGGCTGGAGTTTAGTTAGTAGTATCATACCAATGTCGGCTTCTTAGTTGTGACAAATGTACCACTATCAGGTAAGATGTTAACAACAGCAGAAACTGGGTAAATGGCGTACGGTGACTTGGTATTGTATTTGCAACTTTTCCGTAAATTTAAATTGCATTCCAAAATTAAAGTTTATAATAATTAAAATCTAAAAACATTTTGGTGGTGTTGAATTTAAAATAAAATTGTGAGATCAATCAGTATTAGTATCTACCTTGTGTCCAGCCCTGTGGTGAGCATTATATGGGGAGACAGAAGCGAAAGGCATAGCCCCTACCTCCAGGTAGCTTATCAACTAACTGAAGCGATGTGACTTTGACATGTGAAATGATTGGCAAACATTGGTGCTCTTTGATTAAGCTCCAAACGGGGTGGTAAAAACTGCAGGAGGTCAGAGAGTGGGGATGGTGACCACAGAGGTCTTCACAGGGTAGACCTGGAATAATAGATTAGAATGGCATCAATGGAGAGAGGGGAGACTTGCAGGTGAAGGGAACAAAGTGAGATAAAGCACTGGAGTGTTGGGAATGACTTGTTCAGAAGAGAATAAAGGCAGCCTGATCTGATCTGGGAGAGAGGGGGCTGCATACATTTACAGAGGCAGATGAAGCAGGGCCTCATTATGCAGGGCATTGAAAGTTAAACAGTCGCACAGGGTAGGGGTTGGAACTGGCCAGAGGGAACCCCAGTAGCAGTTGGATAACTGCATGCGTTTCAATTCTTTGAATTTCAGCCTTTGGCCAAATTTATATCTATCATATATTAATCAGCTAACAACTATCATGGCATGTACATTTGATAAGACTATGTGGGGTTGATGTTCACCTGCAAGAGGTGAAAGTATAGCCAGGTCCACTGTCTGGATTAAAAAGGCTTTTTCTTAATGGAATGAAATGTCACTTCTGAATAATCTCATGTATTCAGACCTTTCTTGTCTGGAACTTTTCTCTGTCCATACTGTTTTCTAGAGTCAGAAGGAACTTTATCACTTTATTGTTACTGACTCAGCAAAAGCCTGTTTCTACTTTCAAAAACAAAAAAACAAACAAAAAAAACCATTGTAATTAAATCATTTTGCTCTTTAAAAAGTTTGCTGGGCAGGGTTTTTTTTTTCAAAGTGATGGGTGCAGTGTTTAATAAGAAAAATAAAAAGAAGAAGAGAAGGGGTCTGATGCCTTTGCACGTTCTTCTCTGTTTGTTTTTTTTTTTTTGTAAATTTGAAGTACAGAAATTATATCTTCCACACTAACTTTGCCCACTCAAAACTATTAGGTAACTGAACTCTTGACAAAGCAGAGGCATGTGTTGCATTGTTCTCAGTGTGTTCAGGAAACCAGAGGCCTCGTGGTGTTCCACTCAGTTTTCCTGTGTGCATGCTGCCTGTGTTCATGCAAGCCCACATACTGGTGGGCTTCGGATTTTGTCGAGGTTAGCTTAGACTGGTCAGAGAAAGGAGATTATAATAACTAGGAATTCATGTTCACTCACTCATAAGGGGTATTTAGGACAGAATATAAGATGTTTCAACCTTTGTCGTCTTGCTTAGTTAAATAGTTTAGAAGGAACTCACTCATATGTCAGTCTTTTCTCTCCAGCTGGATTTGGAATTCTAGTATATCCCACCCACGGAAGTAGTTAACTGTAAGTAATGAAAAAAAAAAAAAAAAAAAAAAAAAAAGAAGGCTTTGTAGTCAGTTAAATTTAGACATGTAATTTGATTTAAAGGCAATTAATAGCTCTGTCTTACTGAGCAGGTTGCTGAACATCTCTGAGCCTCTGTTTCCTTTGCTGTGAAATGGATAGCCACCCCACAAGGGGTTTGATATTCAGCAAACACTTAACAAGCATTCAACAAATGTTAGTCTTCTGTCCTTAAATGTTTTTATCATGTGCATATCCCGCTACTAACATACAGTAAGGCTTGGAAATTTCCTTTTGGGATTATCTGGGGAGGCTTTTCATATCCCTTTATTATGTGACCCTCTGTTAGTATGTATAGAGGGGCAACTCTAGGCAAAAAAATTCTGAGACAAAAGAAACTTCACTGTCTTCATTACCTGATTCACTCTAGGCAGTCCCTTCCTCTACTTTAAATATGCTCACTGCCCCTTCTGTGAAGACCAAAGTAGGGAATCAGTAATGGTAGAGTTTCAGGCACTGAGAATAGAAGTGCCTTTAGGTTAGGATGTTAATCCCAGTGCTCCTTATTTCACAGCCTCCTGGATCTACACATGAAGCCAACTCCGAAGAAATGGGAAACTAACTAAATAATGTTCTGACTCCAGAAAAAAGCATAGAAAGATAGTAGTTCCAGATAGGAAAGAAATGGATAAAGTTATTCAGAACTGATTTCATAGTCAAGAAAAAAAATCCTTTTAATCCAGAAACTGGGCATGACTGTATTTTTTTTTTTTTTTTACTGTAATTACCTGAAGACATAGCAGTTTTTGAGAAACTTCCTTTAAGGATCTACTTTACTTTTCACACTAGACTCTATTTTTGAATTTATTTAGGCCTTAACATGTTTTTAGTAATGGTACTGCAGGCATGATTGCGGTAGAAGTGTAACTCAACCAGAAAACAGTAAGAGTAGAGCGTTTTTTTTTTTTTTTTTAAAACAGGAATAAAATAGGAAATCTTAGATTGTGCTTCTGTGCTGCCACATCTTGGAACACCTGTCAGGAGAACTCTAGGGTGCCAGGGGTGGAGGTGGGAGATTGATAAGAAAATTCTTATTAGACATTTTATCTAAGACTTGTTTCTTGTTGGTAAAGAGCTATGAATTATAGGTTTTTACATGGCTGATTGTGATAAAACCACTTTGAAAATATTGCAAAGAGGCAAGCTGAAAAAAAAGTGTCTCTTGCTGTGGTTATACCCTGAAATTGAGCAATAGGAAGCCAGTGGTTTAGGAACTCACGCAGTATTCATTTAAAAATGCACACAGATGTGTTTGGTTACTAAAAGACGACACAGTGGCAATGCTGCACTGGTTTTTTGCCAAACAGACTAACCGGGGTTTCAGATTTGATTTTCCTTTTAGGTGTATTTTGTAAGTAATTTAGTAAAAGACTGAATAGGCAGCTTTAAATGCTATTTGTTCACTCCTCCTCCACTCCACTGTTAAATCCATTGGCACAGACTAGGCAAAGACAGGCTCATTATTTTTCTAAAATGCAGACTGGCCCTTCCTAGGGTACTATTTGAAATAAACAGAGCCAGATGCAGGGAGACTACGTATCTGAATTTCTTTTTGAGGAAGATGACTCAGTCAAAAATTATAACCTGTTTGAAAAAAGACAAATACACATGCACACTATTATTTTATTTATAAAGTTCAAGTATATGTAATAATTTAGTAGGAGAAATTGTGAGCATCCACTTAGAAAGTGTCTAAGTTTATTTTGTAATACTGTAACTTCATTGTTCTAGTTCAATATGCTGTTGCCTTTGTGAGCTCAGATTTTACTGTTGGCCAGTTATATTAAACTTTATTAAGCACGTCATCCTTTCACCAGAACTATAGATTGCATGCAATATAGAAGGATGAAAAATCTAACATTTGTGCTATCCTTATTAAGCTTAGTCTAAGTGGCATTGCTGATAGCAATAAATGCTTTTTCTGTCTTCTCTCATTGGCGTTGCCATTCTCTTGGCTCCTCTCACCTAACCACCTTGTATTATTGTCTTAGCTTCTTATTTAAATACTCTATTGCAGTTGAACTTTGAAATATATCTGTTTCTAATCTCTCCCAACAGATGATAATATTTGAAAGGGATCACAGCTATTTATGTTTAGCTAGTTTAGTGAGCCTAGCAAAGATCGTTGAGAGTCACTTAAGAGACACTCAAGAAATATTGTCGAATAACTACTAAGTGCAATTTCTGGCAATCATTTTGTATTTTAGCACATCGTAGTCAAGAACTTCTGTCAATGTTAATTAACTGTTAGAGAAAAGGGGTTGATCGTAAAACAAGGCAAAATTCTCACTTTGATTAAACGGTTTTTTTTTTTGGCACATGGGCACTTTCTTTCATAAAAAGGATCTCTTATTTTCCCATTTGAAGCATCATTGGTGAAGTTTTGATCTTTCTTTAGTATTTGGAACTTTCTCACTGACCTTCTAAAGCAGAAAATTTGTCACTCCCCTTTCTTTGAAAGAAACTTGACTCTTAGCACGACAGACAGGGAGCTTGCTAAGGCTTGTGGGAAGACAACTGTTTACTCCAGTAAACAATTGTTTAATGTACCTGTTCTGTGACTTTGGAGGGAAGAATACCCTAAATCTAAAAAAAATCTAACATGTGGACAGAAATGACTTGGAATTATTTGGGTAGATGTGAGGGCTGTGATTTACAATTTAAAAATATTGATTTACATTCCTGGACAGTGCATTGTGTACTTGCAAATACACTTATGTGCCAAAAAGGGTATCAATAGCATTTTAATTCCAAAGTCATTTTTATTCTGGAAGCAATTTAAATTTTATTCCTAAATGAACGCTGTGACACCTATTCCTCTTGTTTCTGGCAATATATGGTTTTCAGTCTCATGTGTTCACTGTGTCCCTTTATTTTAAGTCCCATTAGGGAAATTAGGAAATTAACATCACCAGATGCTCCCTTATGAGTGTGTGTCATAGGGAGCTTGTCCCTATAGATGTGTAAGAAAGGCAATAATTGGCCGGGCGTGTTGGCTCACACCTGTAATCCCACCACTTTGGAAGGCAAAGGCAGGTGGATCATGAGGTCAGGAGTTAGAGACCAGCCTGACCAACATGGTGAAACCCCATCTCTACTAAAAATTTTCAATGGAAAGAAAGAGAAAGTCAACTTGACAAAAGGACCTGCGGGCCAAAAGCTCTTCAATACACTTGGGAGGCATCATTAACAGTACAATAAGAAAGACTGAAATTTATATAACTTCTGTGAAAGCACAATCTTTGCTCTATGTCTGATTTCATTTCTGTCAGCTCACAAACACTTGACTTTTGTTGAATTTGGAAAAATGGTTTTTTGTCCTTTGGGTCCTAGATTAAGAAGAAACAGCAGGATGTGCTTGGTTTCCTAGAAGCCAACAAAATAGGATTTGAAGAAAAAGATATTGCAGCCAATGAAGAGAATCGCAAGTGGATGAGAGAAAATGTACCTGAAAATAGTCGACCAGCCACAGGGTACCCCCTGCCACCTCAGATTTTCAATGAAAGCCAGTACCGAGGGGTAAGAAGCAATTTAAATTCTTGTTTATTGAAACAGATTGCCCCAAATCTATTCATTATTTTCACCTCTGCCTCCAAATCTGCATATATATAGTCATATCTGTTGCATACTGTCATTTATCCTTTGTATCCACTCAAAGGCTGGATGTAGATAATGGCCATGTTTTCTAAATATGTTTGCTATTGATTATGCGTCACAGCCAAACTTAGGAAAGTTTATTTGTTACTTTTGGAGGAGTGCCTTGTGACTTAGAAGATGACAGTTGGAATCCCAACCAAATTTAGTCATGTGAAGATTCTCTTGCATTCCCCAGGTTGAAACCTCTTAGCTGTTGTTCTTATTGTTATGTATCGTGGATATCTCATTGCCTTTCTTAAAGCATAGCACAGATTAACTGTTCTTCTGGCCCTGGGCATGTCTAGCTAATATCTAGTCTACTGTGGGCTCTGAGAAAATCTCAACTTAAATAAATAATGGAACAGAAATATGGAGAATGTAAAGAACAGTGTCTGACCAGAAACAAGCATCTTCTTACTGGGAAATAGGAAATAGGTGCCTGTTTTCCATGGTGGAGGAAGCTGCAGGGCAGATTTAAATTTGATATGGTGTGGAATAAATCATTCTGCAGTTTTTGTCCCATACTATAGCATACTTTTCAAGCTAAATTAAATAAGATCCAGAAGGCTTGCCTCTTTATTACTCCTTCCAGAATTCTAGTTCTATGGGAGTTAGTCTGTCCCCAAGGAGGTAGCTGATTCTGTCGACCAGTCAGGTCATTGTGAATAAATCTCTTTTTTTTCTTTATTGGTATTGCATATTGCTGATTAATTTTACCTTCTTTTCATCAAGGACTATGATGCCTTCTTTGAAGCCAGAGAAAATAATGCAGTGTATGCCTTCTTAGGCCTGACAGCCCCCACCTGGTTCAAAGGTATGATACCCTTTTTCTCCTGCTTTATAGGTCATTTTATTGCTGCTGAGCTTTTTTAATCAGTAAAATTTTTACTTTTGTTAAGTATTCAGATTAAGTCAGAGACAGTCTTTTATAGCTAAAAGTGCCTTCTCTGTATGCACCTAATCCCTATTAGGGCAGACAGATATGCATAACCAAATACATAAACTATGTGTTTAGCAGGTAGGTAGACTGTCTTCCCCATGAAAATGCCCACAGCAGCAAATTTCTCATTGACTTACTCATGAATAAGTGCTTAGTATTTTTAAAGCCTTCATTATTTTAGCTGTCCTACATGGTTCTACATTGACAGTAAGCATCTTAGTTTATGATAATCTCCTTGGCAGCATTTATTGTCTTTTTGTGAGAGCAAATGAGAGAATCATCCATTCAAGTTAATTAAGAGCATCTGCATTGCAAGACTGGTCACTAAATTGCTCGCCAAATTTAAGGCTTTTTTCCTGCCAACACAAATTATTTTTTTTAGTAGTAGCATTTTCAGGAAATACCAAATAAAGGAAGCAACGATCAAATTGTCTGTCTAATGGGATGTCTCAAAACTATCAACTTTAAACATACCTTTGCCTTTTATATTAAAACTTGTCCACACAAACTGCTTTAATAAAATGCGTGTCTCTTGCTCTATCATTCTATGTTTTGCTCTTGGCAACTAATTTTATGTCAGACAGATTCTTGAAACTCCAATTCCTTCTCCACTTTTAAAAGTCTCCTATTTATAAAGTCTCCTATTTTAAAAGTCATTTTACTAGTGAAAATTGTCTGTTTTCACTAGACAGAATTTACTAGTACTGTGTTTATGTCATTGCGACATGGTTTTCTTGCTGAAATTTCTTTTCCCATGGATAAAATGTTACATTTTAGGGTTTGTATAATCTGAGCCATAAGAAAAGTTAGGCAAGGCACTTTTTAAAAAGTAAGATAGTAAGAGGACTAGATGGCAGCATCAGCAATCCAGACAGAGCAGCATCCGGAGGCTTGCATCGTGAATTTTAACCCCAGACAGACTGCAAGAACAAACCAGCAATCCTGAGAGGACCCACAGACCATCTTAAGGAAGCGTACTTCTCCCTGTTGGACCCAGGAGACACCTCAAATTCTGTTAGTACCCCAACTGTAGAAGTGGAAAAGGGATACCCTCCTCTCCCCAACACCCCCCCCCCACCCCACTGGAAAAGATGAAGTTCTCTTTGCAGGAGAAGTTTCCAACTTTACCTGGAACTGAGTCAAGTTAGAGAGACCAGTGAAATACAGGGGTAGAGGAAGCAACAGGAAGGCCCTGGGAGCTCACTGGGTCCCCAAGCAGCCCATTTCTGCCTGGCACCACCGAGATCCATTGGGAGGGTGGCCAGAGGAGCAGCAGGTAAAACTTCAGAGAAAGAAGGAATTCGCTAGTCAAATTTTGTAACAATTTGAACAGGGCGAGAGGCCTCCTGGCCAGAACTAGGGAAAGGCCACAAATACTGCTTGCAGACTTCACAGGCAAGGGAAGAACTAATGCCCTTTTTTTTTTCACAGCTGGGAGGCAGATAACCTTGGGTGAATTTTTAAGCCCCTCTTGCCCTCCACCTGGAAACAGACTCAGGGCTGCTGGAGGGGGCCACAGTGGGAGTGAGACTGATCCTTTGGTTTGCCTGGGAGCTGGGTGAGGCATGTGACTGCCGACTTAACACGACTTCCCTGACAACCTGCATGACTCAGCAGAGGCAGCCATAATCCTCCTAGGTACAAAACTCCATTGACCTGGGAATCTCACCCCCACCCCTCACAGCAGCCTCAGCAAGACCCATCCAAGGAGAGTCTGAGCTCAGACGTGCCTAGCCCTGCCCCTAACTGATGGTCCTTCCCTGTCCACCCTAGTGGAGGACAAGAGCATATAATCTTGGGAGTTCTCAGGGCTCCACCCACTGATGGTCCCTCTCCAGAATGCCATAGCTGATGCTGTCTGGAAAGCACCACTTTTTGGCCAACCAGCACAAAAACAGAGTATTAAGCCACCAAAGCTAAGGACCCTCATGGAGTCCATTGCACCCTCTGCCACCTCCACCAGAACAGGCACTGATATACATGGCTGAGAGACCCACAGATGGTTCACATTATAGGACTCTGTGGAGACAACCCCCAGTACCAGCCCAGAGCTGGGTAGACTCGCTGGGTGGCTAGACCCAGAAGAGAGACAACGTTCACTGCAGTTTGGCTCATAGGAAGCCACATGTATAGAAAAAGGGGGAAAGTACTACATCAATGGAACATCTCCCAAGACAAAATAATCTGACAACAGCCTTCAGCCTTAGACCTTTCCTCTGACAGAGCCTACCCAAATAAGAAGGAACCAGAAGAACAACTCTGGTAATATGAAAAAACAAGGCCTTTCAACGTCAGGAAAAGCACACTAGTTCACCAGTATTGAATCTAAACCAAGAAGAAATCTCTAACTTACCTGAAAAAGAATTCAGGGGGTTAGTTATTAAGCTAATCAGGGAGAGACCAGAGAAAGGCAAAGCCCAATGCAAGGAAATCCAAAAAATGATACAAGAAGTAAAGGGAGAAATATTCAATGAAATAGATAAAGAAAAAAACAATAAAAAATTCAGGAAACTTTGGACAAATGTTTAGAAACACGAATGGAAAGTCTCAGCAATATAATTGAACATGTAGAAGAAAGAAATTCAGAGCTTGAAGACAAGGTCTTCAATTAACCCAATCCAAAAAAGACAAAGAAAAAAGAATAAGAAAATATGAACAAAGCCTCCAAGAAATCTGGGGATTGTGTTAAGTGACCAAAACTAAGAATAATTGGTGTTCCTGAGGAAGAATAGAATTCTAAAAGCTTGGAAAACGTATTTGGGAAAATAATTGAGGAAAACTTATCTGGCCTAGCTAGAGATCTATACCTCCAAATACAAGAAGCACAAACAACAGCTGAAAATTCATTGAAGAAACATCTTCACCTTAGGCACATTGTCATCAGGTTATCCAAAGTTAAGACAAAGGAAAGAATCTTAAGAGCTGTGAGGTAGAAGTACCAGGTAACCTATAAAGGAAGAACATTATCAGATTAACTGCAGATTTTTCCAGCAGGAAACCTATAAGATAGAAGGTTTCCTTCTATCTTATAGATAGAAGTGATTATCAGTCAACAATTTTATATTGAGTGAAACTAAGCATCATATATGAGGGAAAGATACAGCTCTTTTCAGACAAATAAATGCTGAGATAATTTGTTCTTACCAAGCCAGCACTACAAGAACTGCTAAAAGGAGCACTAAACTTTGAGACAAATCCTGGAAACAGATCAAAACAGAACCTCTTTAAGACATAAATCACACAGGACCAATAAAACAAAAATACAAGCTTTAAAGCAAAAGCAAAAACAACAATGAAGAAGAAACAAAGTACACAGGCAACAAAGAGCACAATGGGTCCACTCAGAGGACAGGGGTTGGAGGTTTGGGAAAGACAGTGGACTCTGTAGACTGAGGGGGAGTCAGATGTTTCCCCTGCGTAGGCTCGTCTTGCTGATGTGAGAAGACGGCAGGCCCTTTCTTTTTCTCCACGCTTCCATTGAAATGTGGTACCTCACATTTCAATGCTAACATTGCATATAAATGGCCTAAATGCTTCACTTAAAAGATATAGAACTGCAGAATGGATAAGAACTCACCAACCAACCTTCAGGAGACTCACCTAACGCATAAGGACTCACATAAATTAAAGGGTAGAAAAAGGCATTTCATGCAAATGGACACCAAATGAGAGTAGGGGTAACTATTCTTATATCAGACAAAACAAACATTAAAGCAACAGTGGTTAAAAGAGACATTATATAATGGTAAAAGGTCTTGTCCAGCAGGAATATATCACAATCTTAAACATATATGCACCTACACTGGAGCTCCCAAATTTATAAAACAATTACTAATAGACCTAAGAAATAAGATAAACAGCAACACAGTAATAGTGGGGGAATTCAATACCCCACTGACAGCACTAGACAGAAAGTCAACAAAGAAACAATGGATGTAAACTATACCTTAGAACAAATGGACTTAACAGATACATACAGAGCATTTTATCCCCAAACTGCAGATACACATTCTATTCAACAGTGCATGGAACTTTCTTCAAGATAGGCCTTATGACAGGCCATAAAATGAGCCTCAATAAATTTAAGAAAATTGATGTTTTATCAAGCAGTCTCTGAGACCACTGTGGAATAAAAACTGGAAATCAACTCCAAAAGGAACCTTCAAAATCATGCAAATACATGGAAATTAACTAACCTGCTCCTGAATCAGCATTGGGTAAAAATAAAATCAAGATAGAAATTAAAAGTTCTTTGAACTGAATGACAATAATGATACAAGCTATTGAAACTTCTGGGATACAGCAAACGCAGTGCTAAGGGGAAAGTTCATAGCCCTAAACACCTACATTAAAAAATCTGGAAGACCACAAGCAGATAATCTAAGGTCACACTTCAAAGAAATAGAGAAACAAGAACAAACCAAAACCAAACCCAGCAGAAAAAAGGAAATAACCAAGATCAGAGCAGAACTAAATGAAATTGAAACAACAACAAAACAAAAGATAAATGAAACAAAAGCTGGTTATTTGAAAAGATAAATAAAACTGATAGACATTTAGCAAGATTAACCAAGAAAGAGAGAAAAATCCAAATAACTTCACTAAGAAATGAAACAGGAAATATTACAACTGACACCACTGAAATACAAAAGATCATTCAAGGCTACTGTGAACACCTCTATGCACATAAACTAGAAAACCTAGAAGAGATGGATACATTCTTGGAAAAATACCACTTTCCTAGCTAAAATCAGAAAGTAAAAGTTACACTGAAAAGACCAATAACAAGCATCAATTATGTAAATGGTAATTTTAAAATTACCAACAAAAAATCTCCCAGGACCAGTTGGATTCACAGCAGAATTCTACCAAACATTCAAGGAAGAATTGGTCATAATCCTTTTGGCTCTGTTCCATAAGATAATGAAAGAAGGAACCCTCCGTAACTCACTGAATAAAGCTAGCATTACCCTAATACCAAAACCAGGAAAGGACACAACCAAAAAGAAAACTACAGACCAATATCCTTGATGAACATAGATGCTAAAATACTTAACAAAATACTAGCTAACCAAATCCAACAACATATCAAAAAGATAATTCACCATAATCAAATGGGTTTCATACCAAGGATGCAGGGATGGTTTAACATACACAAGTCAATGAAGCTTATACACCACATAAACAGAATTAAAAACAAAAAAATCACATGATCATCTCAATAGATGTGGAAAAATCATTCAACAAAATCCAGCATTACTTTATGATTAAATCTCCCAGCAAAATAGGAATACAAGGGGCAGACTTTAATGTAATAAAAGCCACCAATGACAGACCCACATCCAACATAATACTGAATGGGGAAAAGTTGAAAGCATTCCTGCTGAGAACTGGAGCAAGACAAGGATGCCCACTCTCACCAATTCTCTTCAACATAGTACTGGAAATCGTAGCCAACACAATCAGACAAGAGAAAGAAATAAAGAGCATCCAAAGTGGTAAAGAGGAAATCAGTCTGTTGCTGTTTGCTGATGATATGATCATTTATCTTGAAAACCCTAAAGACTCCTCCAGAAAGCTCCTAGAACTGATAAAAGAATTCAGTGAAGTTTCTGGATACAAGATTAATGTACACAAATCAGTAGCTCTTCTATACACCAGCAGTGACCAATCAGAGAGTCAAATCAAGAACTCAACCCCTTTTTACAATAGCTGCAAAAGAAACAAATAAAAACCACTTAGGAATATACCTAACCAAGGAGTCAATAGACCTCTACAAGGAAAACTACAAAATACTGCTGAAAGAAATCACAGATAAAACTAATAGAAACACACCTCATGCTCGTGGGTGGACACAATCAATATTCTGAAAATGACCAAACTGCCAAAAATAACCTACAAATTAAAATGCAATTGTCATCAAAATACCACCATCATTCTTCACAGAATGGAAAAAAAAATCCTAAAATTCACATGAAACCAAAAAAGAGCCTGCATAGCCAAAGCAAGACTAAGCAAAAAAATTAAATCTGGAAGTATAACCCTACCTGATTTCAAACTATACTATGAGACCATAGTGGAAACTTACAACCAACTGATCTTTAACAAAGTAAGCAAAATCATAAGGTGGGGAAAGCACACCCTTTTCAACAAATGGTGCTGGTATAATTGACTAGCCATATATAGGAGAATGACACTGGATCCTCATGTCTCACCTTATACAAAAGTCAACTCAAGATGGGTTAAAGACTTAAATGTAAAGACTTAAATTTAAATTTAAGACCTGACACTATAAAAATTATAGAAGATAACATCAGAAAATAAAACCCTTCTATACATTAGCTTAGGCAAGGGATTTTATGACCAAGAACCCAAAACCAAATGCAATAAAAACAAAGATAAATAGCTGGGACCTAATTAAACTAAAGAGTTTTGCATGGCTAAAGGAACCATCAACAGTGTAAGGAGACAGCCCTCAGGGCAGGAGAAAAATCTTCACAATCTATAAAGCTGACAAAGGACTAATATCCAGAATCTACAAATAACTCAAACAAAGCAGGAAAAAAAAAGCCCATCAAAAAGTGGGCTAAGGACATGAATAGACAATTCTCAAAAGAAGATACACAAATGGCCAATAATCATATGAAAAAATGCTCAACATCACTAATGATTAGGGAAATGCAAATCAAAACCACAATGTGATGCTACCTTACTTCTGCAAGAATATCCATAATCAAAAAATTTAAAAAACATGTTGGCGTGGATATAGTGAACAGGGAACACTTCTACACTGCTGGTGGGATTGTAAACTAGTACAGCCACTATGGAAAACAGTGTGGAGATTCCTTAAATAGGTAACAATAGAACTACCATTTGATCCAGCAATTCCACTACCTGGGTATTTACCCAAAGTAAAAGACACACATGTTTATAGCAGTATAATGCACAATTGTAAAATCTTGGAACCGACCCAAATGCTCATCAATCAAACGAGTGGATAAAGAAACTGTAGTATATATATTCCATTTATATATATGATGTAATCTTGTGCAGCCATAAAACGGAATGAATTAACAGCACTTGCAGTGACCTAAATGAAATTGGAGACTATTATTCTAAGTGAAGTAACTCAGGAATGGGAAAACCAAACATTGCATGTTCTCACTGATATGTGGGAGCTAAGCTATGAGGATGCAAAGGCATAAGAATGATACAGCTGTCTTTGGGGACTTGGGGGAAGTGTGGGAAGGGGGCAAGGGATAAAAGACTACAAATATGGTGCAGTGTATACTTCTTAGGTGATGGGTGCTCCAAAAATCTCACAAATCACTGCTAAAGAACTAACTCATGTAACCTAATATCACCTGTACCCCAATAACTCATGGAAAAGAATAAGACCCAAATTGTCATTGAGTTCAGTGAAGATTAGAGGAAGTATGAAAGAAAGGATAATTTATTTTCTGCAGCTGATGACTTATTTTTCAATAAAATTCGGATTAACTCATTCATTTATTCATTCAAAAAATATTTGTTGAGTGTCAAGCATTGACTGAATATTAACAGTAAGACAAGTTACAGAGAATACTGCCTAGTTCCTACATTCAAAATGCTAATAACCTAGTGAAAGACATGTATACTATAATTACAAACCAAAGAAGTCTGCAAGTAATTATAGTTAAAGACATTTCTTGGTAAATTTTATAATGTTTGTGTGAATAAAGTGCTATAGGAGTCCAGAGGAAATAAAAAATTCCTACTCAGAAGGTTGGGGAACAGTTCATAGAGGGAGTGCTATTTAAGCTGTTGGGGATTCCAAAATATTGACGTGACACTAAGGCGTCTTTCACAGAAGCAGCTACAGAAACCATTGCATTGGGATGTAGCTTCACATGATGGTGTGTTCACGGAGCAGAGAGTAGTACATCATGGCTTCAAAATAAGGCATATTAAAAAGAGGAGGCTGTATGAGGAGGTGAGATTGGCTATGTAGGTTGGGGTGAGACTATGATTCCTGTGTTAGGTAATTTCGTCTTATACCTCTAGGTGTCCAAAAACATGATGATAGATGGGGAGAGATAATGACATAACCATCTCTGCATTTTAAGATGTGATTTATTTCTCTTGCCTGATTGCTATATCCAGGACTTCCAGATACTGTGTTGAATAGGAGTGGTGAAGAAAAGACATCCTTGTCTTGTGCTGGTTTTCAAGGGGAGTGCTTCCAGCTTGTGTCCATTTTTATAACAAACCTGTACATATATCCCAGAGCCTAAAATAAAAATTAAAAAACAAGATGCAATTTAATCTATGTCTTAAGAAAATACCTTTGGCAGCTGTATGGCTTGTGGAATATTGGAGAAATGAGGAGTTAGCAATAGGCAGACCCATTAGAGGACATCCTAAGAGTTCAGAAAAGTGATTGAGGGGGCCTAAAACAGAAAGTACACTAAATAAGAAAGACAGCTAGTTAACCCACATTGAAAAAATTGAATTGATAATAAAAGAAATATGATAAAATGAGTTAAAATTTTTATCTGTAATATCAGCAAAAATAAAACAAAATTGTAATAGTGCCAAAATGCCAAAGAATGTATCAAGAATCTCAAAAATATTGGCACTTCTTCACCCAATGACTTCACATTGGGTATTATAATCAAGTGAAATAATCCTATACATGGAGAAAGCTTCATGGATAAAAATGTGAATAGAAGAGTTAACTATAATCTTCAAACTTTGAAAACAAGTTAAATATTTAACAACAGATCCAACCAAATTAATTCATGCATTGAATTAACTTTATGGACAAAATATGTATCAATGTGTTACAGTGTGTATCATCCTGAACTTTAGAACTAGTTAAGTATCCAACAGTAGTGCCAACAAAAATGGTTTATCTACTGAATGAACTTGTGCTGTCTGAAGAAAATGATAGTTTGTGAAAATATATATTTAAATGAGCTGCAGAATTATTTTGAAAATATGGATAATATTCTAATTACATTTAAAAAGCACGGATAGGACAAAAAGAGACTGAAAGGATTCATGGTTAATATATGTATTCTCCTGTTCTCTCCTTTTAAATAATCATCAACATACTCTTTACATTTAAAAAAATGATTGAAAAGCAATGCACTGGAGAACTTGATATTGAAAAGTACTCTGTCAAACATTTCCATAAAGCAAAGAATCCTGTGTAAGACAAATAATTGTTGTATTCTTTTGTGTGTTTGATTGTTTAAAACAAGATATGTATTTATTTACTATTATTTAGTCAATGTTGTTAATATGAAACATTTCTTAGTACTGGCATTTCTTACTTTAAAGTGGAGATGATGGTTTTGAGATATAAATAAGATAACTGATATTTTACTATAAAATAAAAATTGGGTGATGCTTGTGCAGAAAGGAAAATGACTCTATTGGCAAACGCATGTTCAATTCTGTTGAAAGAATAGATGGTATGGGTCAGAGAAATGTTCTCATTAGCTTTAGTTGAATTACACTGCTCCAGGGAGGAGCTATGGAGTCTGTCTCTGCTGTGATATTTGAAGCAATCCTATTATATACTTAATTTATTCTATTTTTACTGCATCTCCAAGAAAGACTGCGTGTTCATAAACTTAGCTGTGGTATTGGTTTTAGCTGCTAGGGGAAAAAAGGAGAGGGAAAAGCAGGAAGAAGGTTGGATGCCTATAATGGCCTAAGGACTGAGATAGGCACCTCAGGTACATCTCCATTTTAACTTTCCGTATCCCTGTAGGCTAGATGTAGTTAGAGCCACTTTAGAGAGGACAATTTAAGTAATTTGTCCAAGGATATATAATGATTTGGTAGTAGAACTGAAATTTTAGTTCAGGATTATCTGATTTAGAACCAGTGCATTTATGGAATGATGTTTACATTGGGAATAGGGAGGAGAGAACATCATATACTTGCTGCTAAAGCTCTCTGGTTAATTAGATGACTCATAATTCTGTAAATACTGACAATTTGCTTTTAGGCACTAATAAGGAGTTCAGATAAAATTTACATATTTGATGTATAAAATATGATTAGAAGGGTAAATAATTTACTATATGATGTATTCTAAAAGACAAATTACAAAGAATTTTAAATTGAATTTTGTTTTGGATGTGTATGCTAGTGATCTTTCCCATTAAAAATAATAACTTAGACCTATAGAATTTATGACAAATTATAGGAAAGACTGATAGAATGTCACTTTAGGAATATAAACTTTTTTCCAAAATACTAGTTACCAATGAAAATGAAGAAAAAAATACAAAAGACCTATGAAAGAAAACGTTACTATTTTGAAAAGTTAAACAAAATTGACAAACCTTTAGCCAGACTAAGAAAAAAAAAAGGAGAAGATTTAACTAAAAATCAGAGATGAAAAAGGAGGCATTACAACTTATACTGCAGGAAATTTGAAGGATTATTACTGGCTACTACAAGCAATGATATGGATATACCAATAAATTGGAAAATCTAGAAGAAATGGACAAACTTCTAGACACATACACCCTACCAAGATTGAACCATGAAGAAATCCAAAACCTGAACAGAACAATTACAAGTAACAAGATTAAAGCCATAACAAAATGTCTACCAGTAAAGAAAAGCCCGAACCCAATGGCTTTACTGCTGATTTTTTTTAAACATTTGAAGAAATGCTAATACCAATTCTACTCAAACTATTCTGATGAATAGAGAAGGAGGGAATACTTCCAAACTTATTTCACAAGGCCAAAATCACCCTGGTACCAAAATCATACAAGGATACATTAAAAAAGAAAGAAAGCAAGTAAGAAAGACAGAAAAAAACTACAGGACAGTATATCTGATGAATATTGATGCAAAATTTTTCAAAAATATATTAGCAAACACAATTCACCATTACATTAGAAAGATCATTCATCGTGACCAAGTGGGAAAGTTTTTCTGGGATAAAATGATTGTTCAATATACACATATCAAACAAATATAGGTGATGGGGATGGAGGCAGCAAACCACATTGCCATGTATGTACCTATACAACAATCCTGCATGTTCCACACATGTACCCCAGAACCTAAAGTGCAGTAAAAATATATTTAAAAAAACAAAAACAAGTCAAACAGTGTTACACATCATAACAACAGGATGAAGGATAACAATGATAAGATCATTTCATTTGATGCTGTAAAAGCATTTGATATAATACAACATCCCTTCAAGGTAAAGCCATTTAAAAAAACTCAGTACAGAAGGAACATACAGAAACACAATCAAAGGCATATATGACTGAACTACAGCTAGTATCATACTGATGAGGAAAACTGAATGCCTTTCCTATAAGATCTGGAACACTACAATGATGCCACTTTCATTACTGTTATTTAACGTAGTACTGGAAGTCTTAGCTAGAGCAGCCAGACAAGGAAAATACCTAAAGGTTATCCAAACTCAAAATGAAGAAGTCAAATTATCCCTGTTTGCAAATGATATGATGTTGTATTCAAAAAGTTCTAAAGACTCCACCAACAAAGTATTAGGACTGATAAACAAATTCAGTAAAGTTGCAGGATGCAAAATCAACATACAAAGTCAGTAGCATTTCTATATGTCAACAGCAAATAATCTGAAAAAGAAAGAAAAGAAGTAATCCCATTTACAATAGCTACAAATAAAATAATCCCATTTCAATAGCTACAAATAAAATTAAATATCTAGGAATTAACTTAACCAAGATCTTAAAGATTTCTACAATGAAAATTGTAAAACACTAATGAAAGCAATTGAAGAGGACACAAAAATTTGAAAAATATTCCATGTTCATGGATAGAAAGAATCAATATCATTAAAATCTTTATGCCATCCGAAACAATCTGCAGATTAAATGCAATCAATATTAAAATATCAATGATATTCTTCCCAGAAATAGAAAAAAAATTCTATAATTCATAGGGAACCATAAAAGACCCAGAATAGCCTATGCCTTCCTAAGTGAAAAGAACAAAACTAGAGGAATCACATTACCTGACTTCAAATTACAATAAAAGACAGAGCTAATCAGAACAGCATGGGACTGGCATAAAAACAGACACACAACCAAGGTAACAGAAAAGAACCCAGAAACAAGTCCACACACCTACAGTGATCTCATTTCTACAAAGATGCCAAGAACATGCACTGGGGAAAAGAGAGTCACTTCAATAAATGGTGCTGGGAAAACTGGATATCCATTTCCAGAAGCATGAAACTTGACCCCTGTCTCTTGCCATATGCAAAATTCATTTCACAATAAAGACTCAAATCTAAGACCTCACACTTTGAAACAATTACAATAAAACACTGTAGAAACTCTCCAGGACATTGAACTGGGCAAGAATTTCTTGAATAATACCGCCAAAGCACAGGCAACCAAAGTAATCATGGACAAATGGGATCGTATCAAGCTAAAAAGTTTCTTCACAGCAAAGGAAACAATAAACAAAATGAAGAGACAACCCAAAGAATGGAAGAAAATATTTGCAAACTACCCATCTGACAAGGGATTGGTAACCAGCATATATGAGAGACTCAAACCACTCTATAGGGGCCGGGCATGGAGGCTCACACCTGCAATCACAGCATTTTGGGAGGCTACAACAGATCACTTGAGGCCAGGAGTTTGAGACCATCCTGACCAACAAAGTGAAACCCTGTCTCTACTAAAAATACAAAAATTAGCTGTGCATAGTGGCACACATCTGTAAGACAAGCTTCTCAGGAAGCTGAGATATGAGAATCACTTGAACCCAAGAGGTGGAGGTTGCAGTGAGCCAAGATTGTGCCACTGCTCTTCAGCCTGGGTGACAGAGTGAGACTGCCTCAAACAATCAAACAAACAAAAAAAAAACTATAGGAAAAATTTGAATGATACAGTTAAAACATAGGCAAAAGATTTGAGTAATTATTTGTCAAAAGAAGACATACGAGTTGCAAACAGACATGTGAAATGGTGCTAAACATCATTGATCATCAAAGAAATGCAAAGAAAAACTACAATGAGATACCATCTCACCCCAGTTAATATGGCTTTTATCCAAAGGACAGGCAATAATAAATGCCGGTAAGGATGAAGATATAAGGGATCATTCATACGCTGTTGGTGGGAATGTAAATTAATACAGCCACTATGGAGAATAGTTTGGAGGTTCCTCAAGAAACTAAAAGCAAAACTATCATATGATTCAGCAATCCTACTACTGGGTATATACCCCAAAGAAAGCAAATCAGTATATCAAAGAGATAGCTCCGATCTCATGTTTGCTGCCACACTGTACACAATAGCCAAGATTTGGAAGTAACCTTAGTGTCCATGAACAGATGAGTGAGTTATGAAAATATGGTACTTATACACAGTAGAGTAGTATTCAGCCATAAAAAGAATGAGATCCAGTCATTTGCAACAAAATGGATGGAACTGGAGATTATTACTTTAAGTGATATAAGCCAGGAACAGAAAGACAATTGCCACATGTTCTCACTTATTTGTGGGATCTAAAAATCAAGCAATTGAACTCATGGATATAGAGAATAGATAGATGGTTGCCAGAGGCTGGGAAAGGTAGTACAGGATTGTGGAAAAGTGTGATGGTTAATGGCACAAAAAACAGAAACAGTGAATAAGACCTAGTGTTTGATACCATAACGTGCAGAGCATAGTAAACAATAATTTAATTGTATAGTTTAAAATAGCTAAGAGTATAATTGTGTTGTTTATAATACAAAGGGTACATGCTTGAGTTATGGATACCCTATTTACCCAGATGTGTTTATTATGCATTGCATGCCTGTATCAAAACATGTCACATACCCCCATAAATATATATACCTACTATGTACTTACAAAAATTCAAAATAAAAAAATACAACAAAATACTGGTTATGTAGCAATGTTAGGTCCTTAGAGGAAGAAGGATTTCATGTTAGGACATTTTTGCATTATTATACAACTGCTTCTCCAACTATATATGTTATGTCTTTGAGGAGTCTTAGTATAAAGTGTTTTTTGGGTTATGTGTAAAATTCCTGAAAGCTTGTTCTATAAAATGAAACAAGATTCATAGTTTGACTCTAAGATATATTCATTTTGACATTCAAACACTATGATAAAGATTCAAAAGAACTTAGGGACTTTTCCTTTTTTGACTAGGCATTTACAAAGGTGAGTGTATTAATTAGTTAATTCTCATACTGCTATAAACAACTACCAGAGATTGGGTAATTTATAAAGAAAAGAGGTTTAGTTGACTTACAGTTCCACAGACTGTAAAGCAGGCATGGATTTGGGAGGCCTCGGGAAATTTACAATCATGGTGGAAGGCAAAGAGGAAGGAAGCACATCTTCACATGGTGGCAGGAGGGATGGAGATGGGTGCTACACACTTTTAGACAAACAGCAATAAAGGGATGGTTCTAAAGCATTAGAAACTTACCCCCCATGATCCAGTCACCTCTCACCAGGCCCCTCCTCCAACATTGGGAATTACAACTGGACATGAAATTTGGGTGGGGATGCAAAGCCAAACCATATCATTCTGCTTCTGGCCCCTGCCAAATCCTCATGTTCTTCTCACATTGCAAAATACCATCATCCCTTCTCAACAGTCCTCCAAAGTCTTAACTTCTTTCAGCATGAACTTAAAAGTCCAAGTCCAAAGTCTCATCTGGGATGAGGTAAGTCCCATTGGCCTATGAGCCTGTAAAATAAAAACAAGTTAGTTACTTCCAAGATATAATAGGGGTACAGGCATTGGGTAAATGCCCTTATTACAAAAAAGGAGAAATTGGCCAAAACTGACAAAATGGCTTTATGTAATACTGAAACCCAGTAGAACAATTATTAAATCTTAAAGTTTATAAATAATCTTCTTTGACTCCATGTCTCACATCCAGGGCACACTGATGCAAGGGATGTGATCCCAAGGCCTTGGACAGCTCTGTCCTTGTGGCTTTGCAGTGTACAGCCTTGGCAGCTGCACTCGTGGGCTGCTGTTGAGTGCCTGTGGCTTTTCCAGGCACACAGTGCAAGCTGTGAGTGGATCTACCATTCTGGGGCCTGGAGGAGGGTGGCTCCTTTCTCACAGCTTCACTAGGCAGTGCTCCAGTGGGGGTCTTCGTGTGGGGGCTCCAACCCCACATTTCCTCTCAGCACTACCCTAGTAGAGATTCTCTATGAGGGCTCTATGCTTGCAGCAGACTTCTACCTGCACATCCAGGTATTTTCATACATCCTCTGAAATCGTAGGCAGAGACTCCCAAGCCTTAACTCTTGCCCCCTGTACACCCACAGGCTTAACACCATGTGGAAGCCCCAAAGGCTTGTGGCTTGCATCATCTTGAGCAGCAGCCTGACACACATCTTGGGCCCTTTTAGTCATGGCTGTAGCTGGAGTGTCTGGAACATGAAGTGTCATATCCTGAGGTTGCACAGAGCAGTGCAACCTCAAAACCATCTTTTAATCCTAGGCCTCTGGGTCTTTGATGGTAGGGGCTGCCATGAAGGCCTCTGAAATGCCCTGGAGGTATTTTCTTCACTGTCTTGGCTATTAACATTCAGCTCCCTTACTTACGCAAATTTCTGCAGTGAGCTTGAATTTCTTTCCCGAAAATCTGTTTTTATTTTCTACCATATGATCAGGTTTCAAATTTTCCAAACTTTTACTCTCTGCTTCCCTTTTCAATGTAAGTCACAATTTTAGATAATGTTTTTGTGAATGTATATGAGCTATGCTGTTAGAAGCAGCCAGGCTACATCCCAAACACTTTGCTGCTTAGAAATTTATTCCACCAGATACCTTAAATCAGGAACGTCCAGTCATTTGGCTTCCCCTGTGCCACAATGGAAAAAAGAATTGTCTTGGGCCACACATAAAATACAGTGACCCTAATGATAGATGATGAACTAAAAAAAAAAATACCAAAAAAGTCTTATAACGTTTTAAGAAAGTTTATGTCTTTGTGTTGGACCACTGATATGGTTTGGCTCTGTGTCCACACCCAAATCTCATCTTGAATTGTACTTCCATAATTCTCACATGTTGTGGGGAGAGACCCATTGGGAGATAATTTGAATCATGGGAATAGTTTCCCCATACTGTTCTAGTGGTAGTGAATATGTCTCAAGATCTGATGGTTTTATTAGGGGGTTCTGCTTTTGCATCTTCTTAATTTTCTCGTTCTGCTACCATGTAAGAAGTGCCTTTCTCCTCCACCCATGATTTTGAGGCCTCCTCAGCCATGCAGAACTGTAAATCGAATTAAACATTTTTTTTTTCTTTCCAGCCTCAGATATGTCTTTATCAACAGTGTGAAAATGGACTAATACAATAAATTGTTAGCAGTAGAGTGGGGTGTTGCTGAAAAGATACCTAAAAGTATGGAAGCGGCCAGGTGTAGTGGCTCACGTCTGCAATCCCAGCACTTTGGGAGGCCAAGGCAGGCAGATCACTTGAGGTCAGGAGTTCAAGACAGGTGTGGCCAACATGGTGAAACCCTGTCTTTACTAAAAATACAAAAATTAGCCGGGCATGATGGCATGTGCCTGTAGTCCTAGCTACCAGAGAGGCTGAGGCAGGAGGATCGCTTGAACCTGGGAGGCAGAGGTTGCATAAGCTGAGACTGTGCCACTGCACACAAGCCTGGGTGATAGAGTGAGACATCATCTAAAAAGAAATGTGGCAGTGACTTTGTAACTGGGTAACAGGCAGAGGTTGGAACAGTTTGGAGGGCTAAGAAGACAGGAAAATGTGGGAAAGTTGGGAACTTTCTAAAGACTTATTGAATGGCTTTGACCAAAAGCTTGATAGTGATATGGACAATAAGGTCCAGCCTGAGGTGATCTCATATGGAAATGAAGAACTTGTTGGGAGACTGGAGCAAAGGTGACTCTTGTTATATTTTAGCTAAGAGACTAGTGGCATTTTGACCCTGCCCTAGGGATTTGTAGACTTTTGAACTTGAGAGAGATGATTTAGGTATCTAATGGAAGAAATTTCTAAGCAGTACAGCATTCAAGAGGTGACTTATGTGTTGTTAAAGGTATTCAGTTTCAGAAGGGATGCAGAGCATGAGAGTTTGGAAAATCTGCAGCCTGTCAATGTAATAGAAAAGAAAAACCCATTTTCTGAGGAGAAATTCAAGCTGGCTGCAGAAATTTGCATACATAATGAGGAGCCGAATGTTAATCCCTAAGAAAATGGGAAAAATGTCCGCAGGGCATGTTAGAGGTCTTCACGGCAGCCCCTTCCATCACAGGCCCATAGGCCTAGGAGGAAAAAAATGGTTTTGTGGGCCAGACCCAGTGTCCCCATGCTGTGTGCAGTCTAGGGACTTGGTGCCCTGCATCCCAGCCATGACTAAAAGGGGCCAAGGTCCATCTTGGGCCATGACTTCAGTGGGTACAAGCCCCAAACCTTGGCAAATTCCATATGGTGTTGAGCCTGTGGGTGCACAGAGGTCAAGAATTGAGGTTTGGGAACCTTCACCTAGATTTCAGAGGATGTATGGGAACATCTGGATGTCCAAGCAGAAGTTTGCTGCAGGGTTGGGGGTCTCATGGAGAACCTCCACTCAAGTAGTGCAGAAGGGAAATGGGAAGTTGGAGCCTCCACACAGAGTCCCTACTGGGGCATCACCTAGTAGAATTGTGAGAAAAGGGCCACTGTCTTCCAGACCCCAGAATGGTAGATCGTCTGACAGCTTGTACCATGTGCCTAGCAAAGCTGCAGACACTCAACACCAGTCTGTGAAAGGAGCTGGGTGGAGCCTGTACCCTCCAGAGCCACAGGGGCAGAGCTGCCCAAGACCATGAGAACCCACTTCTTGCATCAATGTGACCTGGATGTGAGACATGGATTCAAAGAAGATCATTTTGGAGCTTTAAGATTCGACTGCCCTGTGAGATTTGGGACTTTCATTATGCCTGTAGTGCCTTTGTTTGGCCAATTTCTCCTATTTGGAACAACTGTATTTACCCAGTACCTGTACCCCCATTGTATCCAGGAGGTAATGAACTTGCTTCTGATTTTACAGTCTCATAGTTGGAAGGGACTTGCCTTGTTTTAGATGAGACTTTAGACTGTGGACTTTTTAGTTAATGCTAAACTAAGTTAAGACTTTGTGGGACTTTTGGTAAGGCATGATTGGTTTTGAAATGTGAAGACATGAGATTTGGAGAGGCCAGGGATAGAATGATATGATTTGGCTCTTTCAAATCTTATCTTGAATTTTATTCCCATAATTTTCACCTGTTTTGGAGAGACTCATTGGGAGATATTTGAATCATGAAGGCAGCTCCCCCCATACTGTACTCATGGTAGTGAATAAATCTCACAATATCTGATGGTTTTATCAGGGGTTTCCACTTTTGCATCTTCCTCATTTTCTCTTGCTGCCTCCACATAAGAAGTTATCTTTCACCTTCCACCACGATTCTGAGGCTTCCCTAGCCATGTGGAACTGCAAGTACAATTAAGCCTCTTTTTCTTCCTAGTCTTGGGTATGTCTTTATCAGCAGCATGAAACAGACTAATGCAGCCACATTCAAAGGTGTTCTGGGCCACATGCAGCCCATGGACCACAGGGTTGACAAGCTTGCCCTATATCATCTTTCTCAAGTGCAAAGTTCAACAGATGCCTTGAACTGGGGCACAGTGACACCAGTCTCTTTGCTGAAACATAGTAGTTGTGACCTTTGCTCCAGTTTCAAATAAGTTCTTCATCTTCATCAGAGATTCTACCAGCCTGGACCTTATTGTCCTTGTCGCTATCAGCATTTTGGTCACAACAATTTAACAAGTCTCTAGGAAGCTCCAAACTTTTCCTCATCTTTCTGCCTTCCTCTGAGCCCTCCAAACTGTTCCAACTTCGATCCAAAGTTGCTTCCACATTTTTAGATATCTTTATAGTAATATCCCACCCCCTGATATCAATTTTATATATTAATTTATTCTCACACTGCTATAAAGAACTTTTAGAGACTGGACAATTTATAAAGAAAAAGAGGTTTCATTGACCCCACAGTTCCAAAGACTGTACAGGAGCCATGACTGGGGAGTCCTCAGGAAACTCACAATCATGGCAAAGGGGAAGGAAGCACATCTTCACATGTTGGCAGGAGAGAGGGAGAGATTCTACACAGTTTTAGACAAGCAGCAGTAGGGAGATGGTGCTAAACTATTAGAAACCACCCTCATGATTAAATATCCTCCCACAAGGCGCCTCCTCCAACACTGGGAATTGCAATTTGACATGGGATTTGGGTGGGGACACAGAGCCAAACCATATCAACAAGTCAGTAGTATATTTCATAGTTCTTTAAAGGATGCAAAGAATGAATTTTGGCATTGTTTCATATTTTCTTCTTTCACTTACTTTTGCTTTATTTGGGTAAAAATCTAGTGTCTCTTATAGCTTTTCTCCCTTCTCTTGGACCTAATACTGGGACTCATTTGGACAGTATCAGTCCTCCTGAGACTGTCAAGTATTGAATTATTGACAGGTGTTTAGAATGATATTGTCTAGCACTCTTGATTTCTACAACTTAAGTCTGATATTTCTTGTTCAGAAGTCACTCTTGCCACCCTATCTTTAGTTCAACAAACTTTCCTTGAAGTTTGTTTTGTGTCAAGTATTATGTTGAGTTCCAGAGCACACATATAGCTCAGAGTTCCTATGCTAGAGGTGAGTACCTCACTCTCCAGAGGAGAAGGAGACAACCTGATTTTATATTGTGTGTACTATCATAAAGCATGAAAACTACAATATTTTAGTGGATAGCACATTTTCTAAGTAATTTAAACTTTAATTAACCAAAACTCAACTAATTTTAAACTTTAGGTAACCATGTTTTTGAATACTCAAATTTCATGAAAAATCACACAAAAGCAAACTAGCTGACTATTTTAAAGTAAAATATCAATTATAACTGTATATCACTTGCTTTCATGGAGGTATTTCAAATCATTAGGGACGATTAGGTAGTCTTTTAGTAAATCTATTTCTAGACATCTGTTTGTATTCTATAGTTTTTCTGTTAAGCATTTTTTAAGAAATCTCTTCTGGGGCTTTTGTATCTCTCTAGTAGTTAGGACTAATGTAGTCTAACTAAAATACACATGCGTGTTTGCTCTGTGATGTTTAAACTTATCTGTTTTGTTTGTTTTTCATTTCAGGAAGCAGAAGTGCAAGCAAAGCAGCAAGCATGAACCTTAAGCATTGTGCTTTAAGCATCCTGATAAATGAGTCTCCACTGCTTTTATAAAATAGCGGAATTAGCTTTGCTTCAAAATAAATAGGCTTAATGTTGAAATAATAGATTAATGGATGTTTTCACATGCAAACATTCAAAATGAGTACAAAATTAAAATTTGAGCATTATGGTGAGGAGAATGGGATATTAACATAAAATTATATTAATAAGTAGACATCATAGACATAGTGTTGTTACCTGCCAAAACATCCTGTGTACACCAATGATTTTTACAAAGAAAACACTCTTCCCTCTTTTTATTGCCATTTTTATGGCAGCTTAAGTGTATCTCTGGCTCTGTGTTAAAAGGCGGAGAGGGGAGAGAAAAATAACCTGTCTCTTACTCCTACGTTGCCTCATTAATTTTGGTGAACAACAATATGTACCTTTTTGATGCTATATTATTGTGATTAAAAAGTACTTGCAGGTAATGTTTATGATATGTTAAACGTTGTAATTTCCTATGGTAATTATAACATTCCCATTCTTTTGTAGATGCAACTTTTACGTATTGAACCACAGATTTTCCAAGCTTCTAAATGTAGCCTTTATTGCATATTGCAGTGATCAGAATAGCTATCTTTCTACACATAAAAAAACAATAGATTCATTCATGGGCAAGTTCCTTGTTTAACAGCTATGATGGAACGATATTTCCAAGTTGATTGTCTCAGTGAAATATGCATATGTATATCATGGAAGTGAGTTGCCGAGTAAGCTTAAAACGGCATTCTCTAGCAAAGAGATTAGATTTTTAAATAACTCATAAAATAGGTTGGCGATTATTTCCCAAGATTGATTTCCCTTGAGTTTTTGCTAAAACAAACCTTAGTAGTTTTGCCCCTTTAGAAAAACTTGCAATCGTAAATGCTATTATTCCTAAGATATCTTACCTTCTTATTTCAGTTTAGCCATGTATTGTTTGAGTATATTAGTCTAAGCAGTGAGAATCTTTTCTATGCTTCTATTCCAGCAAAAAGTAGAAGTATCAAATAAAAAGGGCAACTTTTAAAATATTAAGTCTGAAGACTTCTAAATGGACAGGAAACATGGTCTAAATAACGAACACAGAAGATTTGTATAGTACTTTAGTTTCACACTACTTTATTACTAAAAGCAAACACCTCTTCCTTTAAACTACTTTTTCATATATATTGTCTGCTAGTCTTACTTTTTGCCAAAATCAACGTATAATGAAGAGATGGCTTTGTTTCATGAGATTCAAACTTGATGTTATGCTTTAAAATAAACTCAGTACTTTTAGAAACGTAACATATGTGTTCCTGGAGTTTATATAATAGTAATTTTAGAAGAGTAGTATCTTTTTTTAGAGGGTTGGGAATACAAAAGAGAAAATAATAGAAAGAAAACAATTTGACTGCAATTCATGTTTTTTGTTTTCTAGGTTTTGTTTTTAGGGCTTTGAATCTCACAATACATATGGGATCAAATGAACTATTTTATTGTTATGTTTACAAAAAATATAAAGAACTCTAGAGAAAACAGGGTGCTTTGTAATACACTCTGGAAAATGCAAAAAAAAAGCATTTTTAGTCAATATTTTCTTTTGAGTTTTATTGAATGTTGCTGATACTTCTAATATTCTATGTGATCATTTTAACTTTTATTTTAATATCAAATAAGTTAACAGTGTCAAAACAGGCATTCTTTAAAAATAGATTTTTTTTGCAAAGTTTATATAACTTAAAATTAACATATATGTATATTTAAAGTAAAAGGTTGAATTAAGTCTTCCTAAATTGAAATATTTTATTTTGTCAGCTGACAAATATGTTTTTTAGATGCAAAAAAGCAAGTGAAATTCTGAATATTAAGATGAGTTTTATTTTAAAAAATTTTCACAATATTTGTCTGGAGAATATAATCTTTGCTACTTGTTGTATTACATTCAGCATGTTTCTCTTTGTAAATCAGACATGCTCATTTGTCATGTTCAGTTTTTTAGCTGGTTTGTTCTTGGGAATATTTGACCCTAAGGAAGATTTTCATTTTCACCAAACAATGCAAATTAGATGTTGATTGCATTGTTAAATGTCAACACTTTTTGGGAATCTGAATGTAGGGGTAAACAGAATTTTAAAATACAAGTTGTTAATTGCTTGCTTGGGAAAGTTTAAATACAGAAAATTTTGGTGAAATCAGATTTCATCACACGTATTCCATTCATTCAGCAAAAGGAAAAAGGAGGATTCACATGGATTTTATTACCCAGATAGGGATGCTGAAAATATTGAAAAGTTGACATTGATCTAATATTTTTAATGTAAAATACATATGTTTTTTCTTTTGAAGAATTCCAACAAAACTGATTAAGAAACATTCACATTTGATTAATTTGAACCTTCTAGTCTTCTGCTCCCACCCATCACTCTTCACCTGTATCTATTATCACTTTCCTTTATTTAACAAACACAATTTTGAAATCCTTTGTAAAGAGTACTGTAATGTTACTATAATAATTATTTTCACACAATTGTCTTTTTAACATCTTTACTGAGATACGATTCACATACCATAAACTTTGCTCATTTAAAGAGTATAATGCAGTATTTAGTATATTCACAGAATTGTGCAACCATCACTACAATTTAAGTTTAGAATGTTTCATCATCCAGCAAATAAACTCTACCCAATAACAGTGACCCTCTATCCTCCACTCCATTGGCACTATACAATCACCAACTTACTGTCTGTTTCTATGGATTTACCTATTCTAGACATTTTATATAACTAGAATCACACAATATGTGGTCTTTTGTGGTTGGTGTCTTCTAGATACCACATTTTTGAGTTTTATCCATGTTATAGTATGCATTAGTACTTCATATGTTTTATTGAATAACATTCCATTGTATGGATGAAATCATATTGCATTTGCCCATTAATCAGTTGATGGACATTTGGGTGATTTCCATTTTTTGGCTGTTATGCATAATACTGCTATGAACATCTGTGTACAATTTTTTTTGTTTGAACACCTGTTTTTATTTCTTTTGGATATATATGTAAAAGAAAGTTATATGATTATTCTGTGTTTAACAATTTGAGGAACTGTGAGACTTTTCCAAGATGGTTTCACTATTTTAGATTCCCACCAGCAGTGTGTGAGTATTGTTCTGATTTCTCCAAATTCTGGCCAATGCTTGTTGTTATATATCTTTTTGATTACAGCCATTCTAGTGGCTATAAAGTATCTCATTGTAGTTGTGACTTATATTTCTCTGACGGCTAAATATGTTGAGCATCTCTTTATGTGATTATGGCTACGTATATATCTTCTTTAGAGAAATGTCTTTTCAGATACTGTGTCCATCTTTATATTGGATTATTTGTATTTTTATTGTTCAATTTTAACAGTTCCTTATATATTCTGATTACAAGTCTGTTATTATATATGTGGTTTGAAAATATGTTTTACCATCATATGGGTTTTTTATTTTCTTGAGGGTATGCTTTGAAGTACGAAAATTTTAAATTTTGACAAATTCATCTATTTTTTATTTTTTTGCTTATATTTTTCTTTTGCTGTCTTCTTTTTGCAGAGTAAACATTGCCTAATCCAAGGTGATAAAGGTTTACCTATGTGTTTTCGTTTAATAGTTTTACTTTGTGCACTTATGTTTGTTATCTACTTTGAGTTACTTTTTGTATATGATATGGGTTAGGAATTTAAGTTCACTCAGTGTCCAAGCATTATTTGCTGAAATGACCATTCTTTCCCCATTAAATTTTCCTAGCACCTTTGTCAAATATAAGATAATTGTAAATATGAAGTTATATATTTGTTAATTTAATGATTTTCACAAATTATAATTGTATACAACTAGAAGTACAGAGTGATGCTATTATCTATAACGTACATTATATATGTATATATACACAGGGTGAAATGATTGAATCAAACTAAATATATCCATAACCTTACTTTCTTCCTACTGTCTAGATGCAGCTTTTTACTATTCCACCTTACCCAGCCTCTGGTAACCACCATTGTTTTAGATTCCACATATAAGTGAGACAATGTGGTATTTGCATTCCTACATCTGGCTTATTTCACTTAGCATAATGTCCTCCACATTCATCCATGTTATCGCAAATACAGAATCTTCTTCTTTTATAAGGCTGAATAGTACTCCACTGTATACGTGTGTGTGTGTGTGTGTGTGTGTGTGTGTGTGTGTGTGTGTATTATACACACGTATGCAGTGGAGTACTATTCAGCCTTATAAATATATATATGTTATATATATATTACATTTTCTTTATCCATTCATCCATTGATGGACACTTAGACTGATTCTATAACTTGTCTATTTTAAATAATGCTGCATATAAAGGAATATTTCTGGGCATTCAGTTCTGTTTCAATGGTCTGTATGTCAGTGTACTATATGTATACCTTTGCCAGTTCCACACAGTTTTGATTTTTGTAGCTGTGTATTACATTTTGAAATTTGGAGGTGTTAGTCCTCTAATTTTGTTCTTCCTTTTTGAATTCTTTTCTCTGTTTGGCGTTTTTATATGACTCATAGGATCAGCCTGTCAATATCTGCAAAAAAAACCTAGCTGGGATTTTGATAGGAATTCTGTTGAATCTTTAGTTGGATATGGGAAGCAGTGTCATAGTTACAATATTAACTATTTTAATTCGTAAGCATGGGATGCCTTTTCATTTAATTGCAATTTTTTAGTTTCTTTCAGCAATGATTTTTAGTTTGCAGAGTTTATACTTCACCATTTTTTGTTAAATGTATTTCTAAATATTTATTGTTTTTAATGCTATTATAAGTAGAATTGCTTTCTTAATATTAATTTTGGTTTGTTCATATCTCTCCAGTGTACATAAAGACACATGATCACTGTAGTTACATGATTTTTGTATTTTCATTTTGTAACTTGCAACATTGTTGAATTGGTTTATTGTTTCTCATAGCTTTTCTTGTGGATTCTTTAAGATTTTTATATATTAACACAAAATCCTGTCATCTGCAAGGTAAGAAACTTTTACTTCCTTTCTGATCTGGATATGTTGTATTTCTTACCTGATTGGCCTGGTTAAAACCTCGATTACAATGTTGAAAATAAGTTTCGAGAGCATAAATCCTTGTCTTGATCTTGATTTATTTATTTACTTCTGTCAATCTTTAGCCATAAGTGAAATATTAGTTTGTTATATATTTTTTCCACATTTATTAAGTTGGTTTTACTTAAAATCTTTCTTTTTTTTTTAACTCTTAAAGTAGGTTCAGGGGCTACATGTATTTTACCCATTTGTTACATGGGTAAAATATGTGTTAATGGGGTTTGCTGAAGGAATTATCCTGTCACTCAGGGAGTGAGTATAGTACACAATAATTAGATTTTTAACTATAACCTCTCCTAGTGGTCCTCAGGGTCTGTTGTTCTTATCTTTGTTTCCTTGTATACTCCATGTTTAGCTCCCACTTATAAGTAAGAACATGTGATATTTGTTTTTTTGTTCTTGTGTTAAGTGGCTTAGGACGATGGCCTCAAGCTGCATCCATGTTTCTGCAACGGACATGATTTTATTATTATTATGACTGTGTAGCATTCCAGGGTGTATATGTACCACATTTTCTTAAATCCAGGCCACTGTTGAAGGGCATCTAGGTCAATTTCATATCTTTACTACAGTTAATAATGCTGCAATGAACATACAAGTACATTTATCTTTTTTGTAGAATGATATATTTTCTTTTAGGTGTATATCTAGTAATGGGATTGCTGGTTCGAATACTAGTTCTCTTTTAAGTTTAAGAAATCTCAAAATGGCTTTCCATCGTGGCTGAATTAATTTACATTCCCACCAACAGTATATAAGCATTTCCTTTTCACTGCAACCTAGCCAGCATCTGTTATTTTTAGACTTTTTAATAATGGCCACACTGACTGGTGTGAGATAGTATCTCACTGTGGTTTTGATTTGCAAATCTTTGATGATTAGTGATGTTGTGCCTGTTTTCATGTATTTCATAGCTGCTTTAAATAATCTTCTTTTGGAAAGTGTCTGCTCATGTCCTTTGATCATTTTTTAATGGGGCTATTTCGTTTTTGCTTCTTGATTTGCTTCAGTTCCTTATAAATTCTGGATATTAGACCTTTGTCAGATGCATAGTTTGCAAATATTTTCTTTTTTTGTAGTCTGTTTACTTTGTTGATAGTTTCTTTTGCTGTGCAGAAGATCGTTAGTTAAATTATGTCTGACTTGTCAATTTTTGTTTTTGTTACAGTAGCTTTTGGGACTTAGTCATAAAATCTTTGCCAAGGGCAGTGTTGAGAAAAGTATTTCCTAGGTGTTCATCTAGGATTTTTATAGGTTGAGGTCTTATGTTTAAATCTTTAATCCAGCTTGAGTTGATTTTTGTTTATGGTTAAAGAAAGGTGACCAATTTCAATCTTCTGCATATCATTAGCCAGTCATCCCAGCACAGTTTATTGTATAGGAATTCCTTTCCCTATTACTTGTCATTGTCAACTTTGTCAAAGATCAGATGGTTGTAAGTGTGCAGCTTTATTTCTTGGTTCTCTCTCCTGTTCCATTAGTCCACGGATGTGCTTTTGTACCAGTAGTATGCCTCTTTGGTTAGTTTAACCTTGTAGTGTAGTTTCAAGTTGGTATGATGCTTCTGGCTTTGTTCTTTTTGCTTAGGATTGCTTTGGCTATTCAGGCTCTCTTTTGGTTCTGTATGAATTTTGAAATTGCTTTCTATACTTCTGTGAATAATGGCATTGGTAGTTTGATAAGAATAGCATTGAATATATTGATGGCTTTGGGCAGTGTGGCCATTTAAATTGTATTAATTCTTCCAATACACGGGCATGGAATATTTTTTTCAAATTGTTCCTTGTTGTCTGTATTTCTTTGAGCACTGTTTTGTAGTACTCACTGTAGAGATCTTTCATATTCTTGTTTGGATGTATTCCCAGATATTTTATTCTTTTGTGGCTATTGTAAATGGGATTGCATCATCGATCTGGCTCTCAACTTGAATGTTATTGTCATATAGAAATGCTGTTGACTTTTGTATCTTAATTTTGTATCCTGAAACTTAACTGAAATAATTTTTCAGTTCTAGGAGGCTTGTGGCAGAGTCTTTAGCATTTTCTAGCAATAGAATATCATCTAAAAGAGAGACAGTGTCAACTCCTCTTTTTCTGTTTGGGTGCATTTTATTTCTTTCTCTTGCCTAATTGCTCTGGCTACAACTTTCAGTACTGTGTTAAGCAGGAGTGGTGATAGTAGGCATTCTTACCAGATCTCAAGGAGAATGCTTCCAGCTTTTGCCCATTCAGTATGATGTTGGCTGTGGGTTTTTCATGGATGGCTTTGATTAGTTTGATGTATGTGCTTTCAGTGTCTAATTTGTTTAGGGTTTTTAATGTGAAGGGATGTTGCATTTTATCAAAAGCCTTTTATGCATCTATTGAGATGGTTATGTGGCTTTGTTTTTAGCTCTATTTTGTGGTGAATCACATTTATTGATTTGCATGTGTTGAATAAACCTTGCATCCCAGGAGTGAAACCTATTTAATCATGAGGAATTAATTTTTTGTTGTGGTTCTCAACTTGGTTTGCTAGTGTTTTGTTGAGAATTGTTGTGTGTATGCCCGTTAGGGTATTGGCCTGAAGTATCCTTGTATCATTGTGTCTCTGCAAGGTTTTGATATCTTAATGGTGCTGGCTTCATAGAATGTGTTAGGGGGGTGCCACTCCTCCTTGATTTTTGGAACAATTTCAGTAGAACTGGTACTAGCTCTTCTTGGCACATTTGGTCAAATTCAAGTTGTAAATCCACCTGATCTAGGGCTTTGCTGTTTGCTTGATAGGTGTTTTTATTACTGATTCAGTTTCAGAACTCATTATTGGTCTATTCGGGGTATCAGTTTCTTCATGGTTCAATGTTGGGAGGCTGTTTCCAGAAACTTATCCACTTCTTCTAGGTTTTCTAGTTTATGTGCATGGAGGTGTTTGTTTTAGTGTCTAGTTTTTTTCGTATTTTTGTGGGGTTAGTTGTAATGTCACTTTTTTCAATTCTTATTGAACTTATTTTTACCTTCTCTAATTTTTTTCTTTGTTAATTGAGTTAGCAGACTATCAATCTTGTGCATTCTTTGAAAGAAAAAACTTTTGCTTTAGCTGATCTTTGTATGAATTTTTCATCTCAGTTTTATTTGGTTTTCCTCTGATTTGGGTTATGTATTTCTCCTGCTAGCTTTGGGGTTGGTTTGCTCTTGTTTTTCTAGTCCCTCCAAGTTTGATGGTAGGTGGATACTTTGAGATCTTTCTAACATTTTGAGGTAGGTGTTTAGTGCTATAAACTTACCTCTTAACACTGCTGTAGGTGTGTCCCAACAATTCTAGTATATTGTGACACTTTTTTCATTAGTTTCAAATAATTTATTGATTTCTGTATTAATTTTATTAGTTACCCAATGTCATTTATAAGCAAATTGTTTAATTCCATGTAATTGTATGCTTTTGAGAGATCTTCTTAGTATTGATTTCTACTATTGTTATACTTTTATCTTTGAATGTGGATGATATGGTTTGTTTTTCGTTGCTGTTGTTAATTTGTTGGCACTTGTATTATGGTCAAGTGTGTGGTCAATCTTAGAGCATGTTCTGCATGCAGATCAGAAGAATGTGCATTCTGCTCTTATTTGGTGGCGTACTCTGCAGATGTCTATTATATCCAATTGTTCAAGTGTTGAGTTTAAATCCAAAATATATTTATTAGTTTTCTACTTTGATGGTCTAACATTGTCAGTGGAGTATTGATGTCTCCTAATATTATTGTATCATAATCTATGTCTCTTCATAGGTCTGTATGTACCTGTTTTATGAATCTAGTGTTCCAAATTTGAGTGTATATATATTTAGGATAGTTAAGTTTTCTTGTTGAATTGAACCCTTTTTCATTATGTAACGACTTTATTTGTCCTTTTAAATTATTGTTGGTTTAAAGTCTGTTTTATCTGATATAAGAATAGCAACGCCTGCTCTTTGTTTTCCGTTTGTATGACAGATATTTCCCTATCCCTTTACCGTGGGTCTATAGATATCACTGCATATAAGATGGGTCTCTTGAAGACTGCAGACAGTTGAGTCTTGCTTCTTTATCCACCTTGCCACTCTCTGCCTTCTAAGTGGGGACATTTAACCTGTTTATATCAAGGTTAGTATTAATATGTGAGTATATATTCCTGTCATCATGTTTTTAGCTGGTTGCTATGTAGACTTGATTATGTAGATGCTTTATAGTGTCTGTGGCATATGTATTTAAGTGTGTTTTTGTGATGGTAGGTATCTTTCTTTTATTTCCAAATTTAGCACTCACTTAAGGACCCCTTGTCAGGCAGATCTAGTGGTAACAAATTCCCTTTGCATTTGCTTCTCAGAAAAGGATTTTATTTCTCCTTCACATATGAAACTTCGTTTTGTAGGCTATGAAATTATTCATTGTAATTTTATTACCAGAAGTTCAGTATGTTCCTTCTTAAGATGCCTAGGTCGGTCATCTTTCAACTCTTGCATTATTTTACTGTTTTTCTTGTTTGGTTTCAACCCTCTGTGTCTCTTTGAGCTTTGCTGCCATCCAGAGGCTGAATGCTATGTTTGACATTTAAAGCATTTCAATCTGGTAAGAACCACTGTTGGGGGAGCTAGTGTGAGCATTTGGAGGTAAGACAGCACTCTCACTTTTGGAGATGCCAGAGTTTTTGTGCTGGTTCTTTGTCATCTGCGAAAGCTAATGTTCATTTATTCTTTGAAATTTCTGTCTTTTGGATGGGGCTTTTTGTTTTTATAGTCTTAATTTTTCCTGAGTGTTTGTGGTGCAAGTTATGCATGGTCATTGGCTTCATTTCTGGATGCTTTCAGAGGGCCAAGTCTCACCTTGTCACACTTGGACTTCATGCTTTTGCCCTGGGGGGACTGGTACTGAGCCTGTAGTCTTGTTATCTGGCCCCTTGAGACTGAGCAGCAGCTATGCTAGCGGGGCTGAGTGGCTCCCAAGCTGCTGGTGAAAGCTTTCTGTTGGGGTCAGTAAGTGAAAGTACTCTATCAGGTCAGGTCAGTGGGAGTTGGTTGGTAAAAGCACTATGTCAGGGCACTGGGGGCAATAGTCAAAAGCACTCCCTCAGCATAGCAGAGAGCAACTGGCTGAAGTGCTCCTGTGGAGCAGTGGTGGGGTAGGGACACTGGAGCAAGAACTCTGGTAGGATGAGGGAGGGGCCATCAGTGAAAGCAGTCTGGTAGTTGTCACCTGCAAAAGCCCTCGGGTTGAGCAGTGGTGGCTTCATAGTGTGCCCGCTCCCACAGTGAAGTGGACAGGGGCCACTTAGATCAGACTTGCCCTTGTACAATGGGAAAGACAGCCCTGCTTTCTTCAGGCCCTGCAGTTAACACAGGTGAGAGCCATCTAGAGGACTATGGAGAGCATTGAGGAATGGGCACCTGTGGCCATGTTCCTTTGCAGCTACCCCTCTGAGAACTCCCTGGGCTCATCTGTTTCAACTCTCTGAGCAGTTCCTCCCATCAGTTTATATGTCCATAGGGGTCATGGGATCTCCTCTAGCTAAGATCTTGGAGATCTGTGGTGAAAGTGGGTTACTCCACAGTTAGTTCATTCACCCCCTACCATAGGAGCCATTTAGGGCCAGGAATGAGTCCCAGTGGTTGGCAGCTTAGTACAGGGTTCCAAGCTTCCTCTCTCCTCAGCCCCAGTTTCTATATTTTCTCTCTGTTCACTCTCAGAGTATTTTCTGAGAGGACTTGTCTGGCGTATGCTGTTATACTCTATATTCTGGTCTCTCTCAGTGGGAGAAGCTCATCTTGGCTGTGTCTAGTTGAGCATCTTGTCACAGTCTTTTGGGGTTTTTTATCAGGTTTAGGAAGTTTCATTCAATTTCTAGTTTGTTGACTGCTTATCATGAAAAAGTGTTGGATTTTGTCAAACGTTTTTTTCTGCAATTATTGAGATGTTTTCTTTATATTACATTTAGTATATCATTATATTGTTATATTAATATATTTAGCATATCTTATTACATTAGTATATGACATTAATTGATTTTCATATGTTGAACCAACTTTGAATTTCTGAACACTTGGCCATGGTGCATAATCTCTTTTATATATTGCTGGATTTTGGTTTACTAGTACATTTTTATCAGGATTTTTGCATGTTTATTCATAAAGGGATATTGGTCTGTCATTTTGTATATCATGGTATATTTTTATAGTTTTGCTATCAGGTTAATACTGGCTTCAAAGAATATATTGTAATGCTTGTTCTCCTTTCAATCTTTTGGAAGAATTTTTGAAGTTTAGGTGTTAATTTTTCTTTAAATATCTGGTTGCTTTTACCAGTAAAGCCATCTGAACCTGGACTTTACTATGTGGGATGTCATTGGATTACTAATTCAATATTTTTACTTGTTACATACCTTTTTAAGTATTCTATTTCTTTTAACTCAGTTTTGATAGATTTTTCCGTTTTTCAACTATAGTAGTTCATACAATTCCCTTACAATCCTACTCATTTCTCTATAAGCAGTAGTGCTGTCCTGCTTTTTCATTACAGCTTTTAGTAATTTTAGTATTCTCTCTATTTTTGGTGATCAGTCTAGCTAAAGGATTGTCATTTTTGTTTACCCTTCAAAGAACCAAGTTTGGGTTTCGTTGATTTTGTCTATTGTTTTTCTATTTTCTATTTTATGGATTTATCCTCTAATCGTTAGCTTGCTTTTGTTTAATTTGTTCATTTTATTCCAGTTTCTCATTAAAATGGGAGTGAATGTATCGATCTGAAAAATTTATTATATTAAAATATTACACATATATATTTTCTTCCAGGCACTTTTTAAACTACAGTCTATGAGTTTTGTTATATTGTGGGTTTTTTTCTTTTATATAAATGTCTTTTCTCATTTTTTATTCTTTTCTTTAATCCACTGATTAGAAATGTTTTTATTTTTTATTTATATTTTTAATTTTTTAAATTATTATGATTGGTTTCCATAGGTTATTGGGGAACAGGTGGTATTTGGTTACCTGAGTACGTTATTTAGTGATTTGTGAGATTTTGGTGCACCCATCACCTGAGCAGTATACACTGCACCCAATTGGTGGTCTTTTGTGTCTCACCCACTTCCCGCCCCTTTCTCCCTGAGTCCCCCAAATCCATTGTGTCATTCTTATGCCTTTGTATCCTGATAGCTTAGTTCCCACTTAAAAGTGAAAATATATAGTTTTTTTTTTCATTCCTGAGTTACTTCACTTAGAATAATAGTCTCCATGTCATCCAGGTTGCTACGAATGCCATGAATTCATTCCTTTTTATGGCTGAATAGTATTTCATTGTATATGTGTGTATATGTGTAATAGTTTTTCATTGCATATGTGTGTATACATATATATATACTGTAGTTTCTTTATCCACTCATTGATTGATGGGCATAGGGTTGGTTCCACATTTTTGTCATTGCCAATTGTGCTTTATAAACATGTGTGTGCAAGTATCTTTTTCATATAATGACTTATTTTCTCTGGGTAGATACCCAGTAGTGGGATTGCTGGATCAAATGGTAGTTCTACTTTTAGTTCTTTAGGGAATTTCCACACTGTTTTCTATAGTGACTATACTAGTTTACAAAGGCATTCCCGATCACCGCATCCATGCCAACATCTATGGTTTTTTTGATTTTTTGAGGATGGCCATTCTTGCAGGAATTAGGAAGTATCGCATTGTGGTTTTGATTTGCATTTCCCTGATTATTGGTGATGTTGAGCTTTTTTTATATGTTTGTTGGGCATTTGTATATCTTCTTTTGAGAACTGTCTATTCATGTCCTTAGCCCACTTTTTGATGGAATCATTTGGTTTGTTTTTTTTTTCTGATTTTGTTTTTTTAGTTTGCTGTGCATTCTGGATATTAGTCATTTTTCAGATGTATAGATTGTGCAGATTTTCTTAACTCTGGGTTGTCTGTTTACTCTGCTGACTGTTCCTTTTGCCATACAAAAGCTCTTTGGTTTAGAAGTCCCAGCAATTTATGTTTGTTTTTATTGCATTTGCTTTTGGGTTATTGGTCATGAAATCCTTGCCTAAGCCAATGTCTAGAAGGGTTTTTCCAATGTTATCTTCCAGAATTTTTATAATTTATGGTGTTAGAGTTAAGTCCTTGATCCACCTTGAGTTGATTTTATTTTTATAATATGAGAGATGAGGATCCAGTTGTATTCTCCTACATGTGGCTAGCTAATTATCCCAGCACCATTTGTTGAAAAGGGTGTTCGTTTCCTACTTTACGTTTTTGTTTGCTCTGTCAAAGATAAGTTGGCTGTAAGTATTTGGGTTTATTTCTGGGTTTTCTATTCTGTTTCATTGCTCTATGTACCCATTTTTATACCAGTTCCATGCTATTTTTGTGACTATGGCTTTATAGTATAGTTTGAAATCAGGTTATCTGATGCCTCCAGACTTTTTCTTTTTGCTTAGCTCTTCTTTGGCTATATGGGTCCATTTGCGGTTCCATACAAATTTTATGATTGGGTTTTTTTTTTTTTAATTCTGTGAAGAATGAGGGTGGTATTTTGATGGGGATTGTGATGAATTTGTAGATTGCTTTTGGCAGTATGGTCATTTTCACAATATTGATCTACCCATCCATGAGCATGGAATGTGTTTTCATTTGTTTGTGTCATATCTGATTTTTTTCAGCAGTCTTTCATAGTTTTTCTTGTAGAGGTCTTTCATCTCCTTGGTTAGGTATATTCCTGAGTATTTTATTTTAATTTTTTGCAGCTATTATAAAGGAGGTTGAGTTCTTGATTTTATTCTCAGCTTGGCTGCTGTTGGTGTATATAGGAACTACTGACGTATGTACATCAATTTTGTACCCAGAAACTTTGCTGAATTTTTTAAATCAGTTCTAGGAACTTTCTGGAGGAGTCTTTAGGGTTTTCTAGGTAAACAATCATACAATCAGCAAACAGCAATAGTTTGACTTCCTCTTTACTGATTTGGATGCCTTTTATTTCTTCTTCTTGTCTGATTGCTCTGGCTAGGACTTCTAGTACTATCTTGAAGAGAGTGGTGAGAGTGAATATCCTTGTTTTGTTCCAGTTTTCAGAGGGAATGCTTTCAACTTCTCCCCATTCAGTATTATGTTGGCTGTGAGTTTGTCCTAGATGACTTTTATTACATTGATGTATGTCCCTTGTATGCCAATTTTGCTGAGAATTTTAATCATAAAGAGATGCTGGATTTTGTTGAATGTTTTTCTTTGCATCTGTTGAGATGATCATGTGATTTTTGTTTTTTTTGTTTATGTGGGGCATCACATTTATTGACTTGTGTATGTTAAACTGTCCCTGCATCTCTGGTATGAAATCTACATGATCGTGGTGGATTAATTTTTTAGATGTTATTGGATTCGGTTACTGAGTTTTTTTTCTTTAGGACTTTAGCATCTACGTTCATCAGGAATATTGGTCTGCAGTTTTGTTGTTGTTGTTGTTATGTCTTTTTCTGATTTTTGTATTAGGGTGATAATGACTTCATAGAATGATTTAGGAAGGGTTCTCTCTCTATCCTGGGGGAATAGTGTCAATAGGATTGGTACCAGCTCTTCAAATGTCTGGTAGAATTCTGCTGTGAATCTTTCTGGTCCTGGCCTTTTGTTGTTGCTAATTTTTAAAATATCATTTCTATTATGTTGCTTGTTATCGGTATTTTTGGAGTGTCTTTTTTCTTCCCGATTTAAGCTAGGAATGTTGTGCCTTTCCAGCAATTTTTCCATCTCCTCTAAGTTTTCTAGTTTATGTGCATAAAGATGTCCATATTAGCCTTGAATGAACTTTGGTGTTTCTTTGGTGTTATTTGTAATATCTCCTGTTTCATTTCTAATTATGCTTATTTGGATTTTCATTTACATTCAATATTAGTATGAGATGAGAGGACCGTTCCATTTGTTGTGCTATTTTGTAGCCTGTATACCTTGGTTTTTAATTTTTATTTTTTTGTTTTAAATTGTATTTCTGTTTTACAGGTTCTGTGAAATTTATGCTTTAAAAAGGGTCTGTTTTGATGTGTTTCCAGCATTTGTTTCAAGATTTAAAGCTCCTCTTTAGCAGTTCTTAATAGTGCTGGCTTGTTAATGGCAAATTCTCTGAGCATTTGTTTACCTGAAAAAACAGTTTTTTTCTTTCATTTATGAAGCTTAGTTTTGCTGGATACAAAATACTTGTGTGATAATTGTTTTGTTTAAGGAGGCTGAAGATAGGGCCCTAATTCCTTCTAGCTTGTAGGGTTTCTGCTGAGAAATCTGCTATTAATCTGATAGGTTTTTCTTTATAGGTTACCAGGTGGTTTTGCCTGATAGCTCTAAATATTCTTTCTTTCATCTTATCTTTAGATATCCTGATGACAATGTGCCTAGGTGATTATATTTTTGCGATGAATTTCCCAGGTGTTTCTTTAGCTTCTTGTATTGGGATGTCTAGGTTTCTAGCAAGGCTAGGGAAGTGCTGGCATTTGTCCCACAGACCCCAGTGGCACAATGGGTGAATAAATGCACTCACACACAGAATACAGAGAACCAGTGGGCTGAGGGGTCATGAGCCTCTCACAGAGAGGGGTCGCAGCTGCACGACACTCACCAGCTCATCCCTTTCTCATTTATTCAGTATAGATTTAATAACAGAGGCTGTAAGTCAACACACTTGAAGAGAAAGATTAAAGGCTAGGTTCCAATGCCCAAAGCCAACACCATTAGTTGATAATATCCCTGGTTAACCTTTCCCTAAGAGGACCATCTGGCTCAAAGGTTAGTATAAGACCACATGAGTAAAACAAATTAGTTAGGTAAGCTACCCCACATACCCTAGCTATTTGTGTTACTTATTAACAAAATTAAAGGGAATTTAGGCTGCCTTCAGCCAAAACTTCCACTCAAACTATGAAAAAACCTTTAGGCTTTCCAAAAGGGTTTGAGACTATATACTATAAACTTTCTCTACTATTTTTCCCTTAATGTTTTTGCCACCATCCTGAGTGAATTCCTACAGGGGAAGTTTTTCTTGATTATTCCCCCAAATTAGATTTCTCTTCCTTTTTCAGGAATGCCAAATTTTTCTTAGATTTGATCATTTAAGTTAATCCCAGACTTCTTGGAGACTTTCTTCATATTTTCCTCTTATTATTATTTTTTGTTTTTTGGATTTGGTTAATACAACGGACCTTGTCTTTGACCTCTGAAGGTCTTTCTTCTGCTTGTTCGATTCTATTGCTGAGACTTCCCAGAGGATTTTGCATTTCTATAAGTGTGTGCATTGTTTCATCGTATGCTGATTTTTAATTTATGCTATCTATTTCATTGAATATTTCTCCCTTCACTTTTTGTATTTTTTTTTTTATTGTTGTTTCCTTTGATTGGGCTTCACCTTTTTCTGGTGCCTCCCCTGATTAGCTTAATAACTAACCTTCTGAATTATTTTTCAGGTAAATCAGGGATCTGTGGTTTGGATCCATTGCTGGTGAACTAGTTTGATTTTTTGGTGGTGTTTAAGACCTTGTTTAGTCATATTTCCAGAATTGGTATTTTGGTTCCTTCTCATTTGGGTAGGCTCTGTCAGAGGGAAGGTCTAGGCCTCCAGGTTATTGTTCACATTCTTTTGTCCTACAGAGTATTCCCTTGATTTACTACTCTCCCCCGTTTTCCAAGGGATGTGGCTTTCTGGGAGCCGAGCTGTAGTGATTGTTATCTGTTTTCTGGATCTAGCCACTCAGCAAGTCTACCAGGCTCTGGGCTGGTACTAGGGGTTGTCAGCACAGAGTCTTGTGATGTGAACTCTCTGTCAGTCTCCGCCCTGGGAACCAGCACCTGCTCCAGTGGAGATGGCAGGGGGTTAAGATGGACTCTGTGAGGGTTGTTGGCTTTGGTTGCTTAATGCATTATTTTTGCGCTGTTTGGTCTCTTGCTGGAAGGTGGCACTTTCAAGAGAGCATCAGCTGTAGTAGTATGGGGAGGAACAGGTGATGGGTAGGGCCCTAGAACTCCTAAGGGTATATGCCTTTTGTCTTCAGTTACCAGGGTGGTTAAGAAATTACCATTAGATGAGGACAGGGCTAAGCATGTCTGAGCTGAGACTCTTCTTGGGCAGGTCTTGCTGTGGCTGTTGTGGTGAATAGGGGTAAAGTTTCCAGGTCAATGGAGTTATGTTCCTAGGAGGATTACGGCTGGCTTTACTGTGTCATGAAGGTTGTCAGGGAAGTAGGGGTACAGCTTGCCTTTACTGTGTCATGCAGATTGTCAGGGAAGAGGGGGGAAAGCTATCAGTCACAGGCCTCACCCAGCTCCCACTCAATCCAATGAGCCAGTCTCACTCTCACCGTGCACCCCCCCAACAACACTGAGTCTGTTTCCAGGCAGTGAGTGAGCAGGGCTGTGAACTTGCCCCAGGCTACCTGCCTCCCAATGGTGAAAGAAATTAAGGCTTTCCTTCTGCCTGTGGAGTCTGCACACCAGATTCACATTCTTGCCTGAGTTCTGGCCAGGAGACTTCTCGATCAGTTCAAATTGTTAACAATGTTCAGCTGGAGGTTTCCTTCTCCGTGTGCCCTTTTCCCAGTGCCTCTGACTGCCCTTCCCAAGAACCCCTGCGAGGCAGGCCAGAAATGGCTTGCTAGGGGAACCAAGTGAGCCCACAGATGTTTTCCCACTGCGTTCTCTACCCTGTATTTCTCTCCGCTCTCTAAATTGACTTAGCTCCAGGTAAGGTCAAAATCTCCATAACATAGACCTTCAGGTTTTCCAGTATTTGGGGTGTCTCCCAACTCCCCACAGGTACAATCTTGCTTTCTTCAGAGGGTCTGTGGATTCTCTTGCCTTTCCCTAATGTATTTTTCGTTGTTCTGGAACAAAGTTTGTGCTATGCAAGCCTCCACACACTGCTCTGTCTGAGTGGGAGCTGCAGTCTAGTCCTGCCTCCCGTCTACCATGAGTATCCAGGAATGTGTTTTTAAATTTCTACCTTTTGTGAATTTTTAAATTTCGACCTATTCTTGTCTTCTAATTTCATTGTGGTTGGATAGCATATTTCATATGAATCCGGTCTGTTTATATTTATTCATGCTTGTTTTGTTGCCTAATAAATGATCTACCACACAGAATATTTTGTGTACACTTGAGAAGAATGAGTACTCCGATGGTTGCTGGAGCATTCTAAAGATGACTAATTGAAAGTGGGATACTGAAATTGTTAACTATTATTGTTCATTTGGCCACTTGTAATTTTAATTCAGTCTGTTTTCGTCATTTACTGTGGGGTTCTTTTATTAGGTGCATTTTTAAATTTTTATTTTCCTGGGTATATCGGAGATGTATATATTTATGGGTACATGAGAAACTTTGATACAGGCATACAGTGTATAATAATCACATCAGTAAATAGGGTATGAGTCACCTCCGTCTTTTATTTCTTTGTGTTACAGAGAATCCAATTATACTCAAATGTGCACTAAATTATTGTTGACTGTAGTCACCTTCTTGTACTATCAAATACTACATCTTATTCATTCTATCTAATTACATTTTTGTGCCCATTAACCATCCCTATGTTCCCCCTCCACTACTATTTCCAATCTCTGAACTATCATTCTATTCTGTATCTCAGTGAGTTCAGTTGTCTAAAGTTTAGCCTCTCACAAAGAAGTGAGAACAAGTGAAGTTTTATCTTTCTGTGTCTGGCTTATTTCACTTATAATGTCCTCCATTTCCATCCATGTTGCTGCAAATAACAGGATCTCATTATTTTATGGCTAAATAGTACTCCATTGTTTATTCGTATCACATTTACATTATCCTTTCATTGTTGATGGACATTTAGGTTGCTTGCACATCTGTCTATTGTCAATAGTGCTGCAGTAAGCATGGGAGTGCAGATACTTCTTCGATGTACTGTTTTCTTTTGGGTATATACCTAACAGTGGGATTACTGGATTATGTGGTAGTTCTGTTTTTATTTTTTTTAGAAACCTGCAAACCGACTTCTCCGTAGTGCTTGTACTAATTTACATTCCCAGCAACAGTATGCAGTGGTTCGTTTTTTCCACAAACTTGCCAGAATTTGTTATTGCGTGACATTTGGATAAAAGTCATTTTAACTGTGGTTAGGTAATAGTTTTGTAGTTATTTAGTTGTAGTTAGTTTTGATTTGCATTTCTCTGATGATCAGATGATGTTGAGCACTTCTTCATATGCCTGTTTGGCATTTGCATGTCTTCTTTTGAGAAATGTCTATTCAAATAGTTTGCCCATTTTTTAACTGGATTATTAGATTTTTTCCTATGTTGTTGTTTGAGCTTCTTATGTATTTTGGTTATTGATGCCTTGTGAGGTGGAGAGCTTCTCTAGCTTTTTTTTTTTTCTATTCTGTGGTTTGTTTCGTAATTTTGTTGATTGTTTCCTTTGCTGTGCAGAAACTTATTAACTTAATGTGATCCAATTTGTACATTTTTTTTTCTTAAGTTGTCTGTGCTTGTGGTGGTATTGCTCAAGAAATCTTTGCCCACTCCAATGTCCTGGAGAGTTTCCTCAATGTTTTCTTTTGGTAGTTTCCATAAATTGAGGTTTTAGATTTATTTAACTCTTTAATACTTTTTAATTTGATTTTTGTATATAGCGGAGGTAGAGGTCTAGTTTCACCCTTCTGTATATGGGAAATTCGAGTTTTCTGCAGTACTATTTATTAAAAAGACTTTTTTTTAAATATACATTTTGGCATCTTTGGCAAATATGAGTTCACTGCTTACACACTGCTGGTGGTAGGAATATAAATTAATTCATCCACTGTGGAAAACAAGTTTGGAGAGTTCTTGCAGAACTTAAAACATATCTCCCATTTAACCCAGCAATTCCATTACTAGGTATAAATCCAAAGAAAAATAGGTCATTATACTAAAAAGACGCATTTACTTCTATGTTCCTTGCCATACTATTTACAATGGCAAAGACATGGAATCAACCTAAGAAGCCTATCAATTTTTGGACTGGATAAAAAAAATGTGGTACATATATACCATAAAATACTATGCAACCATAAAATAGAATCAAATCACTTGTCTTGTGGCAATATGGATGGAGCTGAAGGCCATAATCCTAAAGTGAACTAATACAGGAACAGAAAGCCAAATGCCACATATTTCACTTATAATGTCTTAGCTAAACATTTGAGCACACATCACATAAACACAGGATGCTTGGAGGTGAAGAACTGAAGATACTTGGTCCTGGGTAGAGGAACTTTATTTTTTTTATTATTATGGCAGCTTGATTTTGGTAACATATTCATTGAGTCTGAGCACAATTATAGTACAGTAGTAACTAACCTAACCTTCTTCCTGGATGAGTGAGCAGATGATTAAATATTGATGATAGCATCCTTGGGATCCATAACAAAGTAGGATGTTTGGTCACTGCTTCGGTCTGAAATGATGCTGTGTTTTGGGAGTGCTTCAAAGCTTTGAGGTGCTACTAGGAATCTTTGGTTACTGCTTTGGCCTGAAATGATGCTACATTTTGGTTGTGCTTCAAAGCTTTTGAGGTGCTACTTGAAATCTACTTTCTTCCATGAAGCTCTAACCATTTAAACACAACAGATTTGATAAAATACTATTTAGGTTGTGTCTTGCTTGTCTCTACTCTATTATCTTTGTATGAATCTAATCGTTTTTTTTTTCTGTTTTTTTTTTTTTAACGATTTTTAGCTAATATTTATGTAGAATAATGGGTACCTAAAACTGTGCAGTTAATGAAAAGAAATGCCATCTAAGAAGGTGCATTTCTCTACAGAGCTGGCATACCATCCTTTAGCTTTCTGCTGGAAAAGTTGAATCAAGCCTCAAATGTCTTTTTTAATTGTATCCTGTAGTATTATAGCTGTAGGAGAGTACTGTATGATACCTCTGTGAATGTGAAATATCTTGTACCTGGTTTATGATAGATACAAAGTAATGACTGTGCTTCATCAGGGCTGTGTTTAATAGATATTATTCTGGAATTTATTTTTTCCAGATGATGATTCCAAATATAATTTTAAAAATAGTGTCAAATACCGCAAGAAAAACAGAACGTTGATATTTTCTGGGTTTTTTTGTTTCTTTGTTTGTTTGTTTTTTACCTTTTTCTCCCTTTTTTAATGGGGTTAGCTAGATGTCTCTATAATTGTGTTCACATGACTATAGAACCTGGAAAACTGTTGCTACTACTGATGCATAACTTAGTGCTATTACTTTATCTATCTATCTATCTATGTTTGTATATGTATACATATACATACACACACACACTATATATATATTCGTATATATTGAAAGTTTAGCTGTGTTCTCAACTTTGGAAAATGTATCACAGTTTACCCTGTTGAGCTCACATTGTGCAGAAATTAATAGTCATATTGGTCTAAGAAACATTAACTTAATTTTTTCCATTTGTATGGGGGTAATTCACTGTATTAAATATGTAAGGTCTTTACATGGGTTTCGTTATAGGAACTAATATGATCTAAATAATAATTTTAAAAAAATGAATTCACTTTAATTGTATGGATTAATTTCTGTGTTGTCCATTCTGCTCAATTGTTCTATGTGTCTGTTTTTATACCAGTACCACACTGTTTTGGTTATCTATAGCTTTGTAATTTGTAGTTAGGTAATGAGATTCCTCCAGTTTTGCTCTTTTTGATCAGGATAGCTTTGGGAATTCTGAGACTTTTATGCTTCCATATAAATTAAAGATTTTTTATTCAACTTCTGTGAAGTATGTCATTGGTATTTTGATAGCATTTGTATTGAATCTGTAGATCACTTTGGGTAATATGGGCCTTTTAACAATGTAGATTCTTCCAATCCATAACATGGAATATCTTACCATTTTTTTGTGTGTGTCTTCTTCAATGTCTCTGCATCAACGTTTTATAATTTTCATCATAGAGATGTTTTACTTTGGTTAATTTATTACTATGTACTTTATTTGTAGCTATTGTAAGTGGGATTACTTTTATTTTTTTCAGATTGCTGTGGGCATATAGAAATGATACTGATTTTTTCATGTTGATTTTATATTCTGCCACTTTATTGAATTTGTTCATCAGTTCTAATAGTTTTTTGGTGAAGTCTTTAGGTTTTCCAGATATAAGATCATATTATCTTCGAAACAAGGATAATCTGACTTCCTTTTTACCCTATTACTTGTTTATCTCTGTCCACTTCTCAAGCTAAGACTCCCAGTACTATGTTGAATAACAATTATGAAAGTGGGCATCCTTGTTTTATTCCTAATCTTAGAGAGAAAGGCTTCTCAGAGATACAGTTTTTATAATTGTTATATCACATTCATGAATGACTCTTTATTCATTATAAAATGTCCTTCTTATATCTCTAAATAACTTTATTTGTTAGCTTAAATCTGTATTCTATGATTTTAATTTTTTTTTATTGTACTTTAGGTTCTGGGGTTCACATGCAGATCATGCAGGATTGTTTCATAGGTACACACATGGCAATGTGGTTTGCTGTCTCCATCCCCCGTCACCTACATCTGGCATTTCTCCCCATGTTATCCCCTCCCCAACCTCCCCACCCCGCACTGTCCCTCTCTTTGGCCCCACCAACAGACCCCAGTGTGTGATACTCCCTTCCCTGTGTCCATGTGTTCTCATTGTTCAACACCCACCTATGAGTGAGAACATGCAGTGTTTGATTTTCTGTTGTTGTGTCAGTTTGCTGAGAATGATGGTTTCCAGATGCATCCATGTCCCTACAAAGGACACAAACTCATCGTTTTTTATGGCTGCATAATATTCCATAGTGTATACGTGCCACATTTTCCTTGTCCAGTCTATCATTGATGGGCATTTGGATTGGTTCCCAGGTCTTTGCTATTGTAAACAGTGCCACTATGAACATACATGTGCATGTGTCATTATAATAGAATGATTTATAATCCTTTGGGTGTATATCCAGTAATAAGGATTGCTGGGTCAAATGGAATTTCTATTTCTAGGTCCCTGAGGAGAGGCCACACTGTCTTCCACAATGGTTGAACTAATTTACACTCCCACCAACAATGTAAAAGTGTTCCTATTTCTCCACATCCTCTCCAGCATCTGTTGTCTCAAGATTTTTTAATGATCGCCATTCTAACTGGCATGAGGTGGTATATCAATGTGGTTTTGATTTTGCATTTCTCTAATAATCAGTGATGAGCGTTTTTTCATATGTTTGTTGGCTTCATATATGTCTTCTTTTGAAAAGTGTCAGTTCATATCCTTCTGCCACTTTTGGATGGGTTTGTTTGTTTGTTTATTTTTTTTTTCTTGCAAATCTGTTTTAGTTCTTTGTAGATTCTGGATATTAGCCCTTTGTCAGATGGATAGATTGCAAAAATTTTTTCCCATTCTGTTGGTTGCCAGTTCATGCTAATGATTGTTTCTTTTGCTGTACAGAAGCTTTGGAGTTTAATTAGGTCCCATTTGTCTATTTTGACTTTTTTGCCAATGCTTTTGTTATTTTAGTCATGAAGTCCTTGCCTATGCCTATGTCCTGAATGGTTTTGCCTAGGTTTTCTTCTAGGGTTCTTATGGTGTTAGGTCTTATGTTTAGTCTTTAATCCGTCTGGAGTTAATTTTAGTGTAAGGTGTCAGGAAGGGGTGAGTTTCTGCTTTCTGTACACTGCTAGCCCGTTTTCCCAACACCATTTATTAAACAGGGGAATCCTTTCCCCATTGCTTGTTTTTGTCAGGTTTGTCAAAGATCAGATGGTTGTAGATGTGTGGCGTTGCCCCCAAGGCCTCTGTTCTGTTCCATTGGTCTATATATCTGTTTTGGTACCAGTACCATGCTGTTTTGATTACTGTAGCTTTCTGGCTTTGCTCTTTTTGCTTAGGATTGTCTTGGCTATGTGGACTCTCTTTGGTTCCATATGAAGTTTAAGGAGTTTTATTCCAGTTCTGTGAAGAAGGTCATTGGTAGCTTGATGGGGGATAGCATTGAATCTATAAATTACTTTGGGCAGTATGGCCATTTTCACGATATTGATTCTTCCCAACCATGAGCATGGAATGTTTCTCCATCTGTTTGTGTCCTCTCTTATTTCCTTGAGCAGTGGTTTGTAGTTTCTCCTTGAAGAGGTCCTTTACATCCTTTGTTAGTTGTATTCCTAGGTATTTTATTCTCTTTGTAGCAATTGTGAATGGGGAGTTCTCTCATGATTTGGCTCTCTGTTAGTCTGTTATTCGTGTATAGAAATGCTTGTGATTTCTGCACATTAATTTTGTATCCTGAGACTTTGCTGAAGTTGCTTATGAGTTTAAGGAGATTTTGGGCTGAGATGATAGGGTCTCCTAAATATACAATCATGTAGTCTGCATATAGCAGACAATTTGACTTCCTCTTTTTGTAACTGAATACCCCTTCTTTTTTTCTTGCGTAATTGCTCTGGCTAGAACTTCCAATACTATGTTGAATAGGAATGATAGAGGGCATCCTTGTCCAGTGCTGGATTTCAAAGGGAATGCTTCCAGTTTTCACACATTCAGTACGATATTGGCTGTAGGTTTGTCATAAATAGCTCTCATTATTTTGAGATATGTTCCTTCCATACCTAGTTTATTGAGAGTTTTTAGCGTATAGACTTGCATATGTTGAAACAGCCTTGCGTGCCCGGAATGAAGCCTACTTAATCATGCTGGATAAGCTTTTTGATGTGCTATTGCTATGAGCTTGCAAGTATTTTATTGAAGATTTTTACATCTATGTTCATCATGGATATTGGCCTGAAGTTTTCTTTTTTTCGTAGAGTCTCTGCTAGATTTTGGTATCAGGATGATGTTGGTCTCATGAAATGATTTAGGAAGGATTCCCTCTTTTTGTATTGTTTGGAATAGTTTTAGGAGGAATGGTACCAGCTCCTCTTCATATGTCTGGTAGAATTCAAATGTGAACCCACCGGGTCCTGGACTCTTTTTGATTGGTAGGCTATTAATTGCTCCCTCAACTTCAGCCCTTGTTATTGGTCTGTTCAAGGTTTCAACTTCTTCCTGGTTTAGGCTTTGGAGGGTGCAAGTGTCCAGGAATTTATCCATTTCTTCCAGGTTTACTGGTTTACATGCATAGAGTTGTTTGTAGTAATCTCTGATGGTGGTTTGTATTTCTGTGGGGTGAGTGGTGATATCCCCTTTATAGTTTTTTATTGCATCTATTTGGTTCTTCTCCCTTTTTCTTTTTTTATTATTCTGGCAAGCAGCTGTTTGTTTGTTGATCTTTTCAAAAAACCAGCTCCTGGATTTATTGATTTTTTGAAGGATTTTTTTGTGTGTGTGTCTATCACCTTCAGTTCTGCTCTGATCTTAGTTATTTCTTGTCTTCTGCTAGCTTTTGAGTTTTTTCATTGTGCTCCTGTAGCTCTTTCAATTTGATGATGAGAGTGTCAATTTTAAATCTTTCCTCGCTTCTCCTGGTGGGCATTTATGGCTATAAATTTCCTTCTACACACTGCTTTAAATGTGTCCCAGAGATTCTGGTCGTTGTGTCTTTGTTCTAGTTGGTTTCAAAGAACATCTTTATTTCTGCCTTCATTTCATTGTTTATCCAGTCGACATTCAGGAGCCAATTGTTCAGTTTCCATGAAGCTGTGCAGTTCTGAGTTAGTTTCTTAATTCTGAGTTCTAATTTGATTGCCCTGTGGTCTGAGAGGCTGTTTCTTATGATTTCCGTTCTTTTGCATTTGCTAGAGGAGTGATATACTTCCAATTATGTGGTTAATTTTAGAGTAGGGTGCCACGTGGTGCTGAGAAGAATATATTTTTCTGTGGATTTGGGGGTGGAGATTTCTGCAGACATCCATTAGGTCCGCTTGGTCCAGATCTGAGTTCGAGTCCTGGATATCCTCGTTAATTTTCTGTCTCATTGGTCTAATATTGACAGTGGAGTGTTAAAGTCTCCCACTATTATTGTGTGGGAGTCTAAGTCTCTTTGTAGGTCCTTAAGAACTTGCTTATGTACCTAGGTACTCCTGTATTGGGTGTGTATATATTTAGGATTGTTAGCTCTTCTTGATGCATTGATCCTTTTACCATTATGTAATGCCCTTCTTTGTCTCTTTTGATCTTTGTTTATTTAAAGTCCATTTTATCAGAGACTAGGATTACACTTTCCCCTTTCTTTTGCTCTCCATTTTGCTTGATAAATCTTCTTCCATCAATTTATTTGAGCCTATGTGTGTCCTTGCACGTGAGATGAGTTTCCTGAATACAGAACACTGATGGGTTTTGACTTTTTATCCAATTTGCCAGTTTGTGTCTTTTGACTGGGGAATTTAGTTCATTTACATTTAGGGTTAATATTGTTATGTGTGAATTTGATCTTGCCATTTTGATGCTAGCTGGATGTTTTGCCCATTAGTTGATGCATTTTCTTCATTGTGTCAATGCTCTTTACCATTTGGTATGTTTCTGGAGTGGCTGGTACTGGTTGTTCTTTCCTTATTTAGTGCTTCTTTCAGGAGCTCTTGTAAGGCAAGCCTGGTGGTGACTGAAGTCTCTCAGCAATTGCTTGTCTATAAAGGATTTCTTTCTCTCTTCGCTTATGAAGCTTTGTTTGGCTGGATATGAAATTCTAGGTTGAAAGTTCACTTCTTTAAGGATGTTGAATATTGGCCCCCACTCTCTTCTGGCTTGTAGGGTTTATGCTGAGATATCCCCTGTGAGTCTGATGGGCTTCCCTTTGATGGTAACCCGACCTTTCTCTCTGACTGCCTTTAGCATTTTTTCCTTCATTTCAACCCTGTTGAATCTGACCATTATGTGCCTTGGGGTTGCTCTTCTTGAGGAATATCTTTGTGGTGTTCTCTGTATTTCCTGGACTTGAATATTGGCCTGCCTTGCTAGGTTGGGGGGAGTTGTCCTGGATAATATCCTGAAGAGTGTTTTCCAGGTTGGATTCATTCTCTCCGTCACATTCAGGTATACCTATCAAACGTAGATTAGGTCTTTTCACATAATCCCATATTTCTTGGAGGCTTGTTCACTTGTTTTTACTCTTTTTTCTCTAATCTTGCCTTCTTCTTTTATTTCATTGAAGTTGATCTTCAGTCTCTCATATCCTTTCATCTACTTGTTCGATTCGGCTATTGAAACTTGTGTATGCTTCGTGAAGTTCTCGTGCTGTGTTTTTAGCTCCATCAAGTCGTTTTTATGCTTCTCTAAGCTGTTTATTCTAGTTAGCATCTCATCTAACCTTTTTCTGGCTTCTTAGTTTCTTTGCATTGGGTTAGCACATGTCCTTTTAGCTCTGAGAAGTTTGTTAGTACCTACCTTCTGAAGCCTGTTTTTGTCAATTCATCAGATTTATTCTCCATCCATCTTTGATCCCTAGCTGGTGAGGAGTTGTGATCCCTTGGAGGAGGAGAGGCATTCTGCTTTTGGGTGTTTTCATCATTTTTGCGCTGGTTTCTTCCCATCTTTGTGGCTTTATCTACCTATGGTCTTTGTAGTTGGTGGCTTTCGAATGGGGTCTATAAGTGGACCTCCTTTTTGTTGATGTTGAAGCTATTTCTTTCTGCTTCTTAGTTTTCCTTCTAACAGTCAGGCCTCTCTGCTGCAGGACCGCTGGAGGTCCACTCCAGACCCCGCTCGCCTGGGGATCACCTGCGGGGGCTGCAGAACATCACGGGTTGCCACTCATTCCTTCCTCTGCTATCCTTGTCCCAGAAGGGTACCCACCAGATGTTGACCTGAGCTCTCCTTTATAAGGTGTCTCACTGGGTATTCAGGGGTCGGGGAGCTGCTTGAGGAGACAGTCTGTCTCTTATAGGAGCTCAAGTGCTGTGCTGGGGAGCTCCATTGTTCCATGCAGAGCTGTTGGGAAGGTACCTTTAAGTCTGTTGTAGCTGAACTCATAACCACCTCTTTTCCCAGGTGCTCTGTCTTAGGAAAGTCGACTTTATAAGTTCCTGTTATGATGCTGCCTTTTCATAGTTGCCTTGCCCCTTATGGAGTAGTCTAGTCAGAGTCTGCCAGTAGCAGACTGCCGCAGGCTCTGCCCAGCTGCTGTGTGAACTGTCTCGGTAGTGGAGGAGTCCCCTGGTAGTGGGGGATGCCCTCCCCCACTGAGCTGTACCGTCCTGGGTCCATCTGCGCTTGCTGCGAAACTCTAGTCCAGAGCATTTCAGATTGCTTGTTTTGTGCTGGTGGTACCCGCTGAGCTAGATCACCTGGCTCCCTGTCTCTGCCCCCTCCCTTTCAGTTGAATGGGAGGCTCTGCCTCCCAGGGGTTCGCGGCACCAGTCAAAATGGCTGCCCAGACTTGTGTAAATTTCTGTGCGCCAATGCTGCACTGGCTGAAAATGCTGTGCTGAAAACTTGTGCTTTTTGGCCTGGAAATCTCATGGTCTGTGGGATAGTGAAAATTTGTTTGGAAATGCAGCACTCACCCTCTTCACTGTCTCGCTGGGAACTACACTCCGGAGCCGTTCCTATTCGGCCATCTTGGATCCTCTTCCTATTCTGTGATTTAAGTCTAGTTACTCGTCTTATTGTTGTTTTCCATCCTTTCACTTTCAACCATAGAGTGTGTGTCATAGAAAGTATAAAATTGGATGTTTGTTGACAGAGTCTTGCTCTGTTGCCCAGGCTGGAGTACAGTGGCACAATCTCGGCTCACTGCAAGCTCCGCCTCCCGGGTTCAAGCGATTCTCCTTCCTCAGCCTCATGAGTAACTGGAACTACAGGCAACAACTGCCACCACGCCTTGCTAATTTTTGTATTTTTAGTAGAGACAGGGTTTCACCATATTGGCCAAGCTGGTCTCGAACTCCTGACTTTGTGATCTGCCTGCCTCAGCCTCCCAAAGTGCTGGGATTACAAGTGTGAGCCACCGCGCTTGGCAGGATGTTGATTTTTAAATTGTAATATTATCTGCCTTTAGATTGGATTGTTCAATCTGGTGACATTAATGTTATTATTGGTATAATTGGATTGACATCTGTGATTTTGCTTTTCATTTTCTATGTCTCATGTCATTTTTGTTCCTTTAGTCCTTACTGTCTTCCTTAAGTAAATTGGATATATTTTTAGTGTAACCTTTTAATTCTTTGATTATTTTAAAACTGTATTTGTAGTTATTTTCTTAATATTTCTGTCTAGGACTTATAATATGCATTTTAATTTATCAAAATTTCCTTCAGATTCATATTAACTTAATTTCAGGGCGATATAGAAAGTTTACTCCTATAAACTCCCTTTACCATTTACATGCTATTATAATTATACAGATTGCATCTATATATGTTACAAATTCATAAGCACCTTGTTTTAATTATAACATTATATAATATGTCTTTTAAAGAGACTATAAGAAGAGAACAGAACACAAATATAGAGATTTTATAATATGTATATTCTTGTTTACCCTTTTGGCGGTCTTCATTTGTTTCCGTAGAGTTGAATTACCATCTTGAGTCATTTCCTTATGACAATACATCTCTATGCCCATAGGAAAACTTTCAGAAACATTAATTTACTTTTTAAATAATTTCCTTTGTTGAATTGTTTTGTTGTATCAAAATCTGCCATGTTCCTCACTCCTCCATTACCACAACTCAGCATGGTTACCTTTTACAATGAAATACATCCTATTTCCTGCACAAACTTAAAAGTTTTGACATACAAAATCATTTAATTGAGCTTTGAGCTTTGAATTTGTATTACTACTTGAGTAATGTAGTGGAATGGGCAGAGAGACAGTAATGGGCACACTTTCATTTCTCGCACTTTTGAGTAAAATACAATGGCTATAGAACACTTTTCTCTTCTCCATTTTTTTTTCATTCAGGTCCCAATTGTGTTACTGTGACTGGGCATCATGAAAACTGTGCACCTACTCTGGGTGTGCTGCTAGGTGCTCTGCCTACATAATTTCACTTAATCTTCACAATAGCCCTGAAAAGTAGGTATGAGGGTTAATTTTATGTGCCAACTAGACTATAATGCCTAGTAGTTTGGTCAAAACACCAGTGCAGATGTTGTATAAAGGTGTTTTTAGATATGATTAATGTTTAAATTAATAGACTTTGTAAAACAGATTACCCTTCATAAAGGTGAGCAGACCTTATTCAATCACATGAAAGCCTTAAGAGAAAAGGTTTGAGGCCAACTGAGGAAGAAGGAGCTCTGCTTCCAGACTGCTTGCAGACTCAAAACTACAACATGAACTCTTGCTGGAATTCTTAGCCATCCAGCTTGCTCTGCAGATTTCAAATTTGCCAGCCTCCACAATTGTGTAAGCTAGTTCCTTAAAATGAATATTTTAAATAAATTTCTTATATCAATCTCTCTTTTCTCTCTCTCTCTATATGTATATGTAGGCATATATAATAGAGATAGAAATATATACGTATCTGTCTATATCTACATAAATATATATCTTTTTTGATATGTAGACATTGATCAATATACCTAGATATATAGATGCATGTCTTTATAGATGTATGGATATCTATATATATGAACATAGATATGCATATAGAAAATGTATGAACATAGATGTAGATATCTATTCCCATATATCTATGTCCATAGATATACAAATATATAGATGTCGATAGATATGTGTGTGTGTGTGTATATATATATATATATATATATATATATATATATACAGAGAGAGAGAGAGAGAATTTACATGTATGTAGTTATTTACATATCTATCTTTTTATCTGGAGAACCTTGACTAATATTGTAGATATTATTATCGCTACATTTTTGATGGAGAAACTGAAATTGTGTAACTTTCCCAGGGTTACACAGCAGGGAAATAGCAATTCTCTAAATCTTTATAGCTCTAAAATCTGTGTGTTTTCCACTCACTGCCATCACTCTTAAATTTACGTCTGAAAGGAACCATTTTTTCCTGCCTCTCTCTGCGCCTAAATTCTCTTTAGATGACCATACATAAAATAAATACATTCCTGAACACTGACTATAAAGTCAAATTCTTGGGCACAAACATTTTTTATTTACTTAAATTTAAAAAATTACATTCTGGTCTTACTGAATGCTGCAGTTTCTGTGGCAGCAGAAAGTCTAAACTGTGGAATAGAATTTTAAGCCAAATATTACACGCAAGTAACTTAGAAAAACAAAGCAGAGAAGGTATACAGATTTTACTCAACTATCTATCTTGTATAATTATAATCTAGCTCTTTATTCACAGAGCATTTTGACACTTGTGTTGGCTTTATCAGCTCCATCAGTGAAAATAAGTCATGAAGAACTGGACTGACAGTTTCTAAACTGGCTGGAAGAGGTGAAGTCAGTTAAAATAATCAAACAGGTTTGTTTATGTTGATGATACTTGAAAGAAATAGTGGAAAATTTTATTTCCTTGCAGTTTTTTTCTGTATACATTGGAAATATATACAGATCACATGTGATAGAAACCATTTCTAAGTGTTAAGAAAGTGCTAAGTGGAAGAATTGGTGAAGAGTGTGTTTAATTTATAATAACTAGCTTGGAGTGGAGGTGGGGAAAAAACACAAATTAACATCTGGTATAATGACTGACTCCTCTGCAAATGGGACAACAGTCTACACGGTTAATGGCCAGTGGACATTTCAACTCAATTCTACTTTTTTGTTATTGTTTCCTACAATGTCTCTGCCACCATGCTATGCTTTGGGAATATGTAATTAAGGAAGAAGACATTCTAGGTGATCAAAAACTCAGCTCTTAAAATCAAATTCTCTATATTTTGTAATGTTTAAGTTCTAAAGTGCTACTATCAATAGCAATTATAATTATTCACTGATTTGACCCATATTTTTAATTACATTCTATGTAGCAGGCACTTTGTTAGAGAATGAGAATCCTATTATGAACAACACATTATCCCTACTTTTAGAAACTGATTGCTATGGTTTAGATATGGTTGGTTTGTCTACCAAAGCTGATCTTGAAATTTGGTCTCCAATGTGGCAGTGTTGAGAAGTAGAGACTAGTAAGAGGTGTTTGGGTCATGAGGGAGGACCCATCATGAATGACGTGGTGCCATTCTGACAGTAGTCAATGAGTTCTCTCTCTGGTGAGACAGGATTATTTCTTATGGGAATGGATTAGTTTAATTCTCGTGGAAATGCATCATTACCTCAAAAGTGGGCTGTTAATAAAGCCGTGACATGCTTTGAGTTTTGCCTCTTTGCACGTGTCTATTTCCCCTTTGTACCTTCTCTGCCATGTTATGAGCATGTAGTATAAAATACCTCATCAGAAGCCAGAGACATGCTGTTGAACTTCCTGACTTTCAGAACTGTGAAGTAAATAAACCTCTTTTCATTAAAAATTACTCAGCCTCAGGTATTCTGTTATAGCAACACTAAATTGACTAAGGCATAAAATTGGTACCAAGGAGTGGATTGTTAATATAAGGATACCTTAAAATGGGGAAGTGCCTTTGAACTGGGTAAAGGGCAGAAGTTGGAAGAGTTTGGAAGAGCAGGATAAAGAAGATGGTATTGCAGTGATGGGAGCATTGGGGTGCTTTTGGTGAGTACTCAAAAGAAGGCTAAAAAAATGAGGGGAAAATTTGCAACTTTTTAGAGATTGGGTAAGTGGTAGTGACTAAAATTAGATAGTAAAGGACATTCTCATGAGCTTTCAGATGAAAATAAGTATTTATTTGAAAAGTAGAACAAAGGTCACTCTTGTTATAAAGTTCCGAGGATTTAGCTGCATTATGTCCATGCTCTACAGCTTTGTGGAAGGCCAAACTTAGGAATAATGACCTAGCATATCTGATGGAAGAAATTTCTAAGCAGCAAAGTGCTCAAGAGTTAGTGTGGTCACATTTAATAGCTTATGATTAGTTCAGGCAGCAAAAGAATGACCCAGGAGCCAGAATTTATACTTAACAATGAAGCAGATTATAAAAATCAGAAAAATTTCATAGCCTAGCCTTGTGGTAGAGAATATAAGGAAATTTTAGGGGAGGAATCAAGACTGGCTGAGCAACCTCTTGCTAAAGAAGCTAGACATGGCTAAAAGGGAGACAGGTGCAAATAGTCAAAACAATGAGAAGACCACACAGGCATTTGAAGATCTTCATGGCTCTCCTGTACAACACAATCCCAGAGGCCTGAGAGGACAGAATGGTTTTCTAGGATGAACCTGGGGCACCACTACCTTACATCAACTCATGATGCTGCTCCCCAAATCTCAGCCACTCTGGATAGAGCAGTCATCACTTTAACAGCCCTCAGGTACTGCTCCAGAGGGCCCAAGTAGTAAGCTTTGATGGTTTCCACATGGTACAAAGTCTACTACAAGTGCCCAGAATACAAGAGTCGTGGAGGTTAGGGGGCTTCCACCTAGATTTCAGAGGATGTATCTGAAAGCCTGGGAGCCCAGCCAGAAACTTACTACAGGTTAGAGCCACCACAGGAAATTGCTGCTAGGGCACTACCTAGTGGAGCCATAGGGGAAGAGCCACCACTGGGCCCCTAGGATGGTAGAGCCACAGGCAGTGTGCAATACCAGCCAGTAAAAGTCACAGACATTCAACTCCAACCTGTGAGAGCAGCCACGTGGGCGGCATCCTGGAAACCTATGTGGGCAGGTCTTCCCAGGGTCTTGGGAGCCCACCCCTCACACCAGTGTGCCCAAGATATAGGACATCGATGTCAAAGGAGATTGTTCCGGAGCTTTAAGATGTAATGTAATCCCAGCAGTTTGAGAGGCCAAGGCAGTAGGGCCCACTTCAGCCCAGGATTTCAAGACCATCCTGGGCAACATAGGGAGACCCTGTCTCTTATGAAAAGTGTAACAAATTAGCCTGGCATGGGAGGCACACCCCTGTGATCCTAGCTATTCAAGATGTTGAGGTAGGAGAGTCAGTAGGGTCAAGGAGACTGAGGCCGCAGTAAGCCATGATTGTGCCACTGCACTCCAGCCTGGGTGACCCAGCAAGACCCTGTTTAAAAAAAAAAAAAAAAAAGGTTTTAATTCTGCGTGTCTGCCCCTACTGGGCTTCAGACTTATGTGGGGCTTGTCATTTTTCTTTGGCCTATGTCTCCCTTTTGCAATGGGAAAGTCTACCAAATGTCCGTCCCATCATTATACCTTGGAAGTAAAAAAACTTGCTTTTTATTTTATAGGCTCATAGCTGGAAGGAACTTGCCTAGTATTGAATGAGACTGGATTTTGGACTTGAGAGTTAGCGCTGCAACAAGTTAAGACTTTTGAGACTACTGAGATGAAATGATATATGTGAGAAAAACATGAGTTGAAGGGGGAGGGGAAGAATGCTACGGTTTGGATAGCATTTGGATATTTGGTTTGTTCCCACCAAAACACGTTGAAATTTGGTCCTCAATGTGGCAGTGTTGGGAGGTGGGGCCTAGTGAAAGGTATTTGGGACATGGAGGAGGATTCCTCATGAAAGGCTTGGTGCTATTTTTACAGTAGTGAATGTTCTTTGTCGTTTATTAATGTGCTTTACATTTTATTTGATTTGTTCCTGGCTTTTTTAATTTGAAGTATGTTACATTGTTCAGAATTGGAAAGGAATTTGAGATCATCTAGCCCAGGAATATAGAATATCTTGCCTAAAGCTTCCGCACTCATTCCCTTGTCTGTGACAGATATTGTTTAAATGATTATAGTGGTCTTTCCTATGTAGTTTCAGAATTCTTCTGAACACATTACTTTAGGAAGATGCTCCCAATCATTAGATCTGGCACTGGAGTTGAAACCTACTTGCTACTTCAATCTAGTCTAGGCAATCTCATTTTACCAACAAGGAAACTGAAATAAGAAAAATCAAATGATGTCCCAGGACTCAAAACTTGTAACATGCAAAGAGAAGAATAATTCTGGTGCTCTTACTCCATGGTATTTCTACTATATGCCTTTTAAGGTTGTCTTGAAAGAGAAATTTACTGAAGTAGCAAGAAAATTACTATAAAGTACACACTTCAAGATTTTCTTGAAAAACGTGCATTTCTGTTTTCAGTGCTAATCAACCCTGGTTACGACTAGTGTCTTAGAAAATGCCAGAAAGAGTTCTTTATTTGAACAACATATGATATAAGCCCAGTATGAAATATTTGTAAGTGAGGTTTTTCTGAGTGAAATAAGTGTGTGTGTGTGTGTGTGTGTGTGTGTGTGTGTGTATGTCTCTCTACTCCATCTCAAGCACCAAGTAACTCTTGGGATTCCCTAAGCCTTTTTAAAGAATAGTTTGAAAGCCATTACACTCAAGGAACAAATGTTTCTGTCTAAGGAACTGTACATTTTATATATTCATAATTTAAAATACATTTTTTCATCTCAGATACCATATCTCTTTTCCAAACACAAAGAGTTATAGACTGATATATTAATTGTCTCCCTGAATTATGCCAATGGACTTGATATATATAACAAATTAGTGATCCATTTTTAATATACTTGATTAATAGTAGATTTTATATTGAATCATTAAATCAGGCAAGTGACACTATAGGAGACTATCTATGGATAAATAAGGCAAAATTATTGAAATATACTTTACTATTTATCCTTTGGACTGCTACCATTATAAGCACTTATTTTGTGTTAGATATGCTGTACATCGTGCTTTTATTTTTCAAAATTAACCTAAAACATAGTGTAAGCTCAGTATGCTTGAAATAGAGAGAAGGGAGTCAGCAAACTCCAGGTCCCAAATGTACTTTAGCTTGTCACACCCTCCACACACACACAGTCTGGAATAATGTAAAGTAGCTTTAACTTGAGTCATTGTTTTCAACTCATCATAATAATGGCCTTCGAACTTTTTTGGTTATGATGTCCAGTGAGAAATGTATCTTAAATCATGACTTAATAAATAAGTAAATATAGATATACAAGTATATAAAACTTTATCTACATCAGTCACCATATACATATTTATATGCATGTATATCTATCTCTCCCATACATACTTTAATTGGAAAATAAATTTAATGAAACTTTTTTTCTTGCCCTACTTTGTCCAGTGCAGATAGGAGTAGCCTGTCGATATCATTCTATCCATTAGTTTGATGAAAATGTTCTAAGCTATCAAATACAGGATAACCCAGAACCTTGCCTTTAAAAGTATTTGATTAGAAGTATCCAATGGTCATATTTTGCATATCTGTATTGACACATAGAGGGCCTTGTTTACCACTTGAAATCCTGTAATTTCTTTAATTTGATTAGAGAAAAATTTCCAGAAAACCCAGAACCAAACCAGAAAATTCATCTTTAAGAAATCATCATATACACCATAAATATATATAATTTTTACTTATCAGTTAAAAATAGATATCCCAGCCAGAGGTAAAGTAAAACATAGAAAAATGCAGCCTTGCCAGCATCTGTTGTTTCTTGACTTTTTAATAATTGCCATTGTTACTGGCAGGAGATAGTTTCTCACTGAGGTTCTGATTTGCATTTCTCTAATGATCAGTGATGTTGAGCTTTTTTTCATGTTTGTTGACTGCATATATGTCTTCTTTTGAGAGGGGCTGTTCATGTCCTTTGCCCACTTTTTAATTGGGTCGTTTGTTTTTTTCTTGTAAATTTGTTTAAGTTTCTTGTAGATTCTGGATATTAGACTTTTGTCAGATGGATAGATTGCAAACATTTTCTCCCATTCTGTAGGTTGTCTGTTCACTCTGATGATAGTTTGTTTTGCTGTGCAGAAGCTCTTTAAATAGATTCCATTTGTCAATTTTTGCTTTGGTTGCAATTGCTTTGTTTTTGTCATGAAATTTTTGCCTGCTCCTATATCTTGAATGATATTGCCTAGAGTTTTTTCTAGGGTTTTTAGTTACGAGTTTTAGTTTTAAGTCTTTAATCCATCCTCAGTTTTTTGGAAGAATAGCAGTAGGAATGGTAGTAGCCCTTCTTTATTTATCTGGTAGCATTTGGCTGTGAATTTCCCTGGTTCTGGGCTTCTGGTTGGTAGGCTTTTGATTACTGATTCAATTTCAGAACTTGTTGTTGGTCTGTTCAGCGTTTCAATTTCTTCCTGATTCAGTTGTCAGAGCCTGTATGTTTCCAGGAATTTATTCATTTCTTCTAGGTTTTCTATCTTGTGTACATACACATGTTTGTAGTAGTCTCTAAGGGTTTTAGTATTTCTGTGTGGTCAGTGATAAATGTCCTCTTTGTCATTTCCAATTTGTGTTTAATTGGCTCTTCCTCACCCACCCCCCGCTCCCCCCTTTTTTTTAATCAATCTAACTAGTGATCTATCTGTCTTATGAATTCTTTCAAAGAACCAGTCTTTGGATCCTTATATGTTTTGTATGTTTTTGTGTCCCAATTCCTTTCAAATCAGCTCTGATTTTGGTTATTGTCTTCTTCCTGCGTTGCTGTTGGTTTGTTGTTTCTCTAGTTCTTCTATGTGTGATGTTGGATTATTAATTTGAGACCTTTCTGACTTTTGGGATGTGGCTGTTCACTGCTATAACCTTCTCTCTAAACACTGCTTTAGCTGTGTGCCAGAGATTCCGGTATGTTATGTCTTTGTTTTCATTATTTTCAAAGAATTTTGTGATTTCTGCCTTAATTGTATTATTTACCCAAAAGTCGTTCAAGAGCAGCTTATTCAATTTCCATATAATCGTATGGTTTTAAGTTAATCTCTCAGTCTTGATTTCTAATTTGATTGTAATGTGGACTGAGAGATTCTCTGTTATAATTTCAGTTATTTTGCACTTGCTAGAAGAATTGATTATGTGATCAATTTTAGAGTATTTGCCATGTGGTGATGAGAAGAATGTATATGCTGTTGTTTTTGAGTGGAGAGTTCTATAGATGTCTCAGTTTCATTTAATCCAGTGCTGAGTTCAGGTCCTGAATATCTTTGTTAATTTTCTGCCTCAGTGATCTATCTAATACTGTCAGTGGGGTATTACAATCCCCCACTGTTATTGTGTGGGAGTTTAAGTCTCTTTAAAGGTTTCTTAAAAACTTGCTTTATGAGACTTGCTTCTCCTGCATTGAATGCATATATATTTAGTATACTTAGGTCTTCCTGTTGAATTGAACCCTTTACCATCATGTAATGCCCTTCTTTGTCTTTTTTGATGTTCATTGGTTTAAAGTCTGTTTTGTCTGAAATTGTGACGGCAGCTCCTTGTTTTTTCTGTTTTCCGTTTGCTTGGTATAATTTTCTCCATCCCTTTACTTTGAGCCTATGGGTATCATTGCATGTGAAATGTGTCTTTTGAAGACAGCATCCCATTGGGTCATACTTGTTTTTATGGCTTGATATTCTGTGCATTTTAATTGGTACATTTAGCTCAATTATATTCAAATTTAATGTTGATATGTGTGGATTTGGTCCTGTCATCAGTTTGTCAGCTGGTTATTATGCAGTGTTGTTTGTGTGGTTGCTTTTTAGTTTCAATGGTCTATGTATGTAACTGTGCTGTGGTAGTGCTTGGTAATGGTCTTTCCTTTCCATATTTAGCACTTATTTAGGGACCTCTTTTAAGGTAAGTCTTTTGGTTACAAATTCCCTTAGCATTTGCTTGTCTGAAAATAATCTTATTTCTCCTATACTTATTAAGTTTAGTTTGTCTTGGTTGGAAATTATTTTCCTTAGGAATGTTGAATATAGGTCCCCCAATTTTTCTGGCTTATAGGGTTTCTGCTGAAAGGTCTACTGTAACCCTGATGGGGTTCCCTTTGTAAGTGACCTGTCCCTTCTTTCTAGGTGCTTTTAACATTTATTCTTTCATTGCAACCTTGGAGAATCTGATGGCTATGTATATTGTGGATAATCTTTTTTGGTAGTACCTTGCAAGGGTTCTCTGCATTTCCTGAATTTCACTATTGGCCTCTCTAGTGAGTCAAGAGAAGTTTCATTGACAATATCTTGAAATATGTTTTCCAAGTTGCTTGCTTTTTCTCTTTCTCTTTCAGTGATGCCAATGAGTCAGTAGATTTAGTTTCTTGAAATAAGCCCATATTTTTTGGAGGTTTTGTTAATCATTTTTTATTCTTTTTTCTTTACCTTTGTCTGACCTGGGTTAGTTCAAAAAAACAGTCTTCAGGCTCTGAAATTCTTCTCTCAGCTTGTTAATCTGATGTTAATATTTGTGATTGCTTTATGAAATGCTTTGAGTGTGTTTTTCAGCTCTATTTGATCAGTTTTGTTCTTTCTTATAATGCCATTTGGTCTGTCAGCTCCTGTATCTTTTTATTCTAATCCTTAGATTCTTTGGATGGGGTTTCAACTTCTCCCGAATATCAATGATCTTCATTCCTCTCCATATTCTGAGCTTTATTTCTGACATTTTAGCCATTTCAGCTGAACCCTTGCTGGGGAAGTAGTGCAATAATTTTGAAGGAAGAAGACACTGGCTTTTTGGGTTGCTAGAGTTATTGCACTTTTTTTTTTTCTCATCTGTGTGGACTGACGTTCCTTTCACTGTGCCGTAATTCAAGTATTCTATGTTGACTTTTTTCTTGATATTTTCAGAGGGCTACAGCTTTGTGCAGCAGCCTTATTTGTTGCTGACTTATCTTCCTTGGTTTCACAGGGGGTTATAATGGCAAAGTATTTCTGGTGTTTAAATTTGGGCTTGATCTAGTAGATAAGCACTTAAGTGTAATGGCCAGCTGGTAGGCTCTTACTGAGCCATGTGGCTCCTATGCATTTCCTCACAATTACAACCATCCTCCCTTTCACTTCTTTGAAAGTGTAGACTCCTGTCTCACTTGAGTGCTGACTCCAGATCTCGACTTGGCAGTCCCAAGCTGCACACTGCAGCCCTAGGGTGAACTCATGGTTTATGTTTCTTTCCCCAGCTTTGAGGCAGCAGGGGGAGTAACCTTGGCAGTGGCTGTGGCAGAGGACTTTTCACTTGTTTCTTGGGGATTCACCCCAGAGAAATGCAGAGCTAGTCTCAATTAGGTGTGAATGGCCTGAGGTGGGGGGCTACATTATGGACCCACACTAGAAAGCCCCACCTGATGATGAGCAGTGGGCTGTGGGGTCATGGGGAGACAGACTGGCCTCTGCTCCTTAGGGCAGCTGCTGCTTGTTGGAGGTCTGGTTAAAGCACACAGATTCTTTTCTCCTTCCCCAGTCCAGGGGCAGCAAGGGCAGTACCATTGGCGGCAGTGCAGAGGTGCTTTCGGTTGCCTCTGGAGACTCCACCTCAGAAAAATGAAGAGTCAATGCTACTGGGAATGTTCAGCCTGGAGTGGGGCAACTGTGTTGCTGGCCTGAGCTGAGGGCTCCACTTGGAGAAATGTGGGGCTCACAGGGAGAAGAGACTAGGCTTCTCTCCCTGTGGGATGTCTGTGTCTTGCTGAAAGCATGGGCAAAGCCCTCAGGCTCTGTTTCTTCTTCAGTCTGAGGGTGTCAGGGGCAGAAACCTACTGCTGGCTTTTGGTTGTTTTCTATGATCCTGTCCCCCAGGGAAACATAGAGCCACTAGAAGCGGGTCAGGACCACAGTGGCTGATATGAATGCTCAGCTGGGGGTGGGGTGACTATTCAGTGGTCCTGAGTTGAGGGCCCTGCCTGGTGAAGATTGGGGGTTGGAGGGTCACAGGGAAGAGAGCTGGACCTCTCTCCCTGTAGTGGCTATGGCCTGCTGGGGGTTCCAGCATAGCAATCAGGCCCTTTGTTCTTTCACCACCTCAGGGAGAGTGAGAAAGCTACCACTGCAGCTGCAATGGCAGAGTGGCTGTGAGTTGTTTCTGGAATTTTCTCCTCAAAGAAATGCAGAGGCACCACCGACTGAAGAGTTCAGGCAGGGGCAGGGTGGTTGTGCTTGGTGCCTGGGTAGAGAGGTACTGCTCAGTGAAGAGTAGCAGAAGTGGGGACCCATGTGGAAAGTCTGGCTGCTTTTCCATGAGACAACTGTGCTATCCTGGGGGTATCCATTAGTCTCTAATCACTGTGTACCCTCCCAAGCCTGAGGGCGACAGAAGCCAGGGCTGCAGAGAAACATAATTGCAGCCTGCCTTCTCCTTCTGGAGCTCTGTTCCAGGGAAGTGCAGAACTGCTACCAGCCCAAGAACCCAGGCAGGGTGTGGCTGGGGTCCCAGGTCCAGAGGCCCTTCCCAGTGAGTAGTAGCAGTGTGGAGACCCACATGGAAGGCAGTGTGACCACTTCTCCATAAGGCAGCTGCACTCTGCTGGGGTGTCCATGTTAGTCCCTAATCACTGCACACCTCCTGAGCCTGAGGGCAACAGGTGTGAGAGTTGCAGAGCAACAAAAATGGCAGCCTATTTCTCCCTCTGAGAGCTTTGTCCCAGGGAAATGCTTGGAGCTCTCGGCCCGAGGACTTAGATAGGGCTAGGGTGGCCTTGCTAGCATCCCAGGCCAGTGGTTCTTACTCTGACAGATGCAGCCTGCATGCTGTCCCTGCTCAGCCTCATGGATTCGGCCCCTTTCCTGGGTGTGTCCAAGGGAGCCTGGCCTCCTCCATTGCATGAGCTGCAGCTGCTGGTGCCAGGGTTCCCAGGGATCCAAGGCTTCTGGAACTCCATGTGTACCTGAACAGTGGCTCTGCCAAGAGTCCTGGTAGCTCTCTGTGTTGATCTGGAGGCCTCGCACTGGGGGTGAGCGTAGGGGTGGGGGTGGAGGCTCACAAGGGATCTCCTGAGCCCAGGGGTCCAAAGGTCCAGGGATGCTGTTCTCTGGTGGGTTGCCCTGTCTTACTTTTCTCCGTTCTCTGTGGATTGTTTTGTTTCCTTGATGAATCCTGTTGTATCCACCTGGATGTTCCAGTTGAAGAGCTAGTGTTTATTTGCCATTCTTTCTTCTTTTCGTGCAAGTGGTACACACTAGCTACTTCTAGTCCGCCATTTTGCCATGCCCGGATGGACCATGTTTTTTAATCCATTCTACCAATTTCTTTCTTTTGATTTGAGAGTTTGATTCACTTACATTTAAAATTAATTACTGATAAATAAAACTTACTTCTAGACATTTTGGTTTCTGGTTTGATATATGTTGTACCATTTCCGTCCCTCATCTATTTAGTACCTTCATCTGTATTTTTTTTAAATTGTATTGCAAGGAATTCTCTATTTCCTTCTCATTGCCTTTCATGTATATTTTAAAGATATTTTCTAGTGATTTCCATGGGAATTATAGTTAACATTCTCAATTTATAACAATGTAGACTTAACTGATGTAACTTTGATTACCATGGGAGTTATAATTAACATTCTCAATTTATAACAATATAGTCTTTATTGATACAATTTTATGTTCAGTAGCATATGAAAACTTTGTGCCTATACAGCTCTGTCCTCTCCTCTCTTTATGTTGTTGTCCTCATCACAAATTACATCTTTCTACATTGTGTAATCAATAACAGATTTATTTTTATACATTTGTATTTTAAATCAAGTCTAGTCTTTTTAATAAAGTATGGTGTCATTTCATTTAAACCTAAATGACCCCCCTTGACATTGGTTATAGAGCAGACTTATCGGCAATAAACTGTCTAACATTTGTTTACTTGGGAGTGTCTTAATTTATCCTTCATTTTTTAAATATAATTTTTAGAATTCTTTCTTGCTTGCATGTTTTATTTTTCTTTTAACACCTTAAATATGTTATCTTACTTCCTTCTGGACTCTGTGTTTTGTGATGAGAAATTGGCTGTTGTTCTTATTGAGACTTCCTTGTACTTGATGATTCACTTCTCTGCTGCTTTCAAGATTATCCCGTTGTTTTTAGCCTTTGACAGTTTGATTATAATGTATTTCCTTATGAATCTCTTTGAATTTATCTTAATTAAAGTCTATTGAGTTTTTGGATATGTAGATTTATGTATTTTATCAAATCTGTATTGTTTTATTATTTCTTCAAATAATCATTCTGTTTCTTTCTCTTTTGCTTTGCTGTTCTTATTATGCAAATGTACGTTGGTTCTCTGGATAGAGTCCTACTAGTCCTTTAGGATGTGTTCGCCTTTGTTAAATTTTTTTTTTCTGCCTCTCAGATTGGATTATTTCAACTGTCTTGTCTTCAAGTCTGCTGATTCTTTTCTCTTAAGATATGATTTGCATCTCTTGTGATTTTTAAAATTTCAATTATTGTAAGCTTAATAATTTCAATTTGGTTTCTTTTTTACAGTTTCTCTTTATTAAAATTCTCATTTTGTTCATATATTCCTTTCTTGGTTTCCTTTAGTTATTCATTCATAGTTTCCATTAGCTCTTTGAGTGTATGTAAGACAGTTGACTTAAAGTCTTTGTGTAGTAAGTCCAGTATCTGGTCTTCCTCAGGAATGGTTTATTTTTTCCATTGAATGGCTATACTTTTTTGTTTCTTTGTATACTCATCATTGTATTTCAAAAATTGCACTTTTGACTATTATAGTTACCAAGGTTTGTTATTCTTTTTCCTGAAGGTTACAGTTGTCCCTTTTTTCTATTTTTCTATTGCAAAGATCGTATTCCCTGCACTTGTGTTCACCGAAGTCTCTGGTTCGATTAGCTTCTGTTCAGCTGGTGTTTTCTGAGATTTTCTTAAGATACAGAAGCTGAAAAATGCAAACACATACAAAACACCACTCCCAGTCTTTGAGTATTAGCTTTGTGCTATGGCAAGTCTTTTAGGCTTAGCCACGCCATTTGCAACTCTGACATAACCTTCACGTTCTGTTTGCCTTGAACCTAGATATTAGCCAGAAGTGAAATCTTAGGGTCTTCTCAAGTCTTTTCTGAGCATACATTCTGTCCTTAGCATTAACTCCATTTTTAAATTCCCCAGTATACAGGAGGGCTTTTACATGCCCAAGTTTCCCAAAGAAACTTTCTCCTCAGGCTTTCCTACCAAGATTTAGACAGTGTACTATATGTATAAGTCATAATAATTTGCTTCAGGTGGCTGTGGGTTTCTTATTCACCTTACAATGTTTTCAAGCAGTGCCCACTGTTTTTCCACCCCAAGTGAGTTCTGAGTTAAGTACTTTTATATATGTACTGTATACTGTAGTATTTTCTGCTGTTTTATTTCTTTTTCTCAGCAAGGCCAGTAGCATACACTAGATTAATTTCACACAACATCCTGTCCTTTCAATGTCTCTGCATTACAGAATTAATAAAAAAGATACTGGGGATTTGAGAGTGACTCTTGCCCTATTCTACTAGCTTTCACCCATAGTGCAACCTTAGGAATATCCCTGTGTCTATCCTTTACCAGTGTAAAGGGAAATCTTTTCTTCTTTCAACCTCAGCCATGATCCTAGATATTTTAATTCTCTTCTGCCTTCATTTTGAGAAGTGGCACTTGTGGTATATATTAAGTTCCTGTGAATTCCATAACAAATTATCACAAACCGAGTGGCTTAAGACAATGGACATTTATTCTCTCAGAGTTCTGGAGGCCAGAAGTTTGAAACCAAGGTGTCAACATTTCTACATTCTCTCTGGAGACTCTAGAGTAGAAAATGTTCTAATCTGTTTTGGCTTCTGTTGGTTTCTGGCAGTCTTTGGCATGTGGCTGCATCACTCCCGTCTCTGTTCCCATGATCGCAATCCCTCCTCTTTCTTCTCCTCTCTGTCTAATCTTCCTCTTCCTTACCCTTATAAGGAAACTTGTCATTGGATTTAGGGTTCACTTGGATAATTAAGGGTGATCACCTCATCTCAGAATCCTTAATTACATTTGTAAAGACCCCTTTCCAAATAGGGTAACATTCACAGCTTCCAGGGATTCAGATGTAGACATCTATTTTGGGGGTCACCTTTTTACCCATGACAGTGGAATTAGGAGGAGAGAAAAGACCTTCCCAGTGGATAGTTGGCAGGGTGTTGTATATGCAAAATTAGTGGACATTTTGTGCCATCCAGGTTAAAAGTCCTATGGGAAACTCCATGGAATGTTATTATGCTAAGTGGCAATCCTCAGTATTATTAGTCAGTACCTGAAAGCTGGAGGAATCAGGTGTTAATGGAGGAAAACTCATTTGTATATAGTATGTATTATCTTTATGTTAAAGAAGTTAACTTTAAACTGTGAGTGATCTGTCTGTTTTCCTCTACTTGTCATCTGGTTTACAAAGGTCTTTAATAATCATTCGTTTTCTGAGTTTGAAGATTCTATATCTTCTGGCTCACACTTCACATCTTTTAGTATCTCTTGGAGTGGAGAAGCTGAATATAGTGACAAACAATGGGCAGTCTTTATATAAAAATAGATCTCTGACCCATAACTTACAACATCTAACCCAGAACACCAAACCACAGACTCTGCAGCAAACCGTTCATGAAATCAAACCACAGCTTCTTTGAGGTCAGCCTCAAACAGCTAGGACTTGTTTAACAACTGCCAGCTTCCCTAATTTTTGCCCCTACCTCCAACTTAAGACCAATCGGAGAAAGCCAAATATGCTTCTTTAATCTATCATGGAAGATGCCTTGCTTCTAGTTAGCCTGCATTCAGCTTCTTCGTGCCAACAGCTTCCAATCAGGGTGTATATAAATCTTTTCCTTTTTTTCTGCTAGATAGATTTCCCACTTCTTTGCCTTCTTTTCAATTTCTGCAAAATGCAAGTGATTGTGGCTCACTCCTTTGCTATAGCAAACTTTGAATAAATAGTCTTTAATTTTTCTAATTTTGGTGGTCTTCATTTATTTCCACAGGAGGCATAGGGGAAGCTTGGAAGGCTCTCTCACTCGCTTAAATGGAGTTGAAGGGTTCTGTAGGCTTGCCTCAACCCCATCATCCTAGACTCTCACTTAGGTACTGCAACTCTGCAGTTGTGTTGCAATGAGAGGCTGCTAGACTTTTCTGGCTAGACTTCGGAAATGAGATACAACAGTCATTTCTGCTTTCTGGTCCTCCTAAAATTAGCTGAGAGATTGTTGAAGAGTCTATTCCTTCATCTCCCTGGGGCTTTTGGGTTTGGGGTTTTGACCATAAGAAGGGCCAAGTTTTGAGACTTTTTTTTTTTTTGACACGGGACTCTGTTGCCCAGGCTGGAGTACAGGGTTGAGATCTCGGCTCACTGCAACCTCCGGCTGCTGGGCTCAAGTGATCCTCCTGCTTGAGACTCCTGAATAGCTGATACTACAGGTACGTGCCACCATGCCTGGCTATTTTTATTTTTTTATTTTTTGTAATGATGGGGTTTTGCCATGTTATCCAGGCTGGTCTTGAACTCTAGGACTCAAGTGATCCACCTGCCTTGACTTCCCAAAGTGTTGGGATTACAGGTGTGAGCTACCATGCCCAGCTGGGGCTTCTTTTCTAGGGACCCATACTACTGATTCATTTTGTTGCTGCCTTCTCTATTTTCAGATCCTCCCTCCTCTTCCTGTAACCCCATTGTTTAGGAAAGGCCTTTTATTTTGTGTCTGTAATGGGTTCAAGACCTGCTGTTATCACTTATTGGCTCTGTCATCTTATGCAAATTACTAATTGGCAACTCATTTTCCTCCTCCATGTAGTGGAGTTAACTAATGGTACCTACCTCAAAGGGTTGTGAGGATTACACGAGGTAAATTCATATAAAACAACTTTAGTAAGGGGTCAGGCATATAGTAAGTATTCTAAGAAGTGTTGGCTTTAATTACATTTAAAGTAGACAACAGTTCTAAACTTTCATGAGTGCTGTGATAGAAGTAAATAATTAATGTCATCTGGGTCATGAAGAATGGAGTTACATTCTATTAAAGAAGGAAGATGTCAAAAAAGGCATCATAGGAAAGTTGTACTTCAAAGATCAGTAATTACTGTCAAGCAGATGGCAAGAGGAAACAGGACTGCAAGTGCATGCGAAAGGCAAGGAAATGAAAAACTGATGCATGCAGGAAGCTACAAAATAGTTAAGTCAGGTTTTAACGGTGGAGAAGGATGGATTAACTAGAGGTAGAAAAGAGAATGAGCTACAGATGCCCGTTTCAAAGAATGAGTATAGAGGCCTATTGATCAATAGGTTTCAGAACTTACTGTGTTTAAGAAGCACTTGAAGCTACTAATTTCAAATTCAACTCTCTTGGCCCCAGCTTTAAAGTTCTGGGGGAGGCTTCAGGAATCTGCACTCCAGATGATTCTGAGGAATGTGGATTTCCTACACCAAATGCTGAGAAACTTTCTGTTGCAGGCTATATAGACTTGATTAAACTTATTTTTAGAAAGACCCCTTTAACGTCATTGTTCTGAACCTTAGCTGCCCATTAGAATCATTAAAAGTGTGATCCAGACATTACAGTTTTAGAAATTCGTTAGATGATTCCCAATGTTCAGCCAAGGTTGAAAAGCACTAATCTAGCAGCAGCGTGGAGGGCAGACATCAGGATAGTAAAATTGGAAATACGGGGTTAATTAAGATATCACTGCAGTAGTGCAGGCAAGAGTGATGAGGACATGAACAAAGGCAAAAACTGGAGAAGTAGAAGATAACTGAGATGTTGAGACTGACCCATCTAAGGCTTGGTGATTTGTTCCATACGGGGGTGAGGGAGTGGGTGATATTAAGGATGACTACCAAGTTTCTAAGTTGTGTTTTGAGTGGATGGACTTGCTGTTCAACATTATAGAACAACTGGAGAAGAAACAGATTTGGAAGAAGACTATCATTTTATAGTGGAAATGGGGGGCAAAGCAGAGGTGATCTAAAATCATTGTTATTCTTTAGTATTGGTTCCCAGATTTCAGTGTACAGGAAAAATCACTTGAGATTTTTACTCTGCTCTCTATTTTCTTTTTAGCAGGACTTGGAATAAGGCCCAGTGATTTGTTTTTTCTTTCCTTTTACTTGAACAAATAGCCCCAGTATGCTATTTAAAACTTAGTAAAGTGTACTAAGAAACACTTACGCTCCCTGTGTCCATGTGTTCTCATTGTTCAACTTCCACTTATAAATAAGAACATGCAGTGTTTGGGGCCTGTAGGGGGAGGGTGGCGGAGGTAGAACGTTAGGGAAAAAGAGCTAATGCATGCTGGGCTTAATACCAAGGTGATGGGTTGATAGGTGCAGCAAACCACCATGGCACGTATTTCCCTATGTAACAACTATGCACATCCCACACATGTACCTGGAACTTCAAAAAAGTGATAAACTTTTAAAAAAAGGAAATACAAAATAAAACTGAAAGCAAATTTAAAATTGCACTCAAAGTATATTCCATGCCTACACATGGATAGTGACTAGTGATTCTTAAAAGTTTGATGATAATAGACATTTTACAATGTTTTTTACACAGCTATATAAAATGTTCACAGTGTAATAAAGAAATAATTTTAATGCACAATTGAAGCAGGAAAGGTCCATATGTCAAAATGATTGTGTTAGTGAAAGAGTTCTGTTTTTATAGTTTTAAAAGTAACTGATGTATATGGAAGTATATATGGATCCATATCAGTAAATATCTCTTTATCATAACTGCCCATTCATTCCATCTTCAGGAATTTCAAAATCTCTTTATTCTCCTTTGCTTTGTAAAACATTTCAAAATCCTAAAAATAATTAATTTGTAATACTAACGCTGATAATTGCTAATTATGAAGTTATTAAGTTCAAGTATCCATGTTAAGTTTGCTAATTATCTTGGTGGACCTGCAAACCTCTGCCAGCTATTAGATGAAAAAATTCCCCAGAATGCCAGTCATTTCTTATAACATATGGTGAAAACTACTGCATAGGTATCCCAAAACAAGTAGCATGATATATTTTTCTTTTATGTTAATCTTTTTATCAAAAGTACAAATCACTTTGTCTTCACAGACAAAATTAAGTTATTCTATAGATAGGTACATCTGAATCTCATACCCCGTAAATGTAATATTTCCCCATTTATATGACCTTAAGATGTAAAAATAAAATAATGGACATTTACTCTTACTCCACAATATTCTTGAGTATTGAATATCTGAGGTGGTAAAGTCTTAAGGGCTCTACCTTCATCCTCATTTATTGAAGTACTTTAAAACTGATAGAAACATCTATTAATTCATACTTTATTTTGTAAGTATTTAAAATTCTGGTAGCTTCTTTCTGTTCTCTGCTTCACCTAGATAGAAAGAGGGATAGAGAAATAGAAAGATGTTAATCTGCTGGCTAGTCCCAACGTTTTCATATTTTTTTCATTTTCCCAGTCCATTATGTTACGAACAGGGGCAGCTTTTAATGGTGTAATTCTCTTTGAGGAGCAAAAGTTAGATAACTTTCTTGTGAAATCATATATATATATATATATATATATACACACACACATACATATATTATATGTCATATACACATGTATTAAATAGGTATATTTGATACGTAATATATATTTTATTTTTCATCCTCCCATCAGTTTTATTTCTATATTTAGGCATAGTTTCTGATTGTGATTTGGAACTTGTAGTATGTTTTCCTCAAATTAAAAAAGCTGGTATCATGTTCATTTCCATATATATGAAGAATTTCAATGGCGGGGTGAAAATCCCTGATGGGTTATAAATATTTACCAGATTGATTTCATACTACACTTGAAGTGGTAAGAACATTCTGCTAACAGTTGAGGCAGCCTTTGCACTCCTCACTGCATTAATTTATGCTAATATCTATGGCAGCATTGTGTAGGAAATGGACATACCAGATTTTTAAGTTGCTGGAAACCATACTACAAGTTCCAAATTATAATCATAGACTATGCCTAAATATAGAGATAAAATACAAAGGATGGAAAAATAAAAGAAAATAAATACATCAGGGGATTAATACTTACAAATATGTGAGTAGATAAAAGCGGTCAGTTCTTGCCATGTTCTCTCGTGGAAACCGTTAGATATGTATCATCTGTTAACAGATTGGTTTTCTTTCCTTGTCTTTTCCCCTGAAATACATACAACTGCTAAGTAAAAGTTTAATAGTTGGCTGTCTTTTAAACATATTTTTTAACTACAATTTTGAAAATGATTACAGCATGAATCTTAGGTAAAGGTTGAGGTTTCTGTGTTTTTGCAAAACAACCTTAGGCCATTTTGTCACATAAAACCTCTGATGCTAGAATGAGAAAACATGTGAAAGCAATTTGAGAGGATATAAACTCCAGTTTCTTCAAGTGGGATCCTGTGAAAGCACTTGTCAGTGGGCTTTTTGTTTAATGACTTGAAATTAATCCAGCCATGCTGAGAAAACTCTGCCTATTTCTAACAGATAGCAGATAAATATCTGAAGTTTCAAAACTCAACGTTTCTACTTCCTAAGCCTTCTTAGTTTTGAAGTTGCAAAACCATGTTGAACGTGACATAAGTCACATTTTTGTCGTAGTTTTTCAAACCCTTTTCAGAGGAAACCATTAAGAGACAAACAGCCTAGACCTATGTTATTCTGTGTGTGATTCACAGACTGGCAGCATCGCATTACTCTAAGTCTACAAAATCAGAGTCAGTGGGTTGGGTCATAGGAATCTGTTTGAACAAGGCCTCTAGATGACTTTTATGCTACAGTTTGGGAGTCATGGACCAATAGTTGGGTGGGTCTTTTGCTGCACCCATCCTGGTCTTTATTTATTACAAATTATTCTCTCTTATGGATTCTTAGTACCATACCCAATAACATAAATCACAGGGTTAAAAACAACAGCAACTAGTCAAATCGTTCATAATTTTCTTTTTCTTTCTTTTTAAAATTTGTATAAATGTATGGGGTACAAGTGCAGTTTTGTTGCGTGGGTATATTGCTTAGTGGTGAAGTCGAGTCTTTTAGTGTGTCCATCACCTGAATGATGTACATTGTACTCATTAAGTAATTTCTTATTACCCACACCTCCCCACCCTCCCCAGTCTTGGTAATTTTGTTTTCAAAAACAGCCTTTTTGGCCAAGCACAGTGGCTCACGCCTGTAATCTCAGCACTTTGGGAGGCCAAGGCCGGGCGAATCATGAGGTCAGGGGTTCGAGACCAGCCTGACCAACATGGTGAAACCCCCGTCTCTACTAAAAATACAAAAAGTGCTAAGCATGGTGGCGGGCACCTGTGATCTCAGCTACTCAGGAGGCTGAGGCAGGAGAATCACTTGGGCCCGGGCGGCGAAGGTTGCAGTGAGCCGAGATCACGCCACTGCACCCCAACCCAGGGCAGCAGTGCCAGACTCCTTCTCAAAACAAACAAATAAACAAACAAGTAAACAAACAAAAAACACCTTTTTGTTATCGTTGTTTCTTAATACCCAGGCGAAATCACTAATCTACCTGACCAGGTTTATGCAAAAACAATGCACCGTTTCAAGGCTGAAATCAAACCTCATTCCTATCTGCAGTTATCATGGTGTCTGGCACATAGCAATCATGTAGAGTGTTCGTCAACCATGTATAATCATCTCCACATCCTTCAGTTTTCATTCTTCTCTAAAAACTTTGCAGATGAGGTTATGAGTCATATAATCGTCCTTCTTTAACTGTGCTATCCAATGTGATAACCACTAGTCACATGTGATTATTGTGCTCTTGAAATGTTGCTAGTTCAAAATGAGATGTGCCGTATGCATGCAAAACATACTGGAATTTGAAGGCTGAATGTAAAAAAGAATAAGTAACATCTTTTAAAAATATTGACTACATAGTGCAATGACATTTTGTAAATTTTGTGGCAAATAAAACCTTAGTGTCTTTTTTTATGGCTACTAATAATTTTTTAAATTTCATATGTGACTTACATTATATTTCTGGAAGGTATTGTTCTATAATATTTTTTTTATCTCAGTCAAAATAATTCATCTAAACTGTAATTCATCTAAGAAACGTCTCATCTATGCAAATACAACTACTTCTCAGAAGTCAACAACCACTTTGTCCTTCTTTTAGGTTTCCTTGTCTTCTTCAAGGATTTTTGGCCATTCACTCACGGACATTTTTCCTCTCCCCGTCCTACATAGGAGGATTTTTTACTTCTTCCGTTTGAAACGTGTGCAAAATTATTTGAGGTCCTTAAGATGGTTGAGCTAGGATACTGTAACCTTCTGGATCATTCAGTTCTACGAGCACAGCCTAAGTGAGGGCAAAAATCACTTTCTCTGTTATTCCTTGCACCTCCCACCTTTGAAAACTTTGAGTTGAAGAACAGAAGGCAGAAAGGGGCTGATCAAGTCTAGCACAATCTTAAGTCCTTCACCCCCTACACCCGTACCCTCGCCCCACTGGCTAAGGTTCGTTTCTTTCCACTCATCTCCCTAGAGCATGACAGGCTGGTGTAATAGACTTTAATGGAACTCATTGTTTCCACTGAGTCTACTTTGCAGAAGCAACACACGGTCAGCCTCTTCACCACCGCTTAAGGCTCAACTCCTAAAACTCAGCCATGTCCTTACCCTTGGCCATTGGTAAGGGCCAACGGCCCATGCGCTAACAATTGGCTGGGAAACATCCCTCCGTAGCCTAGGTAAGGGTCCATTCCAGGGAATGCTCGTGAAGAGGGAGTGGAATCCCCAGTGGCTTGGGGGAGGGGTCTGGACCCCTAGGGATGGTAAACTCCAGCTAAGTCCTCTGAGGCTCAGGGGAGGAAGGGGGAGCAGGAGAGAGCAAATTGACTGTGCAATCCTGATGTCCTTTCTCCCCCTCCCCGCTTGGGAATGGAGGAGAGGACAGGGAACTTTACTGCTGGCAGCCTGGCGGCACTGAAAGACCTAGATACCTGAGGGAGAAATGGCCAAAGAAATGCAATGAGTGAAGAAAAGATAAATGAAAATCATGCTGCTTGTGCTTGTAGGGACAGAGCAAACCGTGCCTGTCAGGACGTGACCACTTTATCAACCTTTGTTATCTCAGCACAGGGAAATGCCTCCTTTCTCCAGTCCTTCCTTCTTAGAGGGCATGCTTTGTAAGCTGCCCCTTCCTTCTGAGAGTTGACATTTTGGTTTCTGAAATAGCGGGTTCAATTGTCCCTACCTGTCCTACACTTCCTCTTCCTTTTCCCTTTCTAAAAGGCACCTCTGTCTTAAATTCTTACTTCCTCTTCAATACATTCATAGCTCATTTTTCCAGCCTTTATTTTTGATTGTAACCTTTTAAAGTCGTGGAAAATAGGAACAGTATATTACAGGATTTGGGCAATTTGCCAAATGTGGGTAAAGGAAATTTAGAGTGAAGGGCCAAAGAGCCTCAACTCCAACTTTTGAGTTAGGCACATTTATAATCTATGGCTCCACCACTTAATAACTATGGATCTTGGGTAAATTACTTCCTCCAGTGTCAATTTCTTTAGTGTTAAAAGAGGGCGGTGATATCAACCTAAAAGCATTATTGTGAGGATTAAAATAATTGAGTACATAAAAGTGTTTGGTAAACTGTCTGACACATTGTAGGTAGTCCAGAAAATGATAATAATTTTGTTGATAATAGTAAGTGCCACACTCTCCATATTGCTTGGGAGACACATGCGTGAAGCATTTACCTTCAAGGAACTCACAGAGTGATCACTGGCAAGATGAGGTAAATACAACTAAAAGAAACCAAAACTAGGCTAGGTGGGTAACGGCACATATCTTTAAAGAACTGAAACCTGATACATGTATATACTCTGTCAGGGAATTATGAGAAGGAAAACATTTCAGGTAGAAGGACCAGTAATGAAGCAATGTAATAACTGGAGCTTTGGGAACAAGTGGAAGAAAAGATGGAGGCTGTGGAAGTAAACAAGGCAAATCACACAGTCTTCCGGTTTTATCTTGTATTTTGGTTTTTAATCATTGGAGGGTATTTCCTGTTTTTTAAAATTGTGGATAACCACAACTGGCAGATTTGCTGCAAAGTTTAAGAATAGAAGTTTCCTAAGATCATCTTTCACTTATGAGACACTCAATAAATTGTGTCTATGCTTATTACTAATTCATGGGTGATCAGAAGCCATTGAAGATTTCAGAAAGTTTGTGTGAAAGGTAGATTAATCTAAGATGGAAATTGGATTGGAAAGAGGCAAGGTTGGAAGTAACTACAGCAATCCAAGAACAAAAAGTCATGAGAGAAGAGAAAAGGCAGAGATTCTGAGGACCGGACATTGCTGCAACTTGATTGAGCTGGATATAGGAGTGAAGAAGGCAAAGAGGTGGGATATAACATGTAAAGGAATCTATGTTAGAAACAAACAAACAAAAAAAAAAGTGTTCCATTTTCCCAACACCTCACCAGCATCTGTCATTTTTTGACCTTTTAATAATAGCCATTCTGTGCTTTTATATGGTTAGTGGGAATGTAAATTAGTTCAACCATTGTGGAAGACAGTGTGGTGATTCCTTAAGGATCTAGATCCAGAAATACCATTTGACCCAGCAATCCCATTACTAGGTATATACCCAAAGGAATATAAATCATTCTGCTATAAAGATGTGTGCACATGTATGTTTATTGCAGCACTATTCACAGTAGCAAAGACATGAAATCAACCCAAATGCCCATCAATGATAGACTGGATATAGAAAATGTGGTACATACACACCATGGAATACTATGCAGCCGTAAAAAGAGAATGAGCTTATGTCCTTTGCAGGGACATGGAGCTGTAAGCCACCATCTTCAGCAAACTAACACAGGAACAGAAAACCAAACACCACATGTTGTCACTCATAAGTAGGAGCCAAATAATGAGAACACATGGACACAGGGGAGGGGAACAACACAAACTGGGGCCTGTAGGGGGGCAGGGGGAAGAGTACATCAGGACAAATAGCTAATGCACGTGGGGCTTAATACCTAGGTGATAGATATTATACCATAGGCACACGTTTACCTATGTAACAAATCTGCACGTTCTGCACATATACCCCAGAACCTAAAAGAAAATAAAATTAATAATAGCAATTCTGACTGGTGTGAGATGGAATCTCATTGTGGGTTTGATTTGCACTTCTCTAATAATTAGAGGTGTTGAACATTTTGTCATATGCTTGTTGGCTAGGTGTATGCCTTCTTTTGAAAAGTGTCTGTTTGCATCGTTTGCCTGCTTTTTAACAGGATGGTTTGTTTTATGCTTGTTAATTTGTTTAAGTTCCTTATAGATTGTGGATATTAGACCTTTGTTGGATGCATAATTTGCTAATATTTTCTCCAATTTAGTAGGTTGTCTGTTCACTCTGTTGATAATTTCCTTTGCTGTGCAGAAGCTCTTTTGTTTATTTAGGTCCCATTTGTCAATTTGCTATTCTGTTGCAATTGCTTTTAGCATCTTGGTCATAAAATCTTTGCCAGGTCGTGTGTCCAAAATAGTATTTCCTAGGTTATCCCCGAGAATTTGTATAGTGTTAGGTTTTACATTTAGGTGTTTAATCCATCTTGAGTTAATTTTTGTATATGGTGTGAGGAGGAGTCCAGTTTCAGTCTTCTGCAGATGGGTAGCCAGTTATTCCAGTATTTATTCAATAGGGAGTCCTTTCCCCATTGCTTGTTTTTGTCAATTTTGTTGAAGATCAGATGGGTGACATTATTTCTAGAGTCTCCATATTGTTCCATTAGCCTATGTGTCTTTTTTCTTGTACAAATGTCATGCTATTTTGGTCACTGTCGACTTTTAGTATAGTTTGAAGTCAGATAATGTGATGCCTCCAGCTTTGTTCTTTTAGCTTAGGACTGCCTTGGCCACTCGGTCTCTCTTTGGTTTCAATGAATTTTAAAGTAGTGTTTTCTAATTCTGTAAAGAAATCGGTAGTTTGATAGGAATAGTATTGACTTGGTAGTTTCATAGGAACAGCATTGAATATGTAAATTGCTTTGGGCAGTATGGCCATTTTAACAATATTGATTCTTCCTAACCATGAACATGGAATATTTTTCCATTTGTTTGTGCTATCTCTGATTTCATTAAGCAATATTTTGTAATTCTTGTTGTAGAGGTTTTTCACCTCCTTTGTTAGCTATGTTCTTAGGTATTTTATTCTTTTGGGAGCTATTTAGAATGGGATTGCATTTTTAATTTAGCTCTCAGCTTGGATATTGTTGGTTTATAGGGATGCTACTAACTTTTGTACATTGATTTTGTATCCTGAAACTTTGCTGAAGTTGTTTATCAGATCAAGGAGCTTTAGGGCAGAGACTGTAAGGTTTTCCAACTATAGAATCATATTGTCTGCAAATAGGGAAAATTTACCTTTCCCTCTTCCCATTTGAATGACTTTGATTTCTGGCTCTTGACTAATTTACTCAGGCCAGGACTTACAGCACAATGTTGAACAGGACTAGTGAGAGAGCATATCCTTATCTTGTTCGGATTTTCAAGGGGAATGCTTCCAGCTTTTACCCATTCAGTATGATGCTGGCTGTGGGTGTCTCATCGATAGCGTTTATTATTCTGAAGTATGTTCCTTCAATGCCTAGTTTGTTGAGGGTTTTAAACATGAATGGATATTGAATTTTATGGAAGACTTTTTCTGCATCTGTTGAAATGATCATGTGGTTTTTATTTTTAGTTCTGTTTATATGGTGAATCACATTTATTGATTTGTGTATGTTGAATTACCTTGCATTTCAGGGATCATGGTGGGTTAGCTTTTTGATGTGCTGCTGGATTTTGTTTGCTATAATATTAATAGTATTGTTTTGAGGATTTTTGCATCTATGCTCATCAGGGATATTGCCTTGAAACTTTCTTTTTCTGTTGTGTCTCTGTGAGGTTTTGGTATCAACATCACTGGCCTCATAGAATGAGTTAGGGAGGAGTCCATTCTCCTCATTTTTGTTTTGTTTTGTTTTGTTTTTTTGAATATTTTCAGTAGGAATGGTACCAACTCTTTTTATATATGTGGTAGAATTCACCTGTGTTTTCTTCTGGTCCTGGGCTTTTTTTGGTTGGTATGCTTTTTATTACTAATTCAATTTCAGAACTTGTTATTGGTCTGTTCAGGAATTCAATCTCTTCCTGGTTAAATCTGGAGAGGTTGTATGTCTCCAGGAATTTATTTCTTCCAAGTTTTCTGGATTGTGTGCATAGAGATATTCATAGTAGTCTCCGAGGTTTTTTTTTTATTTTTTATTTTTGGTCTGTTTCTGAGGGGGGTCATTGGTAATGTCCCTTTGTAGTACTGATGATGTTTCTCTCTTTTTTTCTTTATTAGTCTAGCTAGCAGTCTAATTAATTCTTTCAAAGAACAAGCTTCTTGATCAATTGATCTTTTGTATGGTTTTTCTTCTCATTTTCCTTGAGTTTAGCTCTGATTTTGGTTATTTCTTTTGTCTTCTGCTAGTTTTGGGGTTGGTTTGCTCTTTCTCTCTCTCTCTTCTTCTCCTTTTTTTTTGTTTCAATTGATCATTATGTTCTGGTGTAGGATTGTGACATACCTCCTCATTTCACTGTAAGCCATTGACTCCAAGCTAAATTAATGTACTATTTCTAACAAGAGGATACCATTGACAACCTAAAGTAATGTGGTTACTGTGGCATACAAAATTATAACCTACTCTATAGTATGTTTGTGATAATCATTTATAATGGTAAAACTCTAAAACAAAAGCTGTATTGATAATTGTAGACAAAAATATCAACTATATAGATATTTTGCTTATGTTCCTAGTCTACTTTGGCAGTTTGTATGTGGGTGTAAAATCATTCTAAGAAACAGGTAAGACGTTTGTGATGCTAGGAAAATACATTATAAAGAAAGAACTAAAGATTTTTCTTCTCCTTTGTGTGTGTAAATATTTTTTGATTATTCAAATAATACACGAACGCATACTCATTTGTACAAGAATTCAAACCATATGTAAATATGTAAAGTTAAAAGTGAAAATATGCATTCAGTCACCTCCTGCCACTCTCCCTCCAAAGGAAGCTACTATTAACTGTTTGATTTGTATCCTTTTCTACCACGTGGTTATACGTATTAAGGTAACTAAAAGAGAGAAAAAGTCAGTTAACAAAGAAGTTAAGGCTGCTTACTTTGAAGCTGGGCAGCCTGATTTGAAACCCAGGCTCTGTTACTTACAGTTGTATGATATTGGTCATGTGATCTAACTTCTCTGTGCCTGGATTTCCTCACAGGTAAAATGGGGATACTAAGTGCTTCATAGATATGTTATGGGGATGTCTTTAGTATGTGTTAAGTATTTAGAATAGTGCCTGACATATAGCGTGCACGATTCATCATGGAATGCATGATGCATATATTGTTTCACAACTTGTATCCTATACACATAGGGGAAGTGTATTGTAGCCATTAAGAGCATGGATTCTGGTTCTGAAGCCAGTTATGAGGTGCAAATCCTAGTTCTATCATTTGCTAGCTTTATCACTGTAGGAAGTATATAACCTTTCTTTGTCTTTGTTTTCTCTGTAAAATGGGGGTAATAGCTTTAACTCTAAATTAAGTAATATATATAGGACATTTAGAATGACTGTGATATAGTAATTACTCAGTAGATGCTTATTATTATTATGTTATTAAAAGCACTGTTTATTGTTTTGTGCTATAAATATATCAGTAATTAATTTAACAATTTTTAATTGATGGTCATTTAGATTACTTCTAATTACTTTTTGTTACAAAATATTCTGGTGTCCATACTTTAACTAAAAATGGAACTACCATTTTACACAGTAGCCCGTTGCTGGGTATCTAGCAGAAGGAAAAGAAATTGTTATAGAATTGTTATGATTGCATTATGCATTAATAAGATTTGTGCATTGGCAATCACACGTTCCCTTCCAATTTTTTCTTGGGTCTTTGATCAGCTCTTGTAGAATGAGTCACCTCAGTGCCCTAATAGCTTGTTCTTTTTGATCACACAATACTTACTTTATTCACCCTCTTAAAATGTATGTGATCTAATTATAAGTACCCCTGATTGGTCTTCTGTTTTCTCTATATCATTCCCTTCCACACCATCCTCTACCATAGATGTCCCAATAAATTTTTTATCATTCAAACGTTTGATTCTGAAGAGACAATGAGTAAGAGCTTTGGAAAAACTAAGTCGGTATCTTTAGATACTGAAAAACCATTGTATGTATATTGTGTTTTATGTTGTTAAAATTTGACATTTTTAATGAGAAGAGTTACTAAAATTATGAAATATTAATGTTAACATTTACAAAAGTGAATTAAATGTCATGGAACAGCATTACTAGTGTGAATGGCTTTCTTAGGTACAGTATATGTATTAATACTTTGTGAAACAGATATATTAGTAAAGTGTTGAAATTACATAGTATCGTATAAAAAGCCACAGTATTTAATATATATCAAATTTAGAACTGCATTTAATCACATTCTCATATTTAAAATTTCCCCTCTTTATCTGTATCATCAAAATATTTATTATCTAAAGATTCTCACTTATGGTTAAAATGTTTAAAAATGTAATGCAATTCTTAAGTAAGGAAAGATGATAAACTTTGGTGTTACGTTTTATCCTGACCTCATACCTACTTGACTTCAGTGCTTGAATGAAATATGCATATGATGTTGTGATTTAGCATAGTTTGGCTTTAAGTAGTCATTCTTCATTCTATTTTCCACCATGGGCATCATTTATATGACCATAATGTTCCCTTTCAAAACACTTTTTGAAATGTATGAAATAATAAATTTCTTTTTGTCTCACATTTGCAGAAGTTAAAAGTATTAGTTTTGTGCTTCTATGAATATATGAAATGTAAATAATTGAGTAGTTGGGGAGAATTTACATGTATTCTGGTAGAAAAACTCAGAGAAGGTTATGAAAGATGCTTAAATACAATGTTGCTCCCTGCTTATGTAGGTGAGTTAAACATACATCCCATCTTTGGATTTCAGGTAACTATTGTGGTCCCAAAGTAGATTTGACAAAGTCTAAAGTAATTTTCTGTCAAGAGTGCCCTTGAAACATCAACGCCTATTATGGAGATACCGTCTATACTGGACTCGGAATTTTAGGCTCATTTTGCCTCATAGGTTAGTCCTGAAAGAGTCTCCCTGAGGTTATTAAGACTGGAGCTAACACTAAGATGGTCCGTTCAAGGTTGTAGCAAGACTCTGGGTATTACTAAAACTTACTTTGGAAATGGAGGAACAAATTTAAATAATTCCTGCTTTGGAGATGGGAGTATAGAATACCACAAATTTATCTTCCGATTAAGAAATTAAAGGAATGTTTTTCTAAAAAATATTTTACTTTTAAGAGGTAAATGGCTAACTTAGCATTATCACATAATGTATGTGTAGATGAAGGGTGGAGGCGTGGCTTGGTGAGAATTAGTGTGTAGGATAAACTAAATACTTGTGTAGTTAAAAGAACGATTTTTGCAGTCAATGCAGAAAGACATCAACAAATTAATATCAACAGATATCCATTACATCAAGTTAAATGTGGTTTAATGTTTTTATAACTAGCCATTTGCATGAAAAATTAGCCAATCAACTACATATGTGTGAAAATCCATGAAAAATGAAATAATAATTTGAAAGCAAAATAGTTATCACAGTGTTAAAATTAAGCCAGGTGTCCTTTTATTACGTAGGGGCAATGTAGAGCTTTTGGTACCCAATCATGTTATGCTCTTTCTCCTCAAGGTCTAGTAAATTTGTTAAAAATCACCGTATTATTACATATTGGTTCAGTATTTCTTAGGGTATAAATACACAGCATCACTTGGAGTTTTATGAAATAGCCTGTAAATAATTTTTTTTAAGATCATATCTGTAAAGTGAGGTGAACCGAATTTAAGGCATATTGACTGCAACTTAAAAAATACTGAATCATTGTTATGGGAAGCTGTCTGAATTGTTCTGCTATTTCTATTTAAGCTAGAAACCTGTAGCTTACAGAATTTCTCTATAGTTTTGGTTTTTATTTCCTCAAATGAGTGGAGGCAGTTTATTATGAAAATAAATAAGTTATCAAAGACCTTGTTTTTATCTGAAAGTGACCAAAGTCTTTTACTGAATATAGTATTTAACGTTTTTTTTTTGAGATGAAGTCTCACTTTGTCGCCCAGTCTGGAATTAAGTGGTGAGATCTGGCTTATGGTAACCTCCACCTCCCGGGTTCAAGCAGTTCTTGTGCCTCAGCCTCCTAAGTAGCTGGGATTACAGGCACCCGCCACCAACCATGGCTAGTTAATCTTTCTTTCCTTCTTTCTTTCTCTCTCTCTCTCTTTGCTTTCTTTCTCTCTCTCTTTCTTTGTTTCTTTCTCTCTTCCTTCCTTCCTTTTCTTTTTCTTCCTTTCTTCCTTTCTTCCCCCTCCCTTCCTTCCTTCTTTTCCTTCCCTCCTTCCTTCCTTCCTTCTCTCCCTCCCTCCCTCCTTCCTTTAACTCTCTCTCTCTCTCTCTTTCTTTCTTCCTTTCTTTCTTTTTGGAGAGAAGGGGTTTCACCATGTTGGCCAGGCTGGTCTCAAACTCCTGACCTCAAGTGATCCAACTGCCTCGGCCTCCCAAAATGCTGGGATTACAAGCGTGAGACACCACAGCCGGCCTATGTATCCTAATAATTGTAAACGGGACCCATTTCTGCTAAATAGATTTTGAATAGAATTGAACAAGTTTAACAACTCAGGGACTTGTGTGATTCTACCTCTTTCATTTAAGGGTTCAGCTTTACTTTAGGGCTGTCATGTAATTGTATAACATCCTTGTAGTCTTCTGCTTAAGAGAAGCTTAGGAATTGACATTATAAGGTCGTTAATGATGTGGGACCAGCTTGTGTCTGTAGCAGATCTCCAAGGCCAGTTGAAAACCAAAAACGAGTTCTCGGAGCTTTCTGTCTTTCATGTAGAAATATGTTCAGAACACTCCATATATTAAGAAACATTGATTGGCTCTTCATTTATTAAACAAATATTTACTGAGCACTGTGATAGGTAATGGGAGTGAATGGTGAACAAAAATGAGGCAATTCCAGTTTTTCACTGAGCTTATAGTCTAGATGATGTAGAAGCAGAGGACAACAGTAAATCATCACAATCCAACTTTAGGGATATGAGAAGTGTAAGCATGCAGCTCTAGATCATTCCACACTGGTAGTTCCGCTTGGTCTGTTCATAATCTAGTCCGAATCTTGTATCCAGGTCTGCTATTTTGTTGGTATACACCAATGTGGCTCTAGTAGCCATTAAACATGTTGAACTCTTTCCATGCCAGCTGATATAAGCTGCTGTCCCAACCCTCCAAGTCCTCCCATCATGAGAATCTTGACAACTCTGACTCCTCCCTCTGGACCTTTGTATCTTCTCATGATCCAGCATCTACACAGACAAACACGGAGCCTCTAGTACTCGGCTCCAATACTACCTGTGGCACTTCCTGTCCCTATGAGTTGTTAAATATTTTGAGTCTCACTTCTGCTTGTATATACTTCAGTATTGAAATTCTCATTTCAAAAACCTGCTCAGTAACACTAGTATCCCTAGGCTTGGGACCTATTTTTTTTCATACAATTTCTAAGTAAATAAAGACCTATTCTGAAGCCTCAAACGTTAACTGGACCTTTCTCGCTTTTACTTATCTTTCTTTCTTCTATTTGCTTTGTTTTGAATCTTTATTGCTGTGTGTTTCTTTGACTTCACTTGCTTCTTGATATGCTATACGAATGCGGGTTGACATGGAATTGTTTATTGCCTGACACCTGTTGACCAAATTGAGATACTAAATGATCTGAGAAGACCACATTTTGGATGTTGGATATTGATTATCTGGAGCATTCTACTTTATATTATTCCTGCTTTATATGCCATCTAAAACTTAAAAACTACTGATAGTGCATTGTGTTTCATAATAAAAGATATTTCTGTTTCAAACTCTGAGGATTTATACTTTAAGGCTTAACTATAAAAAGGGTCCATACCCTGAGAAGATCTGTCTATGTGAAGTTTTCTAAATGAGCTTTGCCCAAAAACTGAAAATTTTATTACCTATTAAATGCCTGTCTATTTAACAGGGAGTATGCTGCTATTAGTCATTGTCATTCAGTGACAATAATAGATACTATTTGGAGTATCTATTATGTGGTAGGCACTCTACTAAGAGCTTTATTCACATTATCTTAATTATTTCAATAATTATGTTATTTTCAACAATTATATATACTGAGAAAAGTTAAAAATTTGTCTAAGATTTTACACCTCATTAGAGTCAGCATTCAAACAAAGTTATTTTGACATCAGAACCTCTGCTGTTAACAATGGCTGCCAGATCTCTCAAACAAAAATACAGGATACTCAGTTAAATTTGAATTTCAGATAATCAACAAATTACATTTTAGTATAAAGTATGTCCTCATGCAATATTTGGGACACACCAATACTGAAACATTATTTCATTATTAATCTGAAGTTCAAATTTAGCTGGGCATCCTGGCAACCTTACCTTGAAAACTACCCTATACTTTTCCCAAAGTTATTAGAAACAAAAACAAAAATAAAACAGAGAGAACGTGGAAGTTAGAGAGAGAGTAGTAGAGCAGAACCTGAAGGCAGTTGGTGGAGAATTGAGGGACCAAATGAAGGAGAAAAAGGTCAATAAGTCTGGATGCTATAAATACAAGATACCATTTTATAGAGGCATTACCTTCAATGAGAGTTGGAGAGAAGATTTGTCTCCTAGGGACTCTATAGCCTACGAGAGATTTTTTTTTTCCCCTGTGGTAGGTGTGTAGAGACATCCCCGTTTCAATCCTGTTGCACAAGTGAATCATATAATGAAACAGGTGGAAGAGAGCTGGAAGAGCAAAGGATACATAAGGAGATTTATGTTTTCGTAATGTTGCAACTCAGCCACTCACTAACTGCCTGACAAGACACATTGTTTCTCCCAATCTCAATACCTTCATCTGGAAAAGAAGGATACATCACTTGCCCCAACTATATCACAGGACTTTTATGAGAATTAAAGGGAGGTGAGAAGACTTGGTAAGTGGTAAAGCATTCTACTAATATAAATACTTTTGACAATTATCAGCACAATTCTAACAAATTAATTAACCATCATGTTTAAGGTTAGAATGGGGGAAATATTTATATTTTGCCAATGTAAAAAACAGTTTGAATGAATCCCTTCTGATTACTTAATAGGACCATCTGAAGGTAAAATAAGAAATGAGAGTCCACACATGCTGCTAGTGTTTACTGCTGGGAGTGACAGACTTTTGGGTTCTACAGGGATATATGAAGAGAAAGATTTCTCTGTTTTCTTTTTTCCAAATTTTGAGAAACTTTATAGCATTTTGATTTAAAATAATATTTCTGAAAATAAATAAATATTTCTGATAAAGCATGACATTTAAGCTAGATGATTTCTAATGAGAAACCATATTGAAAACACTGGATGAGAGAAACATAAACTTTTAAGTTTAATTCACGGTACTTTCTGTTATAATAAAGTGTAGACAGACTGGTGAGAACCTTTGTAGAAGAGTGGTAGGTTTCAGCAGCAAAGGCTATAGCTATAGTAGTTTATTTATCTAAGTGAACGTAATATTGACAAATATTAGGCTATCAACGAAAGAGAGCGCTGACTCCATACTATCAAGGAAGCATGACAGCAGGACTATATAATTAGTAAAAATTGATTTCTGGCTTCCCCACTCTAAATTCTTTACCTAACAAATGTAATAATGATAAAATAATAAAGTCATAAATAGCAGAGACTTTATCATTGCAATAGATAATTCACTACTTATAAGGTTGTTGCAAGGACAAAATGGGTAGCGTAAGTCAAGAGTCTCCTTTTTTTTTTCTTTTTGAGACAGAGTTTCACTTTCATTCTTGTCACCCAGGCTGGAGTGCAAAGGTGCGATCTCGGCTCGCTGCAACCTCTGCCTCCAGGGTTCAATTGAATCTCTTGCCTCAGCCTCCTGAGTAGCTGGGATTACAGGCACCCACCACCCTGCTAGGGCTCATTTTTGTATTTTTAGTAGAGATGAGGTTTCACCATGTTGGGCAGGCTGGTCTTGAACTCCTGACATCAAGTGATCCACCCGCCTCAGCCTCCCAAAGAGCTGGGATTACAGGCATGAGCCACTGCACCTGGCAAGTCAAGGGTGTCATATGATGTTTGGTACCCCTTAAAGACTCAATAAATTGTCAGTGTCATTGTTATTTTTATAATATTTATCATTATTCCCATGTTATATATGAAAAAGCTGAGACGTGTTCCATCGTGTGACTTGAGGTACTCAATAATTTGGTTTTCCCATAATCTAAAGCTCACACCCAGATAAAAGTCACTTCTGATTGAGTATGACTATGTCAGTGTTCCTTCTCCCAAAAGGGTCTGCCTTATAAGCCTAAATTCTCCATGTATAATAACAGGTACTGTTCTTTGAAAAGGGCAATCAGGCTTCAGCCAGCAATGGTATGAGGTGAGAATTTGAGTCTCCCATGCTAGTTTCTCAGAATTCCACTACCTTTATAACCCTGAATCTGCTTAGGTCTTAAGTCAGTCCTGTGGGGGATAACAGTGTTAGTTCTATTCATTAGGCACATTATGACTTGAGGCTCAGGAGGATGGGGGTAGAGGGTTTGACAGCAATAGCAAAAGCTCTAATAGTGGCAAAATAAAGGAGTTATTTATCATGAAGCTCTTTGGAAGATCTTTGTTTTCTAATCATAGATATTATAGAGTTCTAGGACATCACAGATATAAAGTCCCATATTCTAGAATAAATTTACTCTTAAAAATCCAGGAAACTAAATCTCTCTTCTCTCTTGCTCACACACACAAACATGTAGTAGCCCACTACATAAAACAGGCATTGGAAGGTGAAGAGTTGCTCTGATTGAAAGAGGGAGAATAAAGATTCCACCCCCTCTTATCATATTTAGGCAGCTGTTGAGGGGAATCCTTAAATAACAGTTTGAATATTATTGGTCTAATACAACACTCTTACAGATGGGAAAAAAAAGTGATCCCCAAAGAGAGGGAAATAAATTACCCAAGGAGTTAGTGAGTGACCGAGCTGGCATTGGTACCTAGGTCTTCAGATTCCCGGTCTAGGTTCCTTTTTGCTTTTTAAATGGAAGTACCTTATATGCTAGCAATGTGATAATTTCATAGACCTACGCTGCTTCTCTATCATTTTGAGAACAGAATATCACCATCATCATCATCACCATCATCACCAGCGGCTGTAGGAATGGTTTATCCTGTGGCATGCGTGCCAAAAATATTTTGCAGGCTTCTGTATAGTGGCAAAACTTGCTTCCAAATGGCGCCATAAACTGCTGCTCCTCCTCCAACCACCAGAGGGACCAGTTGTCACACAATCACTGGCAGTTACTCACCATTTCCCATTTCCCATCCCCAGATGCATTAAGAATAAATGTTGAGGTATTTTATATGATGTGATTATTGTACATTGCATGCCTATATCAAAGCATCTCATGTACCCCATAAATATATACACCTACTAAGTATCCAAAAAATTAAAATTAAAAAATAAAAGAATAAATGTTTTTACACTATGCATTTTGCAAATTTATTCTATTTGGGTAGGGGAGAATTTTTTTCAAAGAGAAATAACAACATTGGATGTGATCATTTTCCCATTGTTTTAATTTTACTGACTGAGCAGTGGTGATGAAATAATCAAAATGAGCAATAGAGAGTTCATGCAATGAATGGGAAGAATATTAAATGCAGTGACAATAGAATCTCCCTAAGAGGAAAGAAAAGCTATTAAAAATGAATCTGATTGCCATTTTTGTTTGAATAAACAGTTAAACATTTTCTCTCTTCTCTCCTGCCACATCAGACTGTTAAACTGCTCTTATATTTGTGTGTGTGTGTGTGTGTGTGTGTGTATATATATATATATATGACATCCATTTCAGCAATGTTAACATCCAAACAAAGAATAACAAAATAAATCTCATTACCTGTTACATTTAGGGATCTGGATGTTCCAGACTGTGAGAACTGATAGCTGACTGATGCAGAGCAGTGGCTGAACTAGCCAGTATGAAGTGCCCTAGACAAAAAAAAAAAAAAAAAAAAAAAAAAAAAAAATCTCAGGTAGGGCTAGAAAGTTTTATATGGTCTACAGAAAAATAACATGTTTACAGAGTGTTAGATTTCTTACAGCTCGTTTCTCAACATGGGATCTACTTCAGAAACACATGACAAACTTCTCTGAGATGAATTTTATTGGCCTCATCCCTGATCTATTAAACTTGACTTTGAGGTTTCAACTTGGAAAAGTTATCTGGGTTCTAATACAGACATTTGGTGAAGAATTTCTGACCCTAGATCAATGCCTTCACTGTAAAGATAAGGAAATATAGAGTCAGAAAGAGTAAATGACTTGCCGAAGGCAACTTTCTTTTCCTTTTCACCGGTATTCATGAACAATGAATGTTGGAGCATGAGGGAAGTAAGTGGTACAGAAGGGTTTCTTTATTCCAGAGAGTTGTATAATCTAAATGAGAAGATAAGATTAGGAAACATTAAACGAATAGAAAATAATTCAAGATAATTAAATATTTTTCTTTCTTCCTGAAGAGGTTGGGGGCCTAGGTAAGAAATTGGGAGACCCAGTATTGAAGGACATAGATGGATACTGGGTCATCCACCCTTGCTTTGCAGAATCTCTCATACAGCATTTCATGGGAAATATCAAACTCTGTTGAAGTGCAATGTGACTTGAAAATGCAGGTACAATTTTTATGCTTTTTTAAAAAAATGTATTTTAGGTACAGGAGTACATGTACAGGTTTCTTATGTATGTAAACTGTGTGTCATGGGAATTTGGTGTACAGTTAATTTTATCCCTTGGGTAATAAATGTAATAACCAATAGGTATTTTTTCTGATCCTCTCTCTCTTCCCACCCTCTGCCCTCAAGGGGGCCCCAGTGTCTGTTGTTACCCTTCTGGTATACATGTGTTCTCATTGTTTAGTTCCCATTTATAAGTGAGAACATGCAGCATTTGGTTTTCTGTTCCTGTGTTACTTGGCTTAGGATCATGACTTCCAGCTCTATCCATGTTGCTGCCAAGGAAATGACATCATTCTTTTATATGACTGCATAGTAATCAATAGTGTATATGTACCACATTTTCTTAATCTAGTCTACTGTTGATGGACGTTTAGGTTGATTTTATGTCTTAGTTTTTGTGGAGAGTGCTGCAAAGATACATGTGCATGTGTCTTTACGATAGAATGATTTATATTCCTTTGGTTATACACCCAATAATTAGATTGCTGAGTTGAAAGGTAGTTCTGTTTTTAGCTCTTTGAAGAACTGCCACACCGCTTTCCACAATGGTTGAACTAATTTACACTTCCACCAACAAAATAAGTGTTCCCCTTTCTCCACAACGATGCCATCTGTTATTTTTTGAATTTTTAATAATAGTCATTCTGACTGGTGTGAGATGGTATCTCATTGTGGTTTTGATTCGCATTTCTCTAATGATTAGTCATGTGGAGTATTTTTTCAAATCCTTGTTACCGTATGTCTTCTTTTGAAAACTGGCCATGTCCTTTGCCTACTTTTTGATGGGATGGTTTGCGTGTTTTTATGGTAAATTTGGCTAAGTTCCTTGTAGTTTCTGGATATTAAACCTTTGTTAGATGCATAGTCTGCAAATATTTTCTGCCACTGTGTAGGTTGTCTGTTTACACTGTTGATAGTTTCTTTTGCTGTGCAGAAGCTCTTTAATTAGATTACATTCGTCAATTTTTGTTTTGTTGCAATCGCTTTGGTGTCTTCATCATGAAATCTTTGCCAGCTCCTATGTTCAGAATGGTATTTCCTAGGTTATCTCCCAGGACTTTTACAATTTTAGGTTTTACATTTAATTCTTCAATCCATCTTACATTGATTGTTGTATGTGGTGTAAGGTAGGGGTCTAGCTTCAATCTTCTGCATATGGCTAGCCAGTTATCCCAGCACCATTTATTGAATGGGGAGTCCTTTGCTCTTACAATTTTTCACACTTATAATAAATATTCAAAGTACCCTATGAAAAGTCTATAAAAGGCTTAACCACAGCAGGCGAGCCATTTTCTGGCTTCATCTTTAACATTCATTAGACACAAGGCAAAAACTTTTGGATGATCCCCCCAAATCACACACTTAATAACCTTATAACATATAAGACAAAGAACATACCTAATTGTAATGGTGATTCAAAATGGTGCAAGACTTGTTAAAGAAGTATAATGGAAGAGAGATGAAACTATGTGCTGTTTTTCTATGAGTAAGGCAGTGTTTCTTCCTGTAGGAAGAAGTGTGTAGAGCAGAAGAGAAATAGAAGGATGTTGGGGTCTCATGCGTGGAAAGAACAACTAATTATAGCAATAGCTCCTCATTTGGAAGGGATGGAAAAACCCAGTTCTGAGAAACAGGTACAGAAGCCAGAAAGAAGGCTTCTCTGAGAGAGTTTTACAAAGTAATCAAGAAAATAATGATAAAGTTCTGAATAATTATTTTAGATTTCCTGCTCTCCATTTAAACTTAGAATGGTTTGGACCAGTTTGCTTTTTAAGGTTTCTTTTTCAGCTCTGTTATTATCAAGGGAGGCAGAAGAGAATAAAGAACACAAGATGTGAGGTCAGATTAATCAGGCTCACATAGATTGCCTATTATCAGAGCTTTTGGGAGTCACTGCCTCATCTGTAAAATCAGGTTACTACTTTTGCTACTTATACCTCACAGGAATATTGTGAAAAGTATATATGTATATATATTTATAAATAAATACTATATGTACATATACTCTATATATGTAAAACTATGTATAATAAGCATATAAGTTTTGTATATATAAGTATCCTTATAAGAAGAGAAGGTGACCAGAGCTCTCTCTACCACATGAAGATGCAATGAGAATACGGCTGTCTGAACGCTAGGAAGAGGGCTTACCAAGAACAGAATCTGCCACCTTGATCTCAGACTTCTAGCTTCCACAACTGTGAGAAAATACGTGTCTGTTGTTTAAGCCATCTAGTCTATGTTATCTTATTATAGCAGCCCCAGCAGATGAAGATAACAACCTAGAATCTGTTTTCAGGTCTGCAAGGAAAATTGTAACCTCAAATATAATTTTCCATCATATGGATTAGATTAGTTATTTCAGGTAAATCACCTACAAATGATGTTTGACACATAATAAGCACTCAATAGATGATACATTATTATTATTATTGTTATTATTACCATTACATTTTCTTCAATCTCTGGAATTAGTCACAAGAAACATTAAGAACCTTAGGAATTTGGAGGATGGAAAAGCAAGTTAAAAAAATACATGAATAATATTTTAACATTTGTACAGACCTTACTGTTGGTTTACGAAGCACCTCCAAACACATTAATCAGACTAGAATTAAGACCAGCTTATAAGCATTCGAGATAGATTTTGGATCATTAAAAAATTATTCTAACAATTATAACAGTCCACAATAGAATAGGCTTTATTGTGAATTCTGAATTTCTATGTCACTGAAGATATTCAGGGAGGGAGTAGGCACAGTTAAGGAGAGTGCATGAGACCAGCTGTTCTATGAAGTCTTATCCAATCCTGGATTCTGTTATCTGGAAGTAAAACTTGCATAAGGGACTGGAAGTTCATTCATAAAAGAAGGAAATATGAGTCGTTTTTGATTACACATTTAAATTTAATAATAAAGTTTTGAAATTTGTTCTATTATATTAATAGACTTTACAGAGGAATTATGACTTTCATAAACCATTTATTCAGGTGTTCCAAAAGTCATTATTTTTCTATAACCAAACTTCATTTCAACCTTGAATTTTGATTCCACCTAGTGGCTGAAACTTGCTATTAATCAATTCTGGGTAAGCTCAAGTAACTTCAAGGTTTTCTCATTTATTTTAGGGCTCAAATTCAGTCCAACAAGAGCTTGTCCTCACCTCATCCTCTTTCCACAGTGTGGCGTATACATTTCCAGCTGCTCAAATAGTATCATGGCATCTGCAAGGAGGCACTTAGTCATTAATGTCTGTCCATACTGGCATCTGCTGAAGCGTGGAAATACATTTCTCTTTAGCTAATGTTTCCCCTATGTTAGAACCTGCTGAGATGGCTTCAGTTACATTTGTCTCTTATTTGCCCAAACTGCATTTCACCTAATCCCCCACTCTCTGCAGTATTGACCTCTCAAAATCAAAATCACAACCCGTCAGGATTTCTGTCTCTTTCCCTCTCTCTCTCTCCCATCCCCTCTCTTTTTCTACTTCATCATATTTGGGTAGTATAAGAAAATATAACTACCCCTATATCATGCTGGCCCATGTGAGGTTCTCTCCATCCCCTGATGAAGTGTTGATGCAGGGAACCTCTGGGAAGCTACTGTCTCCCAGGATTCTAAGTCTGAAGAAGGATGCATGCTCCCTCACTTTTCAGATGTTCTGTTCTCAGAGCCCTTCCAAGAAACCATAGCTGGAATCAGACTATATTTTTTTCTGTGATGTTTCACCACTCTAGTCTAGTCTATAAACCTCATTGGTGGAAATATGCCTCTTATGCCAGCTTCTATTATTCTCAAGAGTTTTTTTTTTTTTTTTTTTTTTTTTGAGATAGGGTCTCACTCTGTCTCCCAGGCTCGAGTATAGTGGCATGGTGTGATCACGGCTCACTGCAGCCTCGACTTCCCTGGCTCAGGTGATTCTTTCGCCTTAGCCTCCCAAGTAGCTGGGACTACAGGCATGCACCACCAATTCGGACTAATTTTTTATTTTTATTTTTTGTAGACAGGAGTTTTCACCATGTTGCCCAGGCTGGCCTCTAAATCTTGAGCTCAAGTGACCCTCCCTCCTCTGCCTTTCAAAGTGCTGGGATTATAGGCATGAGCCACTGGGCAAAGCCAAAATTATTATTTATAGTATAATTTTGGCTACTGATGCCCAGGGTATTTTTTAATAACAGATTTACCAAGAAATAATTCACACACATTACATCTGTTTCACTTTAAAATGTACAGTCTATTTGTTTCATTTGTTTTTGGTATAGTCACAAAATTGTGCATTCATCACCACTAATTAATTTCAGAACATTTTTCTTATCCCAAAAATAAACTCCATGCTCATTAACAGTCAGTTCCCATTACTCTCTCCCCTAAGTTCTTGGCAACTACTAATCTACTTTCTGTTTCTGTGAATTTGCCTTTCCTGGATACTTCATATAAATTGAATGATAAAATAAATGGCCTTTTCTGACTGTCTTCTTTCACGTAATATAATGCTTTCAAGTTTCATCCATGTCATAGCATGTTAAAAGTACCTCATTCTTTTTGTGGCTGAAAACAAATACACGCCGGGGCCATGCTAATCTTCTCTGTATCGTTCCAATTTTAGTATATGTGCTGCCGAAGTACAAAATTTTGTTTACCCGTTTATCGGTTGATGAGCATTTAGATTTTTCACAGTTTTTGGTAATTATAAATAATATAGTTATGAACATCTGTGTAAAAGTTTTTGTGTGGGTATATATTTTCATTTATCTTGGTTTTATATATAAAAGTGAAAATGCTGGGTTCTGTGGTAACTGCTATGTTTAACTTTTTGAGGAAATGCCAAATTGGTTTTCTCAGAATTCTACCATATAACGTTCCAATCAGCAATGTCTGAGCATTCTAATTTTTCCGCCTTGTCATCATTTGTTGTTGTCCATTTTTTAATCATAGCCATTCAAGTGGGGCTGAAGTGATATCTCATGGGATTTTGGTTTGCATTTTCCTGGTGACTAATAATGTGGAGCATTTTTTCATGCTTATTAGCCTTCTGTGTATCTTTTCTGGAAAAATATCTTAAAATTTTTTGCTCATTTTTAAGTTGAATGTTTTGCCTTTTTGTGGTTGAGTAGTAAGAGTTCTTCATATATTCTGGATACTATACCTTTATCAGTTATATAATTTCTAAGTATTTTCTCCCATTCTATGGATTGTATTTTCAGTCTTGATCATGTCCTTTTACACACAAAATTATTTATTTTTGAAGTTCAATGTGTATTTTTTTCCTTTGGTTACTTGTGCTTTGTCTTATCTAACAAGACTTTGCCTAATCCAATGTCACATAGTTTGCACTATGTTTTCTTTCTAAGCGTTTTATCATTTTTGTGCCTATATTTAGGTCTATGATTCATTTTGAGAAAATTTTTGTTTATGGTATGAAGTAGGAGTCCAACTTCCTTGTTTTGCATGAGAATATCTAGTTGTTAGGGCACTATTTGCTGAAAAGACTGTTCTTTCCCCATTAAATTGTCCCGGCACTCTTGTCGAAAATCAATGTACCATTAATATGAAGGCTTTATTCTTATATTCTTAATTCCATTTCATTGATCTATATGTTTCTCTTTATTCCTGTACTATACAGTCTTAATTGATTTAATTTAGTAGCAACCTTTTTAAATCACAAAGTATAAGTCCTTCAACTATTTCTTCTTTTCCAAGATTGTTTTCACTATTCTTTTTTTCTGTGTTAATTAATAAAGTTTTATTAGAACACAGCCATGTCTATTTCTGTACATATTGTCTATGGCTGCCATCATGCTCCAGTGACAGAGGTGGGTAGTTGAAATGCAGACCATGTGACTTGCAAAACTAAAGATACTTACTCTCTAGTCCATTACAAACATAATTTGCTGGTTCCTGTTCTACAAATATATTTCTTCCAATGCTATAGATTATATAGTTTTTAAGTGTTACAAATTTATTATCTTACAGTTCTGTGAGTTAGAGATCTGACACAAGTCTCACTGGGCTAAAATCAAGGTGTTGGCTGGACTGTGTTCCTTCTGGAGGCTTTGGGAGATAATTTATTTTTTTTTGCCTTTTTAAGCTTCTAGAACTGCCACATTCCTTGTCTCATGGCTCCATCCTCCACTGTAAAGAAACATAAACATCAGGTGACAGACATCAAAAATTATAATACAAGTGTGAAAAATTGAAAACCTCTACCATATTTTTAGAAGCCTATATAGCACAAAAGGCCTCATGATGCTTAAAACATTGTAATTTTCATACAAAAAATAGTTGAAAGAATGAATAAGACCTAGTATTTGTTAGCACAACAGGTTGACTATTGTCAAATATGATTTCACTGTACATTTTAAAATAAGAGTATAATTGGATTGTTTATAACACAGGATAAATGCTTGAGGGGATGGAAACCCATTTACCCTTATGTGATTACTATGTTACATGCCTATTCCAAAATGTCTCATGTAACCCATAAATATATACAACTACGTTGTACCCACAAAAATTAAAAATTAAAAAAAATTTACCATCATTACCATTTTAAGTATACAGTTCAGTGGCAATAAATACATTTATGTCCTTTTCTGTCTTCTCTTCTTCCATTCCCCTCTCCTCTTCTGGCGTCTGGCAATCACTAGTCCACTTGCTACCTTCATGAGATAAACTTTTTTAGTTCCTACTTATGAGTGGGAACATGCAGCATTTGTCTTTCTGTGTTTGCCTTACTTCACATAACATAATGACCTCCCAGTTCCATCAATGTTGCTGTAAATGGCAGGATTTTATTCTTTTTTTAATAACTGAATAACATTCCATTGTTTATATATCATGTTTTCTTTATCCATTCATCCACTGATGGGCACTTAGGTTAATTCCATATTTTGGCTATTGTGAATAGTGCTGTTTTGACTATTCTTAGTGTCATGCACTTCCATATAAATTTAAGGATCATCTGGTCAATTTCTAAAAAGAAAATGCTATGCAGGATTTTGATATGGATTGCTTTTCAATTTGGGGAATATTGTCATGCTAACAACATTAAGCTTTCTAATCCACAAATGAACTATTGTCTTTCTCTTTATGTCTTTTAAAATTTCTTCCAACAATGTTTTGTTATTTTCAGAAAATAAGTTTGAAATTCTTCCATTAAATTAATTCTTTTTTTATTTTTATAATATTATAAATGAACTTTCTATGTTAATTTCACTTCCACATTATTCACTGCTAATGTAGAGAAACACAATTAATTTTTTCAATATTGATCTTGTATTCTGCAATCCTGTTGAAGTTCAATCTTGCTAAAAGTGTTTGATAGTTTTAATTATTATTTGGTGGATTCCTTAGGATTTTCTACTTACAACATACTGTCATCCACAAATAGAGGTAGTTTTACTTTTTATTTACAAGCTGCATTACTTTATTCTTTTTTTGTTAGTCAAACTGTCCTGGCTCAAACAGACCTGTTTGTTGTCATATGGTATATTCCATTTCCTTATCATCTTTTATATTTCTGTAAGTTCAGTAGCAGTGTACCCCCTTTTATTCCTAATGTTAGCAGTTTGCATCTTTCCATTTTTCTCTGTCAATGTTGATAAAGTTTGACCATATTCATTGATATTTTCAATAAACAAACGTTTGGGTCTGTTGATTTTTTTTCCATTGTTTTTATTCTCTATTTCATTTATTTATACACTAGTATTTATTATTTCCTCCTTCCTCTCTTGGTTTGGGTTTAGGTTGTTTTCCTATTTTTAATTCTTTATTTTACTTTATTATTATTTTTAATTGTACTTTAAGTTCTGGGGTACATGTGCAGATCATGCAGGATTGTTGCATAGGTACACACATGGCAATGTGGTTTGCTGCCTCCATTTCCCCATCACCTACATCTGGCATTTCTCCCCATATTATCCCTCCCTGACCTCCCCCACCCTCCCATGTCCCTCCCTTGGCCCCCCCCCACAACATCAGGTGTGATGCTCCCCTCCCGGTGTCCATGCGTTTTCATTGTTCAACACCAGCCTATGACTGAGAACATGTGGTGTTTGATTTTCTGTTCTTGTGTCAGTTGCTGAGAATGATGGTTTCCAGATTCATTCATGTCCCTACAAAGGACATAAACTCATCATTTTTTATGGCTGCATAGTATTCCATGGTTTATATGTGCCACATTTTCCTTGTCCAATCTATCATCGATGGGCATTTGGGTTGGTTCCAGGTCTTTGCTATGGTAAACAGTGCCACAATGAACATACTTGTGCATGTGTCTTTATAATAAAGTGATTTATAATCCTTTGGATATTTACCCAGTAATGGGATTGTTGGGTCAAATAGAATTTCTATTTCTAGGTCGTTGAGGATTTGCCACACTGTCTTCCACAATGGTTGAACTAGTTTACACCCCCACCAACAGTGTAAAAGTGTTCCTTTTTCTCCACATCCTCTCCAGTGTCTGTTGTCTCCAGATTTTTTAATGATCGCCATTCTAACTGGCATGAGGTGGTATATCAGTGTGGTTTTGATTTGTATTTCTCTAATAATCAGTGATGATGAGCATTTTTTTCATATGTTTGTTGGCCTCATATATGTCTTCTTTTGAAAATTGTCTGTTCATATCCTTCGCCCACTTTTTATGTTTTTTTTTTTCTTGTAAATCTATTTTACTCTCTTTGTAGTAATTGTGAATGGGAATTCATTCATGATTTGGCTCTCTGCTTGTCTATTGTTGGTGTACAGGAATGCTTGTGAGTTTTACACGTTGATTTTCTACCCTGAGATTTTGCTGAAGTTGCTTATCAGCTTAAGAAGCTTTGGGGCTGAGACCATGGGGTTTTCTAGATATAGGATCATGTCCTCTGCAAAAAAAGATAATTTGACTTCCTGTCTTCCTACTTGAATATCCTTTATTTTTTTTCTCTTATTTGATTGCCTTGACCAGAACTTCCAATCCTATGTTGAATAGGAGTGGTGAGAGAGGGCATCCTTGTCTTGTGCTGGATTGCAAGGGGAATGCTTCCTGCTTTTGCCCATTCAGTATGATATTGGCTGTGGGTTTGTCATATATGGCTTTTATTACTTTGAGGTATTTTCTTTAAATATTTATTTATTTGAGAGTTTTTAACATGAAGAGTTACTGAATTTTATCGAAGGCCTTTCCTGCATCTATTGACATAAACATGTAGTTTTTGTTTTTAGTTCTGTTTATGTGATGAATTACATTTGTTGATTTGCATATGCATCCTGGGGGATGAAGCCAACTTGATTGTGGTGGATAAGCTAATTATGTGCTGATAGATTCAGTTTGCCAGTATTTTGTTGAGGATTTTTGCATGGATGTTCATCAAGGATATGGACCTGAAGTCTTCTTTATTTTTTGTATCTCTGCCAGGTTTTTGTATTAGGATGATGCTGTCCTCACAGAATGAGTTAGGGAGGAGTCCCTCCTTTCAACTGTTTGAAAGTTTCAATAGAAATGGTACCAGCTCTTCTTTGTACCTCAGGTAGAAATGAGCTGTCAATGTGTCTGGTTCTGGGCTTTCTTTTGCTTGAGGATATTTATTATTCCTCAATTTCAGTACTTGTTATTTGTCTATTCAGGGATTCAATTTCTTCCTGGTTCAGTCTTGGGAGAATGTATGTGTCCAGGAATTTATTCATTGCTTCTAGATTTTCTCTTTTATGTGCATGTAGGTGTTTTTAGTGTTTTCTTGATATATATGTATGTGTGCGTGTCTGTGTGTGTATATATATATATATATATATACACACACACATATATATATACACACACATACACACACACATACATATATGGGTCACTGGTAATGTTCTCCTTATTATTTCTGGTTTATTTGATTCTTCTTACATTTTTTTTCTTTATTAGTCTACTTAGTGGTCTATTTTATTATTGCTTTTGTAAAAACCAGCCCCTGGATTTTGTTGATTTTTTCAGAGGGTGTGTGTGTTTGCGTATGTGTGTGTGTGTGTGTCTATCTGTCTTCTTTAGTTCAGCTCTGATCTTGGTTATTTATTGTCTTCTGCAAGCTTTGGTGTTTGTTTGCTCTTTGTTCTCTAGTTATGATGTTAGGTTTTCAATTTGAGATCTTTCTAGCTTTCTGACATAAGTTTTCTGACATGGTACTATAAGTTTTCCTCTTAACATTGCTTGAGCTGTGTCCAGAGATCCTGGTACGTTGTATCTTTGTTCTTATTAGTTTAAAAGAACTTCTTGATGTCTGCCTTAATTTCTTTATTCACCCAAGAGTCATTCAAGAGCAGGTTGTTCAGTTTCTATGTAGTTGTGTGGTTTTGAGTGAATTTTTAAATTTTGAGTCCTAATTTGATTGCACTGTGATCTGAGAGACTCTTTGTTATGATTTCAGGTTTTTTTGCATTTGCTGAGGAGTGTTTTACTGCCAATTATGTGGTCAATTTTTGATTATGTGCCATGTGGCAATGATAAGAATGTATATTCTGTTGTTTCTGGGTGGAGAATTCTGTGTATTTCTAACAAGTCCACTTAATCTAGAGCTGAGTTTAAGTCCTGAATATCTTTGTTAATTTTCCATCTCTATGATCTGACTAATATTGGCAATGGGGTGTTAAAGTGTCCTACTTTTATTGTGTGGGAGTCTAAGTCTCTTTGAAGGTCTCTAAGAACTTGCTTTATGAATCTGAGTGCTTGTGTGTTGAGTGCATATATATTTAGGATAGTTAGCTCTTCTTGTTGAATTAAACCCTTTACTATTATGTAATGCCCTCTTTGTCTTTTTTGATCTTTGTTGGTATAAAGACTGTTGTGTCAGAAACTAGGATTGGAATTCATGCTTTTTTTATGTTTTCCATTTGCTTGGAAAGTTTTCCTTCATCTCTCTTTTTTTTTGACACTTTGTGTGTCTTTGCATATGAGATGGTTCTTTTGAAGACAACATACCAATGGGTCTTGGTTCTTTATCCAACCTGCCATCTGTCTTTTGATTGGGGCATAGGCTGGGCCTGGTAGCTCACATTTGTAATCCCAGCATCTTGGGAGGCCGAGATAGGCAGATCACCTGAGTTTGGAAGTTTGAGACCAGCCTGACCAACATGGAGAAACCCCGTCTCTACTAAAAATAAAAAATTAGCCAGGCGTGGTGGCACATGCCTGTAATCCCAGCTACTCAGGAGGCTGAGGCAGGAGAATCCCTTGAACCTGGGAGGCGGAGGTTGTGGTGAGCTGAGATTGCGCCATTGCACTCCAGCCTGGACAACAAGACCAAAATGTTGCCTCAATAAAAAAAAAATTGGAGCATTTAGCCTGTTTACATTTAAGGATAAAATTCTTATGTGTGGATTTGATCATGTCATCATGATGCTAGTTTGATGTTTTGCAGACTTATGTTGTTACTTCATAGAGTCACTGGTCTGTTTACTTCAGTGTGTTTTTGTAGTGGCTCATAATGTTTTGTTTTGTCTTTCCATGTTTAGTGCTTCTCTTAGGACCTATTGGAAGACACCCCTGGAGGTAATGAATTTTCTCAGTGTTTGTTTGTTTAAAAAGGATAATATTTGGCTTCGCTTATGAAGCTCAGTTTGGCTGGATATAAAATTCTGTGTTGGAAATTTTTTCATTTAAGAATGTTGAATATTGGCCCCCAATCTCTTCTGGCTTGTAGGGTTTCCACTGAGAGGTCCACTGTTAGTCTAATGGGCTTCCCTTTGTAGGTGAACTGGCCTTTGTCTCTGGCTGCCCTTAACACTCTTCTTTCATTTGACCTTGGAGAATCTGTTGATTATGTGTCTTAGGGTTGATCTTCTCATGGAGTATCTTACTGGGGTTCTCTAGATTTCCTGAATTTGAATGCTAGCCTGTCTTGCTAGGTTGCTGGAGTTCTCCTAGATGATATCCTGATATATGATTTACAAATTAGTTCCATTCTCCCTGTCTCTTTCAGGGTACTATGCTCACTACCTGGGGTGCAAAAAACCCATGTAAGAAAACTGCATTTGTATCCCTTGTATCTAAAACAAAAGTTGAAATTTTTAAAAAGAGAACACTGATGTTTTGCTGTTGTTGCCTACCGGTGTAGATAAGAGAACGATATTTTCTAATTAATTTTGGTTTGTATAACACTATATGTCTATGGAGCATAGAGCTCTTTCACTTTTGGAAGGAGTTTATCTTCTACTCCACTGACACACAAATGGCTTTATCTAGCAACTGATTCTTTTAAAGAGCCTTTGTGATGTAAGGCATAAAATTAAGGCCCAATATTATAAACTTCTTTGACATCTGAAACCAGAAGGATATCAAAAGGCCTAACTGCAAAGTTTTAATCCATATTCTGTCACTACAGATAAGGTCTCCTAGACAGACCACCCTCCTTAACAAAGGGACCAGGCACAATTCTTGCTTATCCCAGAGTAGCAGATGTCAGTTCTCTGTCAAATTATTCACATAAATCAAGCCCAACCTCTCATGGACACAGGAGCCACCTCACCTTCTTTATACTATGAAGCCTAACTCCCACAGCCCCTCTTGTTCATTCTGTTCCCAAGGGCAATCCCAACATTGTCCTGAGTCATGTGTAGTGTTCTTTTCTTTTGGGCTATGAGTACGTGTGACTAATAAATTTCCATTGATCTCATCTGTCTAGTGTTGTGTATCTGGTCATTCCCATAACCCTAGGGTCTTCCTTAACAAACGGACTAATAGGAGGCAATTAGAAAGCCCTTACTTACTGCTCAGAACCCCAATTAAAACAGTGCATTTTGAAACTTATGATAAATGAGAACAGTTTTTCCAACTGTGGCATATTATAAACCACAGCATTAAATGAGGACTACCAGTTGCTGTATTGATTTCTTACTGGATCTTTGACAAAGCAAACAAAAACATAAAGTGGAGAAAAAACAGCTTATTCAACAAATGGTGCTGGGCTAATTGGCAAGTTACATATAGAAGAATGAAGCTGGATTCTCATCTTCACCTCATAAAAAAATCAACTCAAGATGGATCAGCAAAGTTGACAGACTACCCACATAGTGGGAGAAAATCTTCACAATCTATACATTCAACAAAGGACGAATATCCAGAATCTACCAAGAACTCAAACAAATCAACAAGAAAAAAACCAAGCAAACAATCCCATCACAGCTTTTTAAATGGTATATTTTAAGCAGTTTTTTTTTCTTTTGAGCACCCTGGGCTTTCAAACAACTTGATAATATGGAGATTGTTGCCATGTCTGTGTTGAATCCTGAAAGAATAAAACATAGGGAAAACAATATTGTCAAATCTACTTGCTTCCTCTGAAAATCTTAGAAGCTTAACTTTCTTATAAGTGTAGCATCTTTTATTTTGGATTATGATTATGAGTATCTTTTGGGGCTATAATCTGATAACCTTGTTTCTTTTGACTACAGAAGTTATCGAAAAAGATATCTCCTCATTTTCAGACTAGATCGGGTGAGTTCAGGGTGGTATGGCTGTAGACCTCCCCTCACTTTCTATGTATATAAGTTAAAAGATCCATTAAATGGCTTAGTTTTTATTCAGACTATCTTTGCCTTAAGCTTTAGTTGTATTTCAGTTATTTAAAAGTTGTGTTAACATCCTTTTTAAACCATACATCTGTATAAATTTTATATTTAAGTGTTAAACCTGTCTTATATAAAGTATAATTATTTTGAATATAGTTGAAGAAAAAGAATACAAACATCATTTTAAATATTTAAAAGGAAATTTTTTAAGACATTTTATCAATTGGAGAATTAATTAGACTGAAAACACTAGATAAAAAATTGAACACTGACATTTGAGTCATCTAAATGACCAAAGCAGCTAGATCTAATAAAGATATTTGAACACATAATTAAAATGGTTAAAATGATTTAGCCAACAGTCAATTCATAGACTCAATAAATTAAATAAATTTGTAATATTAAAATTTTATTTTTTTGTGACGGAAATAGAAAACCTTCTCCAAAACTTTTTGAACTTAATTCTTTTATCTGTGAAATGTGGATAATACCTATTTCAAAGTATAATTGTGAATAATCAAATGAAATAATGTATTGACTGAATGCAATTTAAATATGAAAAGTAATTTTTAGTCACTCTGTAGTTATGCATTGATTGAATCACTGTGTTAAGCATGACACAAAAGTATATTGTAGCTGTGTTACTTTGGGAAAAATTTCTCTTCCATTTTATTCTGTTGTCCAATAATTTGAAAAATGAGAGAGGAAACATTTGTACTCATTCAAGTATTGATCACTTTTTTAGAAATGATTTTTGTATGAATCATTTTCTACCTGAAGGATTACTGGTTCTCAGAATGGTCAGTATCATGATTGATTTTGTGGTGTCTGTGGAGGCAGTGAAGATAAGGAAGCAACCTTACTGTGTAAAAAATAATTAAAACTCTATTAGGAGAATTGTGAGATTGAGCAGTGTTTTCAGCCTAAAACCATAAAGCATTCAGTCTTAATGATGGCTACTTTTAACAGTCGTATATTGCATTCACAGTAAAAAAAAAAGTAAAAGCTTTTAACAGTGGTATATTGCATTGACAGTAAAACAGTGGTATATGGCATTCACAGTAAAATATTGTTCCTTTGCAATAATGCATTGTTTCTGAAGTCAGTACATGCACATTTACTGATATTTCAAAAATAGACTTTATTATATTAAATTGCCTTCTACTTTAGACATTTTTTGGTTAAAAAAATCCACTTATCAGCATCATTAAATGCTAAAAGTAAAATTTATGTATAAAACACTACGTAAGTATTTATAATAAAAATTATGATATCTTCTCATTATAAGTTAATAGCTCTAAGTGATTTTTGAGATTAATATCCAAGGCTAGACTTTTCTTTGAAAACTTGAAAATATGTTTTATATTATTATTATATTTTGTTATCTTTTTTAAAGCTTGGTAAGTGTGAATTTGCTTCCCCACCTTTCAAATTGATCCGTATTTCATTCAGAAAGAGCACACATGGACACAAACATGGAAACAACACACACTGCAGACTATTAGAGTGGGGGAGGGAGGAAGCAGAGTGTGGGTTGAAAAGCTATCTATTGGGTACTATGCGTACTCTCTGGGTGCAATAAACCCATGTCAGAAAACTGCATATGTATCCCTTATGTCTAAAACAAAATTTGAAATTTTAAAAAAAGAAAATACTGATGTTTTGCTATTGTTGCCTACCAGTATAGATAAGAGAACGATATTTGCTAATTAATTTTGGTTTGTATAACACTATATGTCTGTGGAGCATAGAGCTCTTTCACTTTTGGAAGGTATCTTATCTCCTATCCTGTTGACACACAAATGGCTTTATCTAGCAACCCTGACCTGTTATCTGTCTCTTCCAGGTAAGTAGCTTCTATTTTCTTTCTTGCGTAGTTACACACTTTAAATACTAAACTTAAATTTCAAGTGAATTCCCACTTAAAATAAATTCATAAATTATAGCTACAGCCCATATTTTATTTTCATGGTAGGCATTATTAGTTTGACAATATCCCTTAAAATATCAAATAGAATTATAGAATATCATAAAATATTATTTTTGTATTTCTTTTGAAATTTATCATATTATATAAATTATATTAGTATAAGTGCAAACAATTAAATACAAATACTTGTATTATTTAGTCACTAATAAAAGTGCAAACAATTAAATAAAGAATACTCCTGCAAAAAGCTGCTCCTGCAAATATTCTCTGACCCATTCTGCTTGCTCAGTTATGCAATTGTAATGCCAAGGATGTCCTCAGGAAAGAACAAGTGCTTTTTGCTGAGAATCATGTGAGAAGCAAGATCTGTAGGAAGACTTGCACACAGTGAGGGCTTAACTGTCACCTTTTGAATAAATGTACAAATAACTGCTGGAATGACTAGGAGAATTTTAGGTAAGACATCATAAGCCCACTTCTATAAAAGAAAGTACTTGTATTAAGTATGCTTTTATGACTCACATAGCCTGCCCTATAAATAAATGAATCCCTGAAGTGAGTAGATAATTTTGTTAAGTACCTTATACTTAAGAAGATAAAGTGAACTTCCCAAAGATGTGTACTGAGTCATTGACAGACATGAACTTTTATATTAGAATTTAATTGCTAGTAGACTCTCTTACTCATATGGCAAACAATACTTGAAACCTTAAATAAAATTGAAAGTTAGGCTTAAGGACTTTGAGAAATCTTATTGAATTCATCAAGAAACAAACATAAAACATTAACATGGCACACAAAGGCTAATTCAATGAAGAGAGAAAGGACTTAGAAATAAGTTATAACTTTCACTTTTTAAAATCTTATTTGGATGTTAGGTTTCTTTCATGCATGACCTACGGAGTTCATACATTGCTATGACTTCTGCACAAAGGGACTGTAATAACCTAATAAAAAGTGCTTTGATAGGGTGAATTGCTTCATAGTGATTCAGGCAATGATATTCAGATTGTGGCCCGTGGACCTGAGCAGTTTCATGAACCTGTGCTGGTCCATGAACTGTTGGCTAGTATAGATATTGAAAACTTGCATAGTGTTTAATAAAGTTAAATATAATACATAGGAGCTTGTATTTTACGTATTTTATTTTTTTCTAGTAATTTGTTCTTCTTGTACTTAGCAGAAACTGGTCTTTCATTACTGAGAGTTTGAGAAGCATTGATCTAGGCCAAAGTGAACCTTAGAAATAGTCTCTCAACACTTTTATTAAACATGTTTGTTTGTTTGTTTATTTATTTGGAGACAGAGTCTCGCTCCGTCACCAGGCTGGAGCGCAGTGGCATGATCTTGGCTCACTGCAACTTCCGACTCCCGGGTTCAAGTGACTCTCTTGCCTCAGCCTCCCGAGTAGCTGGGACTACAGGCACGCACCACCACACCCAGCTAATTAAACATGTTTTAAATGTATAAGGCGTCACATCAGGAGCTGGTCATACAAAGATGAATAAGGCTGAGTCTTCTGTGATCCAGTAGTGGAATACTGGGTGAAAGGTGGTAGATTATATTGTAGGTTTTAAGATATTGGGTTTTGTGAGTGTGACTCTCGGCTCTGATTTTTGCTAGGTGCATAATCTTAGGCAAGTTACATAATCTCTCTTTCGGATCTGCAAAAATGGGCATGATTAATAATGCTTAACTGATGCAATTGCCGTGAGGATTAAACAAATCAATGTATGGAAAGTGATAGGAATAGTTCCTGCTATAAAGGATGTGCTCAATGAACACTAGCTATTATTTGTAGGGGAGAAACAACTATATGAGAAACTATGATACAGGGTAGATGTGACAAAGTCGTGCTATAGTTGCAAATGAATTTCCATGAGTGACACAGGCTTCACAAAAAGGGAACATTGGAGTTGATCTTTGAAGAATGAATATGATTTGAGCAAATGGAGAATGGTTGGAGGAAGCTACTTTGAGTAGTAATACTTAATATTTTACAAATAATTTATTTGGTTATAATTTTCTAGAGGAACTGAGTAGGTAATGAGTAATTTTCTGGAAAAAAAATATTTCCCATAAAATTGGCACTCAAAAAGATTTGCAATTTTATGATTTTCATTTTTCTTGATGGAGGTGGTTGGCTCTTCACTTTTTCTAGAGATTTATTGCTGAAAAGCCACAGAGAAGAAGTTTGATTAGATATATTCTTTTATTGTTTTGATCTTCTTGAATTGCTAGACGGGGATTACAAAAGTCTTCAACAGTAAACCTATTAAACTAACTACGTTTATCCTTAAAGTTAAGGAACCAATTATTCAAGTATAATCAAAAGGCAAAATTTTAATTGGCATCTTGCATTTCTAAATTGACTTTGAATTTGAGTGATATAAAAAGACAAAATGATACAGCTGGAGAAGATTGCGATTGGTTGATGACTTAATAACATATGATTTTGAAATTTTGCTCCATGTTAGTCTTTTATTCAATAAAACCGAAGGAAAAACTTGTACCTCTAGGGTCTCCAGCTCCCAGGATATATCGCTAGTCTAGTACTACTTACTAGCTATGTTTTGGGTTAAATAGGTTTTGTGTGATGGTCCAGGAATGCAGCCACCATTCATAACATTAAGATTTCTAAATTCTAACAGTCTTTTGGAATTCCTCTAAGTAATAAATGTATAATGTGTAGACTTCTCATATCTAATTCCTTAGAAATGTGAAGTACAACTAAAGACCAGATATGGTTTTGTGTTACAAATAAATAATCATTCATTAGTAGTTGTGTTTGCATTTTATTGATTTCTACTTTTGTGTATGTATGTATCTATATATCTATCCTAATCAAGCAATAAGTGGATAAAGTAGATAAGGTCTGGAAATGTTGGAGTAAGAAGGTTACAAAATATATCCAATAAATGAAATAAGCATTGCAGAACAAATATGTTAATTATTTTGTGTTTCAGAAAATAGTTTATTATTGCAATTAAATTATTTGAAGTATGATTAAGCTTAGGGTTTTTTCCTAATTTTTAAATTTTAGTCATTATGGATACATAATGTTGTACATATGTATAGGGTACATGTGATACTTTGATACAAGCGTACAATGTGTAATGGTCAAATCAGGGTAATTGGAATATCTGTCACCTCAATCATTTATGATTTCTTTGTGTTAGGAAAGTTTCGATTTTACTCTTCTGGTTATTTCAAAATATACAATAAATTATTGTTAACAGTAGTCACCCTCTAGAGTTTGTTTTTCAACTGAGGTAGAGATGAGGGAAGGTAGTATTAGGGTAGTAGTTAAAACCATCAGATTTAATATTAAATGGATCTGCCTTTAAGTCCCAGCTCTACGACTTACTAGCAGTGTGGCCTTGTGAATACTAAATGAGATATAAAGGGCTTAGCACAGTATCTGACACACATGAGAGCTCAAGAAGTGGTCTATTGTCAGTTTCTTCACCCTTAAGACTGTGTAAGCCTTGTAATCTACTAAATGCAGTGGGCAGATATTATTCATTTCTGCCTCCCAGATTTTCTCTTTATTCCAGACTTCCACGGAGCTAGAGCCTATAGTGTTGCCAGCTGTGTATGTATTACTAATTTTGAAAAAATAATTCATTTTTTTCTTACAGGTTATTCATGTTCATTGCAAAATATTCATAAAATTGAGAAAAACAAAACACATAATTTATACATAAACACACAGATAAAACCATGAGAAACATTTTGGTGAATATCTTTCCAGGATTTTTCTTTCTATATGTTGTTATAACATTTAAAAGACAGGGTAAGGAATCCATTATAAAGGAAAAGGAAAAGGCTTAGCTTCAATTCCAGAGCAGACTTGTTCTGTTCCTTTTATGGCAATAAGGCAAAGTTTGTGTTCAGGTAGAGCACCACATAGCAGCGGTCTTTGACCAGTGCAAAGTGGCTTGTTTATGCAAAGATCTATAAAGGTCATCTCTCTCTGAGCCTAGAAACTTTTCTCCAAACACTAATAAACTTTGGGCTTAATTATAACGTGTTCTTTTAGGCAAGCCTTATGCTAGACTAGTACATTGCTTTTTAAGTTAGGTTGATTGAATTCCTCATGAACAATCTAAGAATTACAACCAAATGCAACCACTGACTTTTTTCAACATTTTGTGATGAACTCTTTCCCCTAGTCCCCTTCAGGTTATGATATTATATCAATCTGCCTAAAATTAGGTTTCATTTGTACAAAATAATGTACAATTTAATATTGATCCAAAAAGCTTTCATCCACAGATTAAAATTTCACTAGTGTAAAGGCATAAAAATTCTCTGTTCTTCAATCTTCTCAAACATGTGAAATGATTTAAATGTAAAGCACTTATAGCTTTAACTTGTGACCATATAGTTTGGTTACCTACTGATAATAACCTGGTGTTTATTCTGACTGTTCTTTTTATTTACTTTTTAATTTTTAATTTTTGTAGGCACATGGTATGTGTATATATTTATGGGGTACATGCAATGTTTTAATACAGGCATACAATGTGAAATAATCACATGGAGAATAGGGTATCCATCACCACAAGTATTTATCCCTTGTGCTACAACAATCCAGTTACATTCTTTTGGTTATTTAAAAATGTACAATTAAGTTATTACAATTGTGCTATCAAATAGTAGATCTTATACATTCTTTATAACTATTTTGTATACCCATTAACCCTTCCCACCTTCACTCAATTCCCCCATTACCCTTCCCAGCCTCTGGTAACCACCTTTCTAATCTTTATGTCTAAGAATTCAATTGTTTGAATTTTAAGATCCCACAAATAAGTGAGAACATGTGATATTTGTCTTCCTCTGCCTGACTGATTTCATTTAACATAATAATCTCCAGTTTTGCCCATGTTGTTGCAAATGACTGAATTTCATTCTTTTTTATGGCTGAATAGTAGTACTCCATTTTGTATATGTACAACATTTTCTTTATCTATTCATCTATTGATGGACATTTAGGTTGCTTCTGAATCTTAGCTATTGTGAATAGTGCTGCCATAAACATGGTGGTGCAGATATCTCTTTAATGCACTGACTTACTTTCTTTTGTATATATACCCAGTAGTGGACTTGCTGGATCTTATGGCAGTCCTATTTTTAGTTTTTTTGGGAAACCTCCAAATTGTTCTCCATAGTGGTTGTTGGCTGTACTAAGTTTACATTCCCACCAACAGTGTACTAGTGTTCCCATTTCTCCACATCCTCACCAGCATGCTTTACTTTGTTGTTTTGTTAAAAATGATTTTAACTGGGATGAGATAGTATCTCTTTGTGGTTTTGATTTTCATTTCTCTGATGATTACTGATACTAAGCATTTTTCCATATGCCTGTTGGACATTTTTATGTCTTCTTTTGAGAAATGTCTATTCAGATCTTTTGATCATTTTTAATAAGATTATTTGTGTATTTTTTGGTATTGAGTTGTTTGAGTTCCTTATATATTCTTGTTATCAATCTCTTGTCAGTTGAATAGTTTCCAAATATTTTCTCCTATTCTTTAGGTTGTCTCTTCATCCTGTCAATTTTGTGGAAAATGAGTTGACTGTAAATGTGTGGACTTTTTTCTGTTTCATTGGTCTATGTGTCTGATTTTATGCCAGTACCATGCTGTTTGGTTACTATAGCTCTGAAGTATAATCTGAAATCAGGTAATGTGATGCCCCCAGTTTTGTTCTTTTTGCTCAAGGATTTCTCTGGCTCTTGAGGGTCTTCGTGTGGTTTATGTAAATTTTAGGATTGCATTTTCTCTTCCTCTGAAGAATGTTATTAATATTTTTATAGTTATTACTTTGAATCTATAGATTGCTTTGTCTAGTATGTACAATTTAACAATATTGATTCTTCCAATCCATGTTTGCTTTTTACACATAGAAATACTACTCGATTTCCCCTTATTTTATCTATACTACAATAAGGCTAAAGAGAAACATTATTTGCACATGCAAATATTGAATTATGTTTTAAATTCAATATGAATTCATATTTTGTTTTGTAATATCTTTTTGCATTTCTTTCTTGAAAAAGGAAGAATTCATTTATATGTTTTTATAAATTTTAACATTTTTCATAACTCATAATTACGCATAATGCCATTAATACATTTTCTCCATTTTATTATAGATAGTTAAAAAAACAAAGAATACTTGGTTTTGATCGGTTGTTATTATGCAGAGGAGGGGCCTTTATGTGTAGCTAATTTAATTGGAATTTCAAAGAGTCTTTGCTAAGACGTACTTGATTCTCTCACCTCATGTTTATGTCTGGCTTCTGCCATTAGAACCTATTTCTTGCTGGATTCTAGATAGTCCCACTGCTTGGAAGTGTCTGAGGGAAGAGTGGATTCTAGTGAATTGTTTTTTCATCTTTCCAGAAATAAAACTTTAATTCAAATAACGAGCAAGTATTTATGAGTTTCTACTAAACACTTAGCATCGTTCTCATTGTTATAGGACATATAAAAACATTTTAAATAAGGTCCTTGCTTTCAGAGGTCTTATAATCTACTTAATGAGAAATGATATGCATATGTGAAATAATAAGTTGACAATAAAGGAAGTGCTTAAGTGTATGTAACGATTAAGAGCATTTACCCACAGTAATTACTTGATTTGGCCAGAGTTCCTGTGGAGAAAGGAAGGTTTGACAACTGAAAGAATAGCAGGAAGGGTGTAGGTAGACAAAGAAAAGGAGGCTGGCTTCATGGTCCCCTCCACGTTGCAGATCTAGAGGCTGTAGCATTTTCTGCCTGGTTCCTCCTTTTGCCTTCCACAATAAGTTGTTTTAAACTTCAATGTCATTAGATACTGCAGAGCTTCTGATTCATATTAACTACTTTAAGTGGTTAGGACAACTTGTAAGCAGGTACTCACTAAATCTTCCTGAATGTTGCCATAAAGTACTTAATTTTTTTAAGTCTTCTGTATATGTGGAGATTTTTTTTAACCACATCCACCTTCCAGGACTATGAGCTCCTGCAAGACAGTGACAATGACTTATATATGTCTTTATTTTACTCAGTAACTAGCATAAAATTGGCAATACATATTTATTGAAGACATTTTATTTATCTATTAATTCATTTATCATTAGTATTAATTGTCTTATGTGTGCCTTTTTAGAGAAAAGTAAGACTGGTAAAATATTTTGGAGACTTGTGGGAGTATTATTATTTGATAACTTGATCAAATGCCTAGGAGCCCAAATTAAAGTACTGGGTGCTTTCTTAAAAAATTACAGAGATACTACTCTTTCTTTCACTATGAGAACTTGTTTATACTTTGACACATTATATACTAATGGCGAAAGCAAATAAATGGTCTATAGATGGTTGAATAATTATCTAAATAGAAAACAGTTCTTACTTTCTTTAACATCCTTGTTATAATCTTTTTTAAAACTTCAATTTTTATTGTTTGCTTCTTAAGTGGCTTTCCTGAAAAATTCACATTTATCTATTATAAAAATAGTTCTGTTGAAACAAAGCTTTGGAATTTCACAGTGAAAGGACAAAGCAATAAAAATGAAAAAGGGCAACCAAAGGTCAGAGTCTGACGAATAAAAATACTCTGTTGTATATAACAAGTGTGAGGCACCATCTGATAGTGGAGGAAAAGTAATGAAAAAGGTAGGAACAGCAAACCTCATAAAGTATATGAGAATTATTGCCAAATTACAGCACAGAAAGTGCCAAATTATAAGAAGCAAAATTTAACCTAGGCAGGCTTTATTTGCTCTGCATGGAGAACTACAGAAACCGTGTCTGATTATTACTGATGATTGACACAGACCTTTCTGGCAAGTATTCTAAACAATAGATTCTAGTTCTAGCCATTATCCAGAAAGGTGAATAGTTATAACTTAATTTCAAAAAAATTTATGATTGCTCCATATAGAGTTTGTTGTATAAAGAGAAATCATAAGATATACAGACTGCGTGAAATAAAACATACCTAAACAAATGTGTTTAATATTTCATCACAGATTTTGTTGTGCTTTAGGTGTTTGTCTGTTTTTTTATAAAGTACAAACTTAGGGGGCTTAAGAAACTCGTTGTTAGAAGGACATTAAGAATTTATTTTTAATATGTAAAATAAACATAACTATCTAGAGTAATTTTTGTCTATTTTAATGAAGTGGCATTGTGTAATGGAAAGGCCATGAGCTCTGGAATCAGTCAAAGTTCAGTTCAAATCTCTGCTCTACAACACACTAGTTGTTTAATTTTGGGCTAGCTAATATTTGCACTTCATATATTATTGTGAGGTTATAGTGAGGATTATATGGAATAATATAAAAGTAATTTTAATATAGTAAACATTCAAATATCGGCAATTTCAAATGTTTTATTAGGAAAATGCTATACTTGATAGTTAATAAATCAAAATACATTTTTATTTTGCTTTATCCCTAAATTTTACTTGAATAACTTTTCTTTACTTGACCTTGCCACTTTGACTAGCTGTTCTTTCCCTAGCTAAAATAAATGAATAAACCATATTTCTGATTTTGCACAATTGATCTTTCATCTCCACAGCTCTTAAGCCTTTTTAAGGTGACATTTCTGCAAAAGAATTAGAAAGTACTTAATATGGGGGAGGCTTAAAACCACAGATATTTCATTTATCTTTTATCTAGCAATTGTTATGAGACATGTAAATGTGTATGTCTATACTTAAAAAAAGAATAGAAAAATTACAATTAAATTTTAAGAATACATGCAAGTTTCTAACTTGGTATATATACTGTCAGGATGATGTTATGTTACCTTAGATCATAAAGTCATTGAGAACAGGAATCACGACATGAAGAGAAATCACATAATGAACCATAGTGATCAGTGATTAAAAGCTGGAAACAAGAACTATTCTGTGCTGAAAACACCAGGCAATATGTAGTATTTCAGGAATTTCAGCAGTAGTTCAATGTGAAGCTTGCTCCCCCGAGGATTTGATTATTCCATTTCTCTAAACAATCACAAATTGACCCAAAAGAATGGACATTTGTGGTTACTGAACTGCTTTAATTTTTTTCTTGTTTTACAGAATAGAAAATAAAAATAAAGCCTGTATGACAACAGGTGGAAAAACAAGAAAGTGATGATAATTATCAAGTCGCCAAATGCCATTTATTAGAAGAAATTATTGAACATTATTAAATAAATAATAAGGAAATGGATTCTTTTGAGATTAATTAGCACTTGACAATTCACTTAAGTCTTTTGATGCTCACATTATTTTAAAATATTTTAATATTTTCCAGAAACTTAAAAAAATACATAAAATTTCACTGGCCAAATAAAAACATTATTTATGAGACACATTTATAACAGGAACTCAACTTCCTTCTTCAAAATTAGCACACAGAACTACAATGGAATGCAAAAAATCTGTAACAGATTGAGAGCAGATCGTTGACTATCACATTTTTGAAAGACTGGTTGCTTACTAGTTGACTAAGCCTATCTACTTGAAGTAGCTGAGGCTAAAATGAAAATACTGCAATTAAAAACATTTAAAAAATTTTATTGTGGAACACTGAGTATCATCATGAAACTCTTCTAGATACTGCAAGAGACTCTAAACAATTTAGAGAACAAAGAAGCAACATAATTGTTGCTTGACAGGAGAGGCAGTACTTTAGGACTAAACTGACAAGAGAGAAATGCAGTTTGACAGATAAATTGACATACATTGGTAACAATGCTTGATTCTGAATGTAACAAATACTTTGAAATAATGTCCTCAAAAATTGAAACAATAACCAGAAAACATCTTTTTATAAACTGCTGTGAAAAAAGCTTCTTATATTTTCCTCTTGCTTCTAAAGTGAAATAGCCATGAATGTTTCTTAAAATAGAGGGAGGTAGTTATACTGGACTGATGCTGAACGTTGGAAAATTTATCTACCCAGCTAATGAAAAAGTCATAAAAGTGCAAGTCAGTAAGAAAATGTGACTGACTTTCAAGAAATGGAAAAGCAAAACATCATGTTGACTGGACAAGTTATACTTGAAAGATATTAAACCGTCACTCACACAAATGAAATATCTTGGTTTATTTGAATTATATAAGTATAACCACCCGATGAGTTCACCTTGCCTGCTTCCTAGACAGAGCCAATTTATCAAGACAAGGGAATTACAATAGAGAAAGAGTAATTCACGCAGAGCGGGCTGTGCGGGAAATGAGAGTTTTATTATTATTCAAATCAGTCTCACTGAGCATTGGATCAGAGTTTTTAAGGACAACTTGGTGGGTGAGGGGAAGCCAGCGAACCAGGAGTGCTGATTGGTTAGGTAGGAGATGAAACCATAAGGAATTGATGCTATCCTCTTGTGCTGAGTCATTTCCTGTGTTGGGGTCACAAGATCAGATGAGTCAGTTAATCGATCAGGGTGATGCCAGCTGATCCATCAAGTGCAGGGTCTGCAAAATATATCAAGCACTGATTTAGGAGCAGTTTAGGGAGGGTCAGAACCTTGTACCCTCTAGCTGTATGACTCCTAAACCATAATTTCTAATCTTATGGCTAATTTGTTAGTCCTACAAAGCCATTCTAGTTCCCAGGCAACAAGGAGTTTTGTTTTGGGAAAGAGCAGTTATCATCTTTGTTTTATACTATAAACTATAAACTACGTTTCTCCCAAAGTTAGTTCAGCCTACACCCAGGAATGAACAAGGACAGCATAAAGGTTAGAAGCTAGATGGCGTCGGTTAGGTTAGGTCTCTTTCATTGGCTCAGTCATAATTTGGCAAAGGCAATTTCATAAGCATGTGGGCCCTGGAGACAGCCCTTCTACTTCCTCACCTTGAGTCTTGAGCAAGTTACTTAACTTCCATGCCTTACTCATATGTAGCATGGAGATAGGGTGTCTGTTACATAAAGATAGATCAGAGAATTAATTGAAATAAAATAGATGAAACATTTAGAAGATATACTCACACAAAATAAGCACTTAAAAAATTTAGCTATAATTTTATATAAATATGAATATGTATATTTTTTCCTTACCAGTCAGTTAAAAAAGAACAAGAATTAAGCTTATCAAATAGCACTTTCAAATCATTGGCTGTCTCAAGTAAGTTTGCTTCTAACTGAATTCCATAGGTTTAATTGGAGTCAAGCAATCCCAGAGAGCCTATAGTAACTTTAAGGAAAAATGCCAACAAATTATTACTGATATGAAACAAGTTGAAAAGGAATCATTTATTTCAAGAGCCCCTTTGTGCGTCTTGGTTTATCTAGAGCTAAAACTTGAACCTGTTTTTTTTACTGATCACTGCTTTATCTTCTACGTTGGGGTTTATGTATGGTAGTTTTCTGGCCATTTTCAGGATGGATTTCCAGAGTATATTAGTTTAAGCTAAAGGTTAACAACTTATGGTTTTTATGCTCTGAGTGCCACATTACAAGATTTAAAGTCGTTTGTTTATCCTGGGTTAGCGCTGGGCAAAACTGAGGATTAGACAACGCTGACTTATATCTTTAGATTACAACTCAGATTCCCAGTTTGGCATTCTTATCCTTCTGGCTTTTAATATGAGTCATTTTCTGGGAATTTTTCATTTTTAAAAGGTTCTACTGGAGGTGGAAGAATATCTGTCTTTACTGTAGCTTCTGAAATGAGTGCATTGAAATGAATTGCTTTGACCCTCCGCACGTCTTCAGTAGAGAATAATTTAAAAATAATTTAGTGTAAAGAGGTGACAAACTGTTGCTCATCCCATGTACAGTATTCTCCCCACCCCTGCCTCTTCTGCCCACCCACAGGAAATTAGAAAAATATCTAAATATCTGAACCCTAAATGAATAATAGTAGGAAGAAAACCTTGCAGACCAGAAGCCATTATGGTGCATTGAAAGGTGCACTGAAATGTTCTTAAGGGGCTCGGGAAGGATTATTAGACAAGAGGATAAAAACACAATTTTGAAAGTGTAGTAAATAGAATAAAACAGTAAAAATTTCCCTGAACATGAAATATTACTTTTATTAATAATACTATAGTACTTTACAGGCTGCAAGAATGTATTTCTCCTTCTTAGCACCTACTTCTTAGTGATTTGCTGCAAGCAAATGATTATAATATGTCGGTGCAACTGTATTTAAGGAAGACAGATAAGACAAAGCAGACAAGTAGTTCTCAGCCCACAAAAGGACATAGAAATTGTCATTTCTTTAGAAAAATAAGCATTTAGTAGTCTTGAAAATGTTCTTGTATAAGTTATTGGAAAAATGGCATGTTTTACATGTCATGAAATAGAGTAAGTCACCGTGAGTACCAGAAATCCTGATTTAATATTCAAGAATGTTAGTATGATCAATTTTTCTTTAAGTTAAAGGCAAGTATTACTCTCACACATTCTTTTCTCTTCAGAATTATTACTTGTGCTATGAGCGTGAAATGCTATGTGGAAGCTAACATTTCTCAGAAGTGCTATACTAATACCCAGTACTTTGTGAAAATGTGGAGTAGTGTTTGTTAGTGACATTCCTATCATCAGCTTCCTTGGTGTTTCTAGCATTGGAAGTAACCATGAATGGAACTGGCCTTACATTTGTTTCACTGTCGTTTTTTGTCTTATTTGGAGCGCATTAGGTATGGTGAATATTGTTGTTTATGTAAAAACATGCCAGCTAAAATTAGGATTGTATCAGAAGCAAAAAAGTTAAAATTGCAATAGCAGACTCTGTTATATTTCCATTTACACAGGAAGTGTGTAATAGTAAGGGGAAGAAACAGTCTCTGGAGATAGACTACCTAAATTCAAATCGTAGCTTCTCTTTTTCAGCCTTATGGCTCTGAGTCAGTTACAGAATCACTCTATGCCTTAGATTCCTCGACTACAAAATGAGAGTGGTAATACTATCAGATTCTGCCAGCTATTGTGAGAATTACATGCAGAAAATACATACAGCTTAACACAGAGCCTGGTACATAGTAAGCTCAAGTAAACGTTACGTGTGTGTGTTTTTTTTTTTCCTACTACTGATACTATTGCCACGGCTTAAGCTGTTGCTGCTGCTACTGTAACTACTACTACCAATACTAGACTATTCTAGTATAATAGAACAAACACAGATGCTCCTAGTACTACTACCATGAGTATTCAATACCACTATTATTGCTAAAATGAGAACTGAATGCTTCCTGTCATTCTTGTCTTTCTGAGGATTACATCTTCCCACCTCACCCTAACTTGGAGTAAAAATCACTACTGCCTTCAACACTGTTGCTCCAACTTCCCATCCTAACACATACATGGATGCACCTTGATGATGTCTGCATGAGTGCTGTTGAAGTACTGACTGTATCTTGGAGAATGCTGACCCCAGCAGGAAAACACATACTGTGTCGTTTGTTTAAACCCTGCCCGAGGCCGAGTGACATCTGATGCCCCCAAACCAACCCTGCTATGTGACTTTACTGTTGGCTGCAGCTAAACCCTCTTCTCATTCCAACCCTTACACTGAAAAATATCCCATTCATAATGAGGTGATATACACATATGTAGCATCTTTTTTATCCTGAAAGCATAACAGCTTCATTGCTATTTAAAACTGAGCTGTCTTTTTAATCTCACATTTTATAGGCTGCATAGGAATTCGGTTTATAGTTTATAATCTTTTCTTGACATTTATATTCTGCTTCCCTCCTCCTTCACAAATGAACAGAGTAATTGCAGATTTTTCCTGGGAGACTAAGAAACTTACTGTAGCAATACTGAGAGGCACATTAGAAAAATTGTTTAGGGTTTTAAGAATGAATAATAAGGCAGGCCAGGGTATGCTTTATTATCCATTAACATGCATTTAGCTTGGTCATTTACAGTAAAACCACCAGCTGAATGTCATACAAGTTCCTAGAAGGCTGTAGTTAGTTCATTCTCAGCCACTGGGAACTCTCAACAACGTTGTAAAATGTTCTTTTTTTCTAAATATCTTTTAAAATAAAATTGGACAAAAAAATCTGCTTTGCGTCTATATGCTATTATAGCTGACAGATAAGAAAAATGCCAGGGATAATTGAGGAAGTTTTTGTAAAAACGTTAACCCTTAACAAGAGCAAGCTTTCAGATAAAGAAAAAGATTCCTACAAGTTTATATATAGGTTTGTGTGAAAATTTATGAGACAAAACAGATCCTGTTTCCAATACCATTTTATTTCTAAACAGTAATGTGTGGATATTCACTGCCTCTGGTGTAAGGAGAGAAGAGGAAGAAATACCTCTGATAATATAGTCCATGGGGTGTCTGCACCTTCATAAACCTGACATCACAATTTAGCTTAATGCTGTACCTAGATATGGTGGTGGGGAGAGGTGAACTGAGTACAGGCCATACGAGCCCATGCTATTTTTTCCCTTTGGACTTGAGCCATATTAAATGATATTTTTCCAATTCTATTAAATTAGAAGGGTATAGTCATTGGCACATCAAAATATTTTCAATCCTTTTGGTTTGAAGACCTATATAGAATCAGTAATAAGCAAAAATGAAAAGTGAGAATCCTGTCAATATTTGACTAGCTGAATCAATACATACACCTAAGCTGACTAAATGCAATTTGATGAGATGTGTGATGGCTGACTTGCCTGTTTAGCCCAAATTGTAATTTGGTCCCAAATTATAATTGTCACTAGCTTTGAGTTCTGTTCATTTCAATATAGAATAAGGCTGATTGGAAATGTTCTGTCCAGGCATTTGTTGGAACAACTTGAGTACTTAAACTACTGAAAATAATAATATAAACACAATGATATTTGGCTCTGGAAGATTTTATTCCAAAGTGTTAGCAACAGTGTTCTTCAGATGGGTGGGACTGTGGGTATTACGTTCTTCCATTGCATATTTGTTTTTTTCTCTGAGAGAGCCCTCTGCTTTCTTCTACTTTTGTAGTAACAAAGAAAAGAGAATTAAAAGAACTAAGGAGACCAAATGAATTTTTTAAAGAAAATGTAAAAATCTGAAACTTTGGGTGAATTTAGCTTACGTTTGTTTTAAGACAATTATGCATGTTAGAAGAGTTTACGATGTTTTCATTTTTTTGGCACCATGTCAAATACTTAAATTGAATTAAAATGGTTTTTAAAAATAGAAAAATAGACAAAAGTTCTTAATCATCCGCAAAAGCTGCAGGACTACACGCATGGCACCCCAAATAGACACATACTCAAAGAAAGAAAATATGTAATTATATTCCACCCAAATAAAATTTGGGCTAAATTGTCTTTTGGACAGATTACTTCAGTTGAAATTTTGTGTAGATCTCTATTTTCAAGCCAGGCATGGTGACTCACGCCTGTAATCTCAGCACTTTGGGAGGCCAAGGTAGGCAGATCACCTGAGGTCTGGAGTTCAAGACCAGTCTGGCCAACATGGTGAAACTGCATCCCTATGAAAAATACAAAAATTGGATGAGTGCACACATCTGTAATCCCAGCTACACAGGAGGCTAAGGCAGGAGAATTGCTTGAACGTGGGACGTGGAGGTTGCAGTGAGCTGAGATGGCACCACTGCACTCCAGCCTGGGCGACAGAATGAGACTCCATCTCAAAAAAACTCACACAAAAAACAAGCAAACAAACAAAAAAACAAGAAAAACCTCTATTTTCAGTCTGCTGGTCAAAGGACCTTGCATTATTTTTCTGGTCTTTAAGTAAATCATCTGATGAACATTCACAATAAAATGTTCAAAACGTGATGCATATAGAAAGGAGAGAGAAAAGAAGTAGTGTATACCTAGAGTTGTATATAACTCATGACTAGGGGTGAGATCTGTGGGACAATGATCTAACTGGTGCCCTTCAAATTATATTGGTACATGACCAAGTACTTCTATCATGGTTCAGGCCAGATTTTAAGATCATAGACAATTGTGAGCAGTAAAAAGCTTTAACAGAGACTTGGGTCTCAGAACTCTGGACCCTGGATGGCAAGAGAAAAATCACTTTTCTTCCAAGCTTTGAACTATCTGAAAGTCTTTCTTGTTAAAGTTGAAAGTCAACACAAGTCACGTTGCTTAGCTTTTAGTTCACTAGTTTGGGTCATCTTAGTGGTATTTATAAGAACGAAAAGATATGTTACCTTTTGTTTGTGGAGATTGCTTTTGCAGAATATCCCAGAGAATCCACATGAGACTAAAGAAGGGAATTGCACTGTTTTCATTCTTCAAAAAAATCTGATAACAGAGGCAAACTCTCCCTCTCTCACACTCTAAGGACTCACAGCCCTTTGCCTGACTCACAGTGTAGACTGAAGCCTCCTGCTTCCAAAGGGTCTGTAAATTCCTTCAGGTTTCCTGTTCAGTTACTGCATCGCTACTTGGAAAAAAGTTTACAATGTGAACATTTACACACTATTTTGTCCTTCTAAGTGGGAAAGGTATGCTAACAATGCTTCTAATCCCCATCTTGGGGAAGAAAAAAAAAACTTAGGAAAAGAATGATAACAATCAGAAGCAAAACTCAAAACACCACCAAAACAAAACAATATTTGAATAAAACTCTGAAAGTAATTATATGAATAAGCTTTTAGGGGTTTAATTGGTTTAGGTTTTTAAATTATCACAAATCCTTAGAATTGCAATCTAGTTTAATACTAATTTATTACAACACATTTATAATACTTTTCTTTCTGTTGGTTAATTACTCAGCTCCTTTTATTGGAAAATTCAGTCATTCTTGTGCTGACTTTCTTCATGAACAAATGTGATATGAATTGAATTACCAGAAAGGATCCATTTACTATAGCCTATAGGATACTGTGGGGAGCAATTTGCTTCTCCCTTGTTTTCCTGCTCCCAGACTTTTCCAGAAAGAAGCTCTTCATTGCAGCAAACACAGTTGTAATCCTCTTCACTGTTTTTGTACAGATAAACTATTAAAGTAGTGAAATTTAAAATCTTCCACTTAGATGGAAACAAATGGGCTAACATTCTTTTCAAGATCTTGAGATGGAGATAGCTTAGATTTAAGAGAGACAATTTTAGTATCTGAAATAGCTTCTGCCATAACTCAAACTGGACATTTACAAAAGCTGATATGGGATTTCCTTTTAAATCAATAGGAGAATAGGAGGTTGTGCCATTTACTCAAGTGGCTTACACCAATAGCTTTACAACAAATAATACATTTTAGCTACTTAAAAAGGTAAGCTTGGGATTGGGGGACAAGGGGTATAAATAAAATGCTTTTGGATTTTAATTGTAAGGAATTTATTTTCTTAGATTATTTCTTTGGCCTGTGCACATTAACACTTCTCTTGAATTGTCAGTTCCCTGCACTTCAGTTCTGAAAAGCTAGTTGAAAGAATCTTGGAAAAAATATCTAAAGATGTTGAGTAACTGAGTGAGATAATATGTGATATTTTGGCTGTAAGTTTTAACGAGAATAATGGTGTGTGTGTGTGTTTGTGTGTGAGTGCGCACACACGCGCGTGTTGTAGGGTAAGTCAAGTCAGGAGATTTGAGTCTGGCAGACTCAATTAAATTAAAGCAAAATAATTATGTCTCTAAACTGGATGTTGTTTAGCTACTTAACTTTTTATTGGTTTGGGTTTTTTTCTGATTAAGATTTGACATATATTTTCTTTCGTTTTTAAAATGAATGAATTATATTAAACCAGCCCAACATCCAATTTTTTAAAAATATAAACATTAACTGACTTTAATGTATGTCATTAAGTTCAAAGTCATTTTGAAGTAATATTTTAATTTACAATTCTCACATCTTTTAAATTTTTATTGTCTCTGATAATTTATCAATAACACTCATATTCTTCTTTAATTTTATATAATCCCCAAGTATTCAAGTGCATTTTACTCCCAAAAACTTCATTATTTTACATTTACATTTCTCCAATTGTTTCACATGATGCTGTAATCCATTTTAAGATTTTGATCGGGCAGTTTTGGTGGTTCTTAGCTGTTTTGGGTAGGCGATGTGGGAGTTTTTGGATGATTGCGGTCTAAGACTAATTGTACAATAAAGAATTTCTTGTGTCATTCCAACACCATCTAGTGGTTAAAATATTTACAGAAATTTTCTTTTTGTTTAAGACTTAAGACACACTGGCGAAAGGGTATAATATTGTATTCTATTTATTGGAGATTGATTGTCATGATGTACTTCAGGCAGGTTAACGCCTGGCCCACCATCATTAGAATATGTCTTTGGAATTGTGTGTGTGTGTGTGTGAGAGAGAGAGAGAGACAGAGAGAGGGAGATTCTGAAACTTAATCTTCTGAAATATTTTCTGTGATATAGCAGAGAACACTTTGTAATAATTTAGCCATTCCTGGTTCCCTTGGTTCTTCTTAAGGAAGAAAGAGGACTAGAGTTGAAATCAGACTTGGATTTTAATCACAACTTTATTTCTAACTAGCTTTCTAACTTACATATGTCACCAATTATTCAGTGTCCTTAGTTATAGAAAAAGTATACAGACCTGTATTTCAGGGTTGTTTTGTTATAAAGATTAAACAATAATATAAATTTTAAAGCAACTTATGGTATTATTGTTACTGTTATTGCTAATGAGTGTGTTCAAGAAATTTATCTTCACATTATATTGAATTATTTTCTACTTAACTACAGTCTAAATTCTGCCCCTCAGTGTTCCACCAATTATCTTTGCTGAAGTATCTACTGTCTTTCGTATTGTCAAATTAGGACATTTTCTTTTGTCCTAATATTATGCAACTTGTCAGCAGAGTTTCATTAAGTGGACTACTTCCACTTTCTTGAAATACCTTCTTTTTTGCTTTTCTTGTCGTCATAACCTCCAAAAGTTTTCACTTCTCTGGACATTTTTAATCTTCTTTGCAAGCCAGTTCTTTTCTCTTGGGACTCCAAATATGACAGTTCTCCAGAATTATGTCCGAAACATTGGATTCTTACTATACTTTTTCATTAGGTGATATTTTCATTCTCATAGCTTCAAATGCAATGTAAATTATGATGACTTCCAAATGACTATCTATTGTCCATGAGTCTACTCTGAGGTCCATATGCATATATTCAACTACTGCAAAACAATTCTAACTGGAGGTTTCACAAGAACATCACAGCTAAAATATCTACAAAGTACAAATCTTATCTTCATTTGTCCTTCCCCTGTCTCAGTAAATGATACCGACATCCATCCACTTAGGAGCCAAAAATGTAGGGTGCATCTTTCTTTTCTTTGTTATCACTCAGATTAATTCCTGTAGTTTCTAATATCAAAATACATCTTTAATACAAGTGTTTAATTTCTCAAAAGTTTCCAGGCACAAAGAGATATATAAATAATATATTTTGACTTATGACAACTAGAATCATTGCTCTACACATGGTTTGCTTATTTATTTATTTACAATATACTTTTTGATTGTGGTGAGAACACTTAATATGAGATTTACCCTATTAACACATTTTTAAGAGCACAGTATAGTATTGTTAAGTATAGTCATAATTATGTACAGCTGAAGAACTTATCTTGCATAACTGAAACTTTATACATATGAAACAACAACTCCCATTTTCTTCTCAACCAAGCCCCTGACAATCACCACTCTACTCTCTACTTCTAGAGTTTGACTATTTTACACCTCTCATATAAGTGGAATCATGAATTATTTTGTCCTTCTGTGACTGGCTAATTTTACTAGCACAACATCCTCCAGGTTTATTCATGTTAAAACATATGGCAGGATTTCTTTATTTTTGAAGACTGAATAATATTCCAGCATATGTATATACCATATTTTCTTCATCTATTCATCCATCATTGGACATTTGGAATATTTCTATATGTTGGCTATTGTGAATTATTATGATTTTTTTTTGAGACAGAGTGGCTCTATCACCAGGCATCAGGCTGGAGTGCAGTGGTGCGATCTCAGCTCACTGCAACCTCCGCCTCCTGGGTTCAAGCAGTTCTCCTGTCTCAGCCTCCCGAGTAGCTGGGACTACAGGCATGTGCCACCATGCCCAGCTAATTTTTGTATTTTTAGTAGAGATATGGTTTCACCATTTTGGCCAGGATGGTCTCGATCTCTTAAACTCGTGATCTGCCCGCCTCAGCCTCCCAAAGTGCTGGGATTACAGGTGTGAGCCACAGCGCCTGGCCTATTATGATTGTTAATGCAGTAATGAACATGGGAGTGCAGATATCTCCTTGGGATCCTGATTCCATTTCTTTTTGGTATATACCCAGAAGTGAGATTGCTGGATCATATGGTAGCTTTATTTTTTTGGTGGGTGGGGGGAAATCTACATACTGTTTTCCATAGCAGCTACACCATTCTTACCACCAGTGTACAAGGGTTCCACTTTCTCCACATCCTCACCAGCACATCTTAATTTTTGCTTTTTTGATAATAATCATTACTACTGGTATGATGTGATATCTTATGTGGTTTTGATTTACACTTATATGATAATTAGTGGTGTTCAGCATCTTCTCATATACCTGATGGCTATTTGTATGTCTTTTTTAGAGAAATGTCTGTTCAAGTTTTTGCCCATTTTAAAATCAAATTATTTATGTTACATGCAAAAAAGTAAATAAATAGGGCTTAATTAAACTATAAAGTTTCTGAACAGCAAATAAAGTAATCAACAGAGTAAACAGACAACCTACAGAATGGGAGAAAATATTTGCAAATTGTACATCTGACAAAGGACTAATATCCAGAATCTATAAGAAACTTTAACAATTCAACGAGCCAAAAACAAATAACCCATTAAAAATGGGCGAAGGGCATGAACATTTTTCAAAAGAAGATATACAAATGGCCAACAAACATATGAAAAAAATGTTCAACACTGCTAATTACCAGAGAATTGCAAGTTAAAACCAAAATGAGATACCATGTTACCCAGTCAGAATGGATATTATTAGTATTATTATTAGTTGAGGTGGAATCTCGCTCTGTAGCCCAGGCTGGAGTGCAGTGGCATGATCTCGGCTCACTGCAATCTCCACCTCTGTGGTCCCGGTTCAAGCAATTCTCCTCCTCAGCCTCCGGAGTAGCTGGGATTACAGGCACGTGCCACCATGCCCAGCTAATTTTTGTACCTTTAGTAGATACGGGGTTTCACCCTGTTGGCCAGTCTGGTCTTGAACTCCTGTCATTGTGATCTGCCCGCCTCGGCCTCCCAAAGTGCTGGTATTACAGGGGTGAGCCACCGCGCCTGGCCCAGAATGGACACTATTAAAATGTCAAAAAAACAGTAAATGTTGACAGGGATATTGTGAAAAGGTAACACTTATACACTGTTGGTGGGAATGTAAATTAATACAACGTCTATGAAAACCAATATGGAGATTTTTCAAAGAACTGAAAGTAGATCTGCCATTCAACTCAGCAATCCCATTACTAGGTATCTACCGAAAGGATAGAAAGTCATTACGTCAAAAAGACGGCTGCACTCTAATGTCTGTTGCAGCACAATTTAAAATTGCAAGGATGTGGAATAAACCTAAGTGCCCAACAATTGTTCAGTAGTACATATATATGAATAATTGTACATATACACCATGGGATACTATTCAGCCATAAAAAACATAAATGTAGTACATATGCACCATGGAATATTATTCAGCCATGAAAAACAAAATGTAGTACATATACATTTTGTAGTACATATACATATATACCATGGAATAGTATTCCATGGTATATATCTAGTACATATATACCATGGAATACTATTCAGCCATAAAAAACATACATCATGTCATTTGCAGTGACTTGAAGTCGTTATCCTAAGTGAAATGAATCAGGAATGAAAACCGAATATGGCACATTCTCACTTACAAGTAGGAGCTAAGCAATGGTTACAGTAGGGACAGGCAGAGTGGTATGATGGACATTGGAGACACAGAAGGGGTGTGTTTGGAGGAGGGTGAGAGATGAAAAATTACCTATTGGATAAAATGTGCACTATTTGGATTACGGATATACTAAAAGCCCAGATTTGACCACTACATAATTCGTCCATAAAACCAAAAACCACTTGTACTCCTAGAGCTTTTGAAATAACATTTAAAAAACTACTTTTTGTCATTGATTTGTAGAAGTTCTTTATACTGTTTGAATAATAACACTTTCTCAGATTATGTAGTTTGCAAATACTTTCTTCTATTCTGTAGTTGCCTTTTCACTCTGTTGATTATTTCCTTTGCTGCACAGAAGCTTTTTATATTTATGTAATCCCACTTGTCGATTTTTTTGCTTCTGTTGCTTTGCTTGTGCTTTTGGTATCATAGCCAAGAAAGCATTACCAAGATAATTGCCATGAAGTTTTCCCCTGTATTTTCTTCTAAAGGTTTTATAGATTCAGATTTTAGACATTTAAATCTTTCATTTATTTTCAGTTGATTTTTGATTTTTATGTAGGTGTGAGATAAAGGTCCAATTTGATTTATTTGCTTGTGGATATGTAGTTTTCCCAGCACTATATGTTGAAGAGACTGTCCTATCCTCATTTTGTATTCTTGGCATCCTTGGTGAAGATAATTTGACCATATATATGTGGTTTTATTTCTGGGTTCTTTGTTCTGTTCCATTGCTCTATATGTCTGCATTTATGCTAGTATCACACAGTATTGCACCTGAGAAGTGAACATAGTACCCAATAGGTAGTTTTTTGACTCATGGCTCCCTCTTTCCTCCCCCTCTTCAGTATACCACAGTTTCTATTGCTCCAATGTTTATGACCGTATTTACTCAATGTTTATCCCTCACTTATAAATCAGAACGTGAGATGTTTGATTTCGTGTTTCTGTGTTAATTTGCTTGAGATTATGGCCTGCAGCTCTATCCATGTTGCTACAAAGACATTTATTTATTCTTTTTGTGGCTGCATGGTATTCCATGGTGTGTATGTACGACACTTTCTTTATCCATTCCACTGTTGATGGACATCTATGTTGATTCCATTTCTTTGCTACTGTAAATAGCATGGAGGTGAACATATGAGTGCATATGTATTTTTGGTAAAATGATTTCTTTTCTTTGGGGTATATACACAGTAATGGGATTGCTGGGTCAAATATTAGCTCTTTTTTTTTTTTTTTTTTTTTTTTTGAGATGGAGTCTTGCTCTGTCGCCAGGCTGGAGTGCAGTGACACAATCTCATCTCACTGCAACCTCCGCCTCCCAGATTCAAGTGATTCCCCCTGCCTCAGCCTGCCGAGTAGCTGGGACTACAGGCATGTGCCGCCACACCTGGCTAATTTTTTTTGTATTTTAGTAGAGACAGGGTTTCACCATGTTGGCCAGGATGGTCTCAATATTCTGACCTCGTGATGCACCCACCTCGGCCTCCCAAAGTACTGGGATTACAGGCGTGAGCCACTGCGCCCAGCCAGCTCTTTTTCTTTTTCTTTTTTTTTTTTTCCAGCCAGCTCTTTTTAAGTTATTTGTGAAGTCTTGAAACTGCTTTATACAGTGGCTGAAACTAATTTACATTCCCACCAACAGTATTTAAGCATTCCCTTTCTCCTCAATCTCACCAGCAGCTTATGTTTTTTGAATTTTTAGTAATAGCCTTTCTGACTGGTGAGATGGTAGTGCATAGTGGTTTTGATTTGCATTTCTCTTATGATTAGTGATGATGAATATTTATTTTTCATATGTTTTGTGGCTACTTGTATATCTTCTTTAGATAAATATTTGTTCATGTCCTTTGTTCATTTTTAATGGAGTTATTTCTTTTTTGCTTGTTGATTTGTTTAAATAGCTTATAGATTCTGAATATTAGTTTAATTAGGTCCCATCTGTCAATTTTTGTTTGTGTTGCTATTGCTTTTGGAGACTTAGCCAAAATTTCTTTGCCAAGGCCAATGTTGATAAAGGTATTTCCTAGTTTTTTTCCTAAGATGTTTATAGTTTGGTTCTTACATCTGAATATTTAATCCATCTTGATTTAGTTTCTGTAAATGGTGAAGGGTATAGGTCTAGTTTCAATGTCCTGCATATGAGTACCCAGTTAACCCAGTACCATTTATTGAATAGGGACTCTTTTTCCTATTGCTCGTTTCTGTCAGCCTTGTTGAAGATCAGATGGTTGTAGGTGTGTTGCTTCCTTTCTGAGTTTTCTATGTAATATATTTTGAAATCAGGAGTACAATGCCTCCAGTTGTGTACATCTTTCTCATGATAGCTTTAGCTATTTGGAGTCTTTTGGGGTTCCACAGGAATTTTAAGATTGATTTTTTTTTTTATTTCTGTAAAAATATACCATATGTACTTTGATAGGTTTTGTATCGAATCCATAGATTACTTTGGGGTAGTCTGGATGTTATAACATTTTTAAGACTTCCAATTTATCAGAAAACTTTTTTTCACAGATTTGTGCATTCTTTTATTTCTTTAATCAATGTTACATAGTTTTAAGTCTCAAATAATATATAACCTCCTCAGAGAAGCTTTCCCAGACCATTATATGTAAGTAAATTTTCACCTGCTTGTTTTTCTGTATCACTTTACCCTAGGTTGCTTATTCCCTTCATAGCATGTATCACTCCATCTATTTATCTATCTATCCTTCTTTCTATATGTTATTTTACCTATTTTCTTCTCCACTTGTGTGATGTCTATCTCCTCTACTAAGCTGTAAATTCCGTGAATATAGGCCATACACATGGCTTATTCACCACTATATACTCAGTGTCTAATACAATGTCTAGCTTCCATAAAATGTGTAATGAACATATAATATGTTATATATGATATGTAGATATATATTAAACTGTGGCCTTGATATCATGGATACTTCATTTAACTAGATATGCTAATTACCACATAGATTTGATCATATGGAATAAAATTTTGTCTCTTGACACCATTTTACATCATCAAATGGAGAGCATATAATAGTACCAAACGCATAAAGTGAATTGTATGAGATGTCATTGAGTCTTGTTGGTTTGACATCTTTGTGTTTAGAAGCATTAATTTTGACCTATCCCTGGTAGACTGAGTGAAATAAATTAAGGGACGTAAAGACGGAAAGTAATGTGAATTGTTTAAAAAATGAATGTATAGAGTCAGCCTTTTAAAAGACCAGGTCATTAGCAGACCTCCTTACACTGGGAAGCTTTTTGTCCATGGTAAGCATGGTTAAAAGGATTTGCTTCTATCACATGAAAGCATTGTATGATAATTTTTCAAATGTCAGAAAGAATTTAGAAAAATCTCACAGCTCAAATGTCACCTAAAAAGCAAGAATTATACAAAATTACTTATAGAAACAAAGTGAACAGGATGATCCCCTAAGTGGGCATTTCAAGTGCATTGCATTTGAAAGACAAAGCTCTTGGGGCACGGTGCTTTTTTGGTGCATTTAAAGAAAAAAAAAAACTGGAGGGACAGTAAGACATTTCTGTCATTTCAGAGAATTGAAGAGCTGATGAAGGGCTAGGTCACCCTTAGTTTCTTTTTAAATTTCAAACTTAACAACGAAAATCATTAACTGCTTCCTTCCACATTTCTGAAACAAATTGAAAATAGCAACTTTATAAGGATGCATTTTCAAAATGTTTGGAAACTGCTCAAGTAGTGAGGAAGCTCATTTGAAAGCAGTAGGTTTTGTTATCTGTTTGCAGACATTTTTTTCATATTCCACCTCAGGTTTTTTACCTAGGCCGATACGTTTCTTCCTTAAAGCCCTTGTTCCCACATGTAAAGTCTAGAGCAAATTTCAACTCCTTCAATTAATTTTAATTCAATCATACTTTGATTTAGACAACCCAAGCAAAACAATATTTTGGACAACTTATAACTTTCCATTTTCTCTTTCCCTTCCTTTTCTCTCTTAAGCCCTTTCTTGCTTTCTCTTTCCTCTTTCTACAGAAGGTGAAGAGGCAAATATCACTCACCCTTGCTGATAGTTTATTTAATGGTATTGTTAAGTATGCATTTAAAGTCTGCACAACTTGTATACCACTTACTATATAGCTACCTGTGGACACTCAAGTATCCCTAAAATCAGGTATTAAATGAATTCAGACTATGTAGTCAGTTAATCTCTTTAATTAAGGATTTAAGAATAAACATAAAAATTATTTTGGGACTCTCAAAATGACATACAATGGTAGTCAAATTTCTTTAATAATGTTATATATAGAATGTATTACCCCTATCCTTCTCCTTGCTTTGAAATCAGAGTCTCTTCCCAAGGGAAAAGTCAGAGTCTGTAGATCAAGTGTGGTAGAAATAGTAGTTGTTTGGTAGACAGGAGCTGTTTGTACAACTTTTTCTCTCTCTCTTCTGATCTTATAAGGATAAGTGTAATTTAAATGAGCATTTGCCCCTCTGAACTAAGAGCCAGATTAGAAGATAAGTTTTACCTAGACATGACACTGTACTAAGGTGCTTTTTCATCTGTTATTTCACTTTATTATCATGTTACTTAACTTTGATGTATTCAATAAATATTTATTGAGCAATAGATATTTTCTGAGTAGCATGCATAGTGCCTGAAATATAGCAGTAGACAGAATAAACACTGACTTTGGTATTAAATGAATTCAGACTATGCAGCCTAAAGGCCCTCATCAGATGCCAGTGCCATTCTTTTGGATTTTCCTTCCCTTTTATAAGCTTATGAGCTAATTAGTATAATTATTATAAAATGTTAAATATAAGACTGCTGGTACTTTTGAATTTATCTCCTGTCATTATCAATAGCAGACTAGGCAATATGCTCATTTTTATAGATAATCAGGCAATTGAATAATCACATTTAAAATACAGTAAAGGTGCGTCTCAGCACAAAAATTTGAGAAGACAATTTAAAATGCTAACCTCTCCCATTCCCAGAGAACACTAAAAATACAAAATACAAAATTTCTGCATATGTTAAAATGTTTTATTTTAATCAGTTTGACTTCTGACTACTTTAGGAATACTTTTTGACCTTCGGATATCCTATCTCATTCTTGAGTTGTTGTGATACAGGAGAAGAGCATGGATTTAGAATTCGGCAATCTGAACTTGAGTCATAATTCTATAAAACTTACTTCATTGGCATTAGAAAATTTCTTGTTTTCGTTTCTCTGGTCCTCAGAATGAGGGGTGTTTCATTTTGTTTTGTGTTAGCACTGAGACTAAGTAATTTATAAACAGTAGAAGTTTTTATCTGGCTTATAATTCTGAAGGCCGGGAAGTCCAAGAGAATGGCACTGGCATCTGTCTGGTGAGGGCCTTTAGGCTGCATAATCTCATGGTACAAGGCAGAAAGGAAAGTAAGAGCGAGGCAGACAGAGAGGTTCAAACTCACTTTTACAAAACTTCACTCTCATGATAGCAAGCCCACTCACACAATAATGACGTTCGTTCATTTGTAAGGGCAGAGCCCTCATGACCTAATCACCTCTTAATGGTTCTACCTCTTTTTTTTTTTTTTTTTTTTTTAAAGTGATGGGGTTTCTCCATGTTGGCCAGGCTGGTGTCAAACTCCTGACCTCAGGTGATCCACCCACCTCGGCCTCCCAAAGTGCTGGGATTACAGACGTGAGCCACCGCACCTTAATACCATCACAATGGCAACTAAGTTTCAACATAACTTTTGGAGGAGACATTGAGACCATAGCAAGGGGTCTCTTAATGGGGTCACTGTTGGCTTTTTGGGCAGGACAATTCTTTGTTGTTTAGCATTCCTGACCCTTGCCCACTAAATGCCGGTAGAAACCACCATTGTGACAGCACAAAAATGCCTCCCGCCTAGTATTGCTCCCAGCAGCATTTCACATGAATCAGTCTACTACCTTCTAGAAATGGTATCTTTATTGGACAACCTGCTTTCTTATTTTTCTCTTACCTCTCTGCTCCTTCTTTTGCTGTCTCTTTTCCAAGCTTATTCTCATTATTATATCACTAAATGTTGGAGTTCCTCAAGAATTAGTTCTAGCTCCTTTCCTCTTTTCATTTCTTCCTCCCCTTGAAGACCTCATCCATATCCATACACAGCTTTATTTACTGACTGTACACATATGCGTTACAAATGTATATCTCCAGGCCAAATATCTCCTCTGAGCCCTAGCGTATATAGATAACCATTTCTTTGACATACTCACTTGTATATACCATAGGCATTTTCCAGCTTTTATTTCCAAAATTGAAATTTTGATTTTCCCTGACAACTTGGTTCTTACCCTGAGTCTACCTCAGCTAGGTTAGTTTTACCACATTTTACTCGGTTGCTCAAATATGAAATTTTAGCATCATCTTCATACCTCTGTCTCTGTCACACCGCCTCCCTCCATGTCAATTTGGTCACTAAGTCCATTTCTTCTATATCTCTTCTGCCACTATTCTGGCCCAAGCTATCGCCATCTCTTAACTAGAATACTAAAATGGCCTCCTAAATATTTTCCTCATATTCATTATGGCTTACTTTCAACACATTTTTAAAACACTGTAGCTAGGATGATCTTTTTGAAAGAAATCTGGTCAAGCCATTTCAATTTCATTTTCCTGTATATTTCTGTGGTGATAGTGGAATTTATTCATCCACATATCATTACAAAGTATTAGTCTTAGTAAAAAGTAAATAAAAAAAATAACATGACCTGATAAGTTTTGTGTGTGTAGTCTAACCAGCCTATCTCTTCAATTCTGTTAATAATACAATCCTCATGTACTCTACCACCTAGCCACAAAGGGATTTTAGTTGCTCTAATGTGTCATGCCTTCTCCTACCGTAAATCCTTACCAGTCCTACTCCATTAGCCTAAAATGGTTTATTTCCCTTCATGTAGTTGATGCCACTTATCCTTCAGGTCTTAGCTCAAGTGTCACTTCCTTGGAGAAAACTTTACTTAACCTTCAATTTAAAATGTATTACTCTCTCATAAAATTGCTTTATTTCCTTCAGAACACTTATCTCAGTTTGTATTTATTTGCTTATTAATGTGATTATTTCACTAATAGCTACCTCCCCTAGACATTACACTACATTGTAAGACTCATAAGCCTATGAACCCATTCCACTTTAGTTCCTCATTATAACCCCAGTGCCTAATATAGAATCTGGTACATAATACATGTGCGATAAATCTTGTGGAAAAACTTAATGAATGGCTATTAACATTGAATGTTTGCTTCTTTTGTCATTCTTCCTTAAGAAATATTTAAAGTAACATACCAATAGGAGTGTAATCCCATTTTGATGTATAATGAATAATAAGGACAAAATGATGTGGCTGAGGAAATTGGAAGACATTAAAATGAAAATCTCTTACACCACTTTGGCTCTGTGATTTAATTATTTCTATTTTTGAAACATACCGGTAGACTTTTATTTTAGATTTTATGTGACCTAGTGTTTTTGTTTACTATACATGTATTTTACATTAGCACCTGAGAAATAAAAAAATCACAGCACTTTCCTTTGGCCTTAGTTTAAGTCTAACAATCCCTTTGCATTTTAAGATAATTCTCATGGTTAGCGACTATTTGAGACCGGTGATGTGGGTGGTAAGGGAATTTACCAATGTAGCTGTAGGTAAAGAAAGGGAGAGTTATTAGAGAAAGTAGGAAAATATGTTGCAAGAAAGAAATGAGCAGACCAGAAGGGAGATGCTGACTGCAAAGAGACAAAGGCTTGCTAGAGATTTTACAGAATGGTACATGTGCCAGAGGGGGCTACATGCAGTGATGATAACACCAAGGTGGCAGTGAACTAACTTGCATTTTTCTATCAGCCAAGGTGTCTGGTGATAGCTGGATGCAGAAAAATGTGAATTATTAGTGCAGAAGGGCTATGTTACTGGACCACAAGGAAAGGCAGACTTATAGCTGATCTGCTTTTTCTTTCTTATCCCCCTCCTTCCACTAGCATGACTCCTTTTCATTATTAGGTCTCCACAGTAATGTTCTAAATTCCATTCTGATCATTGTCAGATTAAAGCACACAATACACACACACACACACACACACACACACACACACACACACACACACACACACCCCCACCCCCCCCACACCAGGGACGTATTCAAGTACTAATTTAGTAAGAAAGAGATGTGGGGTTTTGCTTTGTCATTTTTTATGGAATGACCATCCATCCTTTTGTTGACTTACTAGATGTGAGAAGAAGAGATACCTCTCCAACTATTAGTAAACAAATTCTCGATTAGGATAAGCTGTCTGTATATTATCTAGGTGATCTCGTTGACTAGAACTAACTCTTACATGTTTGGTCTTACTATACGTGCATTTTTCTCCTAAAAAAGAGGTGTAACTATCCAAATTCCAAATAGGTATTTGTTAATTGGTATCTAATCTCCAATTTGAAAAATTGAGAAACCAGAACACCAAGAATCCCTATTCTTAGCCTTTGCTCTATTACTATACAGCCTCCCATATTATCTTGGGAAAGTCTTTTAACTTTTTTATGGCTATGATTTCCTGATCAGTAAATTAAAATCGTTGTTTACATGATCTCCAAGGGCCAGTCTAGGTTGAACAGTCGTGAATTATGAATGTTTTAACTTCAAATTTTTTATTACAAGTTCTTTTGGTTTCTTTACTAATTCTTAATTCTAGGCTGCATTATTTCAGCAACTAAGTTTTTTTTTCCATTTGCTATTATAAAGTAATTGCTTATAAACTGAACTATGTGGTCAATATGTAATTGGGAATTTTTCCTGGGACATTTTAGTTCTTGGTGGAGTTTTTAATACCATCTCAATCCTTGATGATTTATATAGATTTCAACAGTTAAATTACAAAATATGCTTTTTGAAATAGGATTTCAGAAGTACCCAGAATTGAAAGGAAAAAAAGCCTCCTTTCTACGTTAGAAGCAAGGAGGGGTTATGGAAATTTGAAAGTAATATTTATATCAGCTATTTTATCTTTTTATATAAATAGAATTGAAAATGTTGATTATAATATGTGGGCTATTATAGAATATAACAATTAAATGTTAAATATAAACTATTAAGAGTGATTTCAAAATGTGCTTTGACTTATTGATATTGAAATAAAGCTGAGTATTTTAATCAAAGAAGAAATGAGCACTCAAAGACTGTTCTGTTTCTAACATCATTTTGGCACAGTCTGTAATTTTCTAGGACATATTTTCAGTACATATACTGGCTTTCTACTTGTAAAACATGTAAGTTTTATTAATAATAATTTGTCTAAGAATGTGTACATATAAGCATGGCTAATGCAGCTCTTTATATCCTTTTCCTCAAATATTAATATTTTATTGCTCAAGTCATAAAAAGAAATCTGTTGTTTTTATTATAATTGAATGACATTTTTAGGTTAATTAGAGGGATATTCAGTTTTACTGTCCTATTGCTGCCTTATGAAAGCTGCCTTTAATCACTGCATAATATATATAATATATATATATATAAATTATAGGAAATGCTTTTTAAAACAAATTTTTAGAACAAAGCCAAACTTTATTTTGTCTAATATTTTATTTTTAAAAATATGAAGCCTTGGAAGATAAAGTATAGAATGAATCCAGCTATTAAAACTAGGTGATTATAACTGCTTTCACTCCCAGTGTTTGCTAAAGGACCAAATTGTTGCCAACAGATGAACAAAGAAAAGGGTCTTCTGCTTCTTGAAGTAGTCACTTTCTCTCTTCATGTTTCCAGCAACTGTTTATTTGGTACCTCCTATGCACTGAGCCTAGGCAAATAAAAATGAATCTGAGATTAAAAAAAAAAATCAAGCCTATAGAATTTCAAAAACAAACTGGGCACTGTGGCTCATGCCTGTAATCCCAGCACTTTGGGAGGCTGAGCTAAACAGATCACTTGAGGCCAGGAGTTTGAGACCAGCCTGACCAGCATGGCGAAACCCTTTCTCTATTAAAATACAAAAATTAGCTGGGCGTGGTGGCGCATGCCTGTAATATGAGCTACTCCGGAGTCTGAAGCAGAAGAATCACTTGAACCTGGATCCCTTCCTTAGATCTTATACAAAAATTAACTCCAGATGGATTAAAGATTTAAACGTATGACCTAACACCATAAAAATCCTAGAAGAAACCCTAGGCAATACCATTCGGGACATAGGCATAGGCAAGGACTTTATGACTAAAACACCAAAAGCAATGGCAACAAAAGCCAAAATAGACAAATGGGTTCTAATTAAACTAAAGAGCTTCTGTACAGCAAAAGAAACAATCATTAGAGTGAAGCAGCAACCAACAGAATGGGAAAAAAATTTTGCAATCTACCCATCTGACAAAGGGCTAATATCCAGAACCTACAAAGAACTAAAACAGATTTATAAGAAAAAAACAAACATACCCTTCAAAAAGTGGGTGAAGGATATGAAGAGACACTTCTCAAAAAAAAGACATTTATGCAGGCAATAAACATATGAAAAAAATCTCACTATCACTGGTCATAAGAGAAATGCAAATCAAAACTACATTGAGATACCATCTCATGCCAGTTAGAAGGACAATCACTAAAAATTCAGGAGACAACAGATGCTGGAGAGGATGTGGAGAAGTAGGAACACTTTTACACTGTTGGTGGGAGTGTAAATTAGTTCAACTATTGTGGAAGACAGTGTGGCGATTCATTAAGGATCTAGAACTAGAAATACCATTTAACCCAGCAATTCCATTACTGGGTATATACCCAAAGTATTATAAATCATTCTATTATAAAGACACATGCACATGTATGTTTATTGCAGCGCTGTTCACAATAGCAAAGACTTGGAACCAACCCAAATGCCCATCATTAATTGACTGGATAAGAAAATGTGACACATATACACCATGGAATACTATGCAGCCATAAAACGGATGAGTTCATGTCCTTTGCAGGGACATGAATGAAACTGGAAACCATCATCTTCAGCAACTGACACAAGACAGAAAACCAAACTGCATGTTCTCACTCATAAGTGAGTGTTCAACAATGAGAACACGTGGACACAGGGAGGGGAACATCACACATTGGGGCCTGCTGGGGGTTGGAGTACTAAGGGAGGGATAGCGGGGGGTGGGGGCTAGGGGCAGGATAGCATTAGGAGAAATACCTAATGTAGGTGACGGGGTGATGGATGCAGCAAACTGCCATGGCACATGTATACGTTTGTAACAAACCTGCATGTTCTGCACATGTGCCCCAGAACTAAGAACAGAAAGCCAAACACAGCATGTTCTCACTCATAGGTGGGTGTTGAACAACAAGAACACGTGGACTTGGAGAGGAGCATCACACACTGCGGGGCAGTTGGGGAGGGTAGGGGAGAGACAATGGGAGGTGGGGGAGGGAGGGGGGTGGGGAGGGAGGGAGGGTGGGGAGGGATAACATGGGGAGAAATGGCAGATATAGTATGCACCTAAAGTAAAATAAATAAATAAGTATATAGATAGATAGATAGATAGAGCTAAAAACAAAGGCAGAAATCTTTCTTTTTCTTTTCCTTTCCAGGAGAAACATGATTGATACGAAATCCAGACTCTAAAAGTAAAACAGTATGCCATAAAACTTCTGGCTATCCCTTTCTCTTGAGAATACTATTCTCAGTTACAGAGAAAGGGAGCTTACATCAAATCGTATTACTATCTTATGTAAACCTTCTAATATTTTGCCACTTAAAAACATTCAAACTTTTATCTTGGTTTAGAAAACACTGCACCAACTGGCTGCTGAGCTTTCTTGCCTCATCTCATATTATTCTCCCTGTCATTTACTATACTTCAGCCACATTGTCATTCTGTCTGTTTCTTCAACACATTGAATACAGCCCATTTCTACCACAAAGACTTTGCATAATGTTCTCTTTGCCTGGGATGTTCTACATGATTCTTTAATGCCCAGAATTTTCTTGTCATTCAAGTTTTAGTTTAATTTTGTCTCCTCAGAGAGTTTTCCCCTCGCTACTCAATAATTCTCTATATTAGTGGACTTTAATTCTCTAAGAACACAACTGATATTTTAATACTTATCTTGTTTAGTAAATAATATTTTTAATTTTTAATTAAAAAACAATCATGAAAATATATTGTTATTTTTACTGTATCTTTCTCTCCCACTAAAATATAAACTGCATGAAGTTAGAGATATTATCTTGTTAAATGACAGACCGGGTACCTAATAAATATTTTTGATTGAATAAATGAATGATAATGAATTATAAAAAGGGCATTTTTGTGTGCTGATACTAAATTCAGTCCTATATTTCAATTCAAATGTTTAAATTATATTAAATTATAATTTATTTCTAAGTGCCCTGATAGCAATACATATGAAAATCTGCAGCTTCTGCTTACGTTCCTGACAGGAACTGTATAAAATAAAAGATCTGATTTTAGCAGCAAACACATGGAACTAGTGCTAGGCTTAATAATTTGTAGGCATCCTTTTATGTCACCTTCTAGGAGAGGTGTCTTATAAGGTGAATTTAAGTTCAGAGGACCAAAAGAAATTAAGATAATTATCTTTCCCAAAGCAATTTTATTGTAAACTGATAAAGAATAGATTCCTGTACCCTAATTGTAAATGCAAATGATCTAACAAAATGGACCTTTCCAAGTGTTTGATTTTGATGCATAGTTTTCATTACAAGGAAAGTATACACATCAAGAATGGGAGTATTTACATGCATTATTTTGTCTTTTTTAAGTCAAACAGCAAAACACTAATTTTTAAAAATTTATCATAGAGACTTGGGAGCTAACGACTTCGCTTTCTGTTTGGGTATGTTTCATGGTGGTTTTATATGGTAAGACTTATTTGTGGTATAGCCACACAAACTTTGAAAACTTCATTGTACAAATTTGGGTTGTCTTCTTCCTTCCTCTTCCCTTTGTTCTCATTTTTTTTTTCTACATAAATATGTCCCTCCCTTAAAATATAACCTCTATCAAGACCCATAAATTTCTAGGTCCAGGTTTTTTTCCTTCACAGGTACAAATTGCTATTGTAATATTCTACACAGTTTTTAAATTTTTGTTATTGTGTGTGTGCGTATGTCTTTTTTTTTTGAGCCTAATGCTGTTACCTATTATCTTCCTAGCATATTTCAGGTTGACAACTTGAGCTTAGAGTCAAAAGGTCCTCAGATCTTTAGAGCATCACAATATGCCTTTTTATATGTAAAAGTTAACAAAAGAAGTAAACCTCAATAAAGTCTTTTATATTACAGATCATTCTTTTTTTTAAAGAAAATATAAGTTATGGGCCATAAATCTGTATTTAGTTGAACATTTTCACTCAAGTGTTATGAAGCTGTGAATTAACATGATTTCTCTTTAATTTTGTGAGTTTACTGTGTAAGTTTTAATTCAGGTTCTTTAAGGAAACCTTTAACAAAGGTATGCCATTTTTTAGCGCTATTCTTTGAAAGTAACTGTATGAAGTGCCCTCCTCTTTCATAGCTTTCTCTGAAATATAGACCCTGGTTGGCCAATATTTCTGTCTTTGGTGCAAAGGTTTCTTCTCCATGATTTGCTTTCTCTTCATCTGATTGGCTCTAGTGGGATAAACATAAATATTTAATTTCTTCTTAAGTACATATTTGAAATTAATTTGGAATTTCCTGTGTGCTTTTTCCCTCTCCACTATAGATTAAATTTCAACGAAGTAAATTAGGAATAGGCAGCCTATGAACCAGGTCTGGGACCATCTGACTAGAATTTAAAAGTCCTAAAGGTGGCAGTCAATTTGTGGAATTTGTATTTTATTTGCTTCTTGAACAGATTGGAGTATTTCAACAGCAGATATCTGCAGATTTTGCTCAGAGAATATGACCATCCCATATCAAACATCAAAGAAGCACTGTGCTTCTTTGTGAAAAGCTTGAGAGAAAACATGCCATCGAGTTGGCAGAAGCAGGCCAATTAATACACACATCATCTAGTACATCTGTCCTGTAAGTGTGTGTGTGTGTGTGTGTGTGTGTGTGCATGTATATGTTGTTTCAATCTGTCTAAAGAAGTATCACAGAAAATTACAGAATAAAGTTCATTCCCTTTAAAGAGTAGTTTTCTTTCCCTTACATTACTTCTTAGAAAAAACATAAAAGAACTAAAATAAAATTGAAGTTGTTTGTGTGAGTGCCACAGTCTGCATTCTTTAATGTGGAATAGTGAACAGAACTTAATGAAATAAATTTTGTCTATGAAAGTTTTAGCTTCTAAAAGTTTTAAAAATGTTATCTCCCAGGAAGTACATGTTTGCCATTTTGTTTAAAGATTCGTGTTAAGTACAATAATTTATCATTGGCTATTGTTTATCAAGTACTGATTTTAGTGTTAAAAGATATTTAGTTTGTTTTTGCTGGAGAGAATCAATAGAGAAAAACATAAGTTGGGGATTTGCTGGCTGTAAGTTTGTAAACAGTTATTAAGAGAGAGTAGAGAGATCTTGAAAAGGAAAAACATAAAAAGGGAAAAATAATAGAGGAAGAAACAAATATTGTCATAAATAATTATTTGCTATGTATTGTGTTTCAGTAGGAATTTTGTGTTTTTCTGTATCATGAATTTTTCTGGGAGGAGTTTCCTTTTGATTAAATTATACATAATTTTAAATAAATTCTTCAAGTTTTGCTTATTTTATCTAAAGTCTCATTTTAAGTACAGTAATTCATCATTGGCTATTGTTTATCAAGTACTGAATTTAGTGTTAAAAGCTATTTAGTTTGTTTTTGCTGGAGAGAATCAATAGAGGAAAAAAACATAAGTTGGGAGTTTCCTGGCTATAAGCCTGTAAGCAATTGTTAAGAGACAGTAGAGAGATCTTGAAAAGGAAAACACAAAAAAGGGAAAAGAAACAGAGGAGGAAAATAATATTGTTATAAATAATTGTTTGCTATGTATTGTGTTTGAGTAGGAATTTTGTGTTTTTCTGTATCATGAGTTTTTTTGGGGGAGAGGCTCCTTTTGATTAAATTTTACAAAATTTTAAGTAAATTCTTCAAGTTTTGCTTATTTTAACTGTTATGAAATAACTGTAGTTGCATATTTCACTCAGGATAAAAGAATTAACTATAGTAACTCGTCTTTGAATACATCTTTTTCAATCATTCTAGTCCTTGATTTGACAGAAATACATTTAATCGACAGATTGCCATTTCTCTGTTCAACATCCAGGAATTGAGGCCTAAAAACTTTAACTCTTGTTTAATAGCTCATAATTAGCTAGAATATTATAGTCCTTAAAGTGATGCAGATAAGTGCAGCATATATAGATATGAAACTATATCTGGGGTACATTGTTGAGTGGAATAAGTTGCTTGAATAATAGAACGTATAGCTTGATCTATTTTTTTACAAAATATACTTACTATACCTGTATCTGCAAAATTCTGGCAATGCATACAACAAGAATTAATTGTAGTTTTATCTAGGTGATAAGATTATTAACTTTTGTATTATTCTTCATAGTTTTCTATATTTTTAGTAGCATGTATATGTTAATTTCATAGCCAGAAAAATTATGAATTTAGAAAATAAATTAAAAAATTGAAAGTAAAAACAGATTGTAATTTAAAATGAACAAATGATCAAAATATATTCCAAATACAAGATTGAGAATCTTTTGAAAGTTACAACTAATTGAATTTAAGAGATGCCCTTTCAAGTATAAGTTGTCAAATAAACTCTGAAATAGGATATCAAAATATATTACAAAATTTTAAAGTGATTTTTAATTGTGATAGAAATTTTTTTATTGTTGGGTTTTGACTTGCATTTTTAAAGTGAACTGCACCTGAATTACTGAAGTGTTCTGCTATGAATTGCCTCAGCTGGATCTTCTGAATTGGGGCGGCGGTCGGACTAGCTATAAAGAAGAAAAGATACGTGAATAATGTTTATATGCTGTCTACTGTAAATCCTTGAATTGATTAGTCTGTGGACATATTTAGGAAGGGTATTATCATTGATATATTTTGTTTATCCATCTAAATATATCCAATTAAAATGCAATGCAAAGCTCAATATTAATCTGATGTATTTGAGACATATATATAGTAAACCTTATTAATTCAAGACTGTGAATGTGAATTTCCTTTTTTTCTAAATTACACACATTGGCTCTTGTTGTTCTCTAAAAAGACAATATAATTATTTTTTCTTTTTTTAATAATTAGATCTGGCATTAATATTAGAAGAAGAAATATATTAAACATTTAAGATTTGACATGCCTTTATTAATAATAATATCTTTCAAAATTTGCATTAGGAATAAAGCATTAGTTGCATGGTTATCATAAAAATATTGTTGTAAGTATATAGAAGAAAAGTCAATTCAATTAGAATTGCATGGTAGCACACTTAGAAAAATCTCAAAGATCATTTGAAATATCAGTATGAAACAACATAAATCTGATACTTGGTCTCAGTCCTCATAATTAACTTGTTTTCCATTTTCCTTACACAAGAGTAAGTGATTTAAGTTAAATTTCAACAGTCTTCCCTTCTGTATCTTTATTAAAGCTATTTTTTGGAATATATTATCAGCATTATATATACTTTTTTGATTGTATACAGAGTATGCAGTGATGTGGATTATACATTTTTAGCATTCACAAATAGAACTGTCCTCTGCAATATTTTTACATAGATATCCACTGGCCTGTACATACAAATAAAATATTGAGATAAGTGAGTTTTTAAGTAGAAATTTCCTGAATGTGTATATTACCTTAAAGTTCTGCTTTTCAATGTGCCTTTCCACACTTCTCCACCTGATGCTCTCAATTAGCTTTTCAAAGCATCTTGGGATTGGATTTCTTTATTGATTCTTTAGTCTTCACTTATGTGTTTATTGAATTTGTATAATTATGTATTGAACACCTATAAAGAGTGCAGATATTTTATTTGCAGCCACAGCCATGAAAAAACCATCCTCAGTATTTCCAAATCAAGACTTTATGGATAACGTTCAAGTAATGTTAACCACAAACCTTTATAAAATCGGAAGAGTGGTTAGATTTTTTGCAGTATATATAACTTTATTAATCACATACATGGAATACATCTAGTTACTTTTCATTTTATACTTCCAAACAAACCTTGGCTTCTACATATGTCAAAGCAATATTGGTAGGGTATAGGAAATGATTAATCAATGTTTAGTTCACATTCAGACTTGCTACACATAGGAAAGTGCTTTAACAATTTCCATTTAACTGCCAGTGCAATGTCTTACACAATGCCCCAAAGTCTTGAAAAATGGTGGCATTTTATTAAGTAAACATTTTTCTATGGTAAACTCCTTTCTATTTAGCATATTACAAAATTGAATGTTTTAGATGTTAAAATATGTTTATGTTACTAGAGAGCTGCCAAATTCCAAAGTTTTAAAGATTAAGACTATGGCAAAATATAGCTAATAAATAGAGATTAAACAATAGGTAATATTTCTTTAATAATTCAGAAATCTATAAATTCTTAAGCACATCAGCACCCAATTATCGCCTTTTTTTTTTCACAGGAAAAAAAATCGTCTGTGAGTAGGTGCACTCACATTTCTAAATTAAAAAGTTTACTTTTATGTTAGAAATAGATTGAATTAAACTTGTAGTTTTAGGTCATTTCTGTTAAGACAATTTTTGCCTTTGTGCGTTTTGTAGCTGTAGGTACTAGTAAATATAATGGAAGTGACGTTTAACATAAATGTCAAAGAACGCTGTTTGGTAGTGTGCTGGATAACAGAGTTACTGTGTGATGAAGAGGCGTAGAGAGGGTCTAGAGAGTAGAGCTAAATAGATTTGAAAAGCATTTTGAGCTCGTGAGAGAAAACCTGTAACATAATTACAATAATATTATAATAATAATAAATGAATATTATTTTAATGATTACACAATTGAAATTACTTTTTTCAAATTGGTATTACAATGTAATATCTTTGTTCCCTAAGTTTCTTGTTTATAAATACTACATCTTGTACTAGGGTGTGAAGTAATTATAATGTTCAAAGTGTAAAGAAATATGTCTACATTCTGCACTGTCAGACCATTTTAAAATAATTGTGTATGATTTTGGTTTATAAACTTAAATAATATGGGAGTTGGGGGAAAGGCAGTGTCCAGAGGGAGAAACAGAGAAATAAATTATCCAAGAGAGGAAAAATAGGTACTACGGCATCTTTATAGCCTATTTCATGTGAATAATATAGTCTCTATTTTATTCCTCTTTCTGGTGACTTCAGCTTTAAATTGTCTGAGGATACAAGATAATTTCTGAAGATTATATCCAGCTTGAAATTCTATGTATTACAAGTAGTGATTTCAATAGTTTTCTCCTCTTTTAAATTGGAGCCCGAGACTACAGATTAATAAAAGCAATTAACCTTTATTAGACATTTATTATGGGCTATACACTACGCTTACACTTCACATGGGTTATTTGTTATACCTCACAGTGCCTCTATGAGGTTAATACTTTCATTAAAAGTCATTATTTTCATTAAAATGCTAAGAAAATTGAGGTTTAGAAAGGTTATACAGCTTTTTCAAGGCTGTACAGTAAGACAAGCAGGAAAGCAAGAATTTATACCTAGGCAAACTGAATCCACAGACATTACATTATGGCTTGTAAATTAATTCTCAACCAAGTTAGTTTTATACAGTTAAAATATTTCCATGGGCATAGTATAGGTACTAGGCAATATGGCTTTCTACATTCTACATAGGCCTGTTAAGCAGATAATTTATTAAAATTTATAACTTTTGACTTTCAAACATAAAAGAACAGACTATATTATAATAAGTCTTTACATACCTATCACCCACATTAAAAAATTATCAACACTTTGCAATTTTAGCTTTATCTCTTCCCCATCCACACTTATTTTTCTTCTGTAGTAATTATAATGCAAATTCCAAACACGTTATTTCACCCAAAAATACTTCACTGTGCTAACAGAAAAAAGATAACCATAATTTTATTATTACATCCCCAAATTAACTATAATTCATTAATATCATCCAGTAAGCAGTACATGTTCAATTTCTTCATTGTGTCTCAAAAACATATTTTTTCATTTGTTCTGTTTGAAGCAGACCTCGATAAAGTCACATATTTGTGTTAGTTTGAGAGATCCCTTCTAATCTCTAATAGGTTCACAGGTTCACTTTACCCTTTAACAAGCCACATATTTGTTAAAGAATGTGGATAATTAGTCCTGTAGAATTTCCCAGTCTCTAAATTTAGCTGATGGAATCCTTGTAGTGTAATTTAACATGCTCCTTAATCTCCCAGTTTATGTCATCAATATATTTTAAAGTTTAATTAGATTCAATTTTACTTATGTTAGCAAGAGTAGTGCTGTTTACTTCATATAGTGTCAAATCAAAGGACATATAATTTCATAAAATTGATCAGAGAGTTAAAGAGTTGTCAGCCTCATGCAGTCATAATAAAGTTCCTCTAGCAACTGTGACGATTGTTGTCCAGGTCTTTTATTTTGCTAGAGGTTGCAAAAGGGTCACTTTATAGTTGTACAGTCTATCTGAATTTATTACCTTGAATTCTATGAAGAACTACTCATCAACTATTTGATAACCTTGATGCTGTTTCCTTACAGAAAAGGCAGGATGCATGCTTTATTTATTCACCTTATTTGTACATTTTGGAGTAATGAGTTGGTGTACTAGCAAGGTCTAAAGGTGACTGGTGAGTTCTAAGTGTCTTTATGAATGACTAGATTTTTTATATTTGAAGTATTTTTAAATTTGATGTCTATTTAATGTGTTGCAGTTTTCGATATATTGATGCTCAAATAGCCCTATCTTTGCCCATTGAGTGCTAGTCAAAATTGGCCAATGTGTGTTTAACATTATGCCAAAAGTTGTAGATACCTTGTCATTTGTCTGGTATAATAAGACATACAAGGATCATCCTATATATTCCTTATTCAGACTTTAAAACAGCCATTCTCCAAGGTTCTTGTTTCTTTTATTGGACAATGTCATTTATAGATCATAATCTGAACATTGTCGCCACTAATATGACATTACTTTTAAAGATTTTTAGTATACTGATCTAGGAAATTATACCTAGGACACACACACACACACACACACACACACACACACACACGAGGAAAAAATTCCTAGAGATCATATAGGTATGTCCAATTAATGTAAAATATTTCATGTACGTAAATGAAATCACATTGTAGATATCCTTTTATTGCCTGGCTTCTTTCACTCAGAATAATTGTTTTGAGATTCATTCACATTGTAGAATATATAGATAGTTGAATTTTATGGTTACAATATTTTATTATATGTATATACCACAATTCATTTATTAGTTCACATATTCGTGGACATTTGAGTTGTTTCCAATTTTTAGCTGTCACAAATAAAACTGGTATAACATTAGAGTACAAGTATTTGTATGAATACAAGCTTTTATTTATCTTGATAAATATCTCAGAGTAGAATCATGTGGTAGGTATATGTTTAAGTTATTAAGAAACTGCTGAATTGTTTCTCAAAGTGGTTGTACCATATGATATTCCCAACAATTGTGTGTTAAACTTCCAGATATTCTGTATGGTATTTCTACTTTTTCTTCTAGGGTTTTCACTATTTAAGATCTTAAATTTAAATCTTTAATTCATCTTGAATTGATTTTTTTGTATATGGTGAAAGGAAGAGATCCAGCTTCAATCTTCTGCATATGGCTAGCTAGTTATCCCTGCACCATTTATTGGATAGGAAGTCCATTCCCCATTGTTTATTATTGTCACCTTTGTTGAAGATCATGTGGTTGTAGGTGCATGGCTTCATTTCTGGGTTCTCTATTTTGTTCCACTGGTCTATGTCTGTTTTTGTACCAGTATTATGCTGTTTGGGTTGCTGTAGATTTGTAGTACAGTTTGAAGGCAGGTAGTGTGATGCTTCCAGCTTTGTTGTTAATGCTTAGGTTTGCTTTGGTGATTCAGGCTCTTTTTTTGGTTCCATATGAATTTTAGAATGTTTTTTCTAATTATGTGAAAAATGACCTTGGTAGTTTGATAGGAATAATATTAAATCTGTAAATTGCTTTGCTCTGATGGCCATTTTACCAATATTGATTTTTCCTCTCCACGAGCATGGAATGTTTTTCCATTTGTCTGTGTTGTCTTTGATTTCTTTCAGCACTGTTTTGTATAATTCTGTTATAGAGATCATTCACCCTCTCAGTAAGCTACATTCTTATTTTATTCTTTTGTGAGTATTGTAAATGTGCTTTCATTGTTGATTTGCCTCTTAGCATGGAAGCTATTTGTAGAAACTGCTGATTTTTGTACATTAATTTTAAGATCTAGGAGCCTTCTGGTGGAATCTGTGAAGTTTTTAGATATAGAATTACATTGTCTGTGAAGACAGATAGTTTGACTTCCTCTCGTCCTGTGGAGAATGCCTTTTATTTCTTTATCTTGTTGCTTGATTGCTCTGGCTGGGATTTCTAATACTATGTTGAATACAGGTGGTGAAAGTGGGCATCCTTGTCTTGTCCCACTTCTCAAAAGGAATGCTTCCAGTTTTGACTATTTAGTATAATGTTGGTCATGGGTTTTGTAATAGATGCCTCTATTATTTTCAAGTATGTTCCTCATTGCCTAATTTGTTGAGGGTTTTGAAACATGAAAGGATGTTGAATTTCACCAAAAGTCTTTTTTTGTGTGTCTATTGAGATGATAATGAGCTTTTGTTCTTAGTTCTGCTTTGTGATGAATTAAATTTATTAATTTGCATATATTCAAACAACCTTGAATCCCAAGAATTAACCTACTTGATTGTGCTGAAGTAACATTTTGATGTGCTGCTGGATTCAGTTTTCTAGTATTTTGTTGAGGGTCTTTGCACATATGTTAACCAGGGATATTGGCCTTAGATTTTCTGTTTTGGTTGTACCCTTACTAGTTTTCTTTTTTTTAATCAAAATGACACTAACTTCGTAAAATGTGTTAGGAGGAGACCCTCCTTTTTGATTTTTTAAAAATAATTTTACTAGGATTTGTACTAGCTCTTCTTTGTATATCTGGTAGAATTTGGCTGTAAATTCATCTGGGCCAAGGCTTGTTTTGGGTTGCAAGCATTTTAGTATTGATTCAATCTCACAACTCATTATTGATCTGTTCTAGTTTCCAATGTGCTATCTGATTTAATCGGGAGGCTGTGTGTTTCCAGGAATTTATGTTTATTCTAGTTTTTCTAATTTATGTGTATACATCATATAATAAAGGTATTCATCATAGTCTCTGAGGGTTGTCCTGTATTTGTGTGGGGTAGCGGGTAATGTCACATTTGCCATTTCTGATTGTGTTTATTTGGATTTTCTGTCTATTTTTCCTTTTCTTTCTTTTTGTTTTTATTGTACTTTAGGTTCTGGAGTACATGTGCAGATCATGCACGATTGTTGCATAGGTACATACATGGCAAGGTGGTTTGCTGCTTTAGTCCCCCCAACACCTATATCTGGTATTTCTCCCCCTCGTTATCCCTCCCCCACACTCCCCATCCCCCGCTGTGCCTCCCCCTAGCCCCCACAACTAACTGCAGTGTGTGATGCTCCACTCCCTGTGTCCATATGTTTTAATTGTTCAACACCCGCCTATAGAGTGATAACATGAGGTATTTTGTTTTCTGTTCTTTGTCAGTTTGCTGAGAATGATGGTTTCCAGATTCATCCATGTCCCTATGAAGGACATGAACTCATCATTTTTTATAGCTGTGTAGTATTCCCTAGGTGTATATGTGCCACATTTTCTTTTTTTTTTTTATTGCATTTTAGGTTTGGGGGTGCATGTGAAGAGCATGGAAGATTGTTGCATAGGTACACACATGGCAGTGTGATTTGCTGCCTTCCTCCCCATCACCTATATCTGGCATTTCTCCCCATGCTATCCCTCCCCAACTCCCCACCCCCCACTATCCCTCCCCTTTTCCCCCGACAGACCCCAGTGTGTGATACTCCCCTCCCTGTGTCCATGTGTTCCCATTGTTAAACACCCGCCTATGAGTGAGAACATGCGGTGTTTGATTTTCTGTTCCTGTGTCAGTTTGCTGAGAATGATGGTTTCCAGGTTCATCCATGTCCCTACAAAGGACACGAACTCATCGTTTTTGATGGCTGCATAATATTCCATGGTGTATATGTGCCACATTTTCCCTGTCCAGTCTATCATCGATGGGCATTTGGGTTGGTTCCAGGTCTTTGCTATTGTAAACTGTGCTGCAATGAACATTCGTGTGCATGTGTCCTTATAGTAGAACGATTTATAGTCTTTGGATATATACCCAGTAATGGGATTGCTGGATCAAATGGAATTTCTATTTCTAGGTCCTTGAGGAATGGCCACACCGTCTTCCACAATGGTTAAACTAATTTACACTCCCACCAACAGTGTAAAAGCGTTCCTATTTCTCCACATCCTCTCCAGCATCTGTTGTCTCCAGATTTTTTAATGATCGCCATTCTAACTGGCGTGAGATGGTATCTCAATGTAGTTTTGATTTGCATTTCTCTAATGACCAGTGATGATGAGCATTTTTTCATATGTTTGTTGGCTTCATGTATGTCTTCTTTTGTAAAGTGTCTGTTCATATCCTTCGCCCACTTTTGAATGGGCTTGTTTGTTTTTCTTGTAAATGTGTTTCAGTTCTTTGTAGATTCTGGTTATGAGCCCTTTGTCAGATGGGTAGACTGCAAAAATTTTTTCCCATTCTGTTGGTTGCCGATTCACTCTAATGACTGTTTCTTTTGCTGTGCAGAAGCTATGGAGTTTGATTAGGTCCCATTTGTCTATTTTGGCTTTTGTTGCCACTGCTTTTGGTGTTTTGGTCATGAAGTCCTTGCCTACACCTATGTCCTGAATGGTTTTGCCTAGATTTTCTTCTAGGGTTTTTATGGTGTTAGGTCTTATGTTTAAGTCTTTAATCCATCTGGAGTTAATTTTAGTGTAAGGTGTAAGGAAGGGGTACAGCTTCTGCTTCTGCACATGACTAGCCAGTTTTCCCAACACCATTTATTAAACAGGGGACTCGCTTCCACATTGTTTGTTTTTGTCAGGTTTGTCAAAGATCAGGTGGTTGTAGATGTGTTGTGTTGCGTAGGAGGTCTCTGTCCTGTTCCATTGGTCTATATCTCTGTTTTGGTACAAGTACCATGCTGTTTTGATTACTGTAGCTTTGTAGTATAATTTGAAGTGCGGGAGTGTGATGCCTCCAGCTTTGTTCTTTTTGCTTAGAATTGACTTGGCTATGCGGGCTCTCTTTTGGTTCCATATGAAGTTTAAGGTGGTTTTTCCAGTTCTTCAAAGAAGGTCATTGGTAGCTTGATAGGGATAGCATTGAATCTGTAAATTACTTTGGGCAGTATGGCCATTTTGACAATATTGATTCTTCCTAGCCATGAACATGGAATATTTCTCCATCTGTTTGTGTCCTCTCTTATTTCATTGAGCAGTGGTTTGTAGTTCTCCTTGAAGAGGTCCTTTACGTTCCTTGTTAGTTGTATTCCTAGGTATTTTATTCTCTTTGTAGCGATTGTGAATGGCAGTTGGTTCTTGATTTGGCTGTCTTTAAGTCTGTTATTGGTGTATAGGAATTGCTTGTGATTTTTGCACATTGATTTTATATCCTGAGACTTTGCTGAAGTTGCTTATAAGTTTAAGGAGATTTTGGGCTGAGACGATGGGGTTTCTAGATATACAATCATATCGTCTGCAATAGAGACAATTTGACTTCCTCCTTTCCTATTTGAATACCCTTTATTTCTTTTTCTTGCCTGATTGCTCTGGCTAGAACTTCAGTACTATATTGAATAGGAGTGGTGAGGAGGACATCCTTGTCTAGTGCCAGATTTCAAAGGGAATGCTTCTAGTTTTTGCCCATTCAGTATGATATTGGCTGTTGGTTTGTCGTAAATAGCTTTTATCATTTTGAGATACGTTCCATCAATACCTAGTTTATTGAGAGTTTTTAGCATAAAGGGCTGTTGAATTTTGTCAAAGGCCTTCTCTGCATCAATTGAGATTATCATGTGGTTTTTGTCTTTGGTTCTGTTTATGTGGTGGATTATGTTTATAGATTTGCGTATGTTGAACCAGCCTTGCATCCCCGGGATGAAGCCTACTTGATCATGGTGGATAAGCTTTTGATGTGCTGTTGCAATCGGTTTGCCAGTATTTTATTGAAGATTTTTGCATCTATGTTCATCATGGATATTGGCCTGAAGTTTTCTTTTCTTGCTGAGTCTCTGCCAGGTTTTGGTATCAGGATGATGTAGGTCTCATAAAATGATTTAGGAAGGATTCCCTCTCTTTGGATTGTTTGGAATAGTTTCAGAAAGGAATGGTACCAGCTCCTCTTTGTATGTCTGGTAGAATTGGGCTGTGAACCCATCTGGACCTGGGCTTTTTTTGGGTGGTAGGCTCTTAATTGCTGCCTAGACTTAAGACCTTGTTATTGGTCTATTCAGGGTTCGACTTCTTCCTGGTTTAGGCTTGGGAGGATGCATGTGTCCAGGAATTTATCCATTTCTTCCAGGTTTACTAGTTTATGTGCATAGAGTTGTTTGTAATAATCTCTGATGATGGTTTGAATTTCTGTGGAATCTGTGGTGATATCCCCTTTATCGTTTTTTATTGCATTTATTTGATTATTTTCTCTTTTCTTATTAATCTGGCTAGTGGTCTGTCTATTTTGTTGACCTTTTAAAAAAACCAGCTCCTGGATTTGTTGATTTTTTGAAGAGTTTTCGTGTCTCTATCTCCTTCAGTTCTGCTCTGATCTTAGTTATTTCTTGTCTTCTGCTAGGTTTTGAGTTTTTGATCTTGCTCCTCTAGCTCTTTCAATTTTGATGATAGGGTGTCAATTTTAGATCTCTCCTTGCTTCTCATGTGGGCATTTATTGCTATATACTTTCCTCTAGAGACTGCTTTAAATGTCTGCAGAGATTCTGGTATGTTGTGTCTTCGTTCTCGTTGGTTTCAAAGAACATCTTCATTTCTGCCTTCATTTCATTGTTTATCCAGTCAATATTCAAGAGCCAGTTGTTCAGTTTCCATGAAGCTGTGTGGTTCTGAGTCAGTTTCTGAATTCTGAGTTCTAACTTGATTGCACTGTGGTCTGAGAGACTGTTTGTTATGATTTCTGTTCTTTTGCATTTGCTGAGGAGTGATTTACTTCCAATTATGTGGTCAATTTTAGAGTAGGTGTGATGTGGTGCTGAGAAGAATGTATATTCTGTGGATTTGGGGTGGAGAGTTCTGTAAATGTCTATTAGGTTTGCTTGATCCAGGTGTGAGTTCAAGTCCTGGATATCCTTGTTAATTTTCTGTCTTGTTGATCTGTCTAACATTGACAACGGGGTGTTCAAGTCTCCCACTATTATTGTGTGGGAATCTAAGTCTCTTTGTAAGTCATTGAGAACTTGCCTTATGTATCTGGGTGCTCCTGTATTGGGTGCGTATATATTTAGGATCGTTAGCTCTTCTTGTTGCATTGATCCTTTTACCATTATGTAATGTCCTTCTTTGTCTCTTTTGATCTTTGTTGGTTTAAAGTCTATTTTATAAGAGATGAGAATTGCAACTCCTACTTTTTTTGCTCTCCATTTGCTTGGTAAATCTTCCTCCATCCCTTTATTTTGAGCCTTTGTGTATCTCTGCATGTGAGATGGGTTTCCTGGATACAGCACAGCGATGGGTTTTGGCTTTTTATCCAGTTTGCCAGTCTATGTCTTTTAATTGGGGCATTTAGTCCATTTACATTTAGGGTTAATATTGTTATGTGTGAATTTGATCCTGCCATTTTGATGCTAGGTGGCTGTTTTGTCTGTTAGTTGATGCAGTTTCTTCATTGTGTTGATGGTCTTTACTGTTTGGTATGTTTTTGGAGTGGCTGGTACTGGTTGTTCCTTTCTATGTTTAGTGCCTCTTTCAGGAGCTCTTGTAAAGCAGGCCTGGTGGTGATGAAATCTCTGAGTACTTGCTTGTTCGCAAAGGATTTTATTTTTCCTTCACTTATGAAGCTCAGTTTGGCTGGATATGAAATTCTGGGTTGAAAGTTCTTTTCTTAAGGATCTGAATATTGGCCCCACTCTCTTCTGGCTTGTAGGGTTTCTGCTGAGAGATCTGCTGTGAGTCTGATGGGCTTCCCTTTGTGGGTAACCCGACCTTTCTCTCTGGCTGCCCTTAGCATTTTCTCCTTCATTTCAACCCTGGTGAATCTGACGATTATGTGCCTTGGGGTTGCTTCTTCTTGAGGAATATCTTTGTGGTGTTCTCTGTATTTCCTGGACTTGAATATTGGCCTGCTTTCCTATGTTGGGGAAGTTCTCCTGGATAATATCCTGAAGAGTATTTTCCAGCTTGGATTCATCCTCTCCTTCACATTCAGGTACACCTATCAAACGTAGATTAAGTCTTTTCACATAGTCCCATATTTCTTGGAGACTTTGTTCATTCCTTTTACCCTTTTTTCTCTACTCTTTCCTTCTCGTTTTATTTCATTGAGTTGATCTTCGACCTCTGATATCCTTTCTTCTGCTTGGTCAATTCGGCTGTTGAAACTTGTGTATGCTTCGCAAAGTTCTTGTGTTGTGTTTTTCAGCTCCATCAATTCACTTACATTCCTCTCTAAGTTGGTTATTCTCATTAGCATTTCGTCAAATCTTTTTTCAAGGTTGTTAGTTTGTTTGCATTGGGTTAGAACATGTTCTTTAGCTCACAGAAGTTTCTTACTACCCACCTTCTGAAGCTTGATTCAGTCATTTCATCACACTCATTGTCCATCCAGCCTTGTTCCCTTGCTGGTGAGGAGTTGTGATCCCTTGTAGGAGGAGAGGCGTTCTGGTTTCGGGTTGTTTACCTCCTTTTTGCGCTGGTTTCTTCCCATCTTTGTGGATTTATCTATGTGTGGTCTTTGTGGTTGGTGATTTTCAGATGGGGTCTCTCAGTGGACGTCCCGTTTGTTGATGATGAAGTTATTTATTTCTGTTTCTTAGTTTTCCTTCTAACAGTCTGGCCCCTCTGCTGTAAGACTGCTGAGGTCCTCTCCTGGCCCTGCTTGCCTGGGGGGATCACCTGCAGCAGCTGCAGAACAGTAAGGGTTGCTGCCAGTCTCTTCTTCTGCTATCTTTGTCCCAGAAGAATACCCGCCAGATGTCCGGTCTGAGCACTCCTTTGTGAGGTGACTCGTTGGATATGTGGGGGGTGAGGGAGCTGCTTGAGGAGACAGAGTTCCTTTATAGGAGCTCAAGTGCTGAGCTGTGAGCTCCGTTGTTCATTCAGAGTTGCTGGGCAGGTACGTTTAAGTCTGCTGCAGCAGAACTCATAAACCCCTTTTTTCCCAGGTGCTCTGTCCCGGGGGAGTTAGGGCTTTGTTTATGAGTTTCCCTGGTGCTGCTGCCTTTTCTCAGGGCTGCCTTGCCCAGCGATGAGGCAGCCTAGTCACTGTTTGCCTACAGAGGCTTTGCTGAGCTGCTGTGGGCTCCGCCCAGCTGCCGTATGAATTTCCCTGCAGTCCTGTTTATACCGGTGTAGTGAGAGACTGCCTGGGCAATGGCAAACTCCCTCTGTAGCGGCAGACTGCCTCAGTAATGGCGGACGCCCCTCCCCCACAGAGCTGGGCCGTCCCGGGCTCAGCTGTGCTTGCTGTGAAACTCTGGATCCAGAGCGTTTCCGATGGCTGTTTTTTGTGGGGGGTGGGGCCAGCCGAGCCTGATCACCTGGCTCCCTGCCTCAAGTCTCCAGGTGTTCCAGCCCGCCTGTTGAAAAGGCGCCGGGATCTGTGTGATTTCCCGTGCGGCGACCCACTGCGCCGGCTGAAACCGCGGGCGCGGAGATTCGTGGCATTTTTTTGCCCGGGAAATCTCCTGGCCTGGCTGCCTGTTTCAGTCCCCTTTTTTAATCAGATGAATGGGCGGCTCTGCCTTCCCGGAGCTCCAATTGCCAGCTAAAACGGCACCGCGACCCACGTATTTTGTATGGGGAACCGCTACGCCGGGACGCCGCCCAAAACAGCAGCGCCGGCGAAAACAGTCGCGCCCGGCAAAAAACTGCTGCGCCGGCTAAACCAGCCGCGCTGGCGACCCGTGGGGCTTCTCCCCCTGGGAATCTCCTGGTCTGTGGGCAATAAAAAATCTGTCTGGCAATGCGGCGTCCCACTCACCCTCCGCGCTTTCACTGGGAGCTGCAATCCTCAGCTGCTCCTAATCGGCCATCTTGGATCCCTCAATGCTATTTCTATTAAATTACCAGTGACATTTCTCACAGAACTAGAAAAAAAAAAAAAAAAACAACTATAGTAACATTCACATGGGAGCAAAAGAGAGCCTAAATAGTGAAGAAAATTTTAAGGAAAAAGAGCAAAGCTGAAGACATCATGCTACTCCACTTCATGCTATCCCACAGGGCTACAGTAACTAAAGCAGCATGATACTGATTAAAAAAAAATAGACATATAGACCAGTGGAAAAGAATAGAGGGCTGAAAAATAAGGCCGTAAATCTATAACTATCTGATTTTTGACAAAGCTGACAAAAACTAGCAATGTGGGGAAAAGACTCCCTATACAATAAATGGGCTGGGAGAACTGGCTAGCCATATGCAGAAGAATGAAATGGGGCCTTTCCTTACACCATATACAAAAATTAACTCAAGATGGATTAAATACATAAATGTAAAACCAAAAGTATAAAAACGTAAACAATACCATTCTGGACATAAGAACGGGTGAAGATTCTATGACAAATATGACAAAAGCAATTGCAACAATAGCAAAAATTGACAAATGGGATCTAATTAAACTAAAGAGCTTCTGCACAGCAAAAGAAACAACAGAACAAATAGCCTACATAATGGGAGAGGAAATATTCCAAATTATGCATCTGACAAAGGTCTATTATCTAGCATTTATAAAGAACATAAACAAATTTACAATAAAAAAGAAACAACCCTATTAAAAAAGGGCAAAGGGCATGAAAAAGACACTTCTAAAACAAGACATAGATGTGGCCAACATGCATACAAAAAAAAAAAAAAGCTCAACATCGATTGATCATTAGAGAAATGCAAATCAAAAACACAATGAGATACCATCTCACACCAGTTAGAGTGGCTATTAAAAAGTCAAATAATAACATGCTGACAAGGTTGTGGAAAAAAGAAATGCTTATACACTGTTGATGTGAGTGTAAATTAGTTTAATCATTGTGAAAAGGAGTGTGAGGATTCCTCAAAGACCTAAAAACACAAATATCATTCAACCCAGCAATCCCATTACTGGGTATATACCCAAGGGAATATACATTGTTCTATCATGAAGCATGTATGCATATTTTCACTGCAAAACTATTCAAAATAACGAAGACATGGAACCAGCCTAAATGTCCATCGAAGTTAGAGGTGGATAAAGAAAATGTGGCATATATACACAATGGAATACTATACAGTCATAAAAAAGAGATTATATCATTTGCAGAAACATGTATGGAGCTGGAGGTCATTATTCTTAGGAAACTAATACAGGACTAGAAAACAAATACCACATGTACTCACTTATAAGTAGGAGCTAAATGATGAGAATGCATGGACACACAGAGGGAAATAGCTGTCACTGAGTCCTGTTGGAGGGTTAGAAAAAAGGGGAGAGTCATACAAATAACTGAGTATTAGGCTTAATACCTGGGTGATAAAATAATCTGTAAAACAAACACCACGACACAAATTTACCTATATAACAAACTGCACATGTACCCTTGAACTTAAAATAAAAGTCAAATAAAAAAGATTTAAATATATAAACATTTCACATGAAAATGTAGATTTCTGCATAAAAATTAAAAAGTAATTTGGAATATGAATGAAAAATGTTCTTGAGATAGACATTTTAAGAAAAACAATAAAAATGTAGATTTCTGCATAAAAAATAAAAACATAATTTGGAATATGAATGAAAAATGTTCTTGAGAGAAACAGTTTAAGAAAAACAAACAGAACTCTGGAAATGAAAAACTCAGGTACAGACTTGCAAAAGGTAATGGGATATGTTTTAACAATACACTAGACCAAGTAGAAGGAAGAATTTAGAAGCATGGAGACAAGGCTTTTGAATCAAGCAAAAATAGAGAAAAATGAATGAAAAGAAGTGAACAGTCTCCAAGAAATATGGGATTAGGTAAAACATCCAAACCTAAGAATCCTAGGTGTTTCTGAAGGAAAAAAAAAAGCTTGGAAATCATATTTGAATGAATAATTAAGGAAAGTGTTCATGTACTTGTTAAGACTTGATATGCAAATACAAGAAGCTGAAATAACTCTTGGGGAGATCTACAGCAAAAAGAACATCACCAAGGCATATAGTCATTGGGTTATCTAAAGTCAACATGAAGGAAATAATTCTAATAACAGTGAGACAGAAGAATCAAGTAATTTATAAAATAAAATCTATTAGACTAACAACAGCACTTCTTGGCAGAAAATCTTCCAAGCCAGAAGGGATTGAGATTCTATTTTTAAGTCTCCTCAAATAAGAATAATTGTCAGCCAATAATTCTGTATTAGCCATATTTAAGTTTCATTAATGAAGGAGAAATAAAATCTTCCCAGTAAAGCAAATGCTGAAGCAATATGTCACTGCTAGGCCAGTCCTATAAGAAATGCTCAAAGGAGTTGTAAACATCAACATGAAAGGTTCATACACATCAGTATATAAATACTTGAGTATCAAATTTGGAAACAAAACTGTTATTTTATGAATTAAGTACGAGATTAATTATTTCACCTAGCCATTTCCATGATACCTGCAGATTCATCATTTCTCTGAAGGACATTATGTTAAGCAAAATAAGTCAGTCACAGAAAGATAAGTACCACGTCTTTTCACTCATATGGGAGCTAAAAACGTCATTTTAAGTTCACAGAAGTAGAGAGTAGAATTGTGGGGTATAGAGGCTAGGAAGAGTAAGAGGGAGAGGAAGCTCGGGGAAGATGTTGATAATTGGATACAAAATTACAGCTAGATGGGAGAAATGTCCTCTGATATTCTGCCACACTGTAGGGTAAATTATAAATTACCTTTACTATAAATGTTTAGTTATAAATTACTGCGTATTTTTCAAAAAGCTGGAGAGAGGATTCTAGTTTCCCATCACAAAGAAATAATAAATGTTAGAGGTGATGGATGTACTACTTACTCTGATTTGATTACTACACATTGTATTCGTGTATCAAAATGCTACTCTGTATGCCATAAATATGTACAATTATTACATGTCAACTGAAAGTAAAGAGTCAAAGGAATAAACCAATGAAAAATAAGAAAATAAAAACACTTGAAAGTTTGAAATTCTCAGGACTTACATAACAGTAGCACAATGAAGAAAACAAAGCAACTGGGTAACAATCAACATGATGACTGGAACGGTACCTCACCTATCAATATGTACTTTGAATGTAAATGACTTAAATGCCACACTTAGAATATATAGATTAGTAGAATGGATTAAACACACACACACACACACACACACACACACACACACACACACACGCCAAACCTCTGATGCCATCAAGTGACCCACCGAACATGTAAAGATTTTTTTAGATTCAAGGTAAAGAAGTGGGAAAAAATTCTATTCAAACAGAAAATAAAAGTGAGCAGAAGTAGCTGTTCTTACATCATACAAAACAAACTTTAAATTAACAGCAGACAAAGAAGACAAAGAGGGTCATTATAAAAATAATAGACAACCTACAGAATGGGAGAAAGTATTTGCAGACCATATAACCAACAAATAACAAATAACTAATCTTTATAGAACTGATTTGAGTTATAAAGAACTCAAATCAGCAAGAAATAAATGAATAATTTCATTAAATAGTAGGCAAATGACGTAAATAAATATTTCTCAAAAAAAGATATACAAATGACTAACATGTGAAAAAAATGATCAATATCACTAATAATCAGGGAAATGCAAATTAAACCACAATGAAGTAACAGCTTACTCCAGCCAGAATGACTATTATTAAAAAGTCAACAATAGATATTAATGTGGATTTTGTGAAAGAGAAACACACACTGTTAGTGAAATGTAAATCAGTACAACCTCCATGGAAAGCAGTATGAGATTTCTCAAAGAACTAAAAGTAGATCTACCATTCAGCCCACCAAACCCATTGCTAAGTGTCTTACCCAAAGGAAAATAAATCATTATATACAAAAGACACCTGCACATGTATGTTTATTGCAGCACAATTCACAGATGCAAAGAGTTGGAAGTAAAGTTAAACACCCAATAACCTATGAGTGGATAAAGTGCTATATATATATGATTTTATATATATATGATTATATATATATGATTTATATATATATGTGATGAGATATTACTCAGCCATAAAGCAGAATGAAGAAATAATATATTTTGCAGTAACTAGATGGAACTGATGTCCGTTATCCTAAATGAAGTAACTAGGAATAGAAAACCAAATACCACATGTTCTCATTTATAAATTGGAGCTAAGCTATGAGTACACAAAGGAATACAAGTGGTACAATGGACATTGGAGATTGAGAAGTGGGGGAGTCTGGGAGGGGGTAAGGGATAAAAATTACCTATTGGGTAAAATGTACACTATTCTGGTGATGGGTACACCTAAAGCCAGACTTCACCACTACACGATCCACCTATGTAATGAAAAATGATTGTACCCTTAAAAATATTTAAATAAAATTTTAAAAACTTAAAAAAATTAAAATGTGCAAAGCAAAAAATATGATCAAAAGTGGCAAAGTTTATGTAATATATATTTTACTACAAGAAAGAAATCACCTGTCAGATTTTCTCCACCTTTTCTTTTGTTTTTGGCCAAAGTCTACCTATTGCTCATCTCTAATATCATCCCTGGATAATTATTCCCTGTTTAGCTTTAAGTTTGACTCTTAATGTTGACCTTAGTTCCTTTCTTTCTGATCCCAGTGTTGAGCCCTAGACATCTGCCTCCAAAACAATTCTGACACTTGCCTTTCTTCTCACATAATCGTAGCTTAGCATTCTAACCAAAGTCCTGAAGAATCAAACAAACAGTACTATTTCCTTACTAACATTCCCAAGAGGTAAAAGGAATCAGACACTTTCTTTGTGCCACTACTACTCATTGTGAAAATCATTCCTTTTTGTATCAATAACACTACATTGAAATATCTGCTCCTGTGCCTTTATTCCCTGTATCTATTAACTTCTTGAGGGTAAGGAAAATAAATTCAAACACTTCAGAAATAACTAATTTTATAAATTTTTATTTTTTTTACAGTGGATTTTATCTAGATCTTTTTATAAACAAGAAAATAAAAAGAAATACATAGAACCTCTTCTGATTTTAACCACAGAGGGACCCATAAGAATTTGGATCATAAAGAACAACAACAACAACAACAACAAAAAACCCTTGAAGCCAAGGCTGTGGGAATTGATACAATTTTCAGCTGTACTCAAGTAAACAAATACTGAATAAAAATTTATTACGTATTGCTTGGAACAGAAGAAGGGAATTAGACTTTGGTGTCCTAGGCCTGTATCTCTTGTTTTAAATTGAGACCATATATGTTTTTCAGGGAATATTTTTAAGCAGAGATCAATATAATTTTATGTAAAATGTTTAAGTATTGAGTGTTTCAAAAAGTGAAACACACTTATTGTCAGTTTCATAGGAAAGGATCTTCATAGTTAGTGTTTTTAAACTTTTTTTAATTATTATTTTGACATCTAAAAGAGAAATCTTGCTCACAAAATGGGACCCATGAATTATCACCAATTTTGTTAGCTTAGGAAAACCCAGGAAAGCTAAAAAGCTGCCTCTTCCAGATGTTTAGAAAGTGAAATGCCTTTTATAACTTTAATGAAGGCATTACTAATTTGAATGGTACAATAAGGTCATATTAACTGATGCTTATTTCTTTCCTTAACAATTGAACAAATAATTATTGAATGTCTATCAAGATGGCAAGGCACTATTTTTAAAAGGCACAAAGACACAGAAAGATAAATATCAGATGATATCACTTACATATGTAAATCTCTTTTACATTCTAAATTCTTATCACGGAACAATTTCTCTTCCTTTGCTTTAACAAACACTGTTCTTCACAGGATAAAAAAATTCTCTAGTGGATGCTGTATTTAATCTAAAAAAGTTGATCTAGGGAAGTACAGTAGAATGGTGGTTACAGAGGCTAGGGTGGTTAGGAGGAAGGGGAGGTTGGTGAGATGTTGGCTGGGAGATAGGAAGAATCTGTTCAAGAGATCTATTGTACATCAAGGTGACTGTGTTTAATGATAATATATTGCATTATTGAAAAATGCTGAGAGAATGCATGTTAAGTATTCTTATCATAAAAATGAGAGCAATGTGAGGTGGTGCCTTACAAGGTAAATTTAACCATTCAAGGATGTATGTAAACGTAAAGACATCGTGTTGTACATGATAAATATATACAGTTTTGTGAAAAGAAAAAATGAATTAAATAACATAAAGGCACAAAGAAATAACTTACCATTCTAGAATCCCTTGGATTCCTGACCTTCTGCTCATTCTGCTTTGCCATTCCTCATCCTTGGGAAATATTCTTTTTGTGCATGTATACCTGGGCCTCTCAAATTTGCTCAAAAAAGTCACAAAGCTTATATCTTTGTTTATTACAAATGCATGCCATTTAAAATATAATAACATTTTCTGCAACAAAATAATTCTTTGTAATAATAAAGTCCATAAGCTAATGACACAAGGGCCAGATTTGACCTACAGACTTTTAAAAATTTTGGACTTTTTGCCTAACAGTTTGAATGTTCTAGTTTTCCTAGAAAAGAAAAATCTGGTAACACTGAGTTTCTAATTACTTAATGACAACAGTTGGCAGGAGTTGAAAAGTCATTGTGACCTTTCAGATAGAACATTTTCTTTCTAATTTTTCAGTTCCAAAAAATATCTATTAGATGATATTTGAGTCACTTAATTCATTTTTATGACAATTCTGACCATTGTAAGCTGTTTACTGCTCTCCACTTTATATGTCGTCTCAGTATACCATCAGTGGCCGGTCTTCTCAAGATGATAACTCAGTGCTCTTAACCAATGACCAATATCTTTCTTAGGAAATGAAGGTGAAATACCTGAAATGGGCAATTTAGTAGAGACAGGCAGTACATTAGTGGTCACCAGGGGCTAAGGGTAGATAATGTTATTACTTAATGGTTATGAGTTTCTGTTTTGGGTAGTATAAATGTTTTAGAAACAGATAGTGGTTATGATTGCAAAATATTGTGAAGGTAATTAATGCCACTAAACTGTAAAATTAAATGTGGTTAGATTGGCCAATTGTATGTAATATATATTTTAATACAATAAAGAAATAATCTCTGAACAACAGCAAAGGAAAACTAGGTATGAGCTTCTATTGCTTCTTTCTTGTGCACCCCTGTGTTCAATTGTCCTTTTCTCTTTTTGTCCATTTTACAGATAGTGTGGCAGACCTCACCAAAACCAGAGGCTGCTCAAATTGTGGTAACTCCACCCATACAAGTATCTTCTTGCTGCTCCCATATAACCTAAAGGCAGCTCTCACGAACATAACGGGTGGCACAGGCAAGGATAGAAACACAGAGCAAAATCAGAACAGGTTAACCTGCAATCCTTTGTTAGTTCTCTGTGCCTCAATAAGAGTCTACTTAAGATCGGTAAGTTCTAACCATGATTGCATTTCTGGTACCTTCAACAACCAGATGAAAGATAATGCCTCTCTAAAACTATTTCCTCTGTATTACTAACTCCCTATGACACTGCACACATCCTTACCCCAGCTCTTTCACCATTACCATTGGCCTTTATCCCTACCATTCTACTGTTCCTTTGTGAACAAATCTCTTTACATTCTAAATTCTTATCACAGAATAACTTCTCTTCCTTTGCTTTAACAAACATTGTTCTTTCACAGGATAAATTAAAAAAAAAATTCTCTAGTGGATGCTACCTTTAATTTCACCGTGCATATGGAATTGGACTGTGATGTGGAGATGGGATTTTCCTCACGTTTTAATAATTATTCTTTCCCTTTTATGTAGAAACATCGCTTCTCTTGATGTTTATACAATTTGATGATATGAGTCCACTGCCCCTTTTTATAGTGCCTTGTTTGGAATGTAGAAGATGGGGTAAAGAGAGATGTTAAGATAAGCTCTTCTATTTACCTAATCTTAAAGAATGGGGTACCATTATTTATCTAACCACTTACTTATGAAAATATGATGTGATACCTTCTTTTCCCTTACCTTGATGTCATTCAATTAATTGCCAAATAAAGTTTATTTTACCACTAAAGGTAAATATTGAATCCTATGACTTTTTCTATCAGGAAATTTGTAATTGCTTCTAATACAGACTCCTTATATTTTTATCAATGTCTCTAATCTCAATTTATTCTATTTAACTCTTTATTTACTGTATTCTTTCCCTTTAACTCAAAATATGCTTAACTCTTATTCTAACTTTAGAATTATTTCACTTCATCCTTATGTTGTCTCTTTATTCAGATTCAACATTTACTGATCATCAACTATAATCTAGGCACTGTAACAGAAAGTGAGCTTGATGTCTTTATCTCTTTTCTTGTTTTTCTTATCTGATACCTAGATTGATATTTTATACAGTTTTTAACCTTTCATTTTTGCACATATTGTCTTATTAATACACTCATGGATTTCAATTACTGTCTTTAGGTATATGACTCTATGTCTATCTTTGAATTTCATGTTGTCATTTCAAAGTCCCTGCTTAATAACCTGCTTGGATAGTCTCACAGAAACTGCAAGTAAAACATGCAGTCTGAATCAGGTCGATTGTTTGATATTCATTTACTTGTAGCAATTACTCTACATCTGTTGGCTAAAACAACTTTATACACTTAAAAATTTTTCTCTATGTTTATTGTTCTTAAAAACTGCATGGAATTTAACTGGAATGTCAAATTGTTGATGATACACCTCAGAGGATAAGCAAAGCTGAGGTTGGAATAGGCATGAATCAAGCATTAATTCTAGTCCCAAATTTCCATGAACCATAGAACTTATAGTTCATTGACTTCATTAGAAATTAGTTTTAGTTTCTTCTAACACTGTTGATTTTATTTTGTAATGGAGCTCTTATAATAATATGCAAATAATTATCACAATTTCATGTATATTTCCTTTACAGAACTTTTATTTTCTTCTGCTTTTATTTTAGGTTCTAGTGGGTACATACTGCAGGTTTGTTACATGGGTAAATTTTGTGTTGCTGAGGCTTAGTGTATGAATGATCCTGTTACCTAGATAGTAAGCATCGTAGATAATAAGTTGCCTTCCAGCCCAAGTTCTTCTCCCTCAGGCAGTCTCCAGTGCCTATTGTTCCCATCTTTGTGTCTATGTATATTCAATGCCTAGCTCCCACTTATAAATGAGAGCATGTGGTATACGGTTTTCTCTTCCTGCATTCGTTCACTTAAGATAATGGCCTTCAGTTGCATTTTTGTTTATGCAAAGGACATGATTTCATGTTTTTATGGCTGTGTAGTATTCCATGGTATATATGTACCACATTATCTTTTTTCTTTTTTCTTCTTTTTTTTTTTTTTGCAAGACAGAGTCTTGTTCTCTACCCCAGGCTGGAATGCAGTGGCGTGACTTCAGCTCACTATAACCTCTGCCTCCCAGGGTACCATGTTTTCTTTATCCAGTCCACTCTTGATGGACATCTTGGTTGATTCTATTTCTTTGATGTTGTGAATAGGGCTGTGATGAACATATTAGTGCATGTGGCTTTTTGATATTTATTTTCTTTTGGGTATATATCCACTAGTGGGATAGCTGCATGGAATGGTAGTTTTGTTTTGACTTCTTTGAGAAATCTCCAAACTGCTTTCCACAGTGGCTGACCTAGTTTACATTTTCACCAGCAGGATAAGTCCTCACTTTTCTCTCCAACCTCGCCAGCATATGTTGTTTTTTGACTTTTTAGTAATAGCCATTCTGATTATTGTGATAGTCTATCTCATTGTGATTTTGATTTGCATTTGAGACTTTATTTTTAAATCACTTTGTTGAAATATGATTGACACACAAATGCTATACATATTTAATGTATATAAAACTTGATAAGCCTGGAGATAAGGATACACTTGTGAAGTCATCACTACAATCTATTTCATAAACTTATCACCTCCAAAAGCATCCTCCTGCTGTCTTTACTTATTATCATTACTATTATTATTAATAATATAAGAACATGTCACATAAGATCCAAACTCTGCAAATTTTTAAGTAAACAATACAGTATTGTTAACTGTAGACACTATGCTGTACAGTTAATCTCTGGAATTTATTTATCTTGTGTAACCAAAATTAATGCCCTGTAACATAAAAGCTATTCTGTGTTCCATAAGGTAGAGGTAAACATGTTTGCCATAAATAGAAACATAATACAAGAAAAAATGGAATATTTAGAACAAAAAGTTCAATATCATCAATTTTAAAGATTGACATAGGAAAGAATCAGGGAAAATAAAAATAAAATCACTAGAAGATCAGTAGAAGTTATCCAAATTGCAAAAAAGAGAATAATAAAGATTGAAAAGATGAGCAAGTGGGACTTGTGTGACACTATCCAAAAGTAATTAGAATTCTAGAAGAAGAAGGGAAAGAGACTGAAGTGGAAAAGTTATCTGAAGAAATAATGACCAAAACCTCAAATGTGGGGGAAAGGCATACATTCACAGATTCAAGAAGTTCAACAGCCTCCAAATAAAATAAATTCAGAAAAGGCTATGTCTATACACATCACAATCAAACTGCTGAAAACCAAAGCTAAAGAAAAAAAAAAACCTTTAAATCTTCCCTGAAAATAATACACTACACGCAGTGGAACAAGAATTCGAACATCGTGGAAATCTCATGAGAAACTATGAAGTTCAGAAAACAATGGAACAAAATCTTTGAAGTTAAAAAGAAAAAAAATGTCACCCATGCATTCTATTTTCCTAGCACATCAGGAATAAATAATGACATTTTCAGATAAAGGAAAACTAAGAGATTTCATTACTAATAGATCTACTGTATAAGAAATACTAAAGTTATTTGCAAATATCAAAGGGAAGCTTGAATCTTCTGGAAGGAAGGAAGAGCAACTGAAATGGTATATATCTACCACTATAAAAGGCTATTTTCTCTTAAGTTCTTTAAGAATTCTTAAGTTCTTAAAGAACTTAAGAGAAAATAGCCTTTCTCTTAAGGCTATATTCTTTTGTATGTATGTAATAACATACAAGACTATGTTATATTTACTTTTTAAATTTGTGTATATTAAAATATTAAAATATACACAAATTTAAAAAGTAAATATAGTCGGCATGATTTTCTGTGTATGAAGAAGTAATTTTTTGACAATTGTAACAATAACGTCAATAAAGAGAAACTACTTGAAAGATTTCTACTTCAAGGTTAAAAACTCACTATCCCTTACCTGTGGGGATATTCCCTAGGATTCCCCTCCCACTGAAGTATGGCAGCTCTCTCTCCTCTCTCTCTCTCTCTCTGCCTAATAAACCGCTCTCTACTAAACTCTTTGGGTTCGTGGTATTTATTCCAACAGTAAGCTCTCCGTGCCTCCAGGACCCCTTTCCCCATTCCTGGGGCAAGAGAGACCAGGGACCTGGGCACATCGGATCTGGGAACTAGCAGCGTCTTTGGAACGCCCCAGCAGCTCTGCTCCCATCTCCCAGTTACATCTTTGGCAATTGAGGGGGAGGGAGCTGAGCCCCTGCGCTCCCCCTGTTGCATTATTATCCCTGAAGATCTTCTAGTGGGACAAGATGTGAAGAGGGAAGACAGTTATATTGAATATCTTGAACCTGTGTAGGCCTAAACTAATAGGTGTGCTTGTGTCTTGTTTCTAATAATAAAAGTTAAAAGTTTAAAAAATTAAAAATTAAAAATAGCAAACAAAGACTATAGAACAAGGGTATAAAGAAAGAAAATATTTTTGTGCAATATAAAATATGTATTTATATTATATGATTGTGTGTACTACTGTAATTCTACAACATAAATACTTGTACTGATGTTCAAAGCTGTATATTTTAAATTTTCATTTCATCTTTAGTTGATGTCTAAACCTTGAGTTTTAAAGTGAAAGAAACACCTTTATTCTATAAAAGATTGAATGGCGTAATTGAGATTTGGAGTTTTAGTAAATGCTCACAGAGGTGCAAAGTAATAGAAATGATTTAAAAGTAAAGAGGTTATGTGAAGTTTAAGAATTTAGACACAATAGGCAGTATTAGTCTTATAGTGAGTATGTTTTTCCTTTCTATGTGTTTAGCACTATAATACTGATAACTGACAAATAAAATATTTTGTATCGTAAGATGTTTCTGTTCATGTATCTAATGTGTTTTTCAGATTCTAAGAAACTTTTCCTCCATTGGAATAAACTGCTTTCCCAACTCATACACCAATAGTTCCACTTTGAAGGGTTCTCACTTTTCAAGAAATATGTTGAAGAAAACGATCTGGCTGATTAAGTAGAAAGAGGCTGATGAATAGCCAAGTGAGAATGCACCTGTAGCCATGTAAATTTACACAGTATTTACAGGAAAATAATTGAAAATAATTCCAAAATCAAGAAATTGATCTTCATGCAGCACATTATATGGCCCAAATAACTTAGTAAGCCATTCTGCTTGTCAAGACAATTTTCTGAATTCTTATGGATGACTTACATATGTTATGGGGGATATGTGGTAAGTGTCTTCTGTCCTCAACAAATCTATTAAGGCCCGTAAGAAAAATATTAAGCTAATAATAAAATATTTTTAAAATTATTTTAAAGTGACCTCAGAGGAATATGTCTAGAGACTTTTAAAAAAAAATTTCAGCTTTTATTTTAGATTTAGAAGGCAAATGTGCAAGATTGTTACAAGGGTGTATTTGACCCAGGTAGTGAGCATAGTACCCAATAGGTAGTTTTCAACATACGCTTTCCTCCCTTCCTCCCTCCTCTAGCAGTCTGCAGCATCCCCCCACCCCATGTTTATATATATATTTTCTCAGTGTTTAGCTCCTACTTACAATAAAATATATGAAGTATTTGTTCTTCTGTCCTTGTGTTGATTCACTTAGGATAATGTCCTCAAGCTCCATCCATGCTGCTTCAAAGGACATGATCTCATTCATTTTTGGGGCTGTGTACTATTCCACAGTGTATATGTATCATATTTTATTTATCCAGTCCACCATTGATGGGCACCTAGGCTCAATCCATGTCTTTGCTATTGTGAATAGCACTGAAATGAACACATGAGTGCATATTCTTATGAGTATAATGATCTATATTTCTTTGGGTATATACCCAGGGTATTACTTTATTCTCACATTACTATAAATAACTACCCGAGTTTGGGTAATTTATAAAGGAAAGAGGTTGAATTGAATTACAGTTCCACAGGCTACCCAGTAAGCATGGCTGGAGAGGCCTCAAGAAGCTTACAATTATGGCAGAAGGCAAAGAGGAAACAGGCACGTCTTACATGGCCAGAGGAGGAGGAAAAGAGTGAATGGAAAGGTGTCACACACTTTTAAACAACCAGGTCTTGTGAGAACCCGCTCACTATCATGAGAACAGCAAGGGGGGAAATCCACCCTCATGATTCAATCACCGCCCCCCCGCCAGGTCCCTCCTCCAACATTTGGGTTCACAATTTGACATGAGATTTGGATGAGGACACAATTCAAACCTTATCACCCAGTAATAGAATTCCTGAGTTTAACAGTAGCTCTGTTTTAAGATCTTTGAGAAATATCAAACTACTTTCCACAGTGGCTAGACTAATTTATATTCCCACAGGTGGTGTATAAGCATTCCCTTTTCTCTGCAGCTTCATCAGCAACTGTTGTTTTTTGACTTTTTATTGATAGCCATTCTGACTGGTGTGAGGTAGTATTTCACTGGTTTTGATTTGCATTTCTCTAATGGTTAGTGAGTTTAAGCATTTTTCATACATTGGTTGACCACATGTGTGTCTTATTTTGAAAAGTATTCATGTCCTCTGCTTACTGTTTAATGGGGTGATTCGATTTTTGTTTATTGAATTCTTTAAGCTTCTTAAAGATCCTATAGACTTTTGTCAGGTGTGTAGTTTGTGAATATTTTCTCCTATTCTGTATGTTGTCTGTTTACTCTGTTAATTGTTTCTTTTGCTGTGCAGAAGCTCTTTTGTTTAATTAGGTCTGGCTTCACTTTTTAACGAAATTGAAATTGCTTTTGGGAACCTGGCCATAAATTCTTTGCCAAAGCCTATATTGAGAAGGATATTTCTAGGTTTTTTTTCTAGAATTTTTATAGTTTGATGTCTTACATTTAAACTTTTAATTCAATTTGAGATTGTAGGTATCTAGTTTCATTCTTCCACATATGACTAGCCAGTTATCCCAGCAACATTGATTGATGAGGGAGTTTTTCCCCATTGCTTGTTTTTGTTGGCTTTGTTGAAGATCAGATGGTTGTAGATGTGAAGCTTTATTACTGAGATATTTTTTTCTGTTCCATTGATCTCTGTGTCTGCCTTCATATCAGTATCACATTATAGCATAGTTCAAGTCAGGCTATGTGAGGCCTTTGGCTTTCTTCTTTTTGCTTATTATTTGGGCTTTTCTTTTGGTTTCATATGAATTTTCATAGTGTTTTCTAATTATGTGAACTTGTCTTTGGTAGTTTGATGGGAATTGAATATAATCTGTAGATTATTTTGGAAAGTATGGCCATTTAAATAATATTGGTTCTTCCAATCCATGAGCAGTTGAAGGTATTTCCATTTGTTTGTGTCATCTCTGATTTTGTTCAGTAGTGTTTTGTAGTTCTCCTTGTAGAAATTGTTCATCTCCTTGGTTAGCTGTACTTTTACGTATTTCATTTGCTCTGTGGCTACTATAAATGGGATTTTGTTGTTAATATGACTTTCAGCCTGGACATTATTGGTTTACGTAAATACTACTGATTTATTTTACATTGATATATATCCTGATGTCTTGCTAAAATCATTTATCAGCTCTAGTAGCCTTTTGGCAGAGTCTTTAGGGTTTTCTAAACATAGAATTATATCCTCAGTGAAGAGAGAGAGTTTGACTTTCTTTCTAATTTGGATGCCTATTATTTATTTATCTTGCTTGATTGCCCTGGTTAGGACTTCCAGTGCTGTGTTGAATGGGAGTGGTGAGAGTGAGAATCCTTGTCTTGTTTCAGTTTTCCAGGGGAATATTTCCAGCTTTTGCCCATCTAGTGTGATGTTGGCTATGGATTTGCCATAGATGACACATATTATTTATTTATTTATTTATTTAGTTAGTTAGTTTTAGATGGAGTTTCACTCTTCTTGCCCAGGTTGGAGTGCAATGGTGTTATCTTGACTCACCGCAACCTCTGTCTCCTGGGTTCAAGCTACTGTCCTGCCTCAGCCTTCCAAGTAGCTGGGATTACAGGCATGTGCCACCAGGCCCAGCTAATTCCATATTTTTAGTAGAGATGGGGTTTCTCCATGTTGATCAGGCTGGTCTTGAACTCGTGACCTCGGTGATCTGCCCGCCTTGGCCTCCCAAAGTGCTGGGATTACAGTCATGAGCCCACCGTGCTCAACCAAATGGCTCTTATTATTTTGAGGTATATTCCTTTGTTTCGTAGTCTGTTGAAAATTTTTATTATGAATGGATGTTGGATTTTTTCAAAAGCCTTTTCTACATCTACTGAGATGATAATATGTTTTTTTATTTTAATTTTGTTTGTGTGGTGAATCACATTTTTGACTTGCGTATACTGAACCAACCTTGGATCTCGGGGAATAAAACCTACTTGATCGGCCTGGTGTGGTGCCTCACGCCTGTAATTCCATCACTTTGGGAAGCCCAAGGCGGGTGGATCATGAGGTCAGGACATTGAGACCATCCTGGCTAACACAGTAAAACCCTGTCTCTACCAAAAATACAAAAAAAATATTCGGGCATGGTGGCATGCACCTATAGTCCCAGCAACTCAGGAGGCTGAGGCAGGAGAATAGCTTGAACCCGGGAGGCGAAGGTTGCGGTGAGCCAAGGTCGTGCCACTGCATTGCAGCCTGGGTGACAGAGCAAGACTCCGTCTCAAAACAGAAAAAAAACAAAACAAAAAACAAAAAACAAACCTATGTGATCATCAGGAATTAACTTTTTAATGTGGTTTTGGATTCAATTTACTAGTATTTTATTGTATATTTTTGCATCTGTGTACACCAGAGATATTGGTCTAAAGTTTTCTTTATTCATTTTGTCTCTGCCAGATTTTGGTATTAAGTTGATGCTGGCTTCATAGTAATTTGGGAGGAGTTCCTCATCATCCATTTCTTGGAATAGTTTTGGTAGGATTTGGGACCAATTTTTCTTTGTATGCATGTTAGAATTTTGCTGTGAATTCATCTGCTCCAGGGCTTCTTTGGGTTGGTAGGTTTTTATTATTATTGATTTAACTTCAGAGCTCAATATTTGTCTATTCAGTGTTTCAGTCTCTTCCTGATTCAACCTTGAGAGACTGTGTTTCAGGAATTTATCCCTTTCCCATAGATTTTCTAATTACTATGCACAAGTTTGTTCATAGTTTTCTAGAAGGATCTTTGTATATCTGTGGGATTAGTTGTCCTGTCATCTTTGTCATTTCTGATTGTACTTTTGGGTATTCTGTCTTTCTTCTTTGTTAATATAGTTAGACATATATCATTGATCTTATTCATGTTTTAAAGAACCCACTCTTGGTTTCATTGGTCTTTTGTAGGGATTTTTGCATCTCAGTAGCATTCAGTTCTCTAATTTTAGTTCTTTCTTTTCTTCTGCTAGCTTTGAGGTTCGTTTGTTGTTTTATTTCTAGTTTCTTTAGGTGTAAAGTTAGCTTGTTAATTTGAGATCTTTCTAACTTCTTGATGAAGGGGTTTACAGCTATAAACTTTCAAATTAACAACGCTTTTGCTGTATCCTCAAGATTTAGGTAAGTTATGTTCATTATTGTCAAATATTTTTTTTATTTCTACCTTAATGTGATGTTGACCAAGGAGTTACTCAGGAATGAGTTAATTTCCATGTATATTCGTAGTTTTGATATATCTTCTTGACATTGATCTCTATTTTAATTTCATTATGGTCTAGAATATGCATGATATGATTTCAATTTTTTGAATTTATTGAGTCTTCCTTTGTGACTGAGAATGTGGCCAATTTTAGAAAAAGTTCCATATGCATTTAAGATAAATGTATATTTTTTGGTTATTTGATAGAGTGTTCTGTAGATGGCTATTAGGTCCAATTGGTAGAGTGTTGAGTTTATATCTAATTTCTTTTGCCTCAATGATCTGTCTAATGCTATCAGTGGGGGTGTTGAAGTCTCCCACTGTTATTGTGATTCTTTAATTCCAAGAAGTTGTTTTTTAAATCTCAGTGCTCCAATGTTGGATGTTTATATATTCAGGGTAGTTAAAGCTTCTTGTTAGATTGTACCCTTTATTATTATGTAATGCTCTGCTTTATCTGTATTAATATTTATTGGTTTAAAGTCTATTGTATCTGATATAATAATAACTTCTCTTCTTATTTTTTTTTTCCATTTGCATGATAGATCTTTTTCCATCCTTTTACTTTTAGCCTGTGGGTGTCATTACAAGTGAGATGGGTCTCTTGAAAATAACAGATGATTGGGTCTTTTCTTTTTCTCCAGCTTGCCACTCTGTCTTTCAAGCAGGGCATTCAACCCATTTACATTTAAGGTTATTACTGATATGTGTGATTTTAATCCTGTCACTGTGTTGTTAGCTGATTGTTACGTAAACTTGGTTGCATAGTTACTTTATAGTGCCTGTGAGCTATGTGCTTAAGTGTGTTTTTGTGGTAGCAGGTGTCATTATTTTTGTTCCCCTGTTTAGCACTCCTAAGAACCTCTTCTAAAGCTGATCTAGTTGAAACATATTCCCTCAGCTTTTGCTTGTGTGAGAAGAGTTTTATTTATCCTTTACTTACGAAGATTAGTTTGGCAGGATATGAAACTCTTAATTGGAATTTATTTTCTTTAAGGACACTGAAAATTGACCTTTAATCTCTTCTGGCTCGTAAGGTTTCTGCTGAAAGGTTTTCTCCTAGCCTGGTGGCGCTCCCCTTTTTATGTGCCCTGCCCCTTTCTCTAGCTGCCTTTAATATTTTTGTTTGTTTGCTTGCATTCTCTTTCATGAATCTGATGATTATGTGCTTTGTGGATGGTCATCCTATGTAGTATCTAGCCAGGGTTCTCTCTTGTTAGTTGGATTTCCATGACAAACTCTATAACGATTAGCAAAATATTCATGAACTATGTCCTCAAACATATTTTCCAAGTTGGTGATTTTCTTTCCTCCCCTCAGGAATGCTGATGAGTCGTAGATTTGGTCTCTTTATGTAATCTCATACATCTCAAAGGTTTTGTTTATTTATTTTTTTTATTTCATTGCAACTATTATTTTAGATTCAACTGGTCCAATAGCAGGTTTGTTACATGGGGCATGTCATGGGGGTTTGGTGTACAGAAAATATTGTCACCCTGGTAATCAGCATAGTATCCCATAGATAGTTTTTCAATACTCACATTTTCTCCACCATCAACCGTCAAGTAGGCCCTAGTGTCTACTGTTCCCTTTGAGTCCATGTATATTCAATGTTTAGCTCCCCCCTTATAAGTGAGACTATGCAGTATTTGGTTTTCTGTTTTTATGTTAATTTACTTAGATGAATGGCTTCCAGCTCCGTTGTTGCTGCAAATGACATGATTTCATTATTTTTTTATGAATTTGTAGTATTCCATTGTGTACCACATTTTCTTTATCCAGTCCACTGTTAATAAGCATCTAGGTTGAATCCATGTCTTTGTTATCTTGAATAGTGCTGTGATTCACATATATATGCATGTGTCTTTGTGGTAGAATGATGTATATTTCTTTGGGTATATAGCTATTAGTGGAATTGTTGGGTTGTATGGTAGTTCAGTTTTAAGTTTTCTGAGAAATCTATTTTTTACTGTAGCTAAACTTATTTCCATTCCCACCAGCAGTGTATAAATATTCCTTTTTCTCTTAACCTTACCATCATCTGTTATTTTTTGACATTTTTATAATAGCTATATTGACTGGTGTGAGGCAATGTATTTTTGCGGTTTTGTGATTAGTGTTGTTGCATATTATTTTATAGGTTTGTTGGCCACGTGAATGTCTTCTTTTGAGAAGTGTCTGTTTATGTCCTTGGCCCATTACTAATTTATTTATTTATTTATTTTTGCCTGTTGATTTGCTTAAGTTACTTATAGATTCTGGATATTAGATGTTTTTTCAGATACATAGCTTGCAAATACATTCTCAAATTCTGTAAGTTGTCTTTTTAACCTATTTGTAATTTCATTTGCTTTGTAGAAGCTCTTTAGTTTAATTATGTCTTCTCAACTTTTGTTTTTGTTGCAATTGCTTTTGGAGTCTTTGTCGTGAGATCTTTGCCAGGGCTGATATCCAGAGTGGTCTTTCTTAGGTTTTCCTCTAGGGTTTTTATTGTTTTAGGTTTTTACATTTAAGCCCTTAATCCATCTTGATTTGATTTTATATATGGTGAAATGTAAGGGTCCAGTTTCAATCTTCTGTATATGGCTAGCCATCACCATTTATTGAATAGGGATTCATTTCCCCCATTGTTTGTTATTGTCAACTTTGTCAAAGATCAGATGGTTGTAGGTGTGTGACTTAATTTCTGGGTCTCTAACCTGTTCCATAATTCTATGTGTTTGGCTTTTTTTTTTTTTTAATCAGTAGCAAGTTGTTTTAGTTACTGTATTCTTGTAGTATAGTTCGAAGTTGGGTAGTGTGATACCTCCAGCTTTGTTTCATTTGCTTAGGATTGCTTTGGCTATTTGGGCTCTTTTTGAGTTTTAAATAAATTTCAGAATTTTCTTTTCTAATTCTGTGAAGAACGTTATTGGCAGTTGGATAGGAGTAGAATTGAATCTGTAAATTACTTTTGGCTGTATGATCACTTTTACAACATTGATTTTTCCTATCTATGAGCTTGCAATAGTTTTCCAATTGTGTGTGTCATTTCTGATTTCTCTAGCGGTGTTGCTTCATCATTTTTGTTTAAGAGATCGTTCACGTCTCAAGTTAACTGTATTTCTAGATATTTTATTCTTTCGGTGTATATTGTAAATAGGATTGCATTTTTGATTTGGCTCTGAGTTTGGATGTCATTAGTGTATAGAAATGCTACTGACTTTTTAAAAAAATTATTGTGATTGAGTGAAGTAATTATATTATTGGAACACATAAAAATTATATAAAATTATATTAAAAGTAATATATTATTAATAGATGAATATACATTTATACCTACAAAATATAGGAAGTAGAAAAAAGCCTTAGTAAACAAGTCTTTTTTTAAAATTTATTTATTTATTTTTTATTATACTTTAAGTTCTGGGGTACATGTGCAGATTGTGCAGGTTTGTTACATAGGTACACACGTGCCATGGTGGTTTGCTGTATCCATCTCCCCGTCATCTATATTAGGTGTTTCTCCTAATGTTATCTCTCCCCAATCCCCCCCACCCCCTGCTATTCCTCCCCTAACCCCCACTCCCCCCCGACAGGCCCCGGAGTGTGATGTTCCTCTCCCTGTGTCCGTGTGTTCTCATTGTTTAACACCCACTTATGAGGGAGAACATGCAGTGTTTGGTTTTCTGTTCTTGTGTCAGTTTGCTGACAATGATGGTTTCCAGCTTCATCCAGGTCCCTGCAAAGGACATGAACTCATCCTTTATTATGGTTGCACAGTATGTCATGGTGTATATGTGCCACATTTTCTTTATCCAGTCTATCATTGATGGGCATTTGGGTTGGGGTTGGTTCCAAGTCTTTGCTATTGTAAAACAGTGCCACAATAAACATACATGTGCATGTTTATAATGGAATGTTTTATAATCCTTTGAGTATATACCCAGTAATGAGATTGTTGGGTCAAATGGAATCTCTATTTCTAGAGCCTTGAGGAATCGCCACACTGTCTTCCAACATGGTTGAACTAATTTACACTCCTACCAACAATGTAAAATCATTCCTATTTTTCCACATCCTCTCCAGCATCTGTTGTCTCCTGATTTTTTGATGATCACCATTCTAACTGCCGTGAGACAGTATCTCAATGTGGTTTTGATTTGCAGAAATGCTACTGACTTTTTACATGTATTTTGTATCCTGAAATTTTGCTGAAGTTGTTTATCAGATGTAGGAGCGTTTGGGCAATGACTATGGAGTTTTCTAGATATAGAATTATATCATATGCTATGAGAGACAGTTCAACTTTCTTTCTATTTGGATGCTTTTGCTTTCTTTCTCTTGCCTGATTACTCTGGCTAGGACTACCAGTACTATGTTTAAGAGGAATGGTGAGAGTGGGCACTTTTGTCTTGTTTCACTTCTCCAAGGGAGTGCTTCCAGCTTTCATCAATTCAAAATGATGTTGACTGTGGGATTTTCATAGATGGCTCCTATTATTTGGAGGTATATACCTTCAATCTCCAGGATTTTCCATTTTTAACATGAGCGGATGCTGAAATTTATTGAAAGTCTTTTCTGTATCTATTGAGATTATCATGTTGCTTTTGTTTTTAGTTCCGTTCCTGTGACAAATTACATTTATTGATTTGGGTGTGTTAAACCAACCTTACATTCCAGAGATAAGGTCTGCTTGATCATGGTGGATTAGATTTTTCACGTGCTGCTAGATTCAGTTTGCTTGTATTTTCTTGAGGACTTTTAAATATGTTTTTATCAAGGATATTGGCCTGAAATTTTTTTTTTTTTTTTTTGCATTAGGACTCTGCCAGTTTTTTGGCATCAGAATGATGCTGGCCTTATAGAATGAGTCAGGGAAGATTCTCTCCTTCTCAATTTTTTGGAATAGTTTCAGCAGGGTTGGTACTAGGTCTTTATATGTCTGGTAGAGTTTGACTGTGAATCTGTCTGGTCCATTGCCTTTTCTGGTTGGTAGAATTTTTTCTTACAGACTCAATTTCAGAACTTATTAGTGGTGTGCTTGTGCTTATGGTTTCGGTATCTTCCTGCTCCAAGATTGGGAGGTTGTGTGTTCCCAAAAATTTATACATTTCCTCTAGATTTACTAGTTATAGTGGGAAGAGGTGTTCCTAATAGTCTCTGAATATATTTTGTATTTCTGTGGGGTCAGTAGTAATGTCCCTTATTTCATTTCTGTTGTTGTGTTTATTTGGATATTCTCTTTTTGTGTGTGTGTAGCTAGAATTCTAGCAATCTTATTTTTTTTTTCAATAAAACCACAATTTTTGGTTTTGTTGATCTTTCGTATGCTTTTCCACATCTCAATTTTGTTCAGTTTAGCTCTGATTTTAGATTTTTAATTTCTCCTGCTTGTTTGAGGTTAGTTTGCTCTTGTTTTTCTAGTTCCTTTACATGCAATGTTAGACAGTTAACTTGAGATATTTCTAACTTTATTTATGTGGGCATTTAGTGCTTTAAACTTTATTTTTAACAGTGTTTTAACTGTGTCCTGTATAGTCTAGAATGTTTTCTGGGTTTTTTTCCCATCCGTTTTACAGAATTTTTATATTTCTGCCTTAAGTTTATTGTTTATTCAAAAGTCATTCAGGAACAGTTTGTTTGGTTTCCATTTAATTATATGATTTTGAGAGATCTTGGTGTTTATTTCTTTTTTTTTATTGAGCTGAAAGAATGGTTTGTATGATTTTGGTCTGAGAATGTGGTTTGTATGATTTCATTTTTTTTGTAATTTGTAGAAAATTGCTTTGTGAAAAGAATACCATATTCTTTGTAGCGACATGGATGGAGCTAGTGGCTACTATTCTTAGGAAACTAACACTGGAACAGAAAACCAAATACTGCATGTTTTCACTTATAAGTGGGAGCTAAATAATGAGAACACATGGACACACGGGAGAACAACACACACTACTGCCTTTTGGAGGGAGGAGTTTGAGAGGAGCGAGAGAATAATATTAATAATAATAATGAACTAATGAGTACTAGGCTTAAGTAATCTATACAAAAAAACTCCATGACACAAGTTTACCTTTGTTACCAACCTGCACTTGTAACCCTAAACTTGAAGCAAAACTTAAAAAAAAAAAAACTGCTTGATGGCTGAGTGTGAGTTTGATTTTAGAGTACGTGCTATGTGCAGATGAGAAGAATGTATATTTGGTTGTTTTGGGCTGGAGATTTCTGTAGATGTCTATTTGGTCCATTTGGTTAAGTGTTGACCTTAAGTCCCACATATTTTTGTTAGTTTCTATATCAGTCATCTGTCTAATACTGTCAGTGGGATGTTAGAGTCTCTCACTATTATTGTATGACTATCTAAGTCTCTTCATAGGTCTCAAAAAACTTGTTTTATCAGTCTGGGTGCTCCTGTGTTGGGTGTATATATATTTAGAATATTTAAGTCTCCTCTGTTGCACTGAACCTTTTATCATTAAGTAATGCATTTCTTTGTCCTTTTTGATTCTTGTGGTTAATGTTTGTTTTCTCTCAGATTAGAATAGCAACCTATGCACTTTCATGTTTTCTGTTTGCTAAATCTTTTATCATCCCTTTATTTCGAGTCTATGTTTCATGTGAGATGGGTATCTTGAAGAGTGTACAGTTGGGTCCTGCTTCTTTTACCCAACATGCCACTCTGTGCCTTTTCAGTGAGGTGTTTAGCCTGTTGTTGTTCAAGGTTAATATTAATATTTGCAGATTTGTTCTCATGTTGGTGGCTGATTGTTATCTGGTCTTGCTTGTGTATTTGCTTTATAGTGTCTATCGTCTATGTACTTGAGTGTGTTTTGGGGGGGCCAGTAATGGTCTTTTTTTGTTCATATTTAGCATACCCTTAAGGAACTCTTTTATGATAGGTCTGTCAATATCAAATTCCCTCAGCATTTGCTTATGTGAAAAAACTTTATTTCTTTTTGGCTTATAAAACTTGGTTTGGCTGGATACAAAATTCTTGGTTGGAATTTCTTTGCTTTAGGGATGCTGAATATAGGCCCTCAATCTTTTCTGGCTTGTGGGATTGAGGTCTGCTGTTATCTTGATGGGGTTCCCTTTGTAGATGACGAGCCCCTTCCCTCTAGCTGCCTTTAATATTTTCTTTCACTTTGACCTTAGAGAATCTGATGACTATGAGTCTTTGTGTATTTTGAGTGCTTGTCTTGTTTAGCATCTCCCAGGGTTTCTCTAAATTTTCTCAATTTGAATGACATCCTCTCTAGTGAGGTTGTGAAAATTTTTATGGACAATATTCTGACATATTTGTTCTAAGTTGCTTTCATGCTCTCCCTGTCTGCTCTGCTGTCTCTCTCTCGGACACCTATGAGTGATAGTTTGGTTTCTACATAATCCAATATATCTCAAAGGTTTTGTTCATTTCTTTCAAATTGTATCTTTTTTCTGTTTTTGTCTGAGTTAATGCAAAGAACTGGTATTTGAACTTTGAGATTATTTCCTCGGTTGGTCTATTCTGTTGTTAGTGCTTTAAATTGTGTTATGAAATTACTGTAGTATGTTTTTTCAGTTCTATGAGCTAAAATTTGGTTCTTTCCTAAAATAAATATTTTGTGTTTCATCTCTTGAATCATTTTATTGGATTCCTTTGGAATGGATGGCAACTTACTCCTGAATATCAACTATCTCTGTTGTCATCCAGGTTCTAAATTTGATGTTTGTAATATCTGCCATTTCATTCTGGTTGAGAAGCATTGCAGTGGATCTATTGCAGTTGCTTGGAGGTAAGGATGCACACTGGCTTTTATTAGAATTGCCAGAATTCTTGCCCTGGTTGTTTCTCATCTGTATGGGCTGTTGTTCCTTTAACTGTGGTGTAATTTGATTATAGTCAGTTGGTTTCATTTCTGGATGTTTTCAGAGGGCTGAGGCTTTGTGTAAGCTCTTTATCTGTGGCTGAATTCTTCCCCTTGAACTGAAAGGGAGGGTCTCTTGACATAATATTTTCATTATTGAAGTTTGAGCTGCAACCTAATAGCTGGCACTTAAGTGTAATCCCTGGTAAATATGTTCTTACTCAGCCATGCAGCTCCCTGTTACTTCCTCATGTTTGCATCCCCGCACCCTCTAGATGCTCTGAGTGTGCATGGTCCTCTTCCTCTCAAGTGCTGGCCTCAGATCTTGGCTTGGCACTCCCAGGCTGCATATTTTAGCCCTGGATCAGCCTCAGGCTTTTAATTCACTTCCCATCTTAAGGGCTGCATGGTTGGGGACCTTGGCAGTGGGAATGACAGAGACCCTTTCACTTGTTTCTTGTCTCTTTCAGATGAGAACATATATTCTGTTTTGTTGGGTAAAGTGTTCTTTAGATGGATGTTGAATCCACTTTGTCAAGTATCACGTTCAGGTCCAGAATATCTTTCTTAGTATTCTTCCTCAATGATCTGTCCAATATTGTCAGTGGGGTGTTGAAGTCTCCCACTAATATTGTGTGGTTATCTAAGTCTCTTCATGAGTCTCTAAGAGCCTGTTTTATGAGTCTGGGTACTTCAGTGTTGGGTGCACATTGGCTTAACCCCAGAGAAAGGTAAAGCTGCTGCCAACTAGAATAATCAGCCTGGGGTGGGGTGGCTGCATTGCTGGCCCATGATAGGGAACTCTGCCTGGTGAAAAGAATGTTTGGTGGTGGGCTCATGGGGAAGACAGTCTGGCCCCATCTCTATAGGATGGCTGTGGCATACTGGATTTTGAATAAAGAACTCAGACTCTTTGTTCCTTCCCCAGGCTGGAGGCAGAAAGGGTGGATACTGCTGCAGCAGCAGTGACAGAGGGGCTGTGAGTTATTTCTGGGAACTCCACCCCAGGGAGACAGGAAGCCCCTGCTAATGAAAATGTTCAGCTGAAGGATCTGAGCATCTGCATTGCTGACCCAAGCCAGGTGCCCTGCCTAATGAAGAGCAGGGTTTCAGAGGCTCAGAGTAAAGAGAGACTGGCCTCCAGTATGGGAGCTGTGGCATGCTGTCAGTGCAAACAAAGCAATTTGAAGGCTCATTGTTCCTTCCCCAGCCTGAGAACAGCAAGAGCAATACCACTGCAATGGCGATAGCAGAGTCTGTGGATTGTCTCTGGCATCTCCTCCTCACAGAAATGCAGAGATGCCATTAACTGAAGTGATAAGCTCAATGCAGGGCTGCTATGTTGTGGGCCCATGTCAGAAGGTCGTGCCCATTGAGGAGTAGAAGGGGGCAGGAATCTGCATGGAAAATAGTCTGGCCACCTTTCTATAACGCAGCTGTGGTGTGCTAGAGGCCCATGATAGTTCTTGGGTTCTTCACCCTCTTCCCAGCTTGAAGACAGTAAGGAGGGGGCTGTGGCAGTGACAAAAATGACAGACTTGTTGGTTACTTCTGGGAGTCCTGACCCAGAGAAATGCAGAGCTGCTGCTGGCTTAAGTGTTCCAATGAGGTGGCTATGCTGGGGTTTCAGGACAGTGGGCTTTGCCTGGCAAGATGTATCATAGACAAGACCTGCAGTCTGTCTTCTCCTTTGTACTGTAGATGCAGCTCCTATCCTTGGACGATGCAAGAAGCCTGGCCTCCCTTGTCAGAGAAGCTGTGGTAGAGGATGCCAGAGTACTTAAGAGTGCAAGGCCCTTGGGACTTTATGCCAGCCTGAGTGGTGACCTTTCCCAGACTCCATATAGTTCTCCATGTTAGTCTGAATGTCCCCAGGAAAGGGGGTCAGGGGGAGATCTCCTGTGCACAGGATTGCAAAGATCTGTGGCAGAAGTGTGTTTCTGGGGTCTCTTGCTCACTCAGCATTTCCCCATGGTTAGCAGCCTCGCTGGGCTCCATGTCATTCTTGGGTAGGCAGCTATCTGGTTTTCCTCCTCTCTGCTCTCTGTGAGTCATTATACTTCCTTGATGAATCGTGATGTGACCTCCTGGATGATCCCTTTGAAAAGCTAGTGTTTACTGGCCACCCTATCTCCTCTGCATGAGAACAGTGCACACTAGCTGCTTCTAGTCATCCATCTTGACCTTAACCCATTTGTTCATTTTTTTCTTTTCTTTATTTTTGTCTGACTGAGTTGATTCAAAGAACTGGCCTTTGAGCTCTGAAATTCTTTCCTCAGCCTGGTTTAATCCACCGTTAATACTTCTGATTATTTTTATAAAATTCTTGTAGTGACTTTTTTAGATTTAAAAATTCAGTTATTTCTCAAAATGACTATTTTATCTTTCAGATCTTAGATCATTTTACTTGAGTTTTTGGATTTCTTAGATTGGGTTTGGCTTTTCCTTGAATCTTGATGAGCTTCCTTGGTTTCCATATTCTGAATCCTCTGTCATTTCAGTCATTTCAGACTAGTTAAGAACCATCGCTGGGAAGCTAGTGGTTCATTTTGTCGTAAGTGGACCTCTGTGTTTTGAGGTAAGTGGACACTTTGGTTTGTTGGTTTGCCAGTGTTCTTTCACTGATTCTTTCTCAATTGGAAAGATGTTCCTCTAATGGCAGCATAAGTTGAGTATAGTCAGTTGGCTTCATTCCTGGATGCTTTCAGAGATCAAGGGCTCTGTACAGAGTATGTGTGGGTGAATACTTGCACTTGGTTTTCACAGGTGTATGTTTTAGCAGGATAAATTTTTGGCGCTATAGTTTGGTCTGTGACCCAGTAGATTGCACCTAAGAGTAGTGGCTGGTATCTAGGTTAATACCCAACTGTAGCACTGTTTTGTACTTGCTAATGTGCACAGGCATACTCTGCTATGAGAGTTGGGGAGAGAAAGACGGCTCCTTATCAGTTCTGCTCCTGTGCCTTAGGGGAGCCCCCTTCAATCACTGGTCGTCTACCAACATTTCTTTCATTAGGTGTTTAGGGCCGCAGGACCCCCTTGGGCAGAGGATGTGGCTGGGAAATATGCCAGACTTTTTGTGCACTGGACCAGCCCTGTAGAGGGAAGTATGCCCTGCTCCCACCCAGTTCAGGAGCCAGTGTGTCTCATCCCTCTCAATACTATAAGGGTGATGTTCCTCTCATGCCCCAACTGCTGGTCACAGATTTCATCTCCATACTCCTGAGTTTTATGCTGTAGCCCTGGGGGGTATTGGATGTCTCATAGCTTGGGTATGAGTTCAGGGTGCTATGGTGTAATCTGATTTACTCCTGGGTCACCGGAAACGTACTCAGGTATAGCAGTGCATTTGGGCTGTGCGATGGGAGCTGAGCTGTGCACCCACTCCTGGAAGGCAACTAGGCATGGAACGTAGGAGGGGCTGATGAGCAGCAGGGCTTGCAGAGCAGGTGTGCCACAGTCCCACAGGGAAGCTGGCTCCACTCTCCCTGGCTCAAGGATCAGCTGGGCCCTATGCCTCTTGGAGGTAAATAGGAAGCCCTGGGTATATGTGCCTATGGCTGCGCTCCACTGAAGCTTATCAGTGCACAAAAACTCCCAGGCTCCACGTTATCTGAAGGCCTGTTTCTGCCAGATCATGTGTCCATGGGGGACACAGGGCATGCTGTGACTAGGATCTCAGATGTCCATGATGAAAGCCAGCTTTCTCTCAGTCCTCTCACTCACCACTTTCCCAGGATTTACTCAGAGCCAGATACCAGCCTTGGCATTTGGGTACCCTGCACAGGGTTTCCAGCTTCCTCCTCCTTTAGCCTGGGCTTCACCATTGCCTTTTTGTACGTTCTCAATGGTTTTCTCTGAAGGTCTGCTCAGAGTATGGTGATTTACTCGATAATGTGGGCTCTGTCAGTGGAAGCAGTGCTTTCTGACCGTATTTTGTCAGACATCTCATCTCCTTAAGTCTGATATTTTAATAAACAAACGTTTGGTAGGAAATGGAGCAAGATGGCTGAATAGAAGCCTCCAACAATCATCCTCCCCACAGGAACACCAAATTGAACAACTATCCACACAGAAAAAGCACCTATATATGAACCCAAAATTAAATGAATGATCACAGTACCTGATTTTAACTTCAAATCACTGAAAGAGGCACTGAACAGAGTAGGAAATACAGTCTTAAATTGCCAATGCCACCCCCTGGTCCCATCCCTTGGCAGCAGCCACATGGTGTGAGAGAGAATCTTTGTGCTTAAGAAAATGAAGTCATTGTGGGACTTCACATTGCAACTCGGTGCTACCCTGTCACGGAGAAAAGCAACACAGGGCGGAAGTTAGCCAGCACCCATGGATAGAGCATTTAGACCAGCCCAAGTCAAAAAGGAATTTCATAGTTCAGCTTTGGAACCTGAGTTCTGGCAAGGCTCGTTACTGTAGGCTAAAGTGTTCTGATGTTCTAAATACACTTGAAAGGCCGTCTAAATAATAATTTCAAAATAACAGCAAAGACTGCAATTCCTGGTCAAGTTCTAGTGTTGTGCTGAGCTCAAAGCTAGTGTACTTGAGGGGCATGAGACCTAGTGAGACACCAACCAGGAAGACCAAGGGAGTGCTTACGCCACCCTTCTCCCAACCGTAGGCACCACAGCTTGTAGCTCTACAAGAGAATCCTTTCTTCCACTTGAGGAGAGGGGGAGAGTAAAGAGGTCTTCGTCTTGCTGCTTGGATACCAGCTCAGCCACAGTAGGATAGGGCAACAGGCAGGTCCCTGAGGTGCTCATTTTAGGCCCTAACTTCTGGATGACATTTCTAGATACACTGGGCCAGAAAGAAACCCACTGCCTGGAAGGAAAGACCCAGTCTTGGCATGATTAATCCGCTGCTGACTAAAGAGTCTTTAGGTCCTGAACAATTAGCAGTAGTATCCAGTTAGTACTCACCATGGGCCTTGGATGAGACTCAGAGATGTGCTGGCTTCAGGTATGACCTAGCATATTCCCAGCTGTAATGGCTATAGGAGCGTCTCCCCCTGCTTGAGAAAAAGAGGGAAGAGTAAAGGGAACTTAGTCTTGCAGCATAGGTACCAGCTTGGCTACTGTGGCATAGAGTGCCAAGTGAACTCTTTGATTTTTTGATTTCAAACCTTGGCTCTTGGATGACATTTCTGGATCTGCCCTAGGTGAGAGGGGGAGGAAGCCCACTGCCCTGAAGAAAGAGTCCCAAGTCTGGCAGCATTCATCACAAGTTGACTGAAGAGCCCCTTGGTTCTTGAATGAACATCAGTGGTATCCAGGCAGTACTCACCACAGGCCTGGAGTGGTGGCAGCCATGGACAGACTCCTCTGCTTGTGGAAAGCAGATGGAACAGTGGGAAGGACTTTCTTTTGTGGCTTGAGTGCCAGCTTAGCTCCACCAAGGTAGATTCCTAAGGTTTTTGGCTCCATGCCCTGGCTCCTGCATGGCATCTCTGGACCCACATGGGACTAGGGAGAACTCACTGCCCTGAAAGGAAGGACACAAGCCTGGCTAGCTTTGCCACCTCCCCCACTGTAGAAACCTAGAGCCTTGAGCAAAGATACAAACCAGGCACTGGTTAGCATGAGTCTTGGGTGAGATCGAGTGCTGGGCTGGCTTCTGGCATGACCCAGCACAGTCCCAGTACTGGTGGCCACAAGGGTGCTTGTGTCACTCTTTCTCCAGCTCCAGGTGGCTCAGCACAGGGAGAGAGAGATTCTGTTTTACTGGAAGAAAGTAAGAGAAGAAAAAGAGTCTCTGCTTGGTAATCCAGATAATTCTTGCAGATCTTATCCAAAACTACCAAGGTAGTACCTCTACGTGTCTGAAAGAGCCACAGAGTTTCTGGGCTTGGGATGCCCCTTAACGGATATATGGGTGAAGTTATCCAAAAACTTGCATCATCACACCCAGTTCCTTTCAAATACCTGGAAATCCTTCCCAGGAAAGACAAGTACAAACAAGCCTAGACTGCAATGAGTAAAACAAATACCTTCGATGTCTAGACACTAGCAATAGTCCACAAGCATTAAAGCCATCCAGGAAAATATAGCCTCACCAAATGAACTAAATAAGGTACCAGGGAGAAATCCTGGAGAGACAGAGTTATGTGACTTTTCATGTTAATGGGTACAAAAATATAGCTAGAATGAATAAGATCTAGTATTTGATAAGACAACAGGGTGAGTACAGCTAAAAATAATTTATTGTACATTAAAAAATAACTAAATAGCATAATCGGATTATTTCTAACACAAAGAAAGAATAAGTTCTTGAAGTAATGGATACCTCATTTACCCTTAAGTGATTATTATGCGCTGTATGCCTGTATCAAAATATCTCATGTACCTCATAAATATATACAACTACTATGTACCCACAAACATTAAAAAAATAAACTTTAAATTAAAAAATACTTATTGATCATATAATATATGCAAAGATTGTACTGATTGCTGAGGGTTATCTGGATGATTAATAAACTATCATGCTGCTTATCTCCATTGAGCGATATGAATATATGTAAATAACTCTAATTCAGTGCAAACTATGAATGCCATAAAAGTAATATGAGCATTGTACCAAGGATCTAAGAAATTACTGATGTATATTTGAAGTAAAAATTTTGCCAGAAATAATAACTTCTAGTTTTACTTTAAGGGGATAGATGTAGTGTGACAGACTCTTGATATTTTAGCATGAAGATAGGACATGCAGTGCAGTTAAACAAAGGCTCATGGGTGAGAAAAAAGAATAGGTTCAGTTTTAAGGAGTAAAAGGGAACATGCTTGTATTAGATGGTATGTTTGTGTGTGTTTTCCTTCAGTGCATTATTTAATTCTGTTTGCCATATGCAAATCAGCAGCTGCCAATTTAAACCACAGGTCATGGCATTGGGCATATAGTTTTCATAATATTGGCTTAAAATAATTACCGCATTACAAATTTTCTTGAGGGGGGAGTCACCAGTGTTCTGTTCTCTCATATTTGTTAGAGAAACAGAAGCGATAGAACACTGGACTAGAAGTCAAGCGAACTGTGTCATAAAGCTTTTCCAATTGCTTGTTTTCTGCCATTGGCTAAGTCAATTTATCTTCCTGAATCACAATTTTTGCCTATTTACTTATTAAGGATTTAAAGAGAACATCAGATAATGAAAATACATTCTAAAGTCTGAAACAAAATAGATACATATTGATATAATATAAAATTTATATATTATAGTGAAATTATAAGAAGCCTCTTAGTGTTTAAATTGGAAGTAACATTTCCGTAAAATAAACTCTAAGGAACTGCTCAAATTACTATTTTCTCAGCATTTTGTTATGACCTAGAATATGTGAGTCCCTCATTAAATAAGGCTTATAATATTTTCTTACATTGGTCTTTGGCATTCCTTTGCCAATTTTTAGATTTTTTTCAAAGTTTTATTTTATTTTCAATTAAATAATAGTTTTATGTATTTATGAGGTAAAATGTGATAGTTTGATACATGCATACATTGTGAAATGATCAAATCAGACTAATTAACACATGTATAATCTCAAATAGTTATCATTTCTTTGTGTTGAGAACATTTGAAATCCATTTTTACCTATATTGAAATTTTCCATACATTATCATTAAGTATAGTCACCATGCTATGTAGTATGCAAGTTTTTTAAGTTTTGAATATATTAATGGCTATATCAAATTTCGCTACCCATGTTATTTCAAAAATTTCATTGTTTTCCACAAAACAGTTACCTGTACACACACACATACACACACACATACGTTTACTGTGAATTTTCTCAGAATATCTTCAAGATATTAATGTTAAATCTATAAAACAGATTTTTTTTCTGGAAAATTTTTCAATGGCTTATTTCACCCTAAATTTGGCTTTCCAAAAGATATAATTGACAGAAGAATAAACAAATTTTTTGAAGGGGGCAATGTACTGCAGCTAGGCCAGCTAACAAATGTTCTCACCACAAAGAAATGGTAAGTATTTGAGACTGTAGATGTGTTAAATAGTCTGCCATAGTGATGCAGGCAATAACAACGATTAAAGTATTTGTAGGAAGCTTAAGTTATTTTACAGAGGAAATTGAAGGACAATGGGAGAGATTGATCACTGGTCAAAACTTTCTTCTTGTAACTTTGCAAGTTCAGTACTTCTAATATTTTCATTCCAGCAATGCCCTTCCAATATTGGTATATCAACAAAATTAAGAAGATGTAGCAATTAGAGACATCAAAGAGGAGAGATAACACAAAAGCATGAAAAGGGAATGAAAGTAAAACCCGGGCTGTAGGCACATTTGTATTTGGAGAATTTGAAATAAAAAAATGTTGCTTCTGAGGAATTTGAATTAATTTTTTTCTCTCCAGTTTGTTTCAGATAATAAATCATTTTGAACATCATTTTCTGTTCTTTGTTTCTTCAGCAATCCTCATTGATCATTTTCTTTAAAAAACCAAAAATGTCTGTGATCTAATGCCATATGTATCCTATAAAGTCACCATGCACTCATATAATTCTAGAGAAAAATGAAGAGCTGAGAAATTAAAGTTTTCCGCAGCTTCTGTACCATATTCCACATTGAAATTGCACTAGGTTTCCCTAGTATATGTATTATGTCATGTAAATATTTAGTACTTTGGAAGGGGCAATGGGTCAGGGAAACTATTTAGTGAATTATCGTTACACTGCATAGAATGTTTGCCTAATGACTAAAAAGAAAAGATCTTAGCATTTTTCCAGTGAGAAGTAAACCACTGACAACTTGGTTGAAAAATTTATGGGTGTTTCAATTGAACACACTGTGTGCCTATTTAAGAAAATAATCTCCAGGACTTTGTCTAATCATTAGCTTTAGAACTAAAGAATATGCTGCATTTTCTCCTTCTTAACATAAACTACATTGCACATTGCTATGTTAATCAGCAAATTTTCAGTTGGAGATTCATTTAACTTTGAACAATGAGAGAGATAAAAATGTAAACACAATTGCAAAAGATAAATAGTAGATGCAATTTTGAGCACTGAAAACAGATCGTTCACCTTTTGTGTGTGTGGGTTTTTTGTTTTTGTTTTTTAAGACATAATCTTGCTGTGTAGCCAAGGCTGGAGTACAGTGACGTGATCTCAGCTCGCTGCAATCTCCGCCTCTCTGTTTCAAGCAATTCTCCCGCCTCAGCCTCCCAAGCAGCTGTCTCAGTCTCTCCGGTTCAAGCAATTCTTCTGTCTCAGCCTCCCAAGTAGCTGGGATTACAGGTGCCTGCCTCCAGGCCCAGCTAGTTTTTGTATTTTTGTAGTAGAGATGGGGTTTCATCATGTTGGCCAGGCTGGTCTCGAACTTCTGAACTCAAGTGACCCACCCGCCTTGGCCTACCAAAGTGCTAAAATTACAGGTGTGAGCCACCATGCCTGTCCTGCTCAGCTTTCATTGGAGAAAAGATGAACAAATGAACGGTGGCAGGGAAATGTGGGCAGTGTTCAATTTAACAGTGGATTAGAATGCAGGAATTGGGGGAAAGAAAATGAAAGATGATTCCATTTCAGAGGAAATGGAACATTTTTATGAAAAATAGTATAGATATGACACTTTTAGGGAGATAGTTAAAAAAAATACAAAAGTTGTAAGGATGCTTCATGGTCTCAATGTAGTATACTACTCTTTATTTATTTCATACTACTGGAAAGCTCAGAATCACCAGTTCCAGTCAGTGCACAAGCTTTATCAAGGTTCTGCTATATGAGGACCCTCACTTGATGCACTGTTACCTCATTTAAAAAAAGGTAAGCCTCATTTAGCCTTTAGCTTTATACAATATGCCAGATGATGGATTTTGCTTGACTGTTTTTCATATTTATGTGATTGTCGCAAAATACAATGTAGTTAGAGATTTCCAGGGAATGTATTCAAGTCTTCGCTGGTCCTTTAAGTTTTAGAAAATAATAATTGTTGCCAATACTTAATCCAAGACTTAGTGAGAAAAATAATAAAGTTTAATTTCATTTGAACTCATTTAATTAAGTTTCCATGGGAAAGAGGGAGAACTAAACGTCATAAACTTTTTTCTTCTCATGATGAAATTATTTGATGGTAGTATGTCTCAAATTAGCACCAAAGCATGTAGATTGACTTGTTTTCCATTGCCAGTGCTGAGAATTATTTGTTTCCAAAGACCATTACTTGTCAATTCATTTGACTCGGCCAAACATGACAATGCAGTAAAGAATGTGGGTGCTGTTATGAGAATAGAAGTATTATTTCATTGCTTTGAAAAATCTTGTTATACCTACTAGATGGGTTACTTTTGATTTAAAATGGTATCACTTTAGCTGTTTTAGTAAATTCACTCACAACCTTGCACTAAATTACTGCTAGGGTGCAATAAAAGTTCACATCATTAAAAATTAAGATCAAAGCCTAATATCAGAATGTGAGTAAAATAAAAGTGGATCTCATAGCCTAACCAGGAATTGGATCATAAAACAGAGTCTGCCTAATAATAGTACATAAGACAGTTTGACCTTCAACTGTCATTGCCCTGACTCTACACAAGGATGTGTCAATTAAGATGTTGAAAGAGACCTGACTACTGTTCACCTCTACCTCCATTCATTACTTTTCTATATCTATTTGAAGATAGAAAATTCCAGGAAAGCAATAAAAACAACTGCGTGGAATGCGTGTTAGCGTGTGTGTATGTTGTACGTTGTTGTCAGTGTATTTTATCCTAAAAGATACAACTCTCACAAGTGTTCTAGCCCAGGGTAAAGACTGAGATTACTTGGTAGCAGTGTTTGCTGGAAATTATGGTGTTGATATGCTCCATCATTTCACAGTATAAGAAAACCAGATGCTGGAGTACAAGAAAAAGCAACCTTCATGGAGAAAATTTGCAATGCTAAAAACTGGGAAATAGACTGGGAACTTGTACACCTAACTGCTTTCCAGCTGTACCTTTGATCAGAGGAATAAACCATGACCCATGTGATAGAGTAAAGCCAGAAATAATCAATGTACTCTATTTGTGAACAATCATCATGTCTCAGGAGATTTTATTTCAGTAGTAGATGAGTAATAAAAATGTATTTTAAAAATAACTTTTACATTGTTCAATTTTTTGAATCTTTCTTGCAGTATTTTTAAATCAGGATTAATATTTAATACTAATCTTTCAATATTTATTTTTATCAACTCTATAAAACATTGTATTTTTTGGAGGTTCTTTCCAGTAAAATAAGGCCAGAAAAAGAAATACAGACATTAAGACTAAAAATTAAAACATAAAATGTTATTTACAGACATTATTATATAATACTAAATATTATTTAATATTAACATCAAAGATTAAATATTGATGAAATAATGATAGAAAAAGATTTAAGAAATTCAATAATGTGAAAGTTCTGACAAAATCTATTGAAGAATCAAAATTGAATACTTACAATATTCATAAAGATAATATTTCTTTTTTTAAATTGATCTCATATTCAACAACCAGGCTAATTTGACATATTAATCTTAATAGTTCATACATATCTTTGGTTTTAGTATGAAAACAATAATGTCCATGAATAATGACATTTTATGTTTTGATTTTCAGTCTTCATGCCTTTAATTATTTTTCTTACCCTATTTTACTGGAAAGGACCTCCAGAAAATACAATGTTTCATAGAGTTGATAATAATGGTTATCCTTGTCTATTTTTTGATGTCAGGAAAATAGTTTATGAAATTTTATAAAGTATTAGATTACACTCTATCTGTAAATAAATCCATTTCTATTCCCAGATTGCCAATAATTTTAAAAAATATGAATGCTTTAGAATTTCACCAATTGCTCTTTTTATCTATTTATTGATATATTTATTTATCAATTTATTTTTCCTTGTGTTAACATGTTACATTACATTATTTTTAAATAGTAAACCAAACTTGTATTATTGGAATAAACTTCATAATGGATCATCCTTTTTATAAACACCTGTGTTAGATTTGCTAACATTTTGTTTAGAATTTTTACATATAGTTTCATGAAAGAAATTTGCCTCTAATAGCTTCTTATAATATTTATCAAATTTTGATTAGGTTATACTGGCATTATAAGATACATTGTGAAACATTCCTTCTTCTGTAAAACTTTCTGTATTTTTTTATATCATACATGTTTGTGAAATTGATTGCTGTAGGTGTCTAGTACTGGAGTTTTCTTTGCAGGCAAGTTCTTAACTTCAGTTTTCATTTCTTTCAGGAAAAACTTTTTATTTCTTTCATGTCAGCTGCTAATTTTTATTTTTAGAAGAATTTGCCCATTTTGCTTGAATTCTCATATTCGTTGGCATTCATTTGTTAATAATATTTTTCTTCTTAATATTTATAATAATGATATTGATATCCCCATTCTTCTTTTTTAGTAATTTGTTCTTTTTTTTTCTCATTTGTGCTTTTTAGGTGCTAATCAATTTTATTCATATTTCAAAGTGACCAATTTTTTGAAGTTCTGTCTATTGTATATCAGTTTTCTATTTTAATAAATTCTGTTTATATTTTTCTACATTAAAAAATGTTGCTGTGTTTTTCCATATTTTTGGGATATATGCTGTGATAATTGATATGCAACTTTTTTTTTTTTTTTTTAAATATGGAACGCTTCACGAATTTGCGTGTCATCCTTGTGCAGGGGCCATGCTAATCTTCTCTGTATCGTTCCAATTTTAGTATATGTGCTGCCGAAGCGAGCACGATATGCAACTTTTTTTAATGTCTATTATACATTTAAACCTGTAACTTTCCTCAAAATCTCAGCTGCAGCTGCATCAGAGTAATATATCAAATTTTTATCGTCATAAAGGCAAATATATTTCTGCATATTATTGCAATATATTCTTCTTGGGAGGTACTTTTGTTTATTTTTTAATTGATACATATTAGATGTACGTATTTTCAGGGTGTATGTGATAATTTGATACTTTTATATAATCAAATGATGGTAATTGAAATATCTGTCATCTTAATTATCTTTTTTCATGCTAGAGACACAAATTATTCTCTTCTAGCTGTTTGAAATGTACAACTGATTAATGCCAACTATAGTCACCTTATTAATCTATCAATAGAGAAAGGGAAGTCTCTTCAAATAAATGGTGTTGAGAAAATTGAATAACCATATGCAGAAGAATGAAGCCAGACCCATACCTCTCACCATATAGAAAACCAAAAGAGCTTGGGCTCTTCTATAACCATCCTGATTTTTGCATGCTTATTCCAACAGTTTTTGGATGAGTTGTGTTCCTTTTCTTGTTTTATTTTCTCAAATACTTTTTATCATCATTTGCCTCATTACCATAGTCTTCTTTTCTCTCTGCCTCCGCTGCCTTCTCTTATTTCTCTTCCTCCATGCTAGAGTTTATTCTATGCTTTTGCTATCACTTTTTTTCTATGTCCTTATTGCTTGTGTCTCACAATACCTCATATATATTTATACATTATGAAACTAGCACTAAAATTTTTAACCCAGTTATTTTATATTTCATGTAGTAACTGATATTTTAGATTGAAGTCTACAATCTTACTATTAAAAAATTTGTTATATTGTCTTGTTCCCTTCTCATTTTATTTCTTGTCTTTCAGCAAATGTTGTCTATTCAGCAAATTTTTAATTGGGAAATAAGGGTTATTCATCTTCTTGCTGTTGTTTATATTTCTTATCTATCAGTATGCTGGTAATACATTTTTATATTATTTTTTCACTGGTTATCTTACTGGTCTCTATCTCAAATGCCAGGGTCTTACAAAACTTTAAACTCTATTTATTACCTTTCTGCCTTTTCTGATATTGTTGTCATGGATTTTTATTCTACGTATATTTTATATCTGACTAAATTATAATTATTTTACGTGTAAAACAAAAATAAAATTCTAACCCTCCCAACTCTCCGGCTGGACCCTTCCTCTTGGCAAAGGACATTCTGAAGTTAATCTGAAAAACTAGTTCAGGTCATGATAGGAAGGGGAAGATGGACAGGACTCATAGTCTGGTCCCTTTTAGAATTCAGAAACATCTGACCAGCATTAGTATCAACAGAGACTTTAATGCTGATAAGAAACATTTACAGTCTATTATCTCTGAGGCCTGCTACCTGGAGGTTTCATCTGCATGATAAAGCTTTTGTCTCCACAATTCCTTGTTGTAACCCAGACATTCCCTTCTATTCATTCCAGGTCTTTAGATAATAACTCTTTCAACCATTTGCCAAACAGAAAATCTTTAAATCTACCTATGACCTGGAAGGCCCTGCTTCAAATTGTCCTGCATTTCCAGATCGAGCCAATGTACATCTTACATTTATTGACTGATGTATTATGTTTCACTAAAATGTGTAAAAGCAAGCTGTACCCCAAACACTTTGGACACATATCATCAGGACCTCTTAAGGCTGTGTCAAAGGTGTATTCTTAATCTTGACAATACAAACATTCTAAATTGAATGAGACCTGTCTCTGATATTTTGGGTTCAAAAACGTAATCAATATTGATTTAGATTTATCCATATATTTACTTTTCAGTACTCTTCATTCCTTTCTAAATTATAATGCTTGTGTGTGAGATACATTTCCTTTTAATTATGAAGCCCCATTATGATATATGCTTAGTATGGGTTTGCTAGTAATGAATTTCTTTAGTTTTCTATTTTCGGAAACTAGGCTTTCTAATTTTCCATTTAAAATTTTTACTGCTTACAATTATATATGAAGATTGTTAAACAAATTAATTAAAATTTTTTTCTGAGCTTTATTGAACTTCTATTTACATAGAGTAAGTGCATCCATTTTTGTACTGTACAATATGAGGATTTCTGGCAATTGTATCTGCTAGTGCAAACCAACACCACAATCTATATCTACATATATTATATCGTATATATTATATACCACTATTATACACAATATATTATGTATATTTTATATATTTATGATTATTTTATTTTATGCAATATGTTCTTATGTACCTTACTGGCATACATGTATGTGTATGTTCATATGTCTGTGTACATGCTCATCATCCCAAAAGTTTCCTAAGTGACCTTTTCCAATCAGTCTCCTCTATTTCCAGCCCTAGGCAATCACTGATCTTTGTGCCACCCTGTATGCATGTAGACAGAAGAAATAAGACCTGACATTCAATAGATCAGTAGGGTAATTATAGTTAACATTGATCAGTTGTACATTTCAAAATAGCTAGAAAAGAATAATTTGAATGTTCCTAGTCTAAAGGAAAGACAAATATTTAAGGTGATGATTATCCCAATTATCCTCATTTGATTATTTAAATCCATCAAATTTTCACATGTACCTCCAAAATATGTATATCTAATATGTATCAATAAAAAATAAATTCAAAACTTCTGAAAATAATGTATTTTTCCTGATATCTCCTCCTTCATGTTCATTGCAGCTCTATTTATAGTAGCCAATATATGAAAGCAAACTTCGTGCCTTTCAAAAGATACACTTATTTAAAAACGGTAAGTGTATATATATATATATATATATATGCACAATGGAATATTATTCAGCCACAACAAAGAATGAAATCCTATTATTTGTAGAAACATGAATGAAACTGGAAATCACATACATAAGTAAAATAGGCCAAACACAGAAAGACAAATATCACATGTTCTCACTCATGTGGAAGCTAAAAAACTTTATCTCATGAATGTAGAGAGTAGAATGATGGTTATCAGAGGTGGGGAAGTGTGAGATGAGGGAGTTGAAGAGATATTGGTTAATGAGTACAAAAATATAGTTAGACAAAGTACATTACAGTGTTTGATAGCACTATACATTGACTGTAGTTAAGAATAATTTATTGTATATTTCAAAATAGCGGGAAGAGAAGATTTGGAATATATCCAACACAAAGAAATGATAAATGTTTGAGGTGATGGATATCCTAAATATTTGATATGATTTGATTATTACAAATTATATGTATGTATCAAAATATAACATGTATCCCATAAACATGTACAATTATTATGTATCAATAAAAATGAAAATTGAAAGATTTTTAAAAAGAATTTTATATAAATGAAATCATATAGTATACACTTTTTTTACACTTGACTTTTTTTTTTCTTAGCCAAATATTTGTGAAGTTCATTAGTAGTTTGGTTTGGATCAACAGTAACGTCCTTTTTATTCCTAAATTATATTCCATTTCTTGATTAGATTACAATTTGTTAGTTCATTCACCCATTGCATTAGTCAATTTCCACACCACTGTAAAGGAACTACCTGAGACTGGGTAATTCATGAAGAAGAGTTTTAACTGACTTACAGTTCCACAGGCTTAACAGGAAGCATGAAGGGAAGACCTCAGGCAGCTCACAATCATGGCAGAAGGTAAAGGGGAAGCAAGCACCTTCTTCATATGGTGGCAGGAGAGAGAGGGTAAGAGGGGAGGTGCCATATCTTTTTAAACCATCAGATGTTGAGAACTCACTATCATGAGAAAAGCATGAAAGAAATTCCACACCCATGATCCAATCATCTCCCCACCAGGTCCTTCCCCTAACATTGGGAATTACAATTCAACGTGAGATTTGGGTGGGGACACAGAGTCAAACCATATCACCCATTGGTTAATATTTGAGTTGTTTTCCTATCTATTGTGAATAAAGTTACTATGAAGTGTCATGTACAATTGTTTGTATAGACAGATTTTCTTATATTTTTGGTTATATGTTAGGGTAAAGTCATTTAGATTTATGGCAAGTTCATCTTTAAATTTATAAGAATCTGACAGGTGTTTTCAAGTGTTTTTACCATTGTGCATTCCCACTAGTAGTTTAAGAGGGTTCCCAGATTTCAATAACCTCGTCAACATTTAGGGTTGTCAGATTTTTCTTTAATCATTCTAATATATGTATAGCTGTATTTTGGTGTGGCATTTTCTTTTTCTTTTTCTTTTTTTTTTTTTTTACATTTCCTAGATGATTAATTATGTTGAAAATTTTTGGGAGGCTTATTGGAATTTTTATATCTTCTTTTGTGAAGTTTTTTAAAAATATTTTGCTTACTTTTTAAATATTATGTTTACTTTTATACTTTTTTGATTTTTTTCTATTAGGTTATAAGATTTTTCTGTATGTTATGAATATAATTCCTCTGTCAGATATACAAATTGAAAATACTTTTTCAATGTTTCCTTGGCTTTTCATTTTCTTCATAATGACTGAGTTATACATTTTGATGAATTCCAACTTACCTTTTAATTTTTTTCTTCATTAGTGTGTTTTGTGATATCTCTAAGAAGTTATTTCATACCCTGATATGATTTGGCTGCATCCTTACCCAAATATCATCTAGAATTCCCACATGCTGTGGGAGGGACCCAGTGGGAGGTAACAGAATCATAGAGGCAGGTCCTTCCGGTGCTGTTCTTGTGATACTGAATATATCTCAAAAGATCTGATGGCTTTATAAGGCAGAGTTTCCCTGCACAAGCTCTCTTTTTGCCTGCTGCCATTCATGTAAGAGATGACTTGTTCTTCCTTGCCTTCTGCCATGATTGTGAGGCTTCCCCAGACAGATGGAACTATAAGTCCAATTAAACCTCTTCCTTTTGTAAATTGCCCAGTCACCAGTATGGCTTTATCAGCAGTGTGAAAACAGACTAATACACACCCCAAAATTGTAACAATTTTTTCTACATTTTCTTCTATAAATTCTATAGCTTTATATTTAGATCTATGATCCATTTTTAACGTAACTTTTTTTTTTTTTTTTTTTTCAGATTTGGAGGAATGGGTCAAGGTTCCATTTTTTCTATATGAATACGAAGTTGTTAGAAAATGGCTTGTTGAAAGATTAAAGCCTCTGTAGTAAGTAAGTTTGGCAACTTTCTCAAAAATAAGTTGGTCTTATTTGTGTGGACTATTTCTGGATTTTGATCTAGTCCCATAGATCTATATGTTTACCATTATACAAATACTATATTTTCTTGATTACTATAGCTTTATAATAAATGTTGGAATCAGGTAAAGTTCTCTTGTTTGTTTTCCAAAATTGTTTTGACTATTTTCTGTCCTTTATATTTACATATACATTTTAGAATCAGGTAGCTGGGGCATGGGTTGAAAAAGTAACTGTTAGGTACTGTGCTCACAAACTGAGTGATGAAATCTATACCCTAAACTTCAGCATTAATCAATATACCTATGTAACAAACCTGCACATGTACCCCCTGTGTCTAAAACAAGACTTGAAATTACATTTAAAAAATCATTTTCAGCACAAATGCCTACTGGAATTATGATTGAGATTGTATTCCCTACTTATATTTATTTTTAAGAAAATTTATAACAACATTGAGACTTCATACACATAAACTGAGTATCTCTTCATTTGTATATTATTTAAGTTCTCTAAACAGTGATTTTAAAATGTCAGTGTATAGATCTTCAATCTGTTTTGTCAGTTTAAATATTTTAGCTTTTTGATGTTCTCATAAATGATTCTTGTTATTTAAATTTTCAAATATTCATTGTTTTTCTATAGAAATATAATAAATGTTTATACTACTATTTGAACCCTATGACTTTGCTAAACTCAATTATTAAATTTAGTAATTTTTTGTGGATTGCTTAGTATATTTCTAAAGACATGATTATGTTTGCGAATAAGCTTGACTGCAAATGTCTTTTATACTATTGTTTTTGAATTATTTTATAATAGTTTCCAAAAGTTCCAGTGTCATGTTAAATAGGACTGATGAGAGCAGACAACTTTGTCTTATCCAGATCAACAGTAAAATAACTTAGTCTTTCATCATTAAGTACAAACATAGCTTTGTGTTTTATATGGATGGTCTTTATCAGATTGAGTAAATCCCCTTGTATGCCTAGTTTGCTTAGTGTGAATCATAAATGTGTATGAAATTAAGCTAACACTTTTCCTTCATCTCCAATGTTCATATAGCATTTATTTTACAGTTAACATAATGAACTATATTGATAGGAAATTGACACAAAAATAAGGCATATTTGTTTTCTCTCTCAGCCTTACTGAAGTTAGGTTGACAAAAATTATATATATTTAAAGTTTACAACACGATGTACACATTGTATATCATTTTCATCACAAAGTTAATATATTCATTACTGCTCATAGTTACTATGTTTTGGTGGTGAGAACACTTGAAATTTAGTCTCTTATCAGATTTTAAGTACAAAATACATTGTTGTTAATATAGTCACCAAACTGTATATTAGGTCTCCATAACTTATTCCTCTTATAACGGAAAGTTTGTGTCCTTTGATAAATATTACCCCTTTTCTCCCAGCTCCCAGACCCTGGTAGCCATAACTATACTCTATGTTACTATGAGTTAAACTTTACTTTATGTTTCACAATAAGTGAGATAATTTAGTATTTGTCTTTCTGTATCTGGTTTGTGTGTGTGTGTGTGCCTGTGTGTGCATCTGTCACATTTTCTATCCATTCATCTGTTGACGGACACTTAGGATATTTTCATATTGTGGTTATTGGGAATAATGCTACAATGAATAGCAAAGTGAAAATATCTCTTCAAGATAGTGAGATATATATATATATATATATATATATCCTTCAGGATTGTGTGTATATATGTATATACAGACACACACACACACACACACACACACACACACACACAGAAATGGGGTGGCTGGATCATATGAAGTTCTATTTTCTGTTTTCTGAAAAGCCTCCATACTGTTTTTCATAATGACTATACTAATTTACATTCCCAAGAACAGTGCTCAAAGATTGCCTTTTCTCCATATCTTCTCAAACATTAGTTATCTTTTGACTTTTGGGTAATATATTTCCTATGAGGTGTGAAGTGACATCTCATTTGGATTTGGATTTGCATTTCCCTGATGATTAATAATATTGAGTAACGTTTCATACAACTGTTGGCCATTTTTATGTCTTCTTTGGAAAAGTGTCTATTTAGATTCTTTGTCCATTGTTTAATCAGATTATTTGCTTTGCTTTTTTGCTACGGAGTTGTGTGAATTCCTCATATATTTTGAATATTGACTCCTTATCAAATATACAATTCACAAATATTGTTTCTCAATACATTATATACCTTTTCATTTTGGTGATTGATTTTAACCGTGCAGAAGGTTTTCAGTTCGATTTCCATATGTTTATTTTTACTATTGTTGCATGTGCTTTTGGTTTTCTATCCAAAAAAATATATATATTGCTGAGGCAAATGTCAGGGAGCTTTTCTTTGAGTTTTGTTCAGGAGTTTATGGTTTCATGTCTTAGTTTAAATTTTTAGTCCATTTTGAATTGAATTTTGTATATGGTGTAAGACGTGTCCAATTTCATTATTTTGCATAAGACTATCCTGTTTTCTCGGGCTGGGCGCAGTGGCTCACACCTTTAATCTCAGCACTTTGGGAGGCTGAGACAAGTGTATCAAGATGTCAGGAGTTCAAGACCAGCCTGGCCAAGATGGTGAAATCCCGTCTCTATTAAAAATACAAAAATTAGCCTGGCGTGGTGGTGGGTGCCTGTAATCCCAGCTACTCAGGAGACTGAGGCAGAGAATCGCTTGAATCCAGGAGGCAGAGGTTGCAGTGAGCCGAGATTGCATCACTGCCCTCCAGCCTGGGCGGCAGAGCTAGACTCCATCAAAAATAATAATAATAATAATAAATAATAATAATAATAATTCAAGGCCTGTGGAGCTCCATGTGGGCTTCAGTGGTGCTTCTGCTGAGACTCCAGGTGGCTGTCTATTTCAGTTTGGAAACCTGAGAGTGTCAGGCTTATTCTCCGATGTGAAAGATTGAAAAGATTTACAGCAGAAGTGGACTCTCCCCTGGAGATTCTCATTCACTCACACTTTCCTCATGTTAGGCAGCTTCCACTCGCTTCACTCTGGTTCTAGATGAGCAGCCTCTGAGCTACACGTCTCTCTTTTTCTCTGTGAGTTCCATTACTTCCTTGGTGAATCCTCCCATGATCTTTTAAACAATCCATGTGAAAAGCTAATATTTACTCACCATTTTGTTTCCTCTCCGTTAGAATGGTGTACATTAGCTGCTTCTGTTCAGCCATCTTGTACCTGCCCCTTTATGAAATTTTAGAAGGAGAAGAAAGGAGAATAGAGTTTGCTTGAAGAAATAATGGCTGAAAACTCCAAAATTTGAGAAAATACGTGGGCATAAAAATTCTAGAACTTAATAATAAATTAAATCTAGGATAAACCCCAAAAGACCCACATCAAGACATGTTGTAATCAAATGGTAAAAATTAAAAACAAAGGGCAACTTAATAATAGCAAGACCAAAGAATTTTTGCATAAAGAGAGCTTTTAGAATGTTATAATCAGATTACTCAGCAAATTCCTACAGGTCAGAAGACATTGGAAAGATAGATACAAAGTGCTTACAAAAGAAAACTCGACAAAAAATACTATATCTGGTAAAACTAACTTTGATAAACAAAAGAAATATTAACACATTCCCAGATAAACAAAGGCTAAGGAAGTTTACAACATTATACTTGCCCAACAAGAAATGCCATAGAGTATCCTTCAAGCCCCAACTTAAAAATGCTTTGTGTTCCAACATAAAGCAACACAAAAAAGTAAAATTTTCTAGTAAGAGTAAATACATAAACAAATGCATAGTTCTGTATTATAATTTTTGTTTATAAATCTACTTTCAATTATTGTGTATAACTTAAAAGAAGATAACATAACAATCTATGAAACTACAATCTATAAGGAAGCAATTTTGACATCATTAGCATAATGTCTATCGGGTGAAGCTATAAGGTATTAGAGTTCTTGTATGTGGTTGAAGATGATTTGTTTTTAGTTTAAAATATAATTTTCTAATTTCAAAGTATTTTCTGCAGTCCACATAGTAAATATAAAGAGAATATCTATGGAACATACACAAAAATAAATGTGAAGGAAAGCACAGTATGTATGATGATTCATATTAGATGTTAAATTGATTAGACTTAGAAATGCCTATATAGCTGATATTGTTTCTTGGTGTGTCTGTGAAGGTGTTGTCAGAGAAAACTGACATTTTAGTCGATGGACTGGGAGAGGAAGATCCACCCTCAGTGTGGGTGGGGCACCATCCAATGGACTGCCCCATAGCCACAACAAAGCAGATGGAAGAAGGTAGGTTAACTTTGTTTGTTGAGTCTTCAGGCAGGCTCTCTTCTTCTTCTAGTGCTAGATGCTTGCTTCTGCTTCTCCTGCTCTTGTACTTTAGACTACAAGTTCTCTCACCTTTGAACTCTGGGACTAGGATCAGAGGCTTCCCGGGGGTTCTCTGGTCTTTGGCCATAAATGAAAGTCTCCACTGTTGGCTTCCTTGATTTTTAGGATTTTAGATTTGGACTCAGCCACTATCAGCTTCTGTCTGCTTTAGCTTGCAGACAGCTCATCATGGGACTTCACCTTGTAATCTTGTGAGCTTCTTCTTAATAAACTCCCTTTTATATATACATATATCTTATAGGATCTGTCTTTCTGCAGAACCCTAACTAATACAGCAAGTCACTAAAACACACCAACAAAATAAAATAAAAGGCAGTAAAGAAATAAATTAGAGATAAAAAATGGTACAACACATAAAGAAAAAGATTAACAAAATAGCAATAGTCAGTCTTTCTCTATCAGTAATTACTTTTATGTATAAGAATTAAACTACTCAATCAAAATATATAAGACTGCAAAATGAATGAATACATTGATATAGGCATGTCACAATGTAGACATACATAAAAGCATGCTGTACACCATAAGTATATCTAATTTTTATTTGTCAATGTAAAATATAATGAAAAAAATCAAATTACATGCTATATACAAGAGACCCACTTTAAGAAAGTGTACAGGGAGAAAGTGAAATAATGGAAGATATTTCATATAAATTGTAAAGAAAAGAGAGCAGAGATGGCTGTATTTATGTCAGACAAAATAAACTTAAACTGAAAACTGTAATAAAAGACAAGGAAGACATTACATAATGATAAAAAGCTCAATTTATTGTAAGGACATAACAATTTTAGATATATATATATATATATATAGCAAATATCAGACCTCCTAAATATGTAAACCTTGACAGAATTAAAGGGAGAAATAGACAGCAACAAACAGTAGTCATCTTTTTTTAAATTTTAAGTTCAAGGGTGTATTTGCAGCTTTGTTATATGGGTAAACTTGTGTCATAGAGGTTTGTTGTACAGACTATTTCATCACCCAGGTATTAAGATCAAGCCTAATACTAATTAGTTACTTGGTTTTCGTTTTTTTTTTTTTATTACTTTTTTTTTTTCTTGGTCCTTTCTCTCCTCTCACCCTCCATGGTCCAGAAGGCCCCCAGTGTCTGCTTCAATTTTTGTGTCCATGTGTGCTAATAATTTATCTCCCACTTAGAAGTGAGAACATGTGGTATTTGGTTTTATGTTTCTGCATTAGTTTGCTAAGGATAATGGCCTCTAGCTCAATCCATGTTCCAGCAAAAGACATGATGTTGTTCTTTGCATTGACTGCATAGTATTACCTTCGGCATATGCCCCAGATAGTCTGTATTCAATCTACCTTTGATGAGCATTTAGGTTGATTCCATGCCTTTGCTATTGTGAACAGGGCTGCAATAAACATAGACATGCATGTGCCTTTGGTATGAAATGATTTATATTGGTTTGGGTATATACTCAGTAATGATATTGCTGGATCAAATGGTAGTTATGTTTTTAGCTCTTTGAGGAATAACCACACTGTTTTTCACTGTGGTTGACTAATTTATATGTCCACCAATATTGCATAAGCATTCCTTTTGCTCTGCAATCTCACCACAGCTGTTATTTTTGAATATTTAATAGCAGCCATTCTGAGTAGTCTGAGATTTTTAAACCCCACTTTTAGTAGGGATTGAATGATCAGATGCAATGTCACTGAAAATATAGAGCATTTGAACAATGCTATAGAGTAATTGGACCTAACAGACATACGCAGAACATTCTACCCAACAGCAACAAAACACACATACTTCTCAAGTGCAAATGGAGCATTCTCTAGAATAGATCATACACTAGGCCATAAAAATGATTAACACATTTAAAAGACTAAAGTTATAAAGTATTTTGTCCAATCAAAATGGAATAAAACTTAAAATCAATACCAGAAAGAAAATGGGATAATCTATATGTGGAGATTAGACAAAACATACTTAAACAAACCATGTATCAGTTAAAAAATTAAAAGAGAAATTAGAAGTTACATTGAAAAAAATGAAAATGAAAACACAACATATCCAAATTTACTGGATAAAGAGAGAGCAGTGCAAAAACAAAAGTTTTCCACTGTAAATGCAACCTCTATCAAAATACTAACTTCATTTTTCACAGAAATAGTAAAAATAATCTTACAATTCATATGGAACAAAAAAAGCCTGAATAGCCAATGTAGTTACAAATAATTTAAAAAAAGGAACAAAGCTGTAGGCATCACACTACCTGCCTTCAAAATATGCTACAAAGCATCTTAACAAAAACGGAATGGTATTGATATAAAACCAGAAACATGGACTAATAGAATAGAGACCAGACCTATTTATTACCACTAACAAAAGGAAGTGGTAATTAGGGAGAAGTACATTAATGATATTTGTCATTAGGTGGAATTTTAGATTTAGGTTCAGTGACATTTTTATTATTGGAAAGCTAATTTCCCTTCTATGGAGGTACAAATGAAATAAATTCATGTACTTACAGACCAGTAAATCTTGACATTGGTGCCAAGAACATACCCCAACAAAGCACCCCCTCTTCAATAAATCATACTGGAGAAACTGGAATTCATATGCAGAAAAATGAAACAAATATTCTACCTCTTATCATATACAAAAATGAACCAAAAATAAATACAAAATTAATATCTGAATCTATCAAACTATAGAAGAAAACATTAGGAAGTTCTTAAGGACATTGATATAGTCAAATTTCATGGCTAAGACCTAAAAAGTATAGGCAACAAAAACAAAAATAGGCAAATAGGGCTGTATTAAAGTAAAAAAGAGTTTGCACAGCAAAGAAAACAACCAAGAGAATGAAGAAACAGCCTGTAGAATAGGAGAAAATATTTGCAGATAACTCATATGACATTCTGGTCTAATACCTAAGAATATACAAGTTAAACAATTCAATAGGAAAATAATACTAATAATAATGATCCTATTAGAAAGTGAGCAAAGGATCTTAATAGATATTTCTTAAAATAACATATATAAATGACCAAGAGATATATGAACAAATATTTAATATCATTAATCATCAGAAAAATGCAAATCAAAACCACAGTAAGATTTCAGCATTGTACTAGAAGTACCAGCCATAGAAATCACTCAAGAGAAAGAAATAAAAGACATCGAAGTAGAAAAAGAAGAAGTCAAACTGTCTGTTTTTCTATGATGATTCTATAATTAGATGACCCTAAAGACTCCAGGTTGAGAGACAAATCAATAACACAATCTCATTTACAATAGCCACAAAGAAAATGAAATACCTAAGAATATAGCTAACAAGGAAGGTGAAAGACCTCTACAAGAAGAATTATAAAACACTGCTGAAAAAAAAATCAGAACTGACACAAATGTATGCAAAAAAATTCCATGCTCACAGATTGGAAGAATCAATGTAATTAAAATGATCATACCACCCAAAGCAATGTACAGATTCAATGCTAGTCCTATCAAACTACCAATATAATTCTTCACAGAACAAGAAAAAAACTATCTTACAAGTAATTTGGAAGCTAAAAAGAACCAGAGAAGACAAAACAATCCTAAGGAAAACAACAAAGCCAGAGGGATCCCACTTCAAACTATATTATATCATATATATTATATCATATATATAAATTAAGCTATATTATATATGACTTCAAGCAATATTATAATGCTACAGTAACCAAAACAGCATAATACTAGTAGAGAAACACACATATAAACCAATGGAACTTAATAGGAGAGTCAGAAATAAAGCTGCACACCTACAGCCATCTGATTTTCAACAAGTCTGATAAAAGCAGTTAATTGGTAAAGGACTCCCCAGTCAATAAATGGTGCTGGGATAACTGGCTAGCCACATGTGAAATAACAAAGCTAGACTCCTGCCTCTCACCATATACAAAAATTAAGTCAAGATAAACTAAATAATTAAATGTAACATGTAAAAATATGAAAATCTTAGAAGGAAACCTAGGAAATTCTGGACATCATCCTTGGCGAATAATTTATTGCTAAGTCCTCCAAAGCAATTGCAACAAAACCAAAAATTGACAAATGGGACATAATTAAGCAAAAGAGCTTCTGCACAGCAAAATAAACTATCAATATAATAGACAACCTACAGAACGGGAAGAAATACTCACAAACTATGCATCTGATAAAGATTTAATATCCAGAATCTTTAAGGAGCTTAGATAATTCAAGAAACAAAAAACAAATAACCCCATTAAAAAGCAGGCAGAGGACACGAATAGACACTTCTCAAGAGAAGACATACAAGCAGCTAATGAAAATGTTAAAACAATGCTCAAACTTACAAGTAATCAGAGAAATGCAATTCAAAACGACAGTGAGATACCATCTCACACCATCCAGAATGGCTATTACTAAAAAATAAAAAAATAAAATAAAAAGAAATGTTGGAAAGGCTGCACAGAAAAGGAAACAGTAAAACATTGTTGGAGGGAATGTAAATTAGTTTAGCCATGTGGAAAGCAGTCTGGAGTTGCTCAAAGAACTTAGAACTATCATTTGACCCAACAATTCCATTACTGGGTATATACTTATAGGAAGGTATATAATTCTACCAAAAAGACACAAGCACTCATGATGTTCATTGTAGCACTATTTTCAATAGCAAAGATGTGGAATCAACCTAGGTTCCCATCAATGGTGAATTAGCTGAAGAATGTATGATACATATACACCATGATATACTTAAAATCTGTTTAATCGTGGTTCTAGAGGGACAGAACTAATAGGATAGATGTATATATAAAAGGGAGCTTATTAAGGAGTATTGACTCACATGATCAAAAGGTGAGTTTTCACAATAGGCTGTCTGCAAGCTGAGGAGCAAGGAAGCTAGTCTGAGTCCCAGAGCTGAAGAACTTGGAATCTGATGTTTTAGGGCAGGAAACATCCAGCATGGTAGAAAGATGTAGGCAAGATTAAACCAGTCTAGTCCTTCCACGTTCTTCTACCCGCTTTTATCCTAAGCCATGCTGGCAGATAATTAGATGGAGCCTGCCCAGATTGAGCATGGGTCTGCCTCTCCTGTTCCACTGACTCAAATGTTAACCTCATTTGGCAACACCCTCACAGATACACCCAGAAACAATACTTTGCATCCTTCAATCCAATCAAGTTGGAATTCTGAAACCAGAATTATTCATAGTTTATGTGGATCTCTATCTTTCTAGTGGTCAAAATAACTGTTTTAACTTTAACAGTGAACATAGTCCTAGGTTTTGAAAACTTGAAAGAAATCAGATCTCACTCTATAATTCTTCATATACTGCCAGTTACGAACTCTTCATTTTCTTAATTTAGTTACCAGCTTTTTATCAATAACACAACTTATTTTTATACAAGCCAGTGGGCAACTTTCACATGGAAGCACATGCTTGCCTACACAAGAGTCTAGTCTACAGTTAATTTATGAACCTCACTACTGCTATGTACATTAGTTTTATCAAGGGGTTTCTAAACTTAAAGCTTGAAGATATTCTCAGGGAAAAGAATGAGTATAATCCTCATTGGAAGAAAATATTGATAGGAATATTTTACCTTAAAAGCTGACAATGATGACCTCCTTAAAAAATAAGCAGTGAAGTCTCATTCTAACTTACTGTCTTGGCCTGTCACCAGCAGAAAATTTACCAAGTGGGAGATATTTGGATTCTCTTTTTTGTGTGGTTTTCCCAGCTACCTTTCATTCCGTTAAAGTATAATGCATTCAGCCAGCCAGCCTGAAAGTTTTGTGGAATGTTTGCTTTTCTAACTTTACATGATATGAGGACTCCAGGATGGTTAGAAAGCCCTCTATGGCAGTTGAAAAAACTATCTTTCTGAGACAGCTGCTCTAAGTCCCTCCACCTGTCACCTTCATCCCTGCCACCTGTCTAAATCCTTAATGGTCCTTGTTTCTCTGAGCCATTACAACAGTCTTAAAACTACATTTTACTTTCTCTCTCTTTTTTTTTTTTATGTGTGTGTGGCGGGGGGAGAGTGGCAAAGGGGGTGTGGGTCTGTGCATGAAATAATCCCTGCCGTTACGAAGAAGGGCTACATCCTATATAATGTTCTATTATTCACAAAATATTACACAGTACATAACAAATAGAAAGTATGCAATGAACTACCTCTTCTCTCAACTAATAATTTTTAGAACTTGCTAGTATATTATTTTTATTTGTCTTATATGTGTACATCTTATTTTCTTAATTATTAATAGGTTCCATAAGGGCAGACACCATATCCTATGCTTCCTTTTATATCCAGAGCTCTCACATAAAACTGTTTACAGATAAGGTGCTCAAAAATGAAATACTGTGTTTTTATGATGTGCCAGATATTATATGCTTCATGTGTTTTATAACTTAACAACAAACTTATAAGATAGGCATTATTATTATCACTATTTTAATGGTATGGAAACTGACATTTAGAATTTTTCAAAGTCATAAGCTAGTAAATACAATAACTGAAATTCAAATTTGCCTCATTGTAAGATAATTGTAAATGATTTCAGGCTGCAATAAACTTGCCTAGAGAAAGATTTTCTAAGAGGATGACTTTCTGACATTCTCTTAGGTATAACATTACTTAAGTTGTCACCTACTTTATTTGCATCTATGATTAGCTGCAAGCCCTAGATAGGAAGTCAGTCCTTCCTAAGGAATAGTACTAAACATCTATGAGTAGTACTTGCAAACAACAAATAGACTCCTAGAATTTTAGAATTGGAAGTGGTCTTGGAAATTATCTAGTCCAAGCTATAATGAGCATGAATTACTTCATTTTCCATTCAATGCTCTTTTCATTATACCAGGCTGATTTTCTTCCTTACAAAATCTATTTTTCCATCTACAGTGACCAGACATTAACTAAAACACAGTTGGCTTTCAGTAAACATTTATGGAATGAATTTGACAACTGAGGAAATTGATGTTCAAAAAGGGGAATAGACTTACCTAAACTCTCAGAATTAATGACTAGCAGCAACTAAAACTTAGAATTTCCTAGCTCTTTATCCAATGTTCAGTCCTTAGAATTTCCTCTTTCTTTATCCAATGTTCGATCCATTATTTCCTGATGATTTAGTTACTTCAGGATATATCTAATACTTGTTATTAATACATGTGTGTAAAAAGCAAAAATCAGATCTGGAGCTAATGTCCCATAAATTTGAAATGATTCTTAGCAAATCACTTAATTGTTTAACATTTGTGTTGTCCCTGTAATAAATCACTTGTTTAAAGACATCTTCAAGTCTCAAAGTCTACGTGCTTATCAATAAGAGAGAAAATGAGTTTGTATTTGTGGATTTTATAAACACGCACTTTCTAGAAATCACTTAGATTAATGGCAACTTTTTTAAAAAATATTGATGTCTAGTTGTCAGCAAGGCACTAAAATATTCTTCAAGTTAGCAAATGTTTTAATAATGAGAATATAAAAATAAATCTCATTGGTGATGGTGATAAATATTATTCTAGGACCTTTTTGTACTGTATATTAAGAATACTATTTAGAATAGTACTTTCTGGGAATAAATACTTAATAAAAATATCAAATCAGAAAATTTCAAATAATTAGAATTAAATGCAGTTATTTCTATTTTTTAATGTGTAATTACATAGGTTGAGAAAACTAGTGTTACACTTATGTGAAAAAAGCAGAAAATAAGATGAGACAATATTTTACATATTAACTTTTGGTTGTTAGCAGCATATGACAAAGTCTTGCTGAGCAAGAATACTTGAGGCACAGAAAGAAAAAAAGAAAAATGTTGATCCACAGCTTATCCCCAATCTCGTGTGGGTTAGCCATTCCCATCCATATCCTCCTCTCATAGTATACAACAGCTCACAGTAGCTAGCAACTGAAAAAATTGAAAAATTTTATCTGTAGCTCATTTCCTGTTTGGCCACTGTTAAGCCCAAATGTTCTCAAACTAGTCTATACTATAGAATTATCTGGGGACATTTCTCAAAGTGTAGTTTCCTGGCCTTCACTGCTCAGATAATTTGAGTTAATATGTCTGGATCTAGTAATTCACACATCTAACATTATTGTCTTAAATGTGCTTTATACTATATGGTGAAAATATATATATATGAAAACTGAAGTTTGGAGAATGTATCTGTCGCATAGTCAAGAGACTGGGAGAAATATTGAAAGCTATCTCTACATTTACGAAATACATTTAATTATATAGTCACATTCCTTTGGTCTCTGCTAATGTATCACTTGGAGCTGTAGTGCAGTTTCCAGCGTTTTTAAAATATAATTTCCTTAATAGCCATTATATTAAAAAACTATACAAGTATTCGGAAATCATATTTAGATGACTTAAGAGAAAAATTTGTTGAGTTCTCCTGAAGCATTTAGAAACGCCTACTTACATGATTAATATTATCCTATTAATTCAATTGTCTCCCTAAGGACTTCTAGTGGGCAATGCATTTTCAATATAATTTAAATAACTATGTACTTGAAAGTAATACAACTACATTTTTTAAAATATGAATTTTAGTCTTAGATTTTCTGCCATTCAATCTGGCCTTATCTTATATTCCCTGGAATAAGTAAGGCTAGCCTTTTCAAGTCTTATCTTCCTAGTCACGCTACATTGAAAATTTTAAACAGTGGAGATGACCTGGCTGCATTATTTTTAATGCATCTCTGTCCATAGAGACATTTTGTCCAATCAAACTAGTCTAAGTGAAAAACATAAATGGTGCCACTTTTGGGTCTCAACTCACTGACTGTGAGCATGGAAAAGGGCCATGCTATGATTTTTAACCCAAAATTATGGTATAATGCTTCTCTGAGTTTTTTTCCAGGAAAACATATAGAAGAAATATATAACCTTAAAGAAAATAAAACTTTTAGGCTATATTTACATATAACTTCATTGGCCAATTGGTTAACTGATATCCTTTTTAGAGCACTTATTCCTCAGTCACATTGCACAAAGTCAAATGGCTCTATCTTGGGTCCTTCTGCAATTCAGACCAGTCAATCAAAGACATAGATTGAGCTTACTGTAAGCCAAATGCTGTGGACTTATCCTTTATTTTTAATTTTTTTATATTAAAAACATTTTATTATGAAAAATTCAAACATACACAATAATAATATAATAAAAAAACAGCATCATGATCACACGTCTACACAATGTAAAGTCTTGCTATTCACATTACAGTCAATAAACCAGCAGCTATGGCATCACTTGGAAGCTTGTGAGAAATGCAGAATTTAGGCCCCCGCCAGAAGTAATAAATCAGAATGTGCATTTCAAAAAGATCTCTACTTGTGCACATGAAAATTTGAAAAGCACAGGTACAAAGTAAACGCCAGAAAGCATATCTTATAAGTGTGCTTCCTATCATGCAGGTAAATTGTATTTCATTATGTATACAATTCCATGCAAAATTAGATTTCATTTGTAGAGTTAAAAAATTAAATTTTTATTTTACAGTATAATGAGGATATGAGACTATTAGGAAATATCTGTTATATACTATCATGAAGGATTCTTTTGGCGATGTTGGTTCTTTGGAGAGGATCTACAAACTTCAGTCTGGAGATACTAGTTTAGAGAGTATGAAATATTAATACATAATGTTCTAAAGGTGTGGACTCAGCTTCAAAAATAATATCTTATACAAGAATTGAAGGGGAAACATATCAGCAATGTATATTAGATATGAAAATCCCAAGATTGGAGGACCATGCTTTCTCTTACTATTTTTTGTTTGGCCTAGTCAGCAACTGGTTATTTTGAAACCATCTGAACAAGATCATACTTCATTGAATCAAACTGAAAATCATCCATTTTTTTTTTCCCCAAGATACCGTATTTGCCTTAGGAGGCTGCTCATGCCTTTTTGTACAACTGCAGGAAGTTGCTAAGGTGGAATTAAAGTTAACAACATGGCAACGTTAAGTTTTGAATTTTCAGGTCTTCATTTATAAATTAAATTGCTTAATTTATGCTTAAATTAAATTAAGTATAAATTGCTTAAATATTTTTTTAAAAATATTTTTAATAACTGACCATGATTTTAACTACCTGATTAAATAATTGTACACACCAAAGACAGAGCTTCTCACCTGTCTTTGTCACTTTCTACATTGCCATAAAGAAACTTCTTAACTTCACTTATTATTTCATCATGATTATTGCTACTATATTAGTCAATATTAATTTAATATATAACACCAAAGAGGTTAAGAAAATTAAACTCTGTCTTTTTCAACTTTTAAAAATTTTCTCACTGTCCATCAAGCTGCAAATTAAATTAATGACAATCAATGAGTTTAGTTTTAAGATATATTAGAGTCTGACACGTGATTAGGCACCATATCTATTTAACTAGCTGTTTTTAGCACACGAGAGTTCTTAAAATATATGAAAATAAGAAAAATTTCAGTATGAATAGAGAATATGATTAGGAGTTCTGGTACATTACTTCTTCAGGCATGCCTGGTCATTGCTATAACACTAGAACATGCATATGAAGGGGCAACTGCTCTTTGCTCTTAATAATCCAATAATCTAGGGATCTTATGAGCAAGCACACTTAAGAGACTTTAGCTTCCATTAATGAGCAAAGTAATTTTTGTGTCAATACAAATAGAGTCCTATTTCAGGACTCATCAGGAGCAAATTTACTCAATGAAATATTTACTAAGAACATTATATATCTACAGTGCTATACTTAACTAGGAAGGCTACAAAGAAACTATTGGTCACAATCCAATAGCTCCAACAGCTCCATGTTTTCCAAGAGTTATTCTTTAATTGAGGTCAAAGCATAAACACATTTCCAAGACATAACAAAAAAGGCAAGTATGCAGGTAATGTCGTAAAGCAGTAGACGATATATACCATGTATATTGTTATTAAATATTTAAAAGATCAGAGGAAAGGGAGAGATAAATAATAACTGGGATGGTCATGGATACTTTCTTGTTGGAAATGGAAATTCAATTAAGTCCTGAAAGATTAGAAGGATTTGGGCATCAAGTTAAAAAGTAGAGTACATGAGGGGCATAAATAAAAATATGAAGTAATAAATAACTTGGCATTTTCAAGGGATAATAGGTAGATCATCCTGACTTCCATGAAAAGCTAATGAGAAGTGTAGGGGAAGAGCAGGTTGGAAGGTGAATTGGGGACAGACTATGAAAAGCCATAAATAATCAATAGTAGAAAACCACAAACCTGGGGATACAATGACTTAATGGAAAGTATATTTGGAAGAGTTGTACAAACCTCATCAAAGCACTAAAAAATATCCATTGCATTTGAATAATTTTACAACACAAAATAAGCACACCATTATTTACATCCTTCTATAATGAAAACACAGAAAACATTTATACAAAAATGCTAGTGGTGAGGTCAGATTGCTGGGATGATGGAGTAAAATTCTCAGAGATGATGGAGTAAGAATATCAGAGGACCCTGTTACTGTCTGGATGTTTATGTCTCCCAAAATTCATGGATTGAGATCCTAATCCCCAAGGCAATAATAATAACAGGTGAGGACTCTAGGATGTGATTAGGTCATGAGGGTGGAGCCCTCATGAATGGGATTAGTGCTTTTATAAAAGAAGCCCAAAAAGAGACACCTCACCCTTTCAACCATGCAAGAATACAGTGAGAATTCTCTATTTATAAACCAAGAAATTTTCCCTCACCAGGCACCAAATCTGTCAGCATCTTGATGTTGGACTTCCCCAGCCTCCAGGACTGTAAGACATATATTTTCACTGTTTATACGCTACACAGTCTATGGTATTTTGTTATGGAACCCCAAACAGATTAATGCAGACCCGTTTCCTAGCAAAAGAACAATTTAACTGATCAAATTCTTTTTAAAAACCCTCAAAATTTCTGAAAATAGTCCTGAAGGCAAACAATAGAGAATCATTCATGAAAGAATATCAAATCTTGGTAACAATAGCAAAAGTCTGTGGCATTTAAGCCACCACCTACTCCATTATACTTCCTCAATGCGGTGTTATGGAAACTCTGCCTTGCTTGTGTGCAGCCTGTAAGATGGGGGCTCCTTTTTCTCAGCTCCAGTCTGGTGTTATGTTTCCATTCCAGAAGGCGCAGGGTGTTTGTCTTATTTCTTTCAACCATGAGTTGTAGAAGCTTTATTCTTGGTATGCAGCAGAAACTTGTTTTCTTACCCTGCCAGGCCTCATTAATAGAATAGAAGTTCTACCAAGTACAGCAAGTTGAAAATACCTGGCCCTATGAACCCTATCACACTACGCTTGTAGTGTAGAGGCTCCATGTTCAGGCAAGCAAGATCAGAAGACTAGGAGATGCTGCCTGCCCCCCAGAACCCCCTCATACAATGTGGCTGTCATTCAGGTCCCCTGAACCCAGTTCTTGTGCAAAGGGGTAGGGGTTGTGTCCAGGGAGAAAGTTAGGCAAGAGATACACACAATAAGATCAAAGAACTCCACAACTCTGCCTAAAAAAACCCTTGATTTGAAACAGAGATTGGAGAACTCCATGTCTAATATTGTCAAAAAATTTGAGATCGTTTTGGAGAACAATTAAAAGGAAGCTGGTAGCTTCATAGTAGAAGCAAAACAACAAAGTGGCCAGAAGTTTAATAAGAGATAATTTGGGAAGAGCTCTCTTGAGAGTACAGTAAGTTCTGGGAGTTGGGAATCTGTACATATGTGTTAAGTTGTACTCACTTGGAAGCAATTGGAGCAAGATGAGGAGCAGACTTGAAAGCATTTCTTTCTTTTTTTTTTTTTTTTTAATAAGATGGAGTCTTGCTCTGTTGCCCAGGCTGGAGTGCAGTGGTGCAATCTCAGCTTACTGCAACCTTCATCTCCCAGGGTTCAAGTGATTCTCCTGCCTCAGCCTCCTGAGTAGCTGGGGTTACAGGTACGCACCACCATGCCTGGTTAATTTTTTGTATTTTTAGTAGAGATGGGGTTTCACCACGTTGATCAGGCTGGTCTTGAACTCCCTGACCTCGTGATCCACCCACCTCAGCCTCCCAAAGTGCTGGTTTTACAGGCGTGAGTGACCTCGCCTGGCCGAAAGCATTTCTTGATACATGCAGACCCATCAACAGAGAGCTGAAACTTTACTGGCATAAGGAACTTGAATGAAATCTATGACCAAACACTGACTAGACAGTAAGCTACTCTGACCCAAGGTTGACTTCTAGGAATCCAAGTTTAAAAATAATATCACAGTAATTTCCAAAAGCTTAGAAGACTATGTACACTCTGATGACTGCAGTATCTTAGGAGTGCTCAGAGAAGGAATCTCTAAGCTGCTAGTGTCTGTATGAATGTGTGGGAAAATACATTAACTTATTGCACTAGCAGCCTCCAAACCAGACACATATAATGGTAAATGGCAAAAATCTAATAGGCTAAGAGACTTTATCACGATTTTTGACCAGTAGGTGGCTTATGCTGAAACAAGACTGACCCCTAAGTAGCCAGGCTACAAATAATAACATACAAAAAAAAAAAAAAAAAAGAGCCAGGCTGTACACTGCAGGAAAAGTAGACTAATGAAGTTAGTTTACTCAAGTCACAAAATTAAAAACAAACAACCAAGCAAACAACAAAAACGACAAAAACTTGGGATGGGAATCAGAATCCAGAGTTTCACATTTGTTTGTGCAATGTATTATCTAAAATGGCTTGTTTTCAATAAAAATAACAGAATATACAAAGTAACAGGAAAGTGTAACCCAGTCACACACACACACACACAAAACGAACAGGCAGCAGAAACTGACTTTGAAGGTGTTCAGGTAGTGAACTTAGCAGACAATAAATTTGTATTAGTTATTATAAATATATTTAAAGAACTGAAGTAAACCATGCTTAAAGAAGTAAAGGAATATGTGATGATAATGTCTTATCAAATAGCGAATACCAACAGAAAGATATGAATTATCTTGGAAAACAGAAATTCTAGATTTAAATTTCAATAGCCAAAATAAAAATCACGATAGGGCTCAATAGTTAGATTTGAGAAGTCAGAAGAAACGATCAAGAAAATTGAGGGTTGGGCTATTGTGTGGAGTTGCCATGACTGTCCTGGATGCAGGGTTGTGCACCACCCACCCCAATACCTGCTGCAGCTTTACCTCAGACTCTGGCTCCCACCTGGCGTCTGGCATTCCAGACTAAGTGGACTTATACATGCACTACTCACAGTCCCTGCTCTCCATGAAGCAGTTTGTGGACTGCATATATGTGAGTGCTAGTGAAAAGGCCTCATTTGCGCTTCTGCAGTAATACTTGCCTATTAAATTAGCAAATATAATAAAAGTCATGTCTTCTTTCAATCTTCTCAAGTCATCATCGGTTCAATTGGTGCAAAGCTTGTATATACAGAATCTTCAGGAGTGTCTTGATTTTTAAGGACAAAAGCACTAAAAGATGCTAAAATGATTCATTACTTTATGAATCAGGAACGACATAATGACATCCTTTCTACAATGGCCCAGGAGGTGATTAAGTAGGAAAGCTTCAGAGTCGATTCTGTCAGCAGAGTACTAGGTACTTTTTGAATCATTTTTACATGAGTTGCCTTTCAATCAGAATGTTACCCAATCTGCACTCTTTATTATTTCATGAAAAAGACGAAGTCTATCTCTTGAAAAACATATTGCAAACATAAATACAAACTGCAAAGTAGATGGAGTTATTAAATATGACCACGAAAATGCTACACATCTGTGCGATCTGTATTATATTAATTCTTCCAAATTCAAACTTGAAGAAGTAAACGTAAAGTCATGAGGACAACCAATATAAGTGGGTTATATACCATCATATTTCTATCACCTGGTATTTGAATTTTTCAAGAATGCAGTGAGAACAACTACGGGTCATCATGTCAATGAAATGTTTATACCCCTATTCAAGTTCCTGTCACACTGGGTAAAAAGGATTTGACTGTAAAATGAGTGACTGAGGAGGTAGTCTTCCTTTGAGGAAAATGGACAGACCCTTCATCTACATGTGTTCAACTGCAACACATCCTGGTGCTGAGATTTTCTGAGCAGTGCTTCTGGCTAGTTTTGGTTACAGATTGCCTATGCCATGTCTCTATGCACAATACTATCAAGTAGATTTAATGCTATATTCCCTGGTGAGTTATAAAACAGATACAGCTATCTACGTTAAAGCACTGTCAAGAGAATCAATAGAAAGACTCCAAGTGTATAATAAAACTGCCTGGAAATATTACAATACCTTGAGGCTGATGACTAATGTGTTCCCAGCTTAGATACACTTGGGATACCTGGGCAATTCAAATTTGGTTACATTTGAAAATGGTGATGTCTAAAACTACATTATTCTAAATACTCTGTGCATTTTTTTTTTTTACAATTAACTCTTTGAGTAGAATAAATGAAAACTAAAATCTGTTTGTGCATGTTAAATATCCTAAAGAATGAAATTGTACTTATTTTCACTCATTTTTTATAAAATTAAATATATTTTTAAACAACCATAGTTTTTATCAACTGTTCTCTTTATGGTAGACGTTAGAAGCATGGGAGTTTTTGAATTTCTACCTAAAGCAGTGTACTTTTTGGATACATATCCAAAGAGACTAAAATCAATATGTCGAAGGCATATCTGCACTCCCATGTTGACTGCCGCATTATTCACATTAGTCAAGATATAAAATCAATCTAGTTGATGAGTGAATAAAAACTGTGGTATATATATATATATATATACAATGGGATTCTATTTTGCCTTAACAATAATAAACCCTATCATTTACAACAACATGGATGAATCTGGATGACATTATGCTAAGCAAAATAAGGCACAGAAAGACAAATACCACAAGGTCTCACTTACATGTGAAATCTAAAAATGTCAAACTCATAGAAGCAAAGAACAGAATGATGGTTATCAGAAGCTTAGCTGACTAGGGGGGTGTGGGAGGGAGAGAATGGGGGGTTTTGATCAAAGGTTTCAGATATACAAGAGGAATAGATTTTGAAATCTATTTCAGGGTGACTATAATCAATAGTAATGCATTGTAAATTTTAAAATAACTAAGAGAGTAAATTTCATATGTCTCATAACAAAAATAAGTGAGTCAATGGATATGTCACTTAGCTTGATTTAATCATTTTACATTTTATGTATATATAGAAACATTCTATTGTACCTCATAAACTTATAAATTATGCTTAAATTAAAAGCAGTATTAATTTTAAGGACAACTAACAGAATAGGAGAATGTACTTGCAAATTATATACATTCACATGTTGTTTAACAACGCTCTGAGTAGTACATTAGTAAATTTTGTTGTATGAATATTAGAATATATTATACTTACAGAAACCTAGACAGTATAACCTACTGCATAACTAGTCTGCATGATATAGCCTATTGCTCCTAGGCTACAAACCAGTACAGCCTGTTATTTTGTTGAATACTGTAGGCAGTTATAATAAGACAATGGTATTTTTGTATATAAATATATCTAAACATAGAAAATGCAGTAAAAATGCAATATAAAAGACTTAAAAAATAGTACACCTTTATAGGGTACTTACTATGAACGGAGCTTGCACAAGTGTAAATTGCTCTGGGTGAGTGAGTCAGTGAATTGTAAGTGCATCTGAAGGCCTAAAATGTTAGTGTATACTACTGTAGACTTTATACATATGGTATAGGTAAGCTATACTAAATTTATACAATTATTTCTTCAAAAATAAGTTAACCTTCGCTTAATGTAACATTTTATTTGCTATGCTTTTTAAAAATTTTTGAACTTTTTTACTCTTTTATGTGCAAATAATTTTTTCAGCTCTTTTATAATCTTAGGGGACCACCATCATATGTGCAGTCCACCATTGACCAAAGCATCATTAAGTGATGTATTACTGCTTCTTATAAGGGAATTCTATTCAGAATATATAAAGAACTCTTGAAATTCACAAATAAAAAGACAACCCAAAAAAATGTAAAAAGTGATTTAAACAGAGAGTTGCCTAAGAAGATATACAAATGGTGAATAAAGGCATGAAAAGTTGCTAACATCATTAGCCATCGGGGAAATAAAAATAATAACCACGATGTGATAACACCCTATACCCACTAATCGCTAACAAGGCTTCAAACAAAAAGGCACGATACAAGCGTTGGGGAGAATGAGGCTTTGAAAAGAGCCTGACAGTTTCTCAATAGGTTAAACACAACGTAATCATTTTAGCACTAATTCTACTTCCAGTCATATACCAAAGCAGAATAAAAACATAAGTCACATAAAAATTTACACCTTAATAGACATACCGGCATTATTCATAATAGAAAAAGAGAAGCAATACAAATAGCTATACAGTGACGGATGGGTAAAAATATGGTTGTATAATGGAATATTATTTAACAATAAAAAATAATGAAGCATTGACAATATAAAAATATGTATGAATCTTGGAAACATCCTGGTAAATGAAAGAAGCCATTCACAAAGTGCCTCATAATATGTGACTCCATTTATATGACATATCCTAAAAAGGAGTATCCATAGAGAAAGAAAGTAGACCAGTAATTGTTTAACTTTGAGGGAGGTTAGTGGAGAATGACTGTTAATGGGTATGAAGTTTCATTTCAGAGTGATGAAAATGTTCAAAATGTAGATAATAGTGATAGTTGCACAACTGTACATATCCTAAAAACGACTGAATATAACTCCTTAAAAGAGTGAATTGTATGATATGTAAATTATATTTAAATATGGTAATAAAAATGCTAGTAATAAATTTCCAGGTCATAAAATTTACAAACAAAATATGTTTTTCTAATATGTTATAATAATTATTGAATATTTGTGTAATAAAAATCATTTCTATCACATCAGCATTCACATGCATTGTTTTAATATCATTGTAGGTAGCCTCTCTTATTTTGAGGACAATTTTTCTTATTATTACTTTATATCCAGTTCTCACATTGGTATAGCTCCTAAACATGTAATTCTTTAGCTAATAACCCAAAATTACTTTATATTAATATGTCATTATTAGTTTGACATTCATTTATTTTCAGCCCTTTTGATTGTTCTTTTCCCTAATTATATACATCTTAATGCTTACAAAAATATTTCCAAATAAAATATTGTTTCCCACTGATACTTTTCCTTTGGACATATGTGCCCACAGTTGGCTATAAATCATCAATGTTTTTAAACATGATCATTTTTGGTGAATAAGCCAGATTGACATGCCCCACATGTCAGATTCTATGAGTTAAAACTAGTGAGGATAAAGCATGTCAAATGGAGTTGGAGTAGAAATATGAAGAGATCAACACTGAAATTCTCTTTCATTAATAATCCACATTTTTATAGCAAAGGAAAATAATCTTTTCTTCAATGTTAATTATAAAACATTTATTATAGTAGTATCATTTCATATTCATACTGTAGTAATGATTCAATGGGAATTCTTAGTAATTTAAATGGAGACAAATGATCACTTATTATGAAGTGTTACTGCTGACTAGAAAACACTTTAATGTAAGTGGTCACTCCATTAATGCATTTAACATTCTCATTCTCAGTATATCATTATTAATCATGACATGACACTGGAATTAATACATGCTTTTTCATAGACTCATAGAATTAATGACATGCTTTCTCATAGACTGATAGATCAGAGAAACATTATCATAACTGGAGGCCTTAGAGGTTATCTAGTTAAACTCCTTACATGATTGATGTATGAATCTCTAAAACATGTTGACAAGTAGTTATCAAGTCTACTCTTAAATAACTCTATTGAAGGGGGCTTACTTTTTTCATTAGGCAGCCTATTGTAATATTGGACAGCTATAATTGTAGCACATTTTTATTCTTTCTATTGAATGAAAGTCAGTCTTTCTGAGATGTCTGACCGCAGGCTCTCATTCTGTCCTCTGGAGCCACACACAACAAGCTGGTCAATTCTATCTGTGATAGCTTCTCAAGTGACTAATGAACATTGTCATGCATTCCTTCTCATCCTCATGCCTGCTATGTATTTCTAAATCTAAATACTTTAATTTCATTCTTTTGTTTCTAACAGAATGATTCTTATTCTGTCCCCCGATTTAGTCATTCTTCTTAGAGTGTACTCTAATTTGCACCTGGTTCTCTTAAAAATGTGGCATTCATAATTACCCACAGATGTGGCTTATTATTTATCTTTTTTTTTGTGTACTCTTATCTCTATCCATGCAGCCTAAAATGACATGACCTTTTTAGTAAGCCTAATGGAAAATTTGCTTATATTTATCAATAGTTTATAGTCATTTATTTTTTATTTTTTATTTATCCATTTGTTTCTTAGTCTATATCGTGCAAATGGCTTTTGAACTTAAGGATAAGACATTACATTTATTCATGCTAAATTTCAATGTACTAGGTTCAACTCATTGTTAATATATTTTGCGTCTTAATTCTGTCATACAGTATATCAACTAAAATGACTACACGCAGCTGACAGCCAAGCAGTAAAGTTACTTCCACGTGGTTTGGTTTGTGTCATATTGTGCACTATAATTTTTACAGTGCTATTGTACACTCTTGTTAATTTGGCTTGTTCCTTATTTGAAAAATAAAATAAGAATGGTAATACTGTACTATATTGTCAAATGTGTCACATTTGTTCCTGTAGTGTTTGATGGATGTTTTGGAAAGTGGAAATCTTTTTATTTCTCCTTCTTTTGATGAAATATAGGTTCTTGTCCCAAATTTGTTTAGTACTTTTCTGTATCACTGCCTCTCCTTGTGACCTATTCTTTATCTAGAATTTCTTCTCACTTTTACTTGATAAACCCGTACTCATCCTGTAAGGGCAAAATCAAATTTTATTACTTTTAGAATGCCTCTTTTGGAACCCTCAATTAGAATTAATATCTTCTTTCCCTTAGTCACCTACAGTAATATCCTTTGTACATTTTATATCATTGAAACTGACTGCAGTTCATTATAGCTTCTTAGACATGTGTGTCCATTTCCATCAGATTGTAATTTCTTTGAAACTGGAGGCTTAATATTCCCCATAGCAATTTCCACAATTTTTAAAATTTGTTTTATTTATTGTTTATCATTCGTATTTTTTGTGGGTATGTAGTAGGTGTATATATTGATGGGATACACGAGCTATTTTGATACAAGCATGCAATGTGAAATAAGCACATCATGCAGAATGGGGTATTTATCCCCTCAAGCATTTGTCATTTGAATTGCAAACAATTAAATTATACTCTTTAAGTTATTTAAAAATATACAATGAATTATTATTGACTATAGTCACCCTATCATGCTATCAAATGGCAGGTCTTATTGATTCTCTCATTGTTTCTATTTTTTGTACACATTAACCATCCCAACATCTCCTCCAGTACCCCACTAGTAACCATCCTTTGATAACCATCCTTCCCCCTCTCTATGTCTTCGAATTTAATTGCTTTAATTTTTAAATACCAGAAATGTTACAACATGCAATGTTTGTCTTACTGTGCTTGGCTTATTTCACTTAAAAATCTTCAGTCTATCCATCTTGTGGCAAATGACAGGATCTTATTCTTCTTTTAGGGTATACGTACCACATTTTCTTTATTCAGTCATCTGTTGATGGACACCTGCATTGCTTCCAAATCTTAGCTTTGGTAAACAGTGCTGCAATGAACACAGGGGTGCATATATCTCTTCAGTACACTGATTTCCTTTCTTTTGGGTATATACCCAGCAGTAGCATTGCTGGATCATATGGTAGCTCAATTTTTAATTTTCTGATGAACCTCCAAACTGTTCTCCATAGTGATTGTACTAATTTACAGTCCCATGAATAGTGTCAAGGGTTCCCTTTTTCTCCACCTCCTTGCCAGCGTTCTTACTGCCTGTCAGTCGAACATAAACCATTTTAACTTAGGTGACATGATATTACATTGTATTTTTAATTTACATTTCTCTGATGATCAATAATGTGGAGCAGTTTTTCATAGTCCTATTTGTCATCTGTCTGTTTCTTTTGAGAAAGTGTATTCAGATCTTTTGCTCATTTTTTGATCAGATTACTAGATTTTCCTATAGAATTGTTTGAGCTCCTTATTCATTCTGGTTATTATTCCCTTGTCGGATGGGTAGTTTGCAAATATTTTCTCCATTCTGTGAGCTGTCTTTTCATTTTGTTGATTGTATTTTTTGCTCTGCCGGAAGCTTTTTAACTTGATGTGATTCCATTTGTCCATTTTTGCTTTCATTGCCTGTGCATGTAAGGTATTGATGTAGAAATTTTTGCCGCAAGAAATGTCCTGGAGATCTTCCTTAGAGCTTTTTCTTGTAGTAGTTTCATGGTTTCAGGTCTTATATTTAAGTCTTTAAGTCAATTTTGATTTTGTTTTTGTATATGGTGAGAGATAGGAGCTTAGGTTTATTCTTCTGCATATTGATATCCAATTTTCTCACCACCATTTATTGAAGAGACTATATTTTTCCAGTATATGTTCTTAACACCTCTGCTTAAAATGAGTATACTCTGGGTGTGCAGATTTGTTTCTGGGTTCTCTATTCTGTTCCATTGGTCTATATGTCTGGTTTTGTGCCAGTATCATGGTTTTGTTTACTATGTCTCTGTAGTATAATTTGAAGAATGGTAATGTGATTCCTCTAGTATTGTTCTTTTGGCTTAGAAAAGCCTTGGCTATTCTGGGTCTTCTGTGGGTCTGTATTAATTTTAGGATAGTTTTTTTTTCTATTTCTGTGAAAAATGTAACTTGTAGTTTGCTAGGGATTACATTGAATCTATAGATTGCTTTGGGTAGTATGGACATGTTAACAATATGAGTCTTCCAATTGGTGAAAAACAAAATATTTTATTTTTTTGTTCTCTTCAATTGTTTATCAGTGTTTTATAGATTTTATTATATTTTACTTCTTTGGTTAAATCCCAGGGTAATTTATTTTGTCTCTGGCAGATCAATGGGATTACTTTTTTAAAATTTCATTGTCACATTGTTCATTGTCAGCATGTAGAAATGCTACTGATTTTTGTATGTTTATTTTGTATCCTGTAACTTTACTTAATTTATCATTTCTAATAGGGTTTCTTGTGGAGTTTTTATGAACTTCCAAATATAAGATCATAACATCTGCAACAAGGATTACTTGACTTTCTTTCCAGTTTGGATGCCTTTTGTTTCTTTCTTTTGTCTGATTGCTCTAGCTAAGACATCCAGTGTTATATTGAGTAGCAGTGGCGACAGTGAGCATGTGCATCATGTTCTAGATCTTAGAGAGAAAGGCTTCCAATTTTTTCCTATTCAGTATGATGCTAGCTGTGAGGTCATTCATACATGGCTTTTATTACGTTAATGTATGTTCCTTCTATTCCAAGTTTTTTGAGAATTTCCATCATAAAGAGATGTTGATTTTAACAAATGGTCTTTCAGCATCGATTGCAATGATTACATGGATTTTATCCTTCATTCTGTTGATATTGATTTATTACATTGACTGATTTACATATATTGAATCATCCTTGCATCCAAGATGTAAATATCAATTAATCATGATGAATAATCTTTCTAACATATTGTTGAATTTGGTTTGTTAGTATTCTCTTGAAGATTTTGCATTGATATTATCATCAGAAACATTGGCTTGTAGTTTTCCTTTTTTTTTTTTTTTTAAATGTGTCTTTATATTTGGTATTAGAGTAATACTGTCATCATAGAATGAATCTGCAAGTATTCCCTCCCTCTTCTATCTTTTGGAATAGTTTGAAGTAGGGTTGGTATTAGTATTCTGTAAATGTTTGGGTAGAGATTTGCAGCAGTGAAGCCATCAATTTCCAGGCTTCACTTTACTGGGAAAATTTTTATTATAGCCCCAAAGTCGTTACTTCTTAATTTGTCTGTTCAGGTTTTGGATTTCTTCTCGGTTCAATCTTGGTAGGTTGTATGTATCTAGAAATTGTTCATTTTTTCTAGGTTCCTCCAATTTACTGGCATATAGTTGCTCGTAGTAGCCACTATTATCCTTTAAATTTCTTTTTATTATTATTATTGCAATAGGATTTGGGGAACAGGTGATGTTTTGTTACATGAATAAGTTTTTTACTGGTGATTTTTGAAATTTTGTTGCACCAATCACCCAGAAAGTGTACATTGTATGCAGTGTGTAGTCTTTTATCCATTACTCTCTCCCACCCTTTCCCCTAAGTCCTCAAAGTACATTGTATTATTCGTATGCCTTTGTATCTTCATTGCTTAGCTTCTACTTATGAGTGAGCACACAATGTTTGGTTTTCCACTCCCGAGTTACTTCACTTAGAATAATGGTCTCCAATTCCATTCAGGTTACTGCAAATGTCATTTTTTTTTATTTTTATGACTGAGTAATATTTCATGGTGTATTTATGTGTGTGTGTGTGTGTGTGTGTGTGTGTATATATATATATATATATATATATATATATATCTCACATCTCTTTATCCACTTATTGATTGATGGGCATTCGGACTGATTCCACACTCTTGCAATTGCAATTGCTGCTATAAACATGTGTATGCACGTATCTTCTTCATATAATGTCCTCTTTTTCCTTGGACAAATACCCACATGTGGCATTGCTGGAACAAATGATAGCCCTATTTTCAATTCCTTAAGAAATCTCCACACTGTTTTCCATAGTGGTTGTACTAGTTTACATTCCCACCAGCAGTGTAAAAGTGTTCTTTTTTTCACCACGTCCCTGCCAACATTTTTATTTTTAGTTTGTTTTTATTATGGTCATTCTTGAAGGAGTAAGATGGCATTGCATTTTGGTTTTGATTTGTATTTCTCTGATAATTAGTGATGTTGAACATTATTTTCATATTTTTTGGCAATTTGTCTATCTTCCTTTTAGAATTGTCTATTCATGTCCTTAGCCCAATTCATGGAATTGTTTTTGTTCTTGCTGATATTTTTGTGTTCCTTGTAGATTCTGAATGTTAATCCTTTCTCAAATGTATAGATTGCAAAGATTTTCTCCTACTCTCGTGAGTTGTCTGTTTACTCTGCTGTATTATTTCTTTTGTTGCATTTACTTTTGGGTTCTTGCTTATGAGTCTTTGCCTAAGCCAATGTCTAGAAGGGTTCCTCCTATGTCATCTAGAATTTTTATGGTTTCAGGTCTCTGGATTTAAGTTTTTGATCCATTTCGAGGTGATTTTTGTATAAGGTAAAAGACGAGATCCTGTTTTATTCTACATGTGGCTTCCAAATATCTCAGCACCATTTGTTGAATAGGGCATTCTTTTCCCACTTTATGATTTTATATGCTTTGTCAAAGATTAGTTAACTGTAATTATTTGGCTTTATTTTTGAGTTATCTATTCTTATCAGTTGTTCTATATGCCTGTTTCTATACCAGCGTCATGCTGTGTTGGTGACTATGGTCTTACAATATAGTTTGAAATGGAGTAATGTGATGCCTCCAGATTTGTTCAATTTGCTTAGTTTTGCTTTGGCTATGCAGGCTCTTGTTTGGTTCCAGACGGTTTTAAAATTGCCTTTTGTAGATCTGTGAATAATAATGGTGGTGTTTCGATGGGAATTGCATTGAATTCTATATGGCTTTTGGCAGTATTGCTACTTTTACAATATTGATTCTACTCATCCATGAGCATGGGACATGTTTTCATTTGTTTCTGTGGTCTATAATTCCTTTCACCACAGTTTTATACTTTTCCTTGTAGAAGTCTTCTACCTTCTTGGTTAAGTATATTCCTAAGTATTTCATATATTTTTTTTTAGCTATTGCAAAAGGAGTTGAGTTATTGATTTGATTCTCAGCTTGGTCACTGTTGATTGATGGTCACTGCTCTACACCTGTTTGTGTAGAGCAGGGCTGCTCATTTGTGTACATTGATTTTGTATCCTGAAACTTTACTGAATTTATTTACCAGTTCTAGGAGCTTTTTGGATGAGTCTTTAGGGTTTTAATCATAAAGTGATGCTGGATTTTGTCAGATGTTTTTTCTGAATTGATTGCAAGGATCATATAGTTTTTGTTTTTAAATCTCGTTTATATGGTATATCACATTTATTTACTTATGTTAAACATTCCCTATATTCCTTGCATGAAACCTACTTGATCATGGTAGATTATGTTTTTCATATGCTATTGAATTCAGTTGAGTACTATTTTGTTGAGCATTTTTGCATCTACATTCATCCTGAATATTGGTCTGTAGTTTTCTTTTTTTGTTATGTCATTTCCTGGTTTTGGTATTAGGGTGATACTGGCTTCATAGAATTATTTAGGGGGTGATTTCCCTTTCTGTGTCTTATGGAATAGTGTCAATAGTATATTGGAAATAATTCTTTGAATATCTTATATAAATTCAGATGTGAATCCATCTGATGCTGGACTTATTTTTTGTTGGTATCATTTCAATTACCATTTTGTATCTTGCTGCTAGTTATTAGTCAATTCAGAGTTTCTATTTCTTCCTGGTTTAATCTAAGAGGGTTGTATATTCCCAAGAATTTATCCATCCCTTCTAGGTTTTCTAGTTTATGCACATGAACATGTTAATAGCAGACTTGAATGATCTTTTGTATTTCTGTGGGATCACTTGTAATATCTCCCCTTTCATTTCTAATTGAGTTTATTTAGATCTTCGCTCTTTTTCTTGGTTAATCTCACTAATGGTCTATCAATTCTGTTTATCTTTCCAAAGAACTAGATTTTTTCTTTATTTCTCTTCCATATATTTTCTGTTTGTTTTTATTTCATTTAGTTCTGCTCTCATCTTGGTTATTTGTTTTCTTCTGCTGGTTTTGGTTTTGGTTTGTTCTTGTTTCTCTAGCTCCTTGAGATGCGACAATAGGTTGTCTATTTGTGCTTTTTTAGACTTTTAGGTTTTAATGCTGTAAACTTTCTTCTTTGCACTTTATTTTCTGGATCTCAGAGCTTTTCATAACTTGTGTCTCTTTTATCATTCAGTTCAAACAATATTTTATTTCCATTTTGATTTACCCAACAATCATTCTGGAGGTTATTTAATTTCCCTGTATCTGTATGGTTTAACTTTTGAAGTTGATTTTCAATTTTATTCTAGTGTGGTCTGAGAGAGTACTTGTTATAATTTCGATTTTCATAAATTTGTTGAGACTTGTTTTGTGGCATATCATATAGTCTATCTTAGAGAATGTTCCATGTGCTGATGAATAGAATGTATATTCTTCATTTGTTGGGTATAATGTTTTATAAATATCTGTTAAGTCAATTTGTTCTTGGGTGTAGTTTAAGTCTATCATTTCTTTGTTGAGTGTCTATCTTGATGTACCTGTCTAGTGCTGTCAGGGGAGTATTGAGGTCCCCCATTATTATTGTGTTGCTTTCTATCTCATTTCTTAGTTCTAATAGTAATTGTTTTATGAATTTGGGAGCTCCAGTTTTAGGTGAATATGTATTTAGAATTGTAATGTCCTCCTAGTTGGACTAGACATGTATCGTTATATCATGTCTCTCTTTGTGTTTTTTAACTGCTGTTGCTTTAAAGTTTTTTGTTTCTGATATAAGAATAGCTATTCCTACTCACTTTTAGTGTCCATTTTGCGTGAAGTATGTTTTCCCACCACTTTATCTTACATTATTTTTTGTGAGTCTTTATGTATCAGATGAGTATCTTGAGGACAGTAAATACTTCAGTGGTGACTTCTTATTCCTTTGTAATTCTGCATCTTTTCAGTGGAGCATTTAGATGATTTACATTCAACATTAGCATTGAGATATGAGGTTCTTTTCTATTTATTTTTCTATGTGTTGCCTGAAGACCTGGTTTTATTTTTCATTGTGTTATTGTTTTACATGTTCTGGAGATTAATGCTTTAAGGAGATTATATTTTGAATTTCAAGGATTTTTTTTTTTTTTTTAGATTTAGAGCTTCTAAATCTTAAAAAAGATTTGGAGTTTTCTGAAGTTTGCTGCTTAATATGATTAGGCCTAAAAATGCTAAGGACTCTACTTCTAACAGTATGGAGAACATTGATAGTCCTTGGTGTAAACTGTTTAAAGAGTTATGCAAAATAAATGAATTTGATACTCCTGACTTACCACTTGTAAGAAGTAAGAGTTTAGTGACTCCATAACACTTTTGATCATATGTGGAAAACCAAAAACATGATGAAGTTGGTTGGTTTGTTGCTCCTATGTTCACTGGACAAAATGATGAAAAACAATGATGAACTCAGGGATACTGTCTACCAACTTCAGTAGCAGATACTGAGCCTCAAATCTAAGATTGCCCTGAGTGAGAGTCTTATCTCTTGTAGAGAAAGAGCTGAAATTGTAGAAGTCAGACATAAGTTCTTATCATGCAAGTGGCTGACCTGCAACAAAGGTGCACTCACAGCCTTGCCAGGTGTCTACTGTTAAAGTGAGGGCATTGATTATAAAAGAATGGGACCATGCACCTTGGAATGGGGACATGTGGGAGGACCCTGATGAAACTAGGGACACTGAGCTTGTAAACTCTGTTGAGTTAAAAAAGATTCTATTCGTTTATTTTATTGGTTAGAAGAAATATGGATTAAAAAGATGGCCACTGTGAGTGAGCTGGAAATGTTTGATCTGCTTTGGTTTAATATACAGAAAGGGATCTGAAACTTAGGGAGATTGGGATGCAGGAGTGGATTAGTCACTTTAGACCTACACATGCCATCTGGAAGGGTCCAGAGGATATACCCTTGACTAATGCTTTGCAAAAATAGATTTGTGAGGGGGAACACCTGTACATCTTTAGAAGAACACTGTGATTTTTTTTTTCTTCTCTGTATGCCAGATCTAACAGTAAAAAATCGCAGTCATTGAATGACAAAATTTAAATGCAATTGGAATAATTGGATCTCAAGGTAGCAGGGGCCAAGTGACAGCACTCAACCCTAAAAGACAAGGTGGGCGTAGCTCCCATAATGGACAGCAGAGGCAAAACAGCAATTAAAATAGTTTGACTTGTGTAGAGCTCTGGCACTGGCTAATTAACCATGGTGCTCCTAAAAAAGTGAAATTGATAGGAAGCCTATTGACTTCTTACTTAATTCTTATAAGAAAAAAAACTTCCAGGCTGAGTGGAAAAAGGGCTAATTTGAAATATAGAAACAGATAATCATAGCACCTCAATCAATTTCCAGATTTGAGCCAGTTTACAGATCAAGAACCCTTTGAATGAAAGGGAGGTTGGGTGCCCAGAGAAAGGACCCTACTATACTACTAACAATTTATGATGTTACTCTTTCTCCCATTCTTCCCCAAAGACACCTCCTGCCTTTTATCAACGTAATTGTGCATTGAGGAAAGGGAAATGATCAGATTTTTTTGGTTACTACTGGACACTGGCTCTGAGCCGATATTGATTCCAGGAGACCTGGAATGCCATCATGGTCCTCCAGTTAAAGTAGAGGCTAAGGGGGGTCAGGTAATGAATAAAGTTTTAGCTCAGGTCTGACTTACAGTGAGTCCCTGGACTAATCCTGTGTGGTCATTTCCCCCAGTGCCAGAATGCATAATGAATGTAGAGCATACTTAGCAGCTGGCAGAATCCTCATATTGGCTTCCTGACTGGTAGAGTGAGAGCTATTATGGTGAGAGAAGGCCAAATGGAAGTCATTACAGCTGACTCTTCCTAGAAAAATAATAAATCAAAAACAATATTGCATCCCTGGAGGGACAGAGGAGATTAGTGCAAGGATCAAAGGCTTGAAAGATGCGAGGGGTGGTGATTTCCACCACCTCCCCATTCAACTCTCCTATTTGGCTGGTGCAGAAGACAGATGGATATTGGAGAATGACAGTGGACTATTGTAAACTTAACCAAATGGTGACTCCAATTGCAGCTGCTGTACCAGATGTGGTTTCATTGCTTGAGCAGATTAACACTTTTCCTGATACCTGGTATGCAGGCATTGATTTGGCAAATGCCTTTTTCTCCCATTGTTGTCCATAAGGCCCACCAGAAGCAATTTGCCTTCAGCTGGTAAGGACAGCAATAAACTTTTACTGTTCTACCTCAGGGGTATATCATCTCTCCAGCTCTGTGTCATAACCTTGTTAGAGAGACCTTGATTACTTTTCCCTTGCACAAGATAACACACTGATCTCTTACATTGATGATATTATGCTGATTGTATCCAGTGACAAGATGTAGCAAATACACTGGACTTAATTGGTGATACATTTGCATGCCAGAGGATGGCAAACAGACTCAACTAAAATTTAGAGACTTTCTACCTCAGTAAAATTTCCAGGGGTCGAGTGATGTGGGACCTGCAGAGATATTCTTATAAAAATTAAGAATAAGTTGCTTCATTTGGCCTCTCCTTCAACAGAGTAAGAGGCACAATGTCTAGCTGCCAGTTTTGAGTGGATTCCAGAACAGAAGAAGGCTCTGCAACAGGTCCAGGCTGCTGCGCAAGCTAATCTGACATTTGGGCTAGATGACCTAGCAGACCCAGTAGTGCTTGAGGAGTCAGTGGCAGATAGGGATGCTGTTTGGAGCCTTTGGCAGGTTCCAATAGGTGAATCACAGTTCAGGCCTTTAAGATTTTGGAGGAAGGCCCTGCCATGTCCTGCAGATAACTACTCTTCCTTTGGGAAACAGTTCTTGGCCTATTACTGGTCTTTGGTGGAAAGTGAATGTTTGACTATTTGTCCTCAAGCCATCATGCAACCTTAACTGCCTATCATGAACTGAGTGACCCATCTAGCCATAAAGTGGGGGTGTGCAAAGCAGCATTCCATCTTCAAATAAAAGTGGTATATACGTGATCAGGCTTGAGCAGGTCCTAAAGGCACAAGTAAGTTACATGAGGAAGTAGCTCAAATATCCAAGATCTCCACTCCTGCCACCCTGCCTTCTCTCCCCCACCCTGCAGCAATGGCCTCATGGGTGCAGTCAGGTTGACAGAGGAGGGAGAAGACTAGGACCTGGTTCACAGAGGTTTCTGCATGATAGACAGGCACTACCCAAAAGTGGACAGCTGGAGCACTATAGCCCCTTTCTGGGACATCCCTGAAGGAAATGAGTGAAGGGAAATCTTCCAAGTGGGCAGAACTTTGGGCAGTGCACCTGACTGTGTACTTTTCATGGAAGGAGAAATCACCAGATGTGTGGTTATATACTGATTAATGGACTGCAGCCAATGGTTTGGCTAGATGGTCAGGGACTTGGAAGATGCATGATTGGAAATCAGTGACAAATAAATTTGGGGAAGCGGTATGTGGATGGACCTCTTCAAGTGGTCAAAAACTAAAAATATTTGTATCCCATGTGAGTGGTCACCAATGAGTGACTTCGGCAGAGGAGGATTTTAATAATCAAGTGGATAGGATGACTCATTCTGTGGACACCACTCAGCTTCTTTCCCCCAGCCACCTCTTTCATTGCCCAAGGGCCCATGAACAAAGCTACCATGGTGGCAGAGATGGAAATTACACATGGGTTCAGCAACATGGACTTCCACTCAAAAAGGCTGACCTGGCTACAGCCACTGCTGAGAGCTCAATTTGCCAGCTGCAGAGAGCAATACTGAGCCCTTGATGTGGCACAATTTCTTGGGCTTATCAGTCAGCTACTTGGTGGCAGGTTAATTATATTGGACCTCTTCCATCATAGAAAGGGCAGAGGTTTGTACTCACTGGAATAGACACTTTGGATATGGTTTGCCTATACCACACACAATACTTCCGCCAAGACTGCCATCCATGGACTTGCCGAATGCCTTGTTCACTGTCATGGTATTACACACAGCATTGCCTCTGAGCAAAGCACTCACTTTACGGCTAAGAAGTGCAGCAGTGGGCTCATGCTCATGGAATTCACTGGTCTGACCATAATCCCCATCATCCTGATGCAGCCAAATTGACAGAATGGTGGAATGGCCTTTTGAAGTCACAATTTCAATGCCAATTAGGTGACAATATTTTGAAGGGCTGGGGCATAGTTTTTCAGAAGGCTGTGTATGCTGTGAATCAGCATCCAATATATTTGTTACTGTTTCTCCCATAGTCAGGATTCAGAGGTCCAGAAGTCAAGGGATGGAAGTGGAAGTGACGCCACTCAGCATCAACCCTGGTGACCCACTAGCAAAATTTTTGCTTCCTGTTCCCATGACATTATTTTCTGCTGGCCTAGAGGTGTTAGTTCCAGAGGGATAAACTCTGCCACCAAGAGACACCACAACAATTATATTAAACTGGAAGTTAAGATTGCCACCTGGTCACTTTGGGCTCCTCCTACCTTTAAGTCAACAGGCTAAGAAGGGAGTTAAAGTTTTGGTTGGGGTAATTGACCTGGAGTGTCACAATAAAATTAGTCTATTATTCCTCAATTGAGGTAAAGAAGATTACCCTTGGAATACAGGAGATCCCTTAGGGCATCTCTAAGTGTTACCATGCCATTTGATTAAGGTCAGTGGGAAACTGCAACATCCCAATCCAGGCAGGACTACAAATGGTCCAGACACTTCAGGAATGAAGGTTTGTGTCACTCCACCAGGTAAAAATCAAAATCTGCTAAGGTGCTTGCTGAAGGCAAAGGGAATACAGAATGGGTAGTAGAAGAAGGTAGTCATTAATGCCAGCTACAATTAGGTGACCAGATGCTGAAATGAGGACTGTAATTGTCATGAGCATTTCCTTCTTATTGTGTTAAGAACATGTTTGTGCATGTATATACTTGTACCAAGAAAATATCTTCAATGTGTTTTCCTTTTTCCTTGATCATGTGACATAGGATTTATTGACTTCATATTACCATTTAAGTGTTGTTAACTTTATGTAATAGCATTTGGGTTGCGGATTGGTGCATTTCTGATTGTATAAAGGATAGTAGTATTATGTTAGGCATAATTATCACCTTATTATTGTCATTATTTGAAGATTATGTATGATTTCAGAGGATGTGTATGGGCTCAAGTTGACAAGGGGTGGACTTGTGATGCTTAATATTTAGTGTCAGCTTGATTGGATTGAAGGATGCAAAGTATTGTTTCTCTGTGTGTCTCTCTCAGAGTGTTGCCAAAGGCTGTTAACATTTGAGTCTGTGGACTGGCAAAAGCAGACCCACCCTCAATTTGGGTAGGCAAAATCTAATCAGCTGCCAGCATGACCAGAATGAAAGCAGGCAGAAGAATGTGAAAAGACTAGACTGGCTTAGCTTCCAAGCCTGCATCTTTCTCCAATGCTGGATGCTTCCTGCCCTCGAACTTCCAACATCAAGCTTGCAGAGTCTATTGTGGGACCTCATCTTGTGATCGTGTGTGTTAATACTTCTTAATATACTCCCCTTATATATACATCTATGCTGTTAGTTCTGTCCCTCTAGAGCACCCTGACTAATACAGATTGGGTTAATTCAAAAGCCTCATCTTCGAGCACTGAGTTTCTTTTCTCTACTTGTTTGATTCTATTGCTGAGACTTTCCAGTGCATTTTGCAATTCTCCAAGTGTGCCCTTCATTTTCAGAAGTTGTGATTTTTAAAAAATGTATCCTATCATTTCATTGGATATTTTTTTCATTCGTGTCTGGTATCTTTTTGTTTTTAATTTCTTTATGTTGGACTTTACTTTTTCTGGTATCTCCTTGATTAACTTAATAGTTGACCTTCTGAATTATTTTTCTGGCAATTAGAGATTTTGTCTTGGCTTGGATCTACTGATTGTCAGCTAGTGTTATCTTTTGGTGACATTAAAGAAACTTGTTTTGTCATGTTACCAGAATTGTTTTCATGGTTACTTCTTATTTGTGTAGACTACGTGGGAGGAAAGATTTGGGACTCAAGCGCTGTTGTTCAGATTCTTCTGTCCCACGGGGTGCTCCTTGGATGTGGTGCTCTTCCCTTTCCTCTAGGGATAGGGCTTCCTGAGAGCTGAACTGCAGTGATCGTTATTTCTCTTCTCGATCTAGTGACACATTGGAGCTATTTGGCTCTGGGCTGATACCGGGGAATGTATGCAAAGAGTCCTGTTACGTGATTCATCTTCAGGTCTCTCATCCATGGATACCAGCACCTGCTCCAGTGAAGGTGACAGTGGAGTGAAGTCAATTCTGTGAGGGTCCTTGGTTGTATTTTTGTTAAGTGTGCTGGTTTTGTGTTAGTTGGCCTCCAGACAGGAAGTGGTACTTTCAAGAGTGCATCAGCTGTGGTAGTATGTGGAGGATCAGGTGATGAGTGGGGCTATAGTACTCCCAATAGAGAGTTCTTTGGCGTTTCTAGGCTGTTCCACAGAGACTGCAACAACAATCCACCTCCTTTCAAGGGTCTGTGGATTCTTTTATCTCTCCTGGTATGTTTCTATGGTAGTTCTTGGAGCAGCAGTTCATGATGTGGGTGTCCACATAATGCTCTGTCCATCAGAGAGTGGGAGTTAGTATTTAGTCTTGCCTGCTATCTGCCATTTTTTTCTTACAATCCGATCTTTTAAATTTCTGCAGTGTTAGATATTATGTCTTCTTTTTCATTTCTGATTTTTCTATTTGTATCCCTTCTCCTTTTTTTCATGGATAGTCTGGGCATAGGTTTGTCATTGTTTTAACTCAATTTTATATATATTTGCACCCAGCACTGGAGCACCCCAGATACATAAAGGTAACAGTATTAGAGATTGGCCCCCAAGACAATAATAGCTGCAGACTTCAACACAGAACGTTCAAAATTTGACAGATCTTCCAGACAGAAAATCAAAAGAAACTTCAGATTTAGTATGAAATATAGATAAAATTGATCTGTCCAATTCTGAAAGTTCAGTGTTGAAGTCTGCAGCTATTATTGTCTTGGGGGGCCAATCTCTAACAACATTATGTATCGGAGTGCTCCAGTGTTGAGTGCAAATATACATTAAATTGTTGCATTCTTTTGGTGAATTGACCTTTATATTATTACATAGTGACCTTCTTTTTCTCTTATAGCTTTTGTGTTGACATATATTATGTCCGATATTAGTATAGCAACTCCTGTCTTTTTTTTTGGTTTCCATTGGCATGAAATATCTTTTTCATCCCTTTGTTCTTAGTCTCTGTGAGGCTTTATAGGAGAAGTGTACTACTCGTGGGCAACTAAGCAATGGCTCTTCCTGTTTGTTCTTCTGTTCAAACAGTCTGTGTCTTTGGAGTGAAGAGTTTAATTTTATTTACTGGTTATTATTGTTAAGTAAGGACTTACTCCTGCCATTTTGTTATTTGATTTTCTGGGTTTTTAATTTGTGTGTGTGTGTGTGTGTGTGTGGTCTCCTTTTCCTTGTTTCTTTCATTCCCTGTATATCTCAAAGATACTATCTTCTAACCCATTATTTTAACCTGATAAGAGCTTAACACTATCTCAACAAATAAACAAGCAAAAAGAAAACTAACAAAACTCATATGTCATGACATCATTCTCCACTTTTTAACTTGTTGTTTCTCTTTATGTCTTATTGTACTATGTCTTGAAAAGTTGTAGTTATTACTTTTAAGTTGTTGCATTACTTAAATCTTTCTACTTCAGATAAAAGTAGTTTACACATTGCAGTTACAGTGTTATAATATCCCTGTGTTTTTGTGTGTACTTACTATTACCAATGAGTTTTGTACCTCCAGATGATCATTTATTTCTCATTTTTTCTTTCTTCAGCACTTTAAATATGTCATGTTATGACATGTCTGCTGCCACAGATGTATTGGAGCTCTGTTGTATGTTATTTGTTTCTTTTCTTTTGCTGCTTTTAGATTTATTTTGTTATGCTTGATCTTTGAAAGCTTGTTTATTAAATACCTTAAGATAGTCTTCTTTGGGTTACATCTCATTGGAGTTCTATAACATTCTTGTATTTGTACATTGATATCTTTCTCTAGGTTTGGGAAGTTTTATGTTATTATCCCTTTGAGCAAACTTTCTGGGGCTATTTATTCTTCTACCTTCTCATCAAGGCTAATAATTCTGAGATTTACTCCCTTTGAGGCTATTTCTAAATCCCTTAGAGACGCTTCATTTTTAATTTTTTTTCCTTTGTCTCCTCCTGACTGTATTTTCAAAGACCCCGTCTTCAAGCTCAATACTTGTTTCTTTCTGCTTGATATATTCTGCTATTAAAGCACTCTGAAGCATTCTTTAGCATGCCAAATGTGTTTTTTCACCTCCAGTATTTCTGCTTGATTAGGTGTAATTATTTTAATCTCTGTTTTACGTTTCTCTAACAAAATTCGGAATTCCTTCTCTGCATTATTCAGATTTTATTTTTGGTTTTCTAAAGACAGTTATGTTAAATTCTCTGTCTAAAAGGTCCTATATCTCCATATCTCTCTTTCTACAGTATTCGCCCCCTGGTGGTTTATTTAGTTTGTTGAGTGAGTTCAAGTTTTACTGGATGATGTTAATGCTAGTAAGTATTCTTTGGTTTCTTGGCATTGAATAAGTATGTATTTATTGTAGTCTTCACTGTCTCGGGCTTATTTGTAGCCATCTTTCTTGGGAAAGCTTTTCAGATATTATAAAGGACTTGAGTATTGTGATCTAAGCTGTATCTGTTTTAGCGGGCACCCCAAGCCCGGTAACACTGTGGTTGTTGCAAGCTTGTATAGGTACCACCTTGATGGTCTTGGACAAGATCCAGGAGAATTCTCTAGATTACCAGTCAGAAACACTTGTTCTCTTCCCTTACTTTCTCCCAAACATGCAGAGTCTCTCTCTCTCTTGGTCTGTTCTGAGCCACCTAAAGCTAGAGCTGGAGTAATACAAGCAACCCTGTTGCCACCACTGCTATAACTGAACTTGGTCAGTTCTGAAGCCAGCACAGCACTGGTTCTCACCCAAGACCATATACCCATTCTCAGGCCACTGCCTATACTCCCTCAAGCCCCTAGGGCTCTACAGTCAGAAGATGACAATGCCAGCAGGTTCCTATCCTTTCCTTCTGAGCAGTGAGATCTCCTAGGCCTTGGGTGGGTTCAGAAGAGCCATTTGGAAGTAAGGAACTAGAGTCAAAAATCTAGAAATCTACCTGAGTCCTCTATTGTATTGTAGCTAAGCTGGCACTCAAACCACAAGAGCATTTTCTTCCCCCACTTCTCTCCTGTTTGCAAAGGCAGAGGAGCCTCACCTGGTAGCCACTGCCACCCCAGGCCAAGAGGAATACTGCCAGACTACCACTGATGTTCCCTTAAGGCTCAGGGTCTCTTTAAGTCAGCTTCTTGTGAACACTACCTGGTTTGGGACTCACCCATTAGAGTAGTTGGCTCCCTTCCTGGCCCAGGACAAGTCCAGAAATGTCTTCCAAAAGTCAAGTCCTGGGATTTGGGAACCCCAAGATTCTGCTTGGTGTTCTACCTGCCCTGTGACTGTGCTCGTACTTAAGGTGCAAGACAAAGTCTCCTTTACTTTTCCCTCTGCTCTTCTCAAGCAGAAGGAGTTTGCCCCATAGCCACCACAGCTGGTAATGTGCTAAGTCTCACCCTGAAGCCAGCAAGACTCAGAGGCTTAATCCAAGGCCCTCAATTTAGTGCCTGGACATCGCTGCTCGTTATTTAAGGCCCAAGGGCTCTTCAGTTAGTAGGTGATAAACACTCCCAGAGCTGGGTCCTTTACTTCAAGGCAATGATTTTCTTTATTGCCCAGAACATGTCTAGAAATGCCTGGGAACTAGGAACTCGAATGGGGGTCTCATGAATCTGACTCCCCTTTCCTGCTGTGGCTTACTGAGTTCAATGCCTCACTATTGCTGTGTTCTCCCTCCACCGGCCCCCAGGGAGGCTCTCTGCAGCAGCGGGTGGTGGGTGGCAGGTGGTAGGTGGCAGGTGGTGGGAGGCATGATGGTGGTGATTCAACATTGTTTTTCTATTTCTTCTGTGCCTCTTTCACTGATATGTAATTCAAACCAGGTACTATGAGTGGTCACCTGAATTTTGGTTCTGATGAAAGTGTTTTTTTTTGATTTTTTTTTTTCTGTGTAGATAATTGTTAACCTGATTTCCATGTGATGGGGATCATTCTCAATGTTTTTTATTATTTATTGTCCTCAATTATTTTATTGCATAGAAGATGCTGAGGAAATTTTGTTGAATTAAATTGGATGTGCACAAAATACAAAATGATAGAGGGCTTTAAAAGACATTAAATGAGAGTCAGGACATTTGGATTCTGGTTTCTGTTTTTCTCTGTGTGACTTTGGACAAGACATTTTCTTTGTACCCCAACAGTATTATCTACGAGATAAAGCATTTTCATCTTGCTAATTATTGAGTCTGTCGTTGATTATAATATTTTGTTGATTTGACAGATGTGTGAATGATCAGAATTTAATTTCCAAGATCTTAGTGTCCAAAGTAAAATAGCCTTTTTATTTTGCAGTAAACCAGCTTCATTCCAAGTGCTGTCTTCTAGGATATTTGTTTCCTACGTCAATTGTTCTTGGGCCTTTCCTACATCCCTTCTTTGGTGAAACTACAAATGAATTTTGAAACATATTCTCAGGTTTTTGGTGTATGTAAGCAAGCTATATGCTCAAGAACAGCTTACTTATTGCTAATTAAATCAATGTTTTATGCCAGATTTTGGTATAAATTGGTTATATCTGCTTATTTCTCCAGCAACAAAATTGATTTCATCTAGTCTCTTTGTCAATGAGTGACAGAAAGGGAGCAAAATTTTAAAATCTGCTAGGTGCTAAACTAGGTGAAAATGTCATAATTTCCTACTCACATCAAACTATGCATTAGATATTATTAACCCCTCTTTCTAGGTAAGGAAACTGATGCTTAAAAAGGGTGGATGTGGGAGAACCCCAGTTAAGAATCACGTATCTTTTTACATTTCAAAACGTTTTCTCGTTGATTATATTATTGCTAATCCAAGATGGGTCTAAGCAAGAGAATGCAAATATCTCCTGAAAACTCATCCCTACGATATTGAGAATATGTTTCTTTTCCATTCACTATAATTTGAAGGTTAGGTAGGATCATCTTCTATTTGGAATATAGTATATTTGATTTTATAAACCATTAAATTGGAAATACTTGAACATATACGAAAATGTAGAGAATGGCATCATAAATAGCATTGCAAATGCCCATATAACTAACACCCAGCTTTCAAAATTATCACTCTTTTGCCAGTTTGTTTCATCTATTTATCATCCTTCTTTTAAATCAAATCCAAGACCTCACATTATTTCACTCATAATTAATGTAGTCGCATACATTTTAAACAAATTAAAGAGCAGTCAAGAAGCACATATCTGTTCTACCATTAATAATAATCTCACAAATCACTTTTACATTCATTACCCCATTTTATCATTACAATAAACCTCAAAGAAGCTCTGTGTGTATATGAGATTTTGATATGACTATTTTAATATAGATATTTTGGGGTAGCTCTTTGTATATTGTTTTGGAAAAAGCTAATTTATGTCACAGCTTAAATATGTCATGTATACATAATATGGGGGCCTAATTACATGGAATAACATAAACAAAACCAATTTTAACTTTTCACATTATTACATTGACTAAAGTACAAACAACACAAGTCATCTAATTTTTTTCTGAGTAATTTTCAAAACATATATTTTAGTCTTTGAATCTCATGCCATTCTTATGTCTTACCCATAACCTATCTCCTAATTCTATAGCTCTACAATGAGGGTTGGGAAATGACACTGGAGTGAGGCTGCAGATGAATTATTCCACACATTATTTGGTAACAAAAACATTACTTCTTCATTTTGATATGAGCATCTTATGGTTGCCTCAAAAATGTCTGCATTGCAAGTAAAAATATAACACCCACAAAAAAGAACAAGATCCAAGATCATGTTATTTGCAGCAACACAGATAACGCTGAAGTCATTATTCTAAGTGAACTAACTCAGGCACAGAAAATCAAATACTACATGTTCTCACCTCTAAGAGAGCTAAATATTGAGTATACATGTACATAAAGAAGGGGAAAATAAGCACTAGGGCTACTTGAGGGTGGAGGGCAGGAAAAGCTGAGGATTGAAAAACTACCTGTTGGGTACTACAAGCTTATTACCTAGGCGATGAAATAACATGAACAGTAAACCACCATAACGTGCAGTTTATCTATAGAACCAGCCTGCACATGTACCCTGAGAACTAAAATAAAAGTTAAAAAAACAGAAAGTAGCTGAGTTCAGCCTTCAGTACGGCCTGGGTTCAGTATCAAGCACCTCGAACACCTCTTTCAAAAAGAGTGGAACTGGACTGTAAAAATTCCTTGCAAGAGGTGAACGGCTCTGAACAGGTACAAAATAGCATGATTATTGTCAGTTTCACATGCCAGTATTACTCCCTGATCTGCCCCAGAGTAGCTCTCCCTGGCTGGCAGATTTTGATTTAAAGCATAGATCCAACCTCCCAGTTACTAGTATTTGTAAGGATAAAAGAAAATATCTGAAGGCTGTTTCAGTGTTAGGGTAGAATACCAAAAGCAGAAGACAGAATATATAACTAAAATGTAAACAAAGCACTAAATGATTTACTGGAGAATTTAGATCTTACATTTCACATTTTTCCCCTGAAGAATACAGATCTTTTAAAGGAAATTCATATTTAATTCATTTCACAATCCACATAATTGCCTTCAATGGTTCACTTCACTTCGTAACCTACCTATAGTATTATTCTATCAGATAGTCCATAAGGAACCCACACAGCAAGGGTGAAATAAATGCGATGCTCCACTTCCAAGTCCTCTGCTCTGGAGTTTCAGGAAAGTAATAAATGGCTCATTTTGCATTTTGAGAATCTGATTACTTATATGGAATACCTGTGCAGGAAATTGAGTCTGCTCACACATGCCCCTGCACAGGAGACTCGACCACTTAGAAAGACTGGAGTAAAGCAAGGAGCAATTACATCTCAGCAGAGGTATGGATTATTATGAAGAACAGGAAGGTTATATCTTTAACAGACACTGACAGATATTGTTTTGTTTAGGGACAAGGCAGTTCAAAGGACATGCTTTTCAATCCCTCAATTTGAAATCTCGCTTTACGGTTTTGTATGCATGGGAAATCACAGTCACTAGCCTTTTAAAATGGTAGTAGTCAGGGAACTTGGAGCCAGAAATTCTGCTATAAATTGAAAAATTCCTGTGCTTATTCTAAGACTGAAGCTGAGTGAATGCGTATGTTCAATGTAACAGATATCTCTTGGTGTCTATGTGCCAAGAATTTGTAGGCACTGGAAATGAGCAAAATAGAATTTTTGTCCTCAAGGAGCTCTTAGGTTATTGAAGGAAATAGAAAAGAAAAACATAATTTACATTCTAGTGTAATAAGATTTCTTTATAAAGGTAAGTGAAAAGGTACTATGGTAGCATGTCATAGGTGTCTCTAATCTAGACTTGAGAGAAAAGGTAGATTTCTAGTAGAAAGGGATATCTGAGCTGTGTTTTAAAAAGATTACAGGCAGAAGTAGTTTCTTATTCTTAAAGAATAGAACACAGTTTATTCATGTTTATTATTCCTGACAATATAAAGAACATTTTTAGCAAAAGCCAAAACTGTGTACTACTCTGCAAGGAATAGAAAAACTACATAGGATAGATAATATTTAAATGGTTGGAGAAAAATAAAAGAAGAAAAAAAACTGCTGATGTTTAAATCAGCATGGTTTCAAAAATGGTTCATATGAAAAAAGACAGAATATAAATACATAATTTCTGGCCACTGATGAAAATAAAAAGACTTCCTCAGATTCCCTGAGCACAAAACAAATGAAAAGGAACTTGAAATTCAAAAGAAATACTAGGTTCCATATCTGCTTAGTTTGGTTTACTTGAAAGATGCTGTGTGAGATTATATTTGCTGTGGGCAGATATGACAGTTCCTCTTCACATAGAAGGCCAGTATGCTGAACTTTGCTTTGGCATAGCATATGAAACAGGAAACTCATCAACTGTGTAAATTCAAAAATAAAATAAAATAAAATAAAAAAAATGTGTGGAGAGAGTTAGCATAAGAGTGGGGAAAGATGTTTCAGACACTTATGCAAATAGTTATAAAGTTGAGACCAGTGTGAAACAATTTAGTGCTTACTGTTATTAATAGACTAGTTTCAGGGTTTAGTGCTAATTCTGTAGATGACTATATTAATATATGTATTTTTCTTCTCACTCTCTAGTTTACAGAGATTTCTGGACAATCTTTTTTATATTAGGTATTGGTTCTGATCTGGTTGTGGGATTTCTGCTTGTGTGTGGTACGCCCTTTTCCCAGTGCTGGATGGTATAAACTTGGAGGTGGCTTCCTGATGATATCAGATAAGTTGTAGCATTATGTTATGGGGACAAACTAATAACTAGAAAGCTGTGTGTATGTGTGTGTGTAGAATGTACAGGTACACAAGTGCATGTGTGCATGCTTGTGCTTCTACACCCTTTACATGAAGGGAAACGTTACTGAAAGAAAATAAAATGTAAATGAATGAATGCTAGTGAATTGGATAGTGTATGTACCTTTAATATAAACTTTGCATAAACACATGTTTTCTTACCCTGTATATTTGAACTTTTCCCTTTGTAGGGTTGTAGAAAGATCATATTTAACAACTTATGTATGTATTTCTAAAATATTGGTTGCTAATTTTTTCCTCTACATAGTTAACATGGTTAAGTGACAGATATAGTAATTTATAGCCTCTTGTTTTTTTTTTTTTTTTAGACAGGCTTTCACTCTGATCTGACACCCAGGCTGGAGTGCAGTGGCACAGTCTCAGCTCACTGTATCCTCCACCTACCCCAGCTCAGGTGATCTTCCCATCTCAGTCTCCTGATCACCTGGCTGATTCGTTTTTGTTTTCTTTTTTTGTAGACATGGAGTTTCGCCAGGATGCCCAGGCTGGTCTCAAACTCCTGGCCTCAAGCCGTCCACCTGCCTCTGCTTCCCAGAGTGCTGGGATTACAGGTGTCTCCTGCACTTTATTGGTGGCACTACTAAGTAAGTGAGAGTTTTATTTTAAGATGATATTGTGTTTTGTAGAAATAGAATGTATGGACTAGAAAAAGTGGCATGTATAAAGATAACAAACTAGACAGTATATGTTGACTCTTTTATAGATGGATATTCACTCCTTTATGCTTCTTACCATAATATGAAAGTGAACTATCATTTTTATTATACTTTAAGTTCTGGGATATATGTGCAGAACGTGCAGTTTGTTACATAGGTATACACTTGACACGGTGATTTTCTGCACCCATTAACCCATCATCTACATTAGGTATTTCTCCTAATGCGATCCCTCCCCTAAACCCTCACCCACTAACAGGCTTTGGTGTATGATGTTCCCCTCCCTGTGTCCATGTTATCTTATTGTGCAACTCCCACTTATGAGTGAGAACGTGCGGTATTTGGTTTTCTGTTCCTGTGTTTGCTAAGAATGATGGTTTCCAGCTTCATCCATGTCTCTGCAAAGGACATGAACTCATCTAGTTTTATGGCTGCATAGTACTCCATGGTGTATATGTGCCACATTTCCTTTATCCAGTCTATCATTGATGGACATTTGGGTTGGTTCTAAGTATTAGCTATTGTGAACAGTGCTGCAGTAAACATACATGTGCATGTGTCTTTATAGTAGAATGATTTATAATCATGCAGCCAACAAACATATGAAAAAAAGCTCATGTCACTGATCACTAGAGAAAATAATATGATAAATGATGATTATAACTAACATTTATTGAAGACCCTTTATGTGTCAGGCACATTTAAAAGTGTTTTACAAGTATCACATTGAAATAAAAAAATATATGTAATATATATTTATAAATATACACAAAATATATATATATGTGTGTGTGTGTGTGTGTGTGTGTGTGTGTGTGTATATATATATATATATATATATATATATATATATATAGTAGATGAAAAAACTGAAGCCTAGAAAGGATATGTAACTTGTCCAAGATCAGATAAATGGCATATGGTGCAGCCAAAGCTCAAAATAAAGCTGTCTGATTCCAGAGCCTGACCTGGAAACACTGCACTGTAGCCCTCTTATAAATATAGAGGTATAGAGACACATGAGGTAATAATGAGGGCAAAGAACAGATTTAGAAGAGGTGAAGAAATGGGAGAAGTGTAAAAGTAGAGATAATATTCATTACAGTCTAGTTTGTGGTGTGGCTGTGTGTTGTTGTATATATTTGTGTTCAATATGCAGTTGATTACGATTATCTTTAAAAAGTTCCTTTTAAAAATATATTAATATATTTACAGAAAATCAATCTATACTTAATAGATTAAATTTTAGTGAGGTCAAGGGAGAATCAGAGTGTTAAATCAGATATGGGGCAAACAGGTGTGATGTAAATACTCCAACATGTGACTAGGCAAGTTGGTTGCTAAATTGGAGTAAAATAGTTCATTGGAATTGAGGGGTAGCTCTGAGATGAGAGTGACTAGAGACAGACTTGTATAAACTTGGCTTCTTTTACACCTACAAATAAACTGAGCTGATCTTGCTCTATTTATTTCTAGGGCACCTAATTCAAGACACCTAATTTGACTCTGCCAAAAGGCCTATTTTTGTGCATAAGCTACCAAAATTTTGCTTGCCTAAGAAGCCCTACTTTAAATAAAGCATGGTACTGGTACCAAAACAGAGATATAGATCAATGGAACAGAACAGAGGCCTTGGAGGCAATGTCACACAGCTACAACCATCTGATGTTTGACAAACCTGACAAAAACAAGCAATGGGGAAAGGATTCCCTGTTTAATAAATGGCTTTGGGCAAACTGGCTAGCAGTGTGCAGAAAGCAGAAACTGGACCCCTTCCTGACACCTTACACTAAAATTAACTCCAGATGGATTAAAGACTTAAACATAAGAGCTAACACCGTAAAAACCATAGAAGAAAACCTAGGCAAAACCGTCCGGGACATAGGCATAGGCAAGGACTTCACGATGAAAACACCAAAAGCATTGGCAACTTTTTGATGTAGTTGTTTATTTTTTTCTTGTAAATTTATTTAAGTTCTTTGTAGATTCTGGATATTAGCCCTTTGTCAGATAGATAGCTTGCAAAAAATTTTCCCGTTCTGTTGGTTGCTGGTTCACTCTAATGTTTGTTTCTTTTGCTGTGCAGAAGCTCTTAAGTTTAATTAGATCCTATTTGCCTATTTTGACTTTTGTTGCCATTTCTTTTGGTATTTTAATCATGAAGTCTTTGCCTATGTCTGTGTCCTGAATGGTATTGCCTAGGTTTTCTTCTAGGCTTTTTATGGTGTTAGGTCTTATGTTTAAATCTTTAATCCATCTGTAGTTAATTTTTGTATAAGGTGTAAGGAAGGGTCCAGTTTCTGCTTTCTGCATATGGCTAACCAGTTTTCCCAACATCATTTTTAAACAGGGAATCCTTTCGCCATTGCTTGTTTTTGTCAGGTTTGTCAAAGATCAGATTGTTGTAGATGTGTGGCGTTACTTCTGAGGCCTCTGTTCTGTTTCATTGGTCTATGTCTCTGTTTTGGTACCAGTACCATGCTGTTTTGATTCCTGTAGTCTTGTAATATAGTTTGAAGTCAGATAGTGTGATGCTTCCGCTTTGTTCTTTTTGCTTAGGTTCCATATGAAGTTTAAGGTGTTTTTTTCCATATCTGTGAAGAAGGTTGATGGTGGCTTGATGGGGATAGCATTGAATGTACAAATTACTTTTGGCAGTATGGCCATTTTCAAGATATTGATTCTTCCTAACCATAAGCATGGAATGTTTCTCCATCTGTTTGTGTCCTCTCTTATTTCCTTGAGCAGTGGTTTGTAGTTTTCCTTGAAGAGGTCATTCATGTCCTTTGTTAGCTTGTATTCCTAGGTATATATTCTCTTTGTGGTAATTGTGAATGGGAGTTCACTCATGATTAGGCTCTCTGTCTGTTATTGGTGTATAGGAATGCTCGTGATTTTTGCAACTTGATTTTGTATTCTGAAACTTTGCTGAAGTTGCTTATCATCTTAAGGAGATTTTGGGTTGAGATGATGGGATCTTCTAACTATACAATCATGTCATCTGCAAATAGAGACAATTTAACTTCCTCTTTTTATAATTGAATTCCCTTTATTTCTTTTTCTTGCCTGATTGCTCTGGCTAGAACTTCCAATACTATGTTGAATAGTAATGGTGAGAGAGGCACCCTTGTGTTCATTCAGTCTAAATTTCTACCCATAAAAATAGTCTTTTCTATATCATAGCTGCCAGTAAAGTTACTAAGTCTGTTGGAAGCCAAAGGTTGTCCACATTCATATTAAAGTATCCAGGAGTATGCCGTACTACTCTAAAGATTTCTGAAACCATAGTCTAAATATAATATATCTTCTTCATTTGAGGATTTCTTCCATTACTATGGATTAGAATAAAAATAAACATGCATTTTAAAGAGAAATGCTATATTTCAAAGACGTTTATACCAGTGACAGTCTACTTCAGGTTAGAGCCTCGGTAATCCCAGAGAAATTATTTATTATCCTCTGCATTTTTATGTATTTTAGTGAAAAAAAAAAGATTAGTTTCGTTCAATAAGAAATGTACCTCTACTAGATTAAAAAACAAAACAAAACAAAACTACCTACTCTTCTTCCCAAGAACTGCTTATTATTTTATCATGATAAGTAATTAAATGCATCCACCTTGCCTTAATTGTAATTGACTTTTGCTATGATTAACTGAATATTATATGACATGTAAACTTCCTATTACATTGCAATTTTATAAAGGTTTTCAATATCAAGGTTTGAAACAGGTAACTGCTTACAATATGTAACACCCTTGGGTCCTGATTAATTAAGGGCTGAATACAAGAAAAGCTCTTTATAAAGTCGTTTTATACCTTTAAAAGCTTTTGAACTTTAAGGACAGAATGCAGGTACAACAAAAACAATCTGAAAATGACATTTAAGGACAAAGTGAATTTTTCTTTTGTAGCAGCTATAGATCTCAGTTGTATGACCATGTAATGTTGTTAATCATCACTTGTCATTATATATGAAATAAAAATATAATTGAGAAAGTTGTTTAATGTGATTTACCTAAAACTTTACACATTAAAGTTTAAACTTTTTTGATTCATTTATAAAGCACAGTTGGTTGCATTTTATAATTGATCATTTAAATTTGCTCATCTATGTTCATGAAAATATTGATGTGTAGTTTCTATGTTGTCTATTTTTTTTTCTAATTTTGGCACTGGTATAATGTGGGTCTCATAGAAAAATATTTTCTCTGCTTCTATTTTCCAAAAGAGATTGTAGAGAATCGGTATAATTTCTTTCTAAATGTTTGATAAATTCACCAGTGAGTCCATCTGTTCCTAAAGCCATATGTTTTGTGAGGAAATTAATTATCATTTCAATCACTTTATTAGACCTATGTATATTCAGATTGTGTACTTCTTCTTGCGTGAATTTTGGCTGATAATGCTTTTCAAGGAACTGATCCATTTCAGCTATATTATCAAATTTGTAAGTACCAGAGTTGTTTACAATATTCCATTGTTATCCTTTTAACATCAGTTATATCTGTAGTGATGTTTCCTTCTCCATCTTTGATATTAGTAATTTATATTTTTCTTCTTTTTTTTTTTTAGTTATCCCAGCTAAAGACTTATCAATCTTACTTATCTTTTCAAAGAGCCAGTTTTTGTTTCATTGATTTTCTCAATTGATTTCCTGTTTTAAATTTCATTAATTTCTGTTCTAATTTTATTTATTTTCTTCTACTTAATTTGAATACAATTTATCAAGTTCTCCTAGTTTCTTATGGTGGAATCTTAAGGTATTAATTTCAAATCTTTCTTCTTTTCTAATATATGTATCAAACATTATTAGATTCCCTCTGAACATCTGAACACTGCTCTCACAGTATCCCATGAATTTTGATAAGTTGTATTTTCGTTTAGTTAAAAAGTTTCTAAATTTCTCTTGAGATGTCTTCTTTGACACAATTTGTTACTTAGAAGCATGCCATTTCGTCTAAGTATACTGGGATTTCCCAAGGATCTTTCTGTTGTTGACCTCTAGCTTAATTTCATGATTGGAGAGCAGAAATTGCAGGTTTTCTTTTCTTTTAAATAAAAATTTAAAGTGAGTTTTATGAGCTAAAATGTTATTTATCTTTGTAAATATTCCATATGATCTTAAGAAGCATGTGTACTCTGCTCCTGTTGGATGGAATAATCTATAAATATCAATTATATCCAGGTGACTTATAGTGTTATTATTTTCAGCTGTGTTCTTACTGATTTCCTGCCTATTGGATCTGACCATTCCTAATAGAGATGTTAAAATTTCCTACTGTAATAGGGATTTATATATTTCTCCTAGCAGTTTTATAAGTGTTTGCCACACATATTTGACACTCTTGTTAGGAACAAAGACATCACAAATTGTTATATTTTCTTGGAGTATTGACTATTTTATCATTTTTATTTTTATTTTAAGTTCCAGGGTATATGTGCAGAATGTGCAGGTTCGTTATGTAGGTAAATGTGTGCCATGGTGGTTTTTCTGCACCTGTTAATCCATTGCCTAAGCATTAAGCTCAGCATGCATTAAATTTTTCCTAATACTCTCCCTCCCACTATCCCCACCCTGACAGGCCCGAGTGTGTGTTGTTCCCCTCCCTGTGTCTGTGTGTTTTCATTGTTCAGCTCCTACTTATAAGTGAAAACATTCGGTGTTTCATTTTCTGTTCCTGCATTAGTTTGCTGAGGACAATGGCTTCCAGCTCCACCCATGTCTCTGCAAAGGACATAATCTAATTCCTTTTTATGGCTACATAGTATTCCATGGTGTATATGTACCATATTTTCTTTATCCAGTCTATGACTGATGGACATTTTGGTTGATTCCATGTCTTTGCAAATTTACCTCTTTATTTCTGATAACTTTCTTTGAAGTCTGTTATGCCCCACATTAGTATCCCACTACTCCTGATTTCCTCGATTTGTGTTAGCAAGATGCATTTTTCTCTATTTTTTCACATTTAATCTGCATGTGTCTTTATATACAAACTGAGTTTCTTCTAGATAACGTACTTTATCTTGTTTTAGCATCTACTCTGCCAGTTTTTTGCTGTTAATTTGTATATTTAGATTGTTTATATTTTAAGCAATTGCCAATATAGACAGGTTAATATCTATTATATTAATGTTTTCTTTTTGTTGCTCTTGTACTTTTTCCTGTTTTTGTTTTTTTACACTTTTTTCTCCCATTTGTGATTCTATTTGGGCATTTAAGTTCAAGTTCTATGTTTTAGAAAGTGTATCAATTACACTTTTATTTCTCTTTTATTTAGTGGTTGCCTTAGACTCTGCAATAAACATTTAATACTAATCCAACTCAAATTTCAAATAAGATTTAACTGCTTAATGAGTAGTGCAAGTACTTTATAATAAAATATTTTAATTGCTCTGTCTCATTTGTTATACTTTTACTGTCATTCATTTTACTTATACATAAGCATATATAAGCATAGATGGATAGATAAAAAAGTGGTAAAATACATTGTTGTTATTATTTAAAGCAAAGTATTTTATTTCAGGTTAATTAGGTAAAATAATCTGTACAACAAACCTTCATGACACAAATTTGCCTATATAATAAACCTGCACATATACTTTTACTTAAAAAAAATTAAATTTGATAAATAAGTAAAACAAAGATTTTTTAAAATAAATGAAAAAAGTTTATTTTACCTTCAGTTATTTAACCTGCAATGCTTTTTATTTCTTTATGTAGACCCAAGTTTCTTACCTATATCATATAATTTCTTTCTGTATAACTTAACACTTTTGTAAAATAAGTCTAGTAGCAACAAATAACCTCGATTTTCATCTGAAAAAAGTCTTTACTTCTACTTCACAATTTTTATTATGATAAAACACATAACATCAGTCTACCTCTTAACAAACTTGTAATTATATAATAGAATATTGTTAACTGTAGGTACAATGTTGTATAGCAAATGTTTAGAACTTGTTCATCTTTTATAACTGAAACTTTATACCTATTGGTCAGCAAATTACCATTTTTCTTTTACAATCTCCTAGCAACCACTATTCCACACTTTCTTTCTATGACTTTCATTATCTTAAATACCTCAGATAAGCAGAATCATGCAATATTAGCCCTTCTTTGACTGTGTTATTTAATTTACCAAAATATCCCCAATGTTCATGTGTGTCGTTTCACATTCTTGGTAGCTTCCACATGGTGTTGAGTGTGCAAGTACACAGAAGTCAAGAAGTGGGGTTTGGGAACCTCTGCCTAGATTTCAGAGGACGTGTGGAAATGCATGGATGTCCAGGAGGAATTTTGCTGTAGGGGCGAGGTCTTTATGGAGAACCTTTGCTAGGGAAGTGCAGAAGGGAAATGTTGATTTGGAGCTACCAAACAGAGTTTCTATTGGGTCACTGCCTAGTGGAGCTGTGAGAAGAGGGCCACCCTTCTCCAGACCCCAGAATGGTAGGTCCACCAACAGCTTGCTTTGTGAGCCTGGAAAAGCTGCAGACACTCATTGCAAGCCCATGAAATCAGCTGGGAGGAGGACTGTACCCTGCAAAACCACAGGGATGGAGCCTCCCAAGACCCGTGGGAAAGCACTTCTTGCATCAGTGTGATCTGGATGTGAGACATGGAGTCGAAGGAGATTATTCTGGAAATTTAAGATTTGACTGTCTTGCTGGATTTTGGACTTGCATGGGGCCTGTGGCTCCTTTGTTTGGCCAATTTCTCACATTTGAAAAGGCTATATTTACCCAACGCTTGTATCACCATTGTATCTAGGAAGTAAGTAACATCCTTTTTTTTTCCATCCTCATAGGTGAAAGAGACTTGCCTTGTTTCAGGTGAGACTTTGGACTATGGACTTTTGAGTTAATGCTAAAATGAGTTAAGACTTTGGGGGACTGTTGGGAAGGCATGATTGGTTTTGAAATTTGAGAACATAAGATTTGTGAGGGGTAAGGGGTGAAATGATGTGCTTTGGCTGGGCCTCCACCCAATCTCATCTTAAATTGTAGCTCCTATAATTCCCTTGAGTTGTGAAATGGACTCAGTGAGAAATGATTGAATAATGGTGGCAGTTTCCCCCATACTATTCTCATGGCAGTGAATAAGTCTTACAAGATCTAATGGTTTTATGAGGAGAAACCACTTTTGCTTGGCTCTCATTCTCTTCTCTTGCTGCTACCATTTGAGATGGGCCTTTTACCTTCTGCCATGATTGTGAGGCCTCCCCCCCAGCCATGTGAAACTGTGAGTCCCTTAAACCTCTTTCTTCTGTAGATTGCCCAGTCTCAAGTATGTCTTTATTAGCAGCATGAATATTGACTAATACATCCTGAAATATGTTTTTCAAGTTGCTTCCATTCTCTCTATCTCTTTCAGAGATCCCAATGAGTTATGAATTATTCTCTTTACACAATCCCATGTTTTTGGAAGTTTTATTCATTCCTTTTTATTCCTTTATAAAAATTCTTATCTGACTGTCTTACTTCGGAAAGCCAGTCTTCAAGCTGAGATTCTTTTCTCAGTTAGGTTTATTCTACTTTTACTTGTAATTGCATTATGAAATCCTTGTAGTGTGTTTTGCAGTTCTATAAGGTAACTTTCATTCTTTTCCATACTAGCCATTTTGTCTGACAGCTTCTGTATCATTTCACTGTGATTCTTAACTTCCTTATATTGGGTTTCAGTGTTCTCCTGAATCTTAATGATGTTTATTTCTATCCATATTTTGAATTCTGTTTCTGTCACTTTAGCCATCTCAGTTTGGTTAAGAATCATTGCTGGAGAACTACTGCAATCATTTGGAGGAAGGAAGGTACTGTGGAATGTTGAATTTTCACTGTACTTGTGCTGGTTCTGTCTCATCCTTGTGGGCTAATTTTACCTTCATCTTCAAAGTTGCTGTCCTTTGGATGGGTTTTTGATAATTTTATCCTATTTGATTATCTCAAGGATTTGATTGGGTATAAGGTGGGTTCAGTCGACTGTCTTAATTTCTGGAAGATTTTAAGGGGCCAAGTTCAGCTGAGGATGCTTAGACTGCATTTTCTAACACTGAGGGACTGGTATTGGGCTCTGACTTTGTTCTCTGGTTCTTTAAGGTTAGGAACCTACTGTGCTGGAGGGGCCAAGGTGCTTCCTGGCCTCTGGTCCCTACATGCTGATGGATGCTGCCTGCCAAAGCACTTTGTAGCAGTAGGATGCATCCTTGTTCACCTGTGCCATCTGCAGTGGCAGTGGCATCATTGTGGCAAGGTGCATGCTCATCAGCTGCTACAGGGTGCTAGCAGGTGCCAGGGTGCCATTCTCCATGTGGGTGTTCACAGCAGTGTCAGTGGCAATGTGGCCTGAGGTGCAAGGGAGCCACTAGCAACTGCAAACATTTGCACAGGTGGTAGCGGTTAGCATAAAGATGGGGCACTGGTGACCAGAAGACTGTGTGTGCCCTCTATGCACAATCATGTGGGTGGTCATGGCTGCTCTGGGTGGGGATGGTTTCACTGTTCTTCATGCCAAGTTTTGTACCTAATTTGCATGACTAGTGGAAATAATCATACATTTTAAATAAATAGTAAAGCAAGAACAAATCAAACATGAAATTAGGAGAAAAAATAATAAATATTGGAGTGCAAAAAAAATAAATCTGAAATTAAGAAAAACACAAAGATTAATGATACAAAAAGTTGTTGTTTTTATAAAAAAATAAAAAGAACCAATAAACCTTTAGTCAGACTAACTCCAAAAAAGATAGAAGTCTGAAATAAATAAAATAATAGTTGAAAAAGGAGTCATTACAACAAATACTACAGAAATTCAAAGGGTTATTAGAGACCACTATGAGCAACTATATGCTAATGAGTTGGAAAACCTGCAAGAAATGGATAGATTTCTAGACAGATAACCTAACAAGATTGAACAATGAAGGTATCCAAAGCTTGAACAGACAAATAACAAATAATGACCCTAAAGCCATAATAAAACTCTCCCAACCAAGGAAACCTGAGACCTGATGGCTTTCCTGCTGACTTTTTCAGACTATTGAAGAAATAATACCAATGCCACTCAAACCACTTATTAAAAATAAAGAAAAGAGAGTATTTCCAAACTTTTTCTATGGAAACATTATTACCCTGATACAAAATTAGACAAAAACACATCAAAAAATGAAAACTACAGAACAGCGTCACTGATGGACATTCATGCAAAAGTCTTCAACAAAATACTAGCAAACCGAGTTCAAAAACACATTAAAAAGACTGTTAATCATAAACTAAGTGGAATTTATCACAGAGATGCAAAAATTATTCAACATACGGAAATCAATCAATGTGGTATATCATATCAAACAGACTGAATAACAAAAACCATGAGATTATTTCAATTGATGCTGCAAAAGCATTTGATAAAATTCAATGTCACTTCATGATAAAAACCCTCAAATACTGGTTAAAAAAGGAACATACCTCAACACAATAAAAGCCATATATGACAGATTTATAGCTACTATCATACAAAATAGGAAAAATACTGAAAGCTTTTCCTCTAAGATCTGGAACACCACAGGATGAGCACTTTCACCACTGTCATTCAACATGGCAATGTAAGTCTTGGAAAAACCAATCAGCCAGGAGTAAAAACTAAAGGTCATCTAAACTGGTTAGGAAGAAGACACATTATTGTTGTTTGCAGATCTTACAATCATATATTTAAAAAAAAAAAAACCTAAAGACTTCACAAAAAACCTATTAAAACTTTTTTTAAAAATTCAGTAACATTACAACATACAAAATCAACATACAAAATTCAGTAGCACTTCTATATAACAACAGTGAACAAGATGAAAAATAAAACAATAAAATATTTCCATCTACAATAGCTACAAATAAAATAGTAAGGAGTTAACCAAAGGAGTGAAGATCTCTGCACTGACAACTGTAAATCTTTGATGCCATAAATTGAAGAAAACACCTAAAAATGGAAAGATATTTTCATATTCATGGCTTGTTAGAAACGACATTGCTAAAATGTTTACACTACCTAAAGCAATCTATTTTGTCAATAAAATATCTATTAAAATACCAATAACATTCTCCACAAAATTAAATATATATATATATACATATATATATATATATATATATAATTTATATGAAACCACAAAAGACAAGAATAGGCAAAGCTGTTCTTAGCAAAAAGAATAAAACCGGATGAATCATGTTCCCTGACTTGAAACTATACTACAGAGCGTCAGTAACTTAATTGTCCATTTAAAAATAACTAAAAGAGTATAATGAGATTGTAACACAAAGGACAAATGCTTGAGGTCATGCATACCTCATTCTCTCCAAAGGCTTGCTTTTGCAGTTTTTATCAAGTGCACATGGAACATTCTTCAGCATTGATTATATGTTAGACCACAAATAAACCTTAACAAATTTAAAAAGATTGAAATCATATCAAGTATAATTTCTGACCTCAATAGTACAACACTAAAAATAAATAAAAAGTGAAAAACAGAAAAACTCCCACAAAGATGTGGAAATTAAAAGTTCTGAAGACCCAATTGATAAAATAAGAAATAAAAAGTAAAATTAAAAAAAAAAAACTTAAGGCAAATGAAAATGGAAGTACGACATATCAAAGCTCATGCAATACAGCAAAAGTGGTTCTAACAGATTGGATAATATAGTAAAAATAGATTAATTTCTAGGAATGTGCAATCTGCAAACAGTGAATCATGAAGAAATGAAAATTCCGAACAGATGAATAATGTATAGAAGATTGAGTCAGTAATTAAACATTGTCCATCAAAGTAAAGCTTAGAGCTTTTTACTGGTAAATTCTACGAAATATTTAAAGAATAATTTACAAGTTTATCTCAAACTCTTCAAGAAGTTTAAAAATATAATATTTTATAACCCAATTTAGACAACAAAGCTAGAAAAGGATGCTGGAATAAATGAAAATTATAGGCAAATACCTTAATGAATGTAGGTACAAATTCCCAACCGAATACTAGCAAATGGAATTCAATAGCACATTATCATGGTTTCTTCTACTGTCTTGACAAACATAACCATAATATAATATAATCATTATTGTGCATTATGCTTAATTGGTACTTATTCCTGAAATGTAAGGATGGTTTAACATACTACATAAATCAATAAATGTAATGTACAACATTAACAGAATAAAGAACAAAAATTATGTGACCATCATGGTAGATACAGAAAATCACTTGACAAAATTCAACATTCTTGATGATAAAAACTCTTAACAAATTAGGTATCAAAGATACGTAACTCAACACAATAAATCTTCATGTTGTAAGTACATCACTAATATCAAATTAAATGGTGAAAAGCTTAAAACTTGTTTACTTACAAAATATGCCCACTCTCCTCACTTATACTTAACATTGCATTGGAAGACTTAGCCAGAGAAATTTGGCAATAAAAAAGAGGCAAAGTTTATTCAAATCAGAAAGGAGAAAGAAAAATTGTCTCTGTTTGCATATGGCATAATTTTATGTACAGAAAACTCTAAGGACTCCACCAAAAACTGTTGGAACTCATAAAAGGTTCAATAAAGTAGCAAGATACACAATCAGTACAAAATATCACTTTATTTCTGTACACTTAAAGTTAACTATTCAAATAGTTATGGTACTGCATGGCTTCTTTTAGCTGCTTACAGTAAAATATGGAAAAGAGAAATGATTTAAAGGTGAAATTCATAATTAAAAGGGGAAGCAGAACTGAAAGATGAGAAAAACTGTCAGCCTGGCCATGTGAAAAATGAAAACACGTGTTCAGGAGAGAGATACTAAGTGTGTGGCCAAGTGACTATTTGCCGAAGAGATTAATATGAATAGGAGGGGGCCAGGTTATATATATGACAATGGGAGAAACCATGAAGCCATTTCAGAGATTTTCCAGGCAAGCTGGAACCCTGACAGCAAGGTTCCCCGCAGGTACTGGCAGAACCTCAGCATTTGCTGCCTGGTGCATCAGAACTCAGCTCTCTGAATTCTGGCACAGCACCACTGGGCCACCACAGTTATGTTGCATGCAGTCCAAGGTGTAGCTTTTCCCATCACTCTACAAAACATAAGTAATAAACCTTGGCAGTGTCCACGTGGTGTAATTCTGAAGATGTGTAGAATGCAAGAGTTGTGGGTACATGGCAGTCTCCACTTAACATTTTAAAGGAAGTTGCAGACAACCTGGGAGTCCAGGCAGAGATTTGTCCTCAGGAGCAGAGCCCTTGCCCAGCGGAGCCATGTGAGTGGGGCATCCTCTGAGACTCCAGAGGACCACCTGGGCAACCGGTGGGCAACTCCAGCCTGGGAAACTGCAAAAAATACCCTAACCTGAGAGCTGCTGGGTGGACTGAGCTTAGTGAAAACATAGGGGTGGGGCTTCCTGAGGCCTTGAGGAACCTACCCCCACCCCAGTGTGACCAGGATGTGAAACATGGAGGTAAAGAAATTATTATGTTGCCTTGGAATTTAATATTGTTTTTCCTCTTGGGTTTTGAGCTTACTGAGGGAGCAGTTACCTCTTTCTTCTTGCCTATTTTTCCCTTTTGGAATGTGAATGTTAATTCTCTGCCTGTCCCACCATTGTATTTTGATAGTACATAGCTTGTTTAATTTCATAGACTTATGCCTGGAGGGAAATTTGTCTCATGAATTATGTCTTGAGTTTCAGTCATAACAGATTTAGAGGAGACTTTGGCCTTAGAACTTCTGAACTGATGCTGGAACAAGTTAAGGCTTTTGTGGCTATTAAGGTGACATTAACGTATTTTGCATATGATAAGAACATACATTTTGGGGGATAGGTGTTAAATGCTAGTGTTTAATGTGTCCCTTAAATTTCATGTGTTGGAAACAATTTTCAGTGCAACAATGTATAGAGGAGAGAGCTTTAAAAGGTGATTTGGTCAGGAGGGCTCTCCCGTCATGAATAGATTAATGCTGCTATTGGAGGAGTGTGTTAGTTACCCTGGGGAGTGAATTTCTGGTAAAAGAAATTTAGAGTCCTTTCCTCTCTTTCTCACCCAAGTGATGCTTTTCTAACATGTTGCAAAATGTCCGTTTTGAAATATTGGTATATTTTTCTTTGGGTAGATTTCCAGTAGTGGATTTCCTGAATCAAATGGTAATTCTATTTTCAGTTTTTTGTTTTATGGAATCTCCATACTGTTTTTCTGGTGGCTGTACTAGTTTACATTCCCAGTACATAAGAGTTCCCCTTTCTCTGTGTTCTTGCCAATATCTTTTTTTTTTTTTTTTTTTTAGTTTGGCTTTAAGATGATAGCCAGTTTTTTTTTTTTTTTTTTAAGATGATAGCTGTTCTGACTGGGGGTAATATGATTTGCATTTCTATGATGATTACTGATGTTAAGCATTTTTCATATACTTCTTGGCCTTTGTCTTCTTTTGAGAAATGTCATTGATAGAATAATTTGTTCATTTATCATTGAGTTGTTTGACATTCTTGTGTATTCTAGTTATTAGTCCCCTGCCAGACAAGCAGTTTGCAAATATTTTCTTCCATTCAACAGGTTGTCTGTTGGTTCACTCTGTTGATTATTTTGGTGTACATGCAGACCAGTTTCAGGTTACCAAGCTGGCCCCGGCTACAACTCTCATTGCCCAGTAGAAACTGCTACTATAGCATTTCTCATCATGCCCCAGGCTTGCAATGGTGGAAAGGGAGAGTTCCAGTTTCTACTGCTGAGTGGCGATCTACAGTTCTGGCTGTGGAGTCCCCTATCCCACTCCAGAGCTAGTGCTCTAATTTCTGACCTGAAACAAAAATACCTGCACTGCCAGTGTTGTATCACCAAAGAATGACTTTGTATGTGCCCAGATTAAAAATAATGTCTTGCTGTCAGTCTCAGGTCTGGGAGAATGCCTGAGTTTTTCCCAGCGTCTTCTCTAGTGCCTCCAAGACTTGGCCCATGTTAATGCCACGGAGATGGGAAAACAAAGTGCTCTTCCTCAGCCTGTGTTGCTTGGATCCCCAGTGGAAAGGTGAGTCACAGTGGGAGCCTTCTGCCACTCTCACATCCTGGGAGATCACTCACATTTTTAAGCTGAATGCTGTTGCAAGGTGTATTAATTAGAGTTTTCTGGAGGGACAGAACTAATAGGATATATGTCTATATGAAAAGGAGTTTATTAAGGACAGTTGACTCACACAATCACAAGGTAAGGTCCCACCATAGATCATCTGCAAGTTGAGGAGCAAGGAAGCCAGTAGTTGCTCAAGTCTGAGTCCCAAAACCTCAAAAGTAGGGAGCCAACAGTACAGCCTTTGGTTTGTGGCTGAAGGCCCAGGATTGTCTGGCAAACCACTCTTGCAAGTCCAAGAGTCCAAAACCAAAAAACTTGGGAGTCTGATGTTCCAGAGCAGGAAGCATCCAGCATGGGAGAAAGATGAAGGCTGGAAGACTCAGCAAGTCAGCTTCTTCCACCTTTTTCTGCCTGCTTTTCTAGCCACACTGGAAGCTGATTGGATGGTGCCCACCCACATTGTGGGAGGGTCTTCCTAAGGATGGGTCTTTCTCCCCCAGTCCACTGACTCAAATGTTAATCTCTCTGGTAACACCCAGAAACACCTAGATACACCAAGAAACAATACATTGCATCCTCTAATCCAATCAAGCTGACGATATTAACCATCACACAAGGGCTGTTTTCCCATGTTCCCCCTGAGATTTGGGGGGTCTTTCACAATTCTGGCGGATTTCACTTTCCTCTTGAATTAAAGTGCAGAGAGTTAATCTTCCATGCACTATATTACTATTTCCAAGTGTCTGAGCCATGTGCTCTAATCTGCCATCTTAATGAAAATATCTATATATTTTAAGTTGCAAATGCAATTAATTTGCATTCAAGATTATTATTGCTATGGGAGATTTTGTTCCTCTCATATTAATAATATTTTTCTGGTTACTGTCTATGTTATTTTGTCTTTGCTTTTTCTTTTATCATTGACATTGTAATTTGGTACATTTCTGTAGTGCTACCATTTTAGTCCCTTTTTATTTATTTGCATGATTGATTTTCTGGTGAGTTTTATACTTTTGCTTGCTTTCATGATGGTAAATGCCACACTTTCACTTTCAGGTTTAGTACTCTCTTGAGCATTTCTTTCTTTCTTTTTTTTTTTTCTTTTTTTGAGATGGAGTCTCGCTGTATTGCCAGGCTGGAGTGCAGTGATGTGATCTCAGCTCACTGCAACCTCTGACTCCCTGGTTCAAGCTATTTTCCTGCCTCAGTCTCCTGAGTAGCTGGGATTACAGGCTCGTGCCACCATGCCCAGCTGATGTATTTGTATTTTCAGTAAAGACAGGGTTTCATGTTGGCCAGGATGGTCTCCATCTGATCTGCCCACCTTGGCCTCCCAAAGTACTGAGATTATAGGTGTGAGCCACCCAGCCCAACCTTGAGCATTTCTTGTATGGCCAATATAGTGGTAGTAAATTCCCTCAGCATTTTCCTGTCTGGAGAAAACTTTGTTTCTCCTTCATTTGTGAAGTGTAATTTTTCTGGATATAGTATTCTTGATCGACAGAGATTTTGTTGGTTTTTCTTACGTCAGCAATTTGAATAAATCATCCCATTGTCTTGGGTCCGTAAGGTTTCCATTGAGTAATTCGATGTTAATATAATGGAACTTTCTTATAAGTTACGTATTCCTTTCTCTTGCTTTTTTTTTTTTGATTTGCTGTTTGATTTGAAATGGTATGACCACAATGTGCTGTGGAGAAGTCACTTTTGCATTGTAACTGCCTGGGAATGGCTGAGCCTCCTGTATCTGAATGTCTAAATCTCCTGCTAGACTTGGAAAAGTTGTATCTATTATTTTGCTAAAAAGGATTTCTAAACTTTTCCCCTTCACTTTGCTCTTTGGGATACACATAATTGTATATTTAGTTACTTCACATTGTCCCAATTATTACAAAGGCTTTGCTTATTTTTTTTTATCTTTTCTTCTTTTTTTTTTTTTTGGACTGGATTATTTCAAAATACTTGTTTTCAAGTTTTCAGGTTAGTTTTCCTTCTTGATTTAATAGACTATTGTTGAAGCTTTCTAATGTATTTTTACTTCTTTCAATAAACTTCTATTCAATAATTTTTATTTCATTCTTTTAAAAATATCTATCTCTTTCATAATTTTCCCTTTTATGTTCTGAACTGTTTTCTGATTCCAATGTATGGTTTTTCAGAAGTCTTTTGTATCTCACTGGCTTCTTTACGTATTTAATTTTTTTCTTGGAGTTTGGAAATTTCTTTTTATTATGATCTATTGATGCAGAAACATTTTGTTTCTCTGGAGGTGTAATATTTTCTTGCTCTTTCATATTTCCTGTGTACTTACATCGATATTTGTGCATTGGCTATGACAGGTGCTTTTTCCTATTCTTGAATTTACTTTCATAAGTGAGAACTTTTTTCCTGAATATGTATCTATGGTGTTGGTTGAGTATGGCACTGGCTTTGATTTTGGATGCATATAGAAGTACAGTTTCTGTATGATTTATTTGACTGCAGAAAATATTAGTAGTGTCTGTGATTTTCTCAGTGTGTTAGGTTGTGTTTATTAGTAGAGACTGTGGTGAAGTTGTGCTTGGATGTGGGACACTAAGTTTGCCAGGCTTCAGGCCCTAGTAATTGTCACAGTAGACTGAGCATGCCAATATTGCCCAAGGGCAGTGTACACTGGCTCCAGTTTTAGTAGTTATGGGTGGACTGATTCTTGGAACTCCAAGTGGACTGCTTGATTGTGAGTAATGGAAGCAGTGAACTAGGTAGATGAATAGATTGTTGGGTTTCTGCACAACTGATATACTTTGGGCTATGACAGTAGCAGTGTTGGGACTAGTCTTTTGGTCCTAAGCCTTGTATACTGATTTTGACAGTGGCTATCATGTGCCTGGCAGTCCAGTCTCCAGGCCTGCAAGTGGCACTTACAGGTAGGTGCCAGCTGAGGTGGTGACAATTGGGAATTAAGGCCCAACTTTAGGCCCCAAAATGCTCATATCCCCAAGGAGGTGGATTGAGTTGAGCAACCCCAGCACTCCCAGACTATGTGTTTTGTTTTGAGGGTGTGTAACAGAGCTGAGTGGGCTTGAGCTCAGGACCCCAGTGGGGGAGAGGAGGTGCCATCTGTGGTGGGCAGGGGCAGGATGATCTTCATGCCCTCTGGAGTTGTTGGGTGTGGGCTCATAGTATCTGTGTTGAGGCCCTGTCAATTGGAGAAGGTGGGGCTGGACTCAGTGGCCACAGACTGATTTGGCAGATGGGGAACACACGTCCATCTCATCACCCAGTCTTAGAAAGACTTGTCCCCTAGCTCTGCTGGTGGTAGCCCATGCCTAACTTGGGCCTCAGTTCCAGCTACAGGAGTGTCTGCCCATCTCATGACTAGGTCCCAGGGGCAACTTGTACCTAATTTATGAACCCATTTTGGGTCTGTCAGTACCTGCTTCTCAGCATCAGCAGCTACAGCCCACCTTTTGCTTATGCCTCAGTCCTGGCTGTGGAGGTGCTCCCAGCTTGTACCCCAGTACCAGCTGTGACAGCCCAAGTTTTCCCTAACACCTAATTCCTGGGACCCAGGGGAAGCATGCAATCTACCAAAGGTTAAGACTGAAAATGTCATCTTGCTGTAGCTGCTTAGGTCTCCAGAAAGTACGTGAGACCCAGTGCAAGCTCTCCTGGACCTGTTCTGTCCCACAGTCTCCTGGCAGCTCCCTATGTTAGTGTAAGAGCATAGGAGGGTTGTGGAGCTCTCCCATGGCCAGCACAACATAATTTTATGGAAAGAGATGGCCACTGGAAGTCTCTTACTTACCCTTTCCCCGCATTGGGGAGTCACTCCCAGGTCTCAGCAAATCCCAGCCAAACAAGGTGCCTCTCTTTCTTTTTCTTTCTTGCCTTTGGTGTTTTCTGTCACTTTTCTGTTGAATTCAAGTGTTCTTCAATAATGTATTCAAAGTGTGATTGTCTATATACAATTTTGTTTCTTTTAAGTAGAAGAGGCAAGCATGAAATGCTTCTAGTCAGTCATTTTGAAGTCCCTCCTTCACTGTAACCATTTTTGAGCACTTGCTTGACAGTTTCATTTATTTATTTTTTCAGTTGAGCCATAGATAAGTTTGACAAGCATCTCTATTTTATTAATATTTGGTATATTGCATGGTTACAGCAGCCACATACTCTTCACAGCTCTCATAAAGTCTTAAATTGATGAGTATTAGTTATTTATTGCATAATATGTTACCACAAGCTAAGTGTTTTAAAACCACATGTGCTTGTTACCTCACAGTTTTCTGTAGATTAGAAGCCGCACACTAGCTTTGTCTTCTCATCTGCTCAGGGTCTTACAAGTCTCCAGTGTGGGTGTCCTCCAGTACTGCAATATTATCTGAGGCTCCGAGTCCTCTTCTGAGTTCACTGGATGTTGACAGAATTAATTTCCTTACAGTTGTATGATTGTAGTAGCTTTTTATTTTCTTTTCTGGCTGTTGTCAAGTGAACATTCTCAGCTCCTACCACTATTCTTGGGCCTTTGTAGGTGGACCCCCTTTAAAGGCAGTTCAAAACATGACTGATTGAGTATTTAAGGACAGCAGAGAGTCTTCTGCTGCTGCTACATGTCGGTTTTAAGAGCTTATGTGACTAGGCAAGCCTACCCGGGATAACTTCCCTTTTGATTAACTCAGAGTCAACTGATTGGGCACCATAATTTTTCATCTGCAAAATTTATTTACCTTTTATGTATCAGGTAATCCCCAAAATACACTAAGCCAGTATGTCAGGTTTGTCTGTTGCATTGTGCATTATCATGAACTTAACTACAAAAAACAATGCTCATTCATTGTGTTTTCTTGGGTCAGGAATTTGAGCACAACTTGACTGGGTCCTCTTCTCAGAGTCTCACAAAGCTTTAGTCAAGGTGACAACCTATCTGTGTACCTTTATGGAGCCCAAGGGAAGGAGGTCATATAAGGTATTAATGGCAAGAGGGGGTGGGAATCTTGGAGACCAATTTTTAATTATGTTCATTACACGTTGGTAAGCCTGCTTGGTGGCCTTTTCCCAGAGGTTTCAAAGGTCTAGTGAACACCATTTGTCCTTTTCAATAAGCACTTCCCTTCCTTTTCATCTGCCCTTTGCCAGAAATAGGTTTCCTCAGCATCAGAAAGCCCCTCTCATTATCAATCTAAACACATTGAAGAATCAAAACAGTTCTCAACAAAAAATAATTTTGGAAAAGGTGGCTCTATTGTCTGGTAATGAATCAGTGCCAATTATTTTCATTTTGTTAAATAATTAATTTTCTCATGGATAAGGTTCGACTTCATTTGATCTTTTCTCAACCATTGGAATTCAGGCAGAAATGATCGATTTTTGGCATATTTCAACAAATGAATAATGAAGAGACTGAAATTTCTCCTTTAAACAGGGTCTAAATCTTGGATAAATGTAGTGCTATTTTAAGTCTCCAAAATATATTAAAATCATATATTTGTCCTATGTGCCAAAACATTTCTATTTCATTGAGGTGTATTTAGGTAGGTATTGTATGTTAATGACATATACATTGATTGTAAGAAGAATGCTTAATGAGGTTCACTTGCCATCCAATTAATTTAATTTTGAATTACATGAGCAATAAAGGCTTAATTGTATTCTTATCAATATATTGTATTTTCTGATGACTGTGTGGCTACTAATTTATGAATACGGAAATTTATTTATAACAAATTAATTGGTATTTTAAGCATAAAACTTTATACTAAATGTAAATTACTTATTTGTAACTCTTAAAGTAAGAGCTCATACTATAATGAACATACATGTTTTAGGGAAGATAACATTTGACACTTTGTCGCTGGTCTTCACATGAATATGTTTTTTTCTGGCAATGAAACAAAACAAAAAAACAGAAGCATTTCTTGTTGGCCTTTTTGGGGTAAAAGCAAAACTTTTATAATGGAGATGCATAAGAAGGTTTTTGAAAGAGACTACACATGGAATGGGCTATAATTTTTTGATATTTAATGTAATCAACCTTTCTTATAGTGCTTCAATTCACTAAAAAAAAAAAAAAACAACTAGCATCTTTATCTCTCGCCCTATCTACTCCCAGTTTCATTTTTCATGAAGATAAAAAATATATATATATGCATTGTAAACTTTAATATTTTACATCTATACGATTGTCAATATATGATAGATCTGGAGTTACGATGGCCTTGAACATTTCAGAAACAGGAACACCTGCCATTATAAGAAAAATATATTTAGATGATAATATATCATTATAAAGATCTATGTACTTAAAGTAGGCTAATCTATTGATCAAAACACACTTATTATAAGCCAAATACAGTTCGGTTGCTCTGAAGAGCAAGAGATGACAAAGAAGGGAATAAACCTACAAAGTGCACGAAATGCTGTGACCACATGACCCACTTTCTGCGACTAAGAGACTTAATTTTTATATCCATTCTAAGCTTTACAGGGTGGTGCTTAAGAATACAGGCTTTGGTTCAATCAAGTTCAAATTTCAACTGTATTTCTCATTAGCCTTGAATATTAGAAAAATTAGTCCCAGTTTCCTTATCTTAAAGGGGATATCATAGCAGTAGCTACTTGTATAAATGGTCAAAGCATTTTTCTGCTTCTGTATTTGTCTCTCTGTTACATAAACAGATCATGTCATCCCCACTGCTCAAAAACCTACGAAGGATTATTGTCTCAGAGTAAAAGCTTAAATTTTATATGGTCTACCTGGAACCCCTATTACCTCTCTGTCCTTATTTCCTATTACTTACTTCCTTGCTTATTTTACAATAGCCACATTGTTTCACTTTGCTAGTGATTGAACAAGCCAGAAATGCTCCTACCCTATGGTCTTTCCACTAAATGTTTTATTGTGATTCCCAGGGATCAGGAGTATAAGAAAAAAGGCAGCGAAATATGAAGGGAGAGAAAGACAATGGAAGAATGTTTCTTCAGATTTGCTGTGTTTTAGTCACTCTATAGAGATAGGCTGGACTCTCACCCAATATTTGCTTTGGATGTTGAGACTGATGACACCGCCAAAGCAATATAAAAAGTTTTATTACTCACATAATGAGGCTTTCTGGGGACATCTGGGAAAAATCTCAAGTAGGACCAAAAGTGTCTGAGAAAGGTGACTGGCTGGAAGTCCTTATGGGGATTAAGGGTTGTGACTCAGAGGAGTATTCCCCTTTGTGGACCAGAGCCTCCACAATTTGAACTTCCTGCCAGAGAAAAGGAGGTAGGACCTAAGCTTTCTTATTGGCTTAACCAGATGTGGATCAAAAAGGGAAATAGGAGGAATGAGGGTTAAAAACTGTCGGCAGACAAACGTCCAAAAATTGAGTCAAACTCTGTACATATGCTACCACTATGAAAAACTGGTGCTTGATCCTGCTGGAACTTTCTGATGAGTCATATGAATTAAACACAGGAAGCATTTATTCATCAATTCATCAGCTTCTGTCCCATATTATAAAATGTGAACCACAGGATTAAGTCCCCTTCCCTACTGTGTGCCTATACCTGTGTGCATATAGGAAGGTTTTTAAGTAAAGTCTCAGAGCAGCAAGCATGAAAGATACATTTGAGGCTTGAAACAGAATGCTGTTTCATGGCACCTATGTAAAGCAAGTCAAAGCCCTCATAAAAATGCTTGCTGAATTAATGGCTGGACTAAGAGAGGGGTTGATGGGATTTAGAAGTAGTGGATAAGAACTGTCTAGTAAGTGTTTATCATTTATTGTCTGTTCTTCCCATTAGGATATGTGCTCCAGTGGGGAAGCAGTAAGTGTCTGGTTTACAGGAGTAACCCAAGCACCTAAGATACTGTCTGACATTTAGATGGCATGTAATCAACATTTGTTCGGTGAATGAATCTAGAATTTAAAAGCAGAAACTATAACCCAGGCATCTTTATCTCCAGTCTAGTCCTAGTTCTATAGACAGCAGACTATCAAATTTATAGAAAACATTTTCAACTGGAACAGCCAATATGTTAACCAACTGAACGATCGTAGAAACTTAAGTGTGTGAATTAATTAATTTCCAAATATCTGCTAATTGTTAGACACTAAAAGTATTTCAGATCTGAAAATATAAGACATTAAAGTTGTTCTATTCATAAGTTGTAAAGGAAATCTTTCTGGTTTTTAATATGAAAATAGAAGAATTATAGTCAAGTATTGATTAGATATGTGGATGATCTACTTTGGAGTTAATTTGCAACCCAAAACTAATGTTTTTTTTTTTTTTTTTTTTCTTTTTTTTTGAGATGGAGTCTTGCTCTGTCACCCAGAATGGAGTGCAGTGACGCGATCTCAGTTCACTGCAACCTCCGCCTCCCGGGTTCAAGTGATGCCCCTGGCTAAGTTTCCCGAGTAGCTGGGATTACAGGCATGCGCCACCATGCCCGGCTAACTTTTGCATTTTTAGCAGAGTTGGGGTTTCACCATGTTGGCCAGGCTGGTCTCTAACTCCTGACTTTAGGTGATCTGCCTGCCTCAGCCTCCCAAAGTGCTGAGATTATAGGCGTGAGCCACTGTGCCTGGCACAAAACTAATGCTTCTTAATTTCCTTTTTCCTAGATTCTGGCTTTTATTATTGAATTCTAAAGAAGTAGAGATTAATTTGAAAACTATCACATTTTCATGTTAATAAATCACATATAATCCCATTGAAGAAAACTATGAACGTAGAGGTAAGGGAAAACGATTCTTCTCATCTAGTCATAATAATATACTCACAATTACAATTTTGCTATTTTTCTTTATGAATTAGTAAAAATTTGTTTCTGTTACTTAGCAAGTCTGTGGCCAAACAATTAATCTAGAACATCTGAAAGCCTACCACATGGACACATTTCTGCTTCTTTACATTGAACAAAGCAATTAAAAGTGAGCTTTTTAACAAATAGAGTTTATTAGTTTTTTATGCTTTAAATACAGCTTTACTGAGGTGTATCTGATATACAGTAAATTGTATTTATTAAAAAATTTTAATTTGATAAGTTTTGGCATTTTTATGCCCCCACAACATTATCACCAAAATATAGGGAATATATCCAGCATCCACAGAGGTTCTCATGCCTCTTTGTAACAATTCCCTCCTACTCTTCTCAACACCTTATTTTAAATAAATTAATAATAATATATATACTTTTTGTTTTCTGGCTTATGTCACTCAACGTAATTATTTGGAAATTCACCTGTGTCGAGTACGTCGAGTAGTTTATTCATTTTCATTGATGAATAAGTAACATTGTGCTGTATGGCCATATTGCAATTTGCTTATCAATTCAAATTTTTATAGACACTTGGATCAGTTTAGAATTTTGGCTGTTACATATAAAGTTGCAGTCAACATTTGTGTATAAGCCTTTGCATAGATAGATGGTTTCATTTCTCTTGAGTAAATGTTTATGAGTAGAATGGCTGTGTCCTATGGTAGGTGTATGTTTTTAACTTTTTAGAAATAAGTTAATTAAACTTATTAACTTATCAGTTAATTAGTTAACTAATAGTTAACTTAGTTAAACTAATTCTCAACTAGTAGTTAAGTTAGTTAATTAAACTAATTTCCAACATGGTTGAACTGTTTTACAATAGCACCAGCAGTGAATGAGAGGTCCAGGTCCTCTACACTCTTGTGATCACTTATTATGGTCAGCTTAGTATATTTTAACTTTTTTTTTTTTTTGCTAAAATAACCATATAAATATTTAACTTATTTTATTAGCTAAAAATTTAAAATTATTTTTACGGTTATTTATGTATTCCCCATGTCAACCCTTTATCAGATATATGCATACTCTATCTCACCCTCTCTACACACACATGCACACAAGCCTATAGGCATTGGATTTGACATTGCATTGAATGAATAGACCAATTTAGTCAGAATTGACATCTTAATTGTATTGAGTTTCTTACCAACGAACCATGTTATCTTGTTGATTAAATGCTAACTCACATGCCAAACAATATTTTATGTGCTTGTGGTACACCTTTAATCCAGACACTTACTGCTGCCCTAGTGGAGCACACATTCCAATGGGAGAAACAGACAATAAATGACAAACATTATTTACTAGTACTACTGATCCATCACTTCTATATCTTTTTTGGACTTGCTAAATAACAGAAATAAACATTGTCAATTTATGCTATAAATTTACCTCCAGATTATGCATTAGCAGCAGCACAGAATATTTAATATGTTGTGCTTTTAGTTACTTTAAAACATTTTAAAATTTCTTTCAAAATTTCTTCTTTGATCTGTGGGCTAGTTAAGTGTTTATTGTATTTTTTAATATTTGGAGAGTTTCCCAATAATTATCCTGTTTTTGAGGTCTAATTTAACTACATTTTTGTCAGAAAAATAGCTTTGCCTTAAACTTTTAAATCTTTTTGATTTGTTTTGTGCCTTATAATATAAAATATCTTGGTAAAGGTTTTATATTCACTTGAAAAAAAATTATATCCTGCTATTCCTGTACGGAGTGATGTATAAATATAAATAAGCTCAGTTTGGTCATAGTGTTTTTCAGGTTTATTATATATTTGCTGATTTTCTCTGCAAATATTTTATCAATTATTGAATGAGAGCTGTTGAAATCTTTGACTATAATTAATGATTTGTCTATTTCTCCTTGCAATTCTATCCATTTTTTTGTTTTTAATTTACCTCGAAGCTCTGTTATGAGGTGCATTAATGTGCAGACTATTAAGTCATCTTGATTAACTGATCTCTTCATCATTATGAAATGACTTATCCCTGATAATACTGGTTATTTTTTATTAAAATTGACTTTATCTGGTGTTAAAGTATACCCTTACTTTTACTTTGTCTAGGTAGTGTCAGTATGGTGTATCTTTTTCATCCTTTTAACCTATTTGTGTCTTTATCTCTAAAGTAGTTCTCTTATAGGCAGTATATATTTGGGTTATTTTTTTTAATCCAATCTGAGAATCGTTGTCTTTAAATTGGGATGTGTAGACCATTTACTTCTAGTTTTATTGTTGATATATTTAAGTTTATCATCTCAACGTTTGTTTCTATTTGTATCTTTTGTTCTTCGTTCTTTTGCTCATTTTTTACTGCCTCATTTGGAATTTGTTATATTTGGCAACCGTATCTTAGTAACATAATTTTTAGCTATAATTTTTGTTGTGTTCTGTTCTTGTGGTGATTGCTTTTATGTTTATAGCACACACTTTTAATTTATCACAGTCTACTTTCAAGTGATATTAAAAACTGAAGCTAAGTTATAAATAATTTACAATAGTTAACTTTCATATTACTCCTCCTGGCTTTTGTGTTATTGCTGTCATACAATTAATTTCTGCATACATTCTTAATCACACGATTCTTTGTTAGTATTTTTGCTTTAAACAGTTTATTTTTAAAATAAGCTAAAATAATATAAAAATATTTTATATTGACCTGTAGAGTTACTAGTTCTATTGCTCTCTATTTTTTTTTTAGTGTAGACAAGCTTTCATTTAGTATCATTTTCTTTTATCATTTCTTGTAGGGCAGGTATTCCTGTAATAAATTCTTTCAGCTGCTATTACCTGAAAAAAAAATTTATTTCACTGTGATATTTTAAAAGCCATTTGCACTGCCTATAGAATTTTATGTTGATACCATACTTTCAGTACTTTACATTGTTTGCTCCAATATCTTTGCACTGGTAGTTTTTTCTGATAAGATATATCTTGCCATTTTTTCCTCTGATTCTCTGTACTTACTGTGTCTTATCCCTCTAATTGTTTTCCAGATATAGTTGTTATTCATTTTTTTGAGAAAATTGTTTATAATGTGATTTTTATGTAATTTTCTACGTATTTCTTGTGTTAGAGTTAATTCAGCTTACAGACTTCATCAAATTTGGAAAATTTTATTTCATTTAAAAAAATTATTTCATATGTCTTCAAATATTTTTCTGATCTCCTTTCTCATGTTCTTCAGGCACCTTGAATTGTCTCACAGCTTATCGATGCACTTTTCATTTTTAAACATTAGCATTTCTTCTTGTGCTTACTTTTGGAGAGGTTTTATTGCTATGATTTTATATTAAGTAATCTTTTCTATGTTTACTAATCTGCCGTTTCTCTCATCTAGTGTATTTTTCATCAAAGATATTGCAGTTATAATCTCTAGAAGTTAAATTTGAGACTTCCTTTCTCTATGTCTTCCCGGTCTCCGCCAAAATTTTTAAATATATGGAATATAGTTATAGTAATGGTTTAAATATCCTTTTCTCTGTTATTTTTGAAATCTGAGTCAGTTCTGAGACTGCTTTGATTGACTGATTTTTCTTCTTATTATGAGTAATATTTTTTGCTTTCTTGTCAGCCTGAATATTTTTTTTTTGTATGCCAGATATTATTTCACCTGGTTAAATGCTACATACTTTGTATTTCTGTAACTATTCACATATTTATATACTTCATTCTGGGACACAGTAAATTGATTGAAAAAGTTTATTCCATCCAGTTTTGTTCATAACAGGTTTTTAGGAAGGACCACAGAACCATTTATTTTAGAACTATTATTTTCCCATACTGAGGCATAGGGTTAATTTTCCCAATGGCCCATAGATTCTGAATCATCTAACACATCTATAGTACAACATCAAAAAATTAAAATTGACGATGTACAATGAGCATATATAGATTTTGCCGTGCCATTACACATGCAGGCTTATGTCACCACTGCTGAAATCAAGATGCGAATCCATTCCATTACCACAAAAATCTCTCTGATGCTAATCTTTTGTAGTCACACATATCTCCTCTCCTGTCCATCGTAACTTCTTACAATCACATTTTTAAAATCTTTTTTTGATGTTTGTCATTTCTAGTATATTATAAAATGAAAGCATGCATTATGTAACATTTTGAGATAGGCTTTCTTTTTTGACATGTGCGATCCACTCAAGTTGTTTTATGTATAAATAATTATTTCCTCTTTATTTCTTGGTAGTATTACATAGGACAGATATGTCATAGTGGGTTTAACCATATACGCGTTGATGGACATGGAAATTTCTTCCAAATTTTGGCTATTATGAATAAAGCTGCTACAAACGTGTGTCTACAGATTTCGTGTAAACATATGTTTTCATTTATGTGGTTTAAATGATGAAGAGTTAGAGTGCTGTATTGTTTGGTAAGTGCATGCTTAGTTTTGTAAGAAATTGTCAAACTATTTTACAGATGATATGATATCCTATTTTAGTGTCAACTTGTACTTAACTTTAAAAAAAATTGTAAGACTTTTTAAATTTTTCTATTGATTTTGGATGGTTTATATTCCTATATCTTTAAGGTCACTAATCTAGTCTTCTGCAACATCTAGTCTGCTATTAATTTAATCTAGTGTATTTTTATCTAGACATTGTAGTTTCCATCTCTAGAAGATTGGTTGGTTATTGTTTATATTTTTCATGTCTCTAAGCTTTTGAACACATACAATACAGTTACAACATTTTTAATGCCCTTGTGAGTTACTTCTGGTATCCATGGAAGTTCTGGGTCCTCTTTAATACATTGATTTTTCTCCTCATTTTAGATATTTTCTTACATCTTTCTCTGCCTTTTACTTTGTTAGGAGGGCAATTGCTTTTTATGCATTTATTTATTTACATAGTTGTATAACACACGTCATAAGACTGATAATATGAGCCAATTTAAAGGGTAAAATTGAGTGGCAATAAGCATATTTACGTTGTTGTACTACAATCACCACAATCTATCCAGAAACTCTTTTTATATTGCAAAACTAAAACTCCATTGTCTCCTACCATATTTCTGGTCAACCATTATTTTGCTTTTTGTCTCTATGAATATGACTACTGTAAATACCTAATACAGTTTTAATCATACAATATTTGGGTTTTTTGTGACTGGCTTATTTCGCTTAGCTTGTCTTTGAGGTTTATATATTTTGTTGAATGTGTCAGAATTTGCTTCTTATTTTAAAATTCTGTTAAAATACACATAACAATAAAATTGCCATCATAACTTTTTTGAAGTGTACAATTCAGTAGTGCTAAGTACATTCACATTGTCGTGCAACCAATCTGTAGAGCTCAAGCAATCTGCCTGCCTCAGCCTCCCAAAGTGCCAGGTGGTGTGAGCTATTGAGCCTGGCCCCTTTGAGCAAATTTAAAGTAGTTATTTTAAAGTGTGATGCCTGTGTTTCTTCAGGAATGGTATTTGTAACTACACTTTTTCCTATTGTGTGGGCTATGTTTTCTAGTTTAAACATGGCTCTGTTTTGTTGAAAATTAGACATTAAAAATATCCACTTGTCCCAGGCTTTGTAGACTGGCTTTGTGCAAGAGAAGACCTTCAGTAATCAGCCTGATTTAGTTGTTTAAAGTCTTTTCAGGTCTTTTCTAGGCAGGCATTTACCTTCAATCTGTTCATGTGTTTTTCTCGCAATTCTCCTGTACACATGGCTGCTTGTAAATGCCCATTTTTAAGAGTCTAGCCCCTGCTTATTCTCAGGGCCATAGGTGTTCTATTTTATCCCTCTGCTTATAATTTCTAACCCTCAGACACATGAAGGACTGTAGTCCTGGAGTTTTCATATTCCTCTGGACCCATTCCTGCCTTGAGCATCCTACAGTGCTCCAAGTCTTTCGAGACAGAATCTCAGGTAACCCGAGACAACCTAAGACATTGCAAGCAAGTTCCTTTTTTTTTTTTTTTTTTTTGCATTCTAGCCTGAGAAAAGAATGAGGAATTTGACAACCTTCTCTTGTCTATGCCACACTATGCTTGGGCAATAATGGAACAAGGGTGAACTATAAGGCCATAATTTTTAAACCATTTTGAGTGTGGCTTCTGGTTGCAGTCTGTAGTTGTCCACTTGGTGTTTCTGTGGGAAAATAAGGGTTTAGAGCTTCCTAATCAGCCATTTTTTTCTCAGCTTACACCTTTTTATTGGCTGTCAGATATTGTAATTTTTACACTTTTCGTATTCCAATATTTTGTGTTCCTATACGTATTAAGCTTTAGTCAGAAATGCAATCAAATTACTTGAAAACTGTTTCATCATTTTAGGTCTCGCTTTTAAAAAAAAGTGTTATGCACGACCACAGTCATGGTTAGATAGTGCTAATTATTTTCCACTACATAGAAAAGATCCTCCTCAATATCCTGTCCATGATCCAAGAATAGTGAAATTTTTCACTCTGGTTGGTGATAGATAGGTACCATTTCTCACCGTGTTGCAATGTCAGGCATTGTTACATTTAATACTTTTAGACAGTCTCTTTTTCCAGCCTCAGTTTCAACACACTCATGTGATGAAATGCTCAATACTCAAGCTTGACCCTTGGCAGATCTGAGTTTTGTTATTTTTTGCAGTTCTCTTCTCTCCAGTACTCCTTTCTGTGAATGGTCCTAATTTGTCTTACCTGACTTTCAGCTCTGTATCTTTAACCCAGGGAGGCTGCCAGGCTCCTCCTCACTTCTGCCTCGTAAGTCATGGCCTACAAACTCTCTCAAGGCCATAAACTTTGGATAATTTTAAGATTAACTTCATTTGTTTTCTCTTTCTCAGGGATCACTGTCCTTAGATGCTGGATGCCAAGAATCTTGATTAGCATTATTTCACATATGTTTGTCTTTATTTGTTTCTCATAGGAGGATAAATATGGTGCATAGTACTAAATCTTGGCCAGAAGCAGTTTTCATTTAGTTTTCACTTTGTCTTAGAAGGTACATTAAAATATATATATTTACAGAAAGACATAAAAAGATCAGCCATGATGGTTGTTGAGAATTTACCAGGTGCTCATTTATACGTTAAGTTTCATTAGAAATGTGAGTGTGGAAAGACAAAAGATGTGTTATAAACTCCATGCTTTTAATGAACTATCCAGATATTAGGAAGCAACAGATAAAATCATTAATGAATAAAAGCTCATTTATATCAGGTTGTAAATGAATTGTGTGGTGTCTAAATGCTATAGGTATATTTTAATGATTAAATGAGATGACATTTGTAAAAAGAACTTAAACATCATAGATAATTATTAAGCTTAGCTTTTTCTTTAGTCATAAATACAAAATACTAAATCCATTGGTCCTTGAGTCATCTTCAGGAAGAGTGTAATTTGGGATTTTCTTATAATACAGCAACCGATTCTATCAACATTCCAATTTTCTCAAATTTAATCTATTTAGTTTGATGAAGAGTGCTTTGATAAATCTGTGAAATTTTTGTTACTTAATTCCTTTTATAAAAATATAGTAGGGGGCTCTAAATATCTTGTTTAGTGAAGTGGTATAGATCATTATTTAAAAATTTTAATTAAATTTATTATGATCTTCCTTTGGTATGTCGATATTGTCCTGGCCTCCTAGATAGGAAGCATTATACAGTGTAACGACAAGAATACAACAGAATTTCCCACTTTCCTAACAGCTCTCTTACATGTTGACTGCTAATGTATCATTTAATTTAAAGTGTTGCTCTTGACCAAAGAAAATTATGAATGATGCCAATCCAAATCCTACATTTACTTGGAGTCTCATATCTCCCCAAATACTTGGCTCAAATTCAACTGTCTCTTATTTTTATTTGATATCTCCACCATATTAATTCATACTTCATCACCTATTTTCTGACAGATTGCATTCCAATGAATGTAAAACCTCTCTCTTCATTAAGTGTGAGTTTCCTTCCTTTTTTCCTTCATGGTACATTTGGTTCAAATGCAGGATGTGGAGATGAAGAAAGACTTTTCTATTTTACATGGCACCAAACAAAATATTTTAAACTCACACAGACTCACATATGTGTGTGCGTGGGTATATATATATATATATATATATATGTAGATATAACTATATACATATATGTATATATAGGACAATGATTCTATTGGGGGCATTTGTAAGGTTAAATTCATGTGGTTCCTGTTTCTCAGGGATCACTGTCCAGCAACGACATTAAAAATATGTATGCATATGTGTACATATATACATGCAAATTAATCTGGAAACTTATCATCACCCTCTCTTAATGCTTTGAATTTTACTAACTCTTTATTTATTGAAAATAAAATTGTATATTAAGTGCAGTAAAAATTGACATTCGTGACATCTTTGAATGGAGTTAATTGGCTTGCTTCTGCCTACAAGATAACTTTTTTCAGATTTATGCTAAAGCACCAGAAGATAATTTTTTCTCCTAGTATGTATGTTTTTGTATATGTACACATATTGATATGATTTGGCTCTGTGTCCCCACCCAAATCTTATCTTGTAGCTCCCTAATCCCCATGTGTTGTGGGAGGGACCCAGTGGGAGATGATTGAATCATGGAGGTGAGTGTTTCTCGTGCTGTTCTCGTGATAGTGAATGGGTCTCATGAGATCCAACAGGTTTAAAAACAGGAGTATCCCTGCACAAGCTCTCTCTTTGCCTGCTGACATCCATATAAGATGTAACTTGCTCCTCTTTGCCTTCCACCATGATTGTGAGGCTTCCCCAACCATGTGGAGCTGTAAGTCCAATTAAAGCTTTTTCTTTTGTAAATTGCCCAGTCTTGGGTATTTCTTTATCAGCAGCGCAAAAACGAACACATATACATAAATATATTTACTGTTTCTTCCAAGCACTGGCAAGACAATGATGTATGGAATTTACCACCTTCACTCAACAAAATAGTTTACCTTAATGATTGTTTTTTTTTTACTTCATAACTATGAAGTTATTTAAAAAAATTAATCACCAAGAAATACCAAATTTATCCATTTAACAAAAATATCTTCCTCTTTACTATTTACAGATTAAAATAGTTAATAATAGATTAGAGGTTTGAACAGCTTTTAAATAATTATTCAAAAAAAGAAGCAGAAAATATGAAGGCCTAAGAATTCTGGAGTTTTGGTGTACCATGAGCCTTTTACCGATTTAACCATCATTGTAAATTCTGCACATGTCATAAATAATAAGAAAAAAATGCTGCATTGATTCTTGGGAAAATTGTTTTTTCACTGAATTGGCTTACAATAAATTTGTCTTATGCAAATTAATCTGGAACTTTATCATCACCCTCTCTTGATGCTTTGCATTTTACTTATTATTTATGAAAAATAAAATTGTGTATTAAGTGCAGTAAAAATTGACATTCATGGCATCTTTAAATGGAGTTAATTGGCTTGCTTCTGCTTACAAGATGACTTTTTTTCAGACTTATACTAAAGCTGCCAAGAAGAGAATTCTTTATCCTAGACATCATTCTCCCATTATGTAGGTTGTCATCTGTTCACTCTTATGATAGTGTTATTTTATTTTGTTATTTTTTTTCTTTTGCTGTGCAGTAGCACTTTAGTTTACTTAGATCTCATTTGTCTTTTTTTTTTTTTTTTTTTTTTTGTGCTTTTGTTTCCATTGCTTTTGAGGTTTTTCTCGTAAAATCATTGCCTGAGCCTATGTCTTTAATGGTATTGCCTAGATATTGTTCTAGGGTTTTTATAGTTCTGAGTTTTACAATTAAGTCTTTAATCCATCTTGAGTTAATTTTTGCATAAGGTGTATGGAAGCAGTCCAGTTCCAATTTTCTGCATATGGCTACCCAGTTCTCCCAGTACCATTTATTAAATAGAGAATCCATTCCTCATTGCTACTTTTTGTCAGGCTTGTCAAAGATCAGATGATTGTAGGTGTGCGATCTCATTTTCAAGTTATCTATTCTGTAACATTGGTCTATGTGTCTGTTTTTGTACCAGTACCATGCTGCTTTGGTTACTGTAGCCTTGTGGTATAGTTTGAAGTTGGGTAGTGTGATGCCTCCAGCTTTGTTAATTTTGCTTAGAATTGCCTTGGCTATTTGGGCTCCTTTTTGGTTCCATATGAATTTTAAAATGTGGTGTTGATCACGTTGGGGTCACCATCTGAGACGTTGATCACCACCTACAGAAGTCTATGCTGCAGACCCTGATTCAGCAAGGGATGAATAAATACACTCATACACACCAGAGTACGGTGTAAGAATCGGGCTAGAAGGTCATTAGCTGCTCTCAGAGGGCGATTGCTGCTAACCAACCACTACTCCCTCTTCCTCCTTGCATTTATTCAGTATAGATTTAATAACAGAGGTTCTAAGTCAACATGCTTGTGTAAAATTTACATGGTTAAAATAGTAGTTTTATGAATGATAAAAGGTTTTGGTTCCTGGGCCCTGAACAAACTCCATTAACAGGTAATCCCCCTTCGACCTCCCCCTAAGAGGACCATTTGGTTTACATGAGTAAACAGAATAGAGACAAAGGACTGTGGGGTAAACTGACTTAACTGGTGAAGCTTTTATTATCCTTAATCTTAACAATATAACCTAATGCTCTAAGGTAAGAACAGGCTGCCTTCAGCCAGTCTCATTAAAACCTTTTGACCTTCTGAAAGGTTTGAGGCTATAATCTTACACATTCCCTAATATTTCCCTTAATATTTTGCCAACCACCCTGAGTGAATCTCAACATTAAAATAGTTTTTTTCTAATTCTGTGAAGAATGTCAATGGTAGTTAAATGAAAATAGCATTAAATCTATAAATTACTTTGGGCAGGATGGCCGTTTTTATGTTACTCAACCTTCCTATCCATGAGTATGGTCTGTTTTTCCATTTGTTTGTGTCCTCTCTGATTTCCTTGAGCAGTGGTTTACAGTTTTCCTTGAAGAGATCCCTAACTTTCCTTGTTAGCTGTATTCTCAGGTATTTTATTCTCTTTGTAGCAATTGTGAACATGAGCTCATTCATAATTTGCTTTCCTGCATGTCTGTTTTTGTTATACAGGAATGCTTGTGATTTGGGATGTTGTATCCTGAGACTTTGCTGAAGTTGGTTATCAGCTTAAGAAGCTTTTGGGCTGAGATGATGGGATTTTCTAGATATAGGTTTATATCATCTACAAACAAAGATAATTTGATTTTCTATCTTCCTATTTGAATACTCTTTATTTCTTTAACTTGCCTGATTGCCCTGGCCAGAAATTCCAATGCTACATTGAATACAAGTGGTGAAAGAGAACATCCTTTTCTTGTGCCTGTTTTCTAGAGGAAAGCTTCCAGCTTTTACCTATTCAGTATGATATTGGCTGTGGGTTTGTTATATGTTATTCTTATTATTTTGAGATATGTTATTAATAATACCATACCTACTTTATTGACAGTCTTTAACATGAAGTGATGTTGAATTTTATTGAAGGCCTTTTCCACATCTGTTGAGATAATCATGTGAGTTTTTTTGTGTTTAGTTATGTTTATATGATGAATTAAATTTATTGATTTGCGTATGTTGAACCAACCTTGCATTTCAGGGATGAAGCCAACTTTGTCATGGTGAATAAGCTTTTTGAAGTGCTGCTGGATTTGATTTGCTGGTATTTTATTGAGAATATTTGCATTGATGTTTGTCAGAAATATTGGCTTAAAATTTTATTTTTTTTTGTTGAATCTCTGCCAGGTTTTGGTATCAGGATGATGCTGGCCTCATAAAATTAGTTAGGGAGAAGTCCCTCCTTTAAATTATTGGAAATAGTTTCAGTAGAAATGATACCAGCTCCTCTTTGTACCTCTGGTAGAATTCAGCTGTAAATTCTTCTGGTCCTGGGCTTTTCTTGGTTGGTAGGCTATTTATCACTGCCTCAATTTCAGAACTTGTTATTGGTCTATTTAGGGATTCCATTTCCTCCTTGTTCAGTCTTGGGAGGGTGTATGCATCCAGGAATTTACCCATTTTTTTCTAGATTTTCTAGTTTATATGCATAGAGGTGTTTATAATATTATCTGATGGTTGTTCGCATTTCTGCGGAGTGAGTGGTGATACCCTCTTGTTATTTCTGATTGTGTCTATTTGATTCTTCTCTCTTTTCTTCTTTATTAGCCTACCTAGTAGTCTGTTTGATTATTTTTTTGAAAAACCAGCTCCTGGATTTACGGATTTTGTGAAGGGTTTTTTGTGTCTCTATCATTTTCAATTCCACTCTGATCTTGGTTATTTCTGGTCTTCTACTAGCTTTGGGGCTTATTTGTTCTTGGTTGTCTACTTCTTTAAGTTGTGATGATAGGTCGTTGACTTGAGATCTTTCTAGCTTTTTGATGTGGGCATTTAGTGTTGTAAATTTCCCTCTCAACACTGTATTAGTTGCATCCCAGAGATTTTGGTATGGTGTCACTTTGTTCTCTTTAGTTTTGAGTAAGTTTTGATTTCCGCATTAATTTTATTATTTACCCAGGAATCATTCAGAATCATGTTGTTTGGTTTCCACATAGTTGTGTGGTTTGGAGTGTGTTTCTTAATCCTGAGTTCTAATTTGATTGTGCTATGATTCACAAAACTGTTTGTTATTATTTCAGTTCTTTTGTATTTGCTGAGGAGTGATTTGCTTCCAATTATGTGATTAATTTTACAGTAAGTACCATGTGGTGATGAGAATGATGAATATTCAGTTGTTTGGGGATGAAGAGTTCTGTAGATAACTATCAGGTCCACTTGAGACAGAGCTTAGTTCAGGTCCTTAATATCTTTGTTGATTTTTTGTCTCAACGGTCTGTTTAATACTGTCAGTGAGGTGTTCAAGTCTCCCACTATTATCATGTAGCAGTCTAAGTCTCTGTAAGTCTCTAAGAACTTGCTTTATGAATCTGGGTGCTCCTGTATTGAGTGCAAATATATTTAGAATAGTTAGCTCTTCTTGGTGAGTTGAAACTGTTACCATTATTTAATGCCCTTCTTGGTCTTTTATGATATTTGTTGGTTTAAAGTCTGCTTTGCCTGAACTAGGATTGCAACTTCTGCTCTTTTTCTGTTTTCCATTTACTTGGTAAATTTTCCTCCATCCCTTCAATTTGAGCCTATGTTTGTCTTTTCATGTGAGACGTGTCTCTTAAAGACAGCCCACCAAGAGGGCTTGACTCTCTCTCCAGCTTGCCATTCTGTGTTTTTTAATTGGGGCATTTAGCCCATTTAAATTTAAGGTTAATATTATTATAAATTTGATCCTATTATCATCATGCTAGCTGGCTATTTTGCAGACTTCTTTATGTGGTTGCTCCATAGTGTCACTGCTCTGTGTACTTTAGCATGTTTTTGTAGTGGCTGGTAATGGTTTGCCCTTTCCATGTTTAGTGCTTCCTTCAGGAGCTCTTGAAAGACAGGCCTGGTGATGACAAATTCCCTCAGCATTTGCTTGTCGGAAAAGGATTATATTTCTCCTTCTCTTATGAAGGTTAGTTTGGCCAGATATAAAATTCTGGGTTGGAAATTCTTTTCTTTAAGCATGTTGAATATTGATCCCCAGCTGCTTCTGGCTTGCAGTGTTTCTGCTGAGAGTTTTGCTGTCAGTCTGGTGAACTTCCCTTTGTAGGTGACCTGGCATTTCTCTCTGGCTGTCCTTAAATTTTTTTCTTTCATTTCAACCTTGGAGAATCTTATGATTATGTGTCTTGTGGTTGATCTTCTTGTGGAGTATCTTACTGGAGTTCTCTGGGTTTCCAAATTTGAATGTTGCCGTAGATCAAGCCATTTTCAAAGACAACTACCATGAGTTCTAATTTTATCTCAGATTGCAGAGATTTAGAAAATGGCTGTGGTTTTCTTAATGCACTTACAAATAGTCAGCAGAAGGGTAACTTCAAACTCTGATGTTAGGATTTCATTTTTACTGTTTACAAAGTTAACATGATTTGCAATATAATTTTTTTTTTAGAAGTTGAGATTGACTTTTTTGAAAATAACCAATTAACTGTAAGTAACATATCAGATCAGCAACTGTTATTTTTCAATTTAAAGTTTAGGGATATGCCAGAAGACATACAGACATATATATTTTATATACATTTTTGCTTAATTTTGCTTGGTAGACTGGCATTAAAAAGTGGGCATTTAGTTAATAAATGCTCTTTTTAGTAGGATAAATAGGAGAGAGCTACATATGAAAGGCAAGGTATTTTACATTTTTATGTCACAAATTGTCTATCCTACCGGCACAAAGAGATCTGTACTTGAGCAATAAATTTATAAAGATATTAAAAACTTAGAATGCTTCATTTGAGTAAATGCAACTAACAATCAAAGTGAGAAAGGCCTGTCTTAACAAGGAGATAATATGCATCCAGAGAAGGTTGGTTCTGCTGTGAAAGATGGGAAGGATTGTATCTATTTCTCTGAAGAAGTCTGTTCATCTTTGCAAAAGTCAACCATGTTAAATGTTAGTAATGAAGCAGAATAGATAACATATTTATAATTGGATCCTGTTTTCACCTGTAGTATCAACTCTAAATATTTCATTATATAAACCATACACACTTGTTCTTTGACAATTTCTGTTTATCATTTAAAAAAATTGACAAGAATTAACAAAACTTGTGGGGGATAACTTAATGGGATACTGATGAGGGAAAAATCTAGATGAATTATTATTTTGTATCAGAATCTAAAATGAAATACAGACTCTCCTCCTGAAATTCTTAATAAGGCCAAAGATGTTCTATAGGTACTTTGTAGGTCTCCTCTTGGCTGTTGTCAATATATGAACCTTATAATGAAAGTACCACAGTGGTCCTAATTAATAAAAGAAAATGTATCACTGATACATTTAACTTTCCTAAGGCTTAGGTATGTTTGCAGTGACTCAGATTCAATCAATAGTTTAAGGTACTGGCAGTACTTATGCTTACAATATAAAAGATCCAGGTAACTGCTACTTATCCTTTAATGCTGTAGCTATTATCCATTCAATCATTATTACATAAAATTTACATGAATATTTTAGTGTGATACAAATTATTTTAGATTTAACTTTAAAATTATTCAATATCAGTACCAAATGATATAGTTTTTATTATTGTTATACTTTAAAGTCTGGGATACATGTGCAGAACATGCAGGTTTGTTACATAGTTATATATGTGCCATGAAGGTTTACTGCACCCATCAGACTGTCATCTACATTAAGTACTGCTCCTAATGCTATCCCTCTTCTAAGCCCTCACCCCCAACAAGCCCCAATGTATGATGTTCCCCTTCCTGTGTCCATATGTTCTCATTGTTCAACTCCCACTTATGAGTGAGAACATTAAGTGTTTAGTTTTCTGTTCCTGTGTTAGTTTGCTGAAAATGATGGTTTCCAACTTTATCCATGTCTCTGCCTAAATGATATCTTTTTGTTTATCTCATTAGATTTGTAAATTTTAAAATTTTGCCCATAAAGTGCACTTTAAATTATGAGCACTTGTTTTATCAGTTGGTATCTTCGTTGCACATACATGATCTCTTCACACGTAAGGCAGAATTTATAAAAGGGTATCCAAAAGTATATCATAATTTGCTTGAAATGAAGGAATCTTGGATATTACCTAGCCAGTTGTCCTCAATAATCCATCTGAGAGATAAAGTGTCTTGCAGAGACACATACCGGTTATCAGAACTGGGAGCTCTAACTCTGCTTTCTGTTGAAGTTTAGAATATCAAGTTGGTTTCTATGTGAAGGAAGCTTTTGTTAACTAAATGGTCCGTAGATCAGTCATCTAAATTTCAGTTTGCTTTGTAACAATTTGAGGGGAAATATTCCTTTTCCAAAGGGTTAACAGGCCGCTGTTAAAACATATTGGTTCCATGTTGGGAGAATGGGAATGTCCATGACTTGTGCTAGCCAGTCTCCATAAGTTGGATAGCTAATCTCTGAGGAAATCGGAGGAGACTGGACAACTCGTTCTTAGTTTACCAAATTTTTAAGGTATATAGACTTAGGAATAGCCCTAATTTATCCATGGATTATCTCCCTAGTCTATAACTTACAAAATACATTTAGGACATAACAAAAGAGCATAGCAAGTTATTTCTCCACATGATCTGCCCATAGCTTTGGGAATATCTTAAGTCCCAGGAAAAGTAGATAGTGCTATGTATTTGTACTGATGTAGACAGATAGTGGGAAGGAGTGAAGTTGCATAATAAAGGTGGATGGCATGCTCTTTTTTAAATATGTTGATCCCTAGTTATCTTGTGAATTTTATTCCTGGTACCATGCTTTTTATCATGAAGTTATGGGGTAGGAAAATGAGAAAGAAAGGTCTTAAATTAGGTCACATTTTTTTCTTCTTACACAAGTGTCTTCTTTCCCTCCCCATCTTTCACCCTGCAGTCAATTCAATGTATGCTGATGATAGTATGAGAAAAAAAAGGACACAATCCTATATCCACACACAATCCCGAAAAATATTCAACTATTTTTTAAATTCGAATATGAATAATGTAGTCCAACCTGAACAATGTCTATAGGTTAGTTAAAAAGAGGGTGTCACTAACCATGAGTACACAGCTTTATTTCTAAATTTTTATACTGTCTGATGTTACCATTTCCTCAGCCTCAAAAACTATGCCTTGTGGTCCTTTTTTTTTTCTTTTTTGAGACACTGCTTCAACCTCCACCTCCCAGGTTCAAGTGATTTTCCTGCCTCAGCTTCCCGAGTAGCTGGGTTTACAGACATGTGCCACCACACCCGGCTAATTTTTTGTATTTTTAGTGGAAACCGGGTTTCTCCATGTTGGTCAGGCTAGTCTTGAACTCCTGACCTCAGGTGATCTGCTTGCCTCCACCTCCCAAAGTGCTAGGATTACATGTGTGAGCCACTGCACCCGGCCCTCTTGTAGTACTTTTAATTCCTACCCTTGCTTTTATAAATTCTTATCTTCCTTTATGTCAAAGTCCTTGTATTAAATTATACTTACTTTATGCTACCCAAATTGTTGCTGGTTAAAGAAAGAGAAACTTCAGATGCTCTGGTTTGGTAGTAAGAAAAAATTTATCATAATCAGCTATAAATTAGATAGAATATATAACTCTGGCATTTAAAAAATTTCAATAGCTTTAGGGTTACAAGTGGTTTTTGGTTATATGGATAAATTGTGTAGAGGTGAAGTTTGAGATTTTAGTGCACCCATCACAAGAGCAGTGTACATTGTAACAATATTTAGGTTTTATTCCTCATCCTCCTTCCACTCTCCCCCTTTCTGAGTCTCCAATGTCCATTATACTACTCTGTATGCCTCTGCATACCCACAGCTTAGCTCCCCACATGTAAATGAGAAGATACAGTATTTAGTTTTCTATTCTTGAGTCTACTTTGCTTAGAATAATGGCCTCCAGCTCTCATCCAAGTAGCTGCAAAAGACATTAATTTGTTCATTTTTATGCCTGAAAACATTGGCTATTTTTCTATAAAAACTAAAGCCTTGGCAGCATACGATATGTCCCATATTATGCTAGAAAGAATATCTATATTTTTCTTGTCCCCCCTAGATGTCCCTTAATACCTCAATATTTGAGTTATCAGACTCCAGAAATGGGGGAAATTTCTTCCAACCACAAATTTGCAAACTCATTATTTTAAAAAGGAGTGTTTGTCTGGGTATGGTGGCTCATGCCTGTAACCCAGCATTTTGGGAGGCCAAGACATGAGGATTACCTGAGGTCAGGAGTTAGAGTCCAACCTGGCTAACATGGTGAAACAAATGTCTACTAAAAATACAAAAATTAACTGGACATGGTGACATACGCCTGTAGTCCCAGCTACTTGGGAGGCTGAGGCAGGAGAATTACTTGAACCCAGGAGGTGAAGTGAAGGTTGCGGTGAGCCTAGATCACACCACTGCACTGCAGCCTGGGAGACAGAACAAGACTCTGTCTCAGAAAAAAAAAAGAAAAGAAAAGAAAAAAAAGAAAAAAGAAAGAAAAGAAAAGAAAAAAGAAAGAAAAAGTGTTCGTAGTACTAAGATGTTCTTAGCTTCCTTAGGACAAGGCAACCACATAGCCCCTCACTCATTAATTCTTGGAAGGTTTACTGAATGGGTGACTAGGCAAATTTTGCTCTTGACCATTGGATTGAAGATCTCCAGTGTCAGATTTTGGTAAAGAAAATAAAGAGGCCAGTGAGATTATTCACTTTGTTTTGGGTCTATTCCACTTAGTTCTGTCTACTTTATACAAATGGCATCTTTGCTGTTATTTTTAGGTTAGTGTGGTTTTTTGGGGCAAGGAAATCTGTATTAGTATTTGGGACCAAAAGAGAATTAGTAATAAGCATTTTTTTTTATTTATTGACATTTCAATGATGTACATTTAATGTTCAATGATTTAGCAGGGCATTTGTGGCTATGATAGTTGACAGAATAAGATTTCAATACCCTATTCCTGGATAATATTTCTTGCAAAATTAATATACACCTTTGCTACACTACACGCTGGAACTTCAAAACATTTTGAATTTTTGACTTTCAATTATCAGTTTTTAAAAGGTCTCGTGCAGTGGGGTAGAGAAGAGACATGAGATGAATATGAAACAAACAAATAGGAAGTTAATTAGGGCAGGTGAGGCTATGTATAGAACACCGCATGTTCTCACTCATAGGTGGGTGTTGAACATGAGAACACAAGGACACAGGGAGGGGAGCATCACACTGGGGTCTGTTGTGGGGGGAAGGGAGGGGCAGTGGGGAGGGTGGGGAAGTCGGAGAGGGATAACATGGGGGATAAATGCCAGATGTAGGTAAAGGGGAATGGAGGCAGCAAACCACATTGCCATATGTGTACCTATACAAAATACCGCATGATCTGCACACGTACTCCAGAACCTAAAGTACAATAAAAAAAATAAAAAATTAAAATAAATTTAAAAAATAAAATTATGTGTCTGCTAAGGTTGAGTTTCTGTCATTTTTTTCTTTGTAACTTCCCTGGTCACCTAGAAAAAAAACAACTGCCAGTTAATTTCAAGAGCAATATCATTTAGTCATTAAACAGTAGCTAGAATCTGTTTGCTATAATGTATTAAGCATAGTTAGTGGCTACTGAAAAGTAGTAAATTGTATCACTATCATATCCACCACTGGGCAATAAAGAATCATAATCTTAATCCATATATTTCATAAAGCTATATTTTCTTCTTAAGATTATCATGTTTTCGAGAGTAGCCACACATATCTATTTAATTGCTGAAGTAAGGGCAAAAACACCCATAAAAGAAACATTCAGTGTCATTTCATATTAAATATCATTAAAATATCTGTTAAATCTTACAAAACCCAGTGCTGTTGCTACTAAATGAAGAAATGTTATTTTTGTAGAAAAATGATACTTATTGACTGAACCGAAGTCCTGTCCTTTATTATAAAAATATTTAAAAGTATTGATACTTTATTTCTGACTTGTACAATAGTGACTATACTTTGAGTATGACACAAACTATCTTAAAATAATTATAATAGAAAAAATTAATAAAGTGGAAATACTTCTGGAGAGAAAAAAGCTTGTCATGACAGGAGAAGTACGAACTGATGAAGTATCTTCAGATTTTGAGATTAGGAACAAATAATAGCATATTCAGTTGAGAATGATGGAGATGGAGTAATGATTTAAAACTTTATGGTGTAAAAATTAGTTGAAAAAATTAGGAATACTGGGACTGGAAAACATAAACCAAGGAATAATCAGTATAATTATAATCAAAAGCTTAATAGGGAGAAAAGACCAGGTTTCTTCAAGGGGTAGAACCAGGACCAGTGGGTAGAAGATAAAAGGAGGAATATTTGTGGCTGTATATTGTGGAGAAAAAAGGTGCAGCTGACATAAGATTGAGTTGTCTAGGAGAGAGTGAATTTATGTATACTTTGACCAATTAATTAGTGAAAATGCTATAGCAAGGTTTTAAGTGTCGTATTGGTAGGGCAAGTTAAAATATAAAATACTCAGTGTTCATTTCAAATTGACTTGAGCCTAATTGATTCTGTTTGATTATAATAATATAGGACCAATACATTTGTTACAGCTAATTTCTCATGCTTTCATTTGGAGTACATTAACTTTTAGATGTTCTCCTTAGTCTGGACAAGTCACTGACACTCCATTATATGCTTTGAAAATCCACCAAGGCCTATTTCTTTTACTCTAACTACTTTTTCATGCAACCTTTTATGTTCATATTCAAGCTAGATACTATTTGGATTAATGTTCAGATAAGTTAATATTAATCCTGGAAAAATATTACATACTTAGACGAATCCATTTACTTGCTTATTCTTTCTTTGTCTCCACAAAACAAAAACTGCCATGGCAAGTATGTTTTGACCAACATGTAAATAAATGCATCACTGGGAAGTAAGTACTTCAATATATGGAAATGGTGGAAAACCTATCAAGTTGAATAAAAAAGCCACTGAATTAGCAGCATTGCTCAGTGGAGTGGTTCCACCATGCAATGACTCAGATAAGGATAATAATGTTTTATTATGCTAGAGATACTGCCTATCACATTAAAGGCACACCTCTCACAGCAAAGATCACCATTTAGTGAAGCAATGAAGAAATATCTCATCAGTCTTATCAATAATGGATTTTCTTTTCAGACCAGTACACAGCTTCCCTATTCCAGGGCTTCACTGAGAGAGATGAAGCTCCTCTTTGATACATAGTTTTAGCAACTAAAATGAGTGTCTATTGGTACATTAGACATCCTCATTTCAAGGGCCATTTCTCAAAGAGCTAAGATGTTAGCAAGGAATTGAAGATGGGCCAGCAGCAGGCTGACTAAACTATGTCTTTGCATAATGCTTTGCCTAATGATTCTTGTATATACTCTGTTTTAAAAAAGATACCGAGTTTTTGACAAAATTGTGATACAAAACAAATTGCCTTTCGTATTTGTTTTATGTCTCATTTCAGTTACTTTGTTTTCTCAGATACTTTACTCTCTCATTTGGCTACTGAATCTGAAGCAATGCTCAATTCTGAGGCCGTCTCATTTTCTTCTATTTCCCTTCCCTTCATTCCCCACAAAATGTGTCCACTATGTGTCCACTTTCCAAAGATCTTTGATCTCTGCTAGGGGGAAAGAACAATTTTGAGGTTGGTTGCCTGCTTATTAATATATTATATACTACTTCTCCTTGGCATTTTATTATTTTCTCCTCTTTGTTGAATGCAATAACGTAACTTTTAAGTAAAATAAGTGGTCATTAATGGTAGAACCATTAAGCAGCTGGGAGGCCCATTGTGGTGATATCAGTGATGAATAGGATTTGTGGGAGGTATCTTCTGGAATGAGGGCCAGCTTGATACACGTACTCAAATATTCTGATTTAGTAAGACTTGGATGAGTCACTATGAAGCAACTACATAAACAAGTCTACAAAATAACCAGCTAGCATCAGAATGACAGGATCAAATTCACACATAACAATACTAGCTTTAAATGTAAATGGGCTAAATGCCCCAATTATAAAACACAAAATGGAAAGCTGGAAATATAGTTAAGATCCATTAGTATTCTGTCTTCAGGAAGACCCATCTCACATGCAAAGACACACTTAGGCTAAAATCAAGAGATGGGGGAAAAATTGACCAAGCAAATGGAAAACAGAAAAAAACAGGGTTGCAGCCCTAGTTTTTGACAAAACAGACTTTAACCAACAAAGATCAAGAGACAAAGAAGGACATTACATATGGCAAAGGGTTCAATTCAACAAGAAGAGATAACTATCCTAAATATATATATCCCCAATACAGGAGCACTCAGATTCATAAAGCAAGTTCTTAGAGACCTACAAAGAGTCTTAGGCTCCCACATAATAATAGTAGGAGACTTTAACACCCCACTGACAATATTAGACAGATCATTGAGACAGAAAATTAATAAAGATATTCAAGACCTGAACTCAGCTCTCTGATCAAGTGGATCTGATAGATATCTGCAGAAATCTCCAACCAAAAACAACAGGATATACATTCTCCTCATCACCACATAGCACTTACTCTAAAATAGATTGCATAATCAGAAGTAAAACACTCATCAGCAAATGCAAAATAATTGAAATCATAATAGTCTATCAGACCACAGCACAAACAAATTAGAATTCAAGATTAAGAAACATATGCAAATGAATAAATTTAATTCATCACATAAACAGAACTATAAGACAAAAAAAAAATGATTAACACAATAGATGCAGAAAAGCCCTTCAATAAAATACAACATCACCTCATGTCAAAAGCTAGAAAAATCTCAAATCAGCAACCTAACATCACAGCTAAAATAACTAGAGAACCAAGAACAAACAAGCCCCAAAGCTAGCAAAAGAGAGGAAATAACAAAAATCGGAGCTGAATTGAAGGAGAAAGAGACGTAAGAAAAACCTTCAAAAAATCAATGCAGAGCTGATTTCTTTTCAAAAAATTAATAAAATACATAGATGAGTAGCTAGACAAATAAGGAAGAGAGAAGAATCAAGTTGTCACAATCAAAAATGATAAGATATCACCACTGACTCCACAGAAATACAAACAAGCATTGGAGAATACTATAAACACCTCAATGCACATAAACTAGGAAACCTAGAATAAACTGATAAATTCCTGGACATATACACCCTCCCAAGACTGAACCAGGAAGAAATTGAATCTCTGAATAGAGCAGTAATTAGTTCTGAAATTGAGTCAGTAGTAAAGTGCCAATCAAACAAAAAAAATTCTCAGTAAACTAGATATTGAAAGAATATCCCTCAAGATAATTTGAAAGAATATTCCTCAAGATAATTAGAAGCACATATGACAAACCCACAGCAAGTATTAAACTGAATGGGCAAAAGTTGGACACATTCCCCTTGAACACTGGCAGAAGACAAGGATGCCCTCTCTCATCACTCCAATTCAACATACTATTGGAAGTTCTGGCCAGCGCAATTGGACAAGAGAAGTAAATAAAGGGTATTCAGATAGGAAGAGTAGAAGTCAAATTATCTTTTTTTGCAGGTGACATTCCTTATTGTCTCGGCTTATTGTCAAAAGCTTCCTAAGCTAATAAGCGAATTCAACTAAGTCTCAGGATAAAAAATCAATGTGCAAAAATTGTTAGTATTCCTATACACCAAGAACAGGCAAGCAGAGAGCCAAATTATGAATGAACTCTCACTCACAATCGCTACAAAGAGAATAAAATACCTAGAAACACAATTACCAAGCTAAGTGAAGGACCTCTTAATGGAGAACTACAAACCACTGCTTAAGGATATCAGATATTCTATGCTCATGGATAGGCAGAATCAATATCCTGAAAATGGTCATACTTCCCAAAGCAATTTATAGATTCAATGCTATTTTTATTAACTTACCATTTACATTCTTCACAGAATTTTTAAAAACTATTTTAAAATTCATATGGAACTAAAAGAAGAGCTCATGTAGCCAAGACAATCCTAAGCAAAAAGAACAAACGTGTAGGCATCACACTACCTGACTTCAAATTATACTACAAGACTACAGTAACCAAAACAGCATGGTACTAGTACAGAAACAGACACATAGACCAGTGGAACAAATACAGAACTCAGAAACAAGACCGCACACCAACAACCATCTGATCTTTGACAAACCTGACAAAGACAAGCAATGGGGAACAAATTCTCTATTTAACAAATGGTGCTGGGAGAACTGGGCTAGCCACATGCAGAAAACTGAAACTAGATCCCTTCCTTATACTTTATACAAAAATTAACTCAAGATGCATTAAAGACTTAAATGTAAAACCCAAAACTATAAAAGAAATCTTAAAAAAAATCTAAGCAATAACATTCAGAATATAGGCACAGGCAAAGATTTCATGACAAAAACACCGAAAGCAATAGAAACAGAAGCAAAAATTGACAAATGGGATTTAATTAGACTATGGAACTATTGCATAGCCAAAGAAACTATCATCAGAGTAAATAGAAAACCTACAGAATAGGAGAAAATTTTTGCAATCTCTCTATCTGACAAAGTCTAATATACAGAATCTCTAAAACTTTAAATAAATTTACAAGAAAAAAAAAACATTAAAAAGTGTGTAGACGACATGAATGGTCACTTCCCAGAAGAAGGCTTTCATGTGGCGAAGAAACATATGAAAAAGCTCAACAGCAGTGACCTTTATAGAAATGCAAATCAGAACCACAATGAGATCCCATCTCATGCCAGTCAAGTGTCGATTAATAAAAAGTCAAGAAACAACAGATGGTGGCAAGTTGTGTAGAAAAAAGGAACACTTTTACACTCTTAGTGGAGGTGTAAATTTAAATTAGTTCAACCATGTGGAAGACAGTGGGGTGATTTCTCAAAAGTCTAGAAGCAGAAATACCATTTGACTCAGAAATCTCATTACTGTGTATATACCCAAAGAAATACAATTCATTTTATTATAAAGATACATGCACACATATGTTCATTGTAATACTATTCTCAATAGCAATAACATGGAATAAACACAAATGCCCATCAATGATAGACTTGATAAAGAAAATGTGGTACATATACACCATAGAATACTATGTAGCCATAAAAAAGAAATGAGATTATGTCCTTTATAGGGACATGGATGGATCTGGAAGCCATTATCCTCAGCAAACTAACTCAGGAACAGAAAATCAAACACCAAATGTTCTGACTTATAAGTGGGAGCTGAACAATGAGAACACATGGACACATGGAGGGGAACAACACACACTGGGGGCCTATTGCGGGAGGTGAGCAGAGGGAGAGCATAAGGAAGAAGAGCTAATGAATGCTGGGCTTAATACCTAGATGATGGGTTATTCTGCACAGTAAACCACGATGGCACACATTTACCTATATAACAAACGTGCACATACTGCACATGTACCAGGGAACTTAAAAATAAATGTTCAAGAAAAAAATAAATGTATGGGGCTATAACTTTCATTCATTCAGAGACCTAAAATACTTATTCACAGAATATATTGTGGTTCTTGATCGTAGCCTTGAAATGTCTTAAACAGAATATTTTTAAAATAGTGAAGATGAGAATTTCTTCTGCTTAACCAGAGTAAAACTGAGTCCATCAGTTTTGTTTCTTTCTTTTTATGTGAAGATGGGCAATAGACTTTGTTTTTTAAATAACTTTCTTGAAGAAAAATGGATATGTATACAATTAGATTAGTTTGGATGTATTCTTATACCCATAACCACAATAAAAGTAATAAACATATTTTGTCTCCAAATGTTTCTTTCTGCCCTTTTGTTTGTTTTGTATTAAAAGCACTTAATATATTAATAATATCTACACTTTCAACATGATTTTTAACTGCACAATACAGTATTGTTAACAGTAGGCACAACGTAGTACAGAAGATTTCTAGAACTACTCTTCTTATATAATTGAAACGTTATACTCATCAAACAGCCACTCCCTCTGTCTACTGCAAATTTGCCTGCTGCTGGGCTTCTCACTGCTCCTCTAACTCCAGGGTGATCAACCATCCTAGTTTGCTCTGGATTAGGACATTTCACAGGAAATAGTACTTTCAGTACTGAAACTAGACAATCCCAGGCAAACTGGGATGGTTGGGATGGTTGTTCATCCTAAATCCTACCCCATTCCCATTATTTTTACCACAGCATCTAAGTTGAGTAAATGCTCCTACCAGAGTTTGTAGGTTTGGGGTAAATTTCCTCTGTCAGTGTCCGTAATCTCTTTAATGAGGCTTCCTTTCCATGAGATTTAATCAGGGAACTAAAGTCTCTGCACCTATGGGAAAGAAGAAGAGACATAGCATTTAAGGAAAAAATAAGGTGCAGAATGCATTCATCCAAACATCTGTTAAGTACCTACTCTGAGTAAGGCACAGAACTAGTGTAAACTTTGCCAAATTCATGAGCATATTAAGTCTTTTTATCTATTCATAACAAAATATTATAAAAAACTGGGTACCTTATAATAACACAAATGTATTTTCCACAGTTCTGGAGGCTGGAAAATCCAACATCAAGTTGTTTGAAAATTTGGTGTCTGATGGGGGCCCACTTTCTGATTCATAGCTGATGAAGGGATGACAAGTTTCTCTTTAGGCCTCTTTTATAAGGACACTAATCCTATCCATGAGGGCTCTGCTCTTATGACCTCCCAAAAGGTACACTTCCTAAAAAAAACACATTAGGGGTTAGAAATTCAACATGTAAATTTTGGAGGGAACACAAAAATGTATACCATAGAAGCTAATGGTCACACATGAAAATTATATTTATGACCTAATTCAGACTACATATCAATAGATTCAAAGGCCTGTGTTGAGTGACATTAACAGATTTTAAATTGTAAATTGATGAAGACATTTGTTTGAGATAATTTATAATCTGTGATGGGTACATTGCATTATTTGAAAATCTGTATTTTATATTAGTAAAAAAGGGTTGTGCTGTTATTTTACATACATAAGTTGATGTTAAGGTTTCTGGGAGGTTAGTCTGAGTATTAACAGACTTAAAGACACCCTGAAGTGAAGTTTTTACTAAATATCTGATTTCTACTTTCACCTCTATCTTCTAAAAAGCATTCTTCCAAAAATCAACTAATCTGCACAATTAAAGTTCATTTAAAGCTCTAGTTAAACAAGTTTTACAGGGTTTAATTATCAGTCATGCTAATCTAGATTATTACTGAGATCCTAAGGTATTGACAATACAGGCTTATTTTGTTCAATTCTGTTTTATATTTAAAACATGCAGGTGAAAGTTCTTGAATTAATAGTCCCATAGAAATGTTAAGTGTCATTTTCCTAGAAAATGCTTAAAAGAATATAGATGGCTTCTAAAAAAAAAAGAATATAGATGGTACCAGAATATAGATGGCACCGTTGGCATTGTTGGCACAGTAGTTGATAAACTGGAGACTAGCCTTCTATAACAGCATCCTTTCCTTCAGTCACTTCAAATATTTACTATTATTCAAATTTATATGCGCTTGAAATTCTGTATCTTAGGCCTTAGCAAAGATCATCATTTTCAACTTGATTTGGCAATATTGACATTCACTACAAAATAAAAAAGAAACACTGCCAGCTTAGATTCAGTCTGTCTGTTGGTTAAGGTAAGTTTCAAAGCAATTTTTCTTGTGGAGAGAATGTTAAAATTTATTTCAGAAATTTTGATACATAAAATATAAGATTAACCGTGGCCATGGAAAATGATAAATTGGTGAGGTGACATACATGTTAATTACATTGAATCTTTCTATACATACACACAAGTCAAAACATCATGTCATATAGCATGAATATACAAAATTATTGTCAATTTAAAATAAATAAGTAGACAAATAAATAAATATTATCTCTGATATGCTTTCTCTATGTTACAGTAATTATTTGAAAGAGAGACCAGACAAGATTTGCTTTAATAGATTGCCTTTTAAACTTTCAGAGTATAAGTTTTGTGTTAAGGAAGACTTTGATTATAACCAACAGCTGCAAAAAGGAGACAACCTGACAAAGTAGAAGTCAATGTATATAAAAGTTATAGAACAGAGTATGTTTCATTTTTTTTTTGCATTTAATATTGCGTTAAATTTATTGCATTTAATATTGCCAGAAATAAACTGGCTTTGGTTTAAATACATACTTCTTAAACTTTTTGGGTTCCAAGAAGGTCACTGGGACCAATATATGAAAAAAGGAAATTTGTTATCAGAATCCATATGAATTGTTTTAGAAGCAGGAAATCTTTAGGGTTCAAAAGCAGCACGTATATGATTATGATGTCTATGGATAACTGTTTGCTCTCTCTCTCTCTCTCTCTCTCTCTCTCTCTCTCTCTCTCTCTCTCTCTCCCCCATCTCTCCATCTCCTCCTTCTGGCCTCAAATTCTCACTCCTACTCCTCCCATTCCACCTTTTTCCCCCTCACCCCCATTTCCTCTCCCTTCTGATATTTCTCTTTCATGACACAACTACTTCCACCACGAAGTTCTTGCTTTTCTCTATGTGCCTGCTCTCTTAGTATTTTCTGCTCAACGATCCTTTTTATATTTTCCAGCTGAAATTCTGGAATCTGGCACAGTTAATATAGTTGTCTTTATTAATTACTATTACTTTAATTTGGCAAACCTCCTTGTGTCAGACTACATCATGAGTCACTGTACAATTTGTGCTTCTTTGGGTTATTTGAACATTCCCTGTTTCCACCTGTGGTCATTCTGGTATAAACAAACATTACACCAAAACACTGGCCTGAAATTGCACCCTTTGCAAGAGATTTGATTAGAAAAATTCCACGTAGATGGAAAGTTTAGGTAAGTCAAATATAACTGACATGCCCTGTACATCGTGCCTCTTCAGCCTCTGATGAGCTGTGCTGCTTTGCCTCTATTGACTTCAATTACCTCACTTGTAAAACTCTAAGGGAACTAAAATTGATGATTATGGTCTCCTTATATTCAAACATGCTTGGAAGTTCAAATGTACAATTTTAGGCAATATTATTGACGGTGGGGAGAGTTTGGGAGAGAAGAAGACCATGAAACACTATCTCATTATGCAAGTACTTTTAAATGTAGCTAATGTTAATATTAAACCTTATCTTGAAGCTTAATATTTTGGTTGCTCTCTTTAGAAACATTTGCTGTATCCCCAGAGCTAGTGATATTTGAGGAAAGAATAAATAAAAAATAAAATTTATTTTCATGGAAATACCCTATCTTTGGAAGAACATCTTAAAAAAAAAAGAGAAACATAATTTTTAAACCAAAGATAGACTGTTGTATAGTACTCATTGCCTCCCAAGAGGGCCAGAACAAATAAGTTCACTTTGGTGAACACTCTATTTGTGGAAAATATAAATTCAAAGAAATGCTTAATAATCTCTTGATGATCATATTTTATTTTCATCAATATTTAGATCCTACATACAAGACCAGGGAAGACTATGACAACCTACAGAAATAGGATTCAAGGGGAGAGGCTTCAAGTGTCTTGTGAAGTCTAGGATTTTATCTGGACAGCTGCTCATAGAATCATGAGCTGAGGAGTGATACAGATCCGTAAGGCACAGTTAAAGCTGGGAATGGAAAGCGAATGAATGGAATACCTAAAAGGAGAAGTGAGACAGCAACAGGGGACTTCTGGAGAGAGGTATGTAATAAGGAATGCCATCATTTAGTTTTTTTCTTTAACACATACTCATTGTAGAAATAATGTCATCTTCTGATTAAGATAATAGACTTTAGAGATAAAATAGACCTGGGATCTAAATTTTAATTTAGTATCTACAGAGTTTGTTCTTGGACATGTTAATGAGCTTTTCTGAGTATTTTTTCTCATCTGTAAACTTCAGAGAATAATAAGCATCTCATATGGTTGTTGTAAAGATATATGAGTTAATTTGTTTCTTTTAGTAAATATTCCATAAATAATAGTTATAAATAATATTATCAGTATTTTAAGTTTTCTATTATTGTTATTGCTTATTAGATTTCTTTTATACTTCAGGAAAATTACTCAGTTTTCAAAATTGTTAAGGGACCAGAGAATGTGATTAACACAAGTGCTCTGGACAACACAGATTTGGCAGGATAGTCATTTTTGTGGGTCATGGGAAACCTTTATAGGCAGGAAGAGGATCTATAAGGAAGGGACATGCTCTAAAAGTGCCCCAGAAACTTTCATGGGTTACACATAGGATAGATAGTTTGATTGTATATACAGTCTTGAGAAAATCCACATTCATAGTGTGAACAAACTCATATGTATATACTAACTGGAAAGTATCTAATAACTATAGCATGCTAGAAAAATAAAGGAAATTTGTATTAATATAAAGGCTGGTGAACAAAATATTGTTTTGTTGGAAAACAATTTCCATATAAGAAACAATCACCAGCCTTTTAAGCAATCTTTTTGCCATGTTTTCTTAGTGCTATTGGAAGCTAATGTGCAGAGTCCATGATAAGGGGCTTCTGTGTAACAGACCTTTACTGCTACCTAAATGCAAACTGAACTAGCATAAATAATTGTGCTGTAGAAAGCCTTTCTGTTGCACCTTGCTGATCACTGACAATTTACATATCTTAGGAAAACCTTTGTTGGCTTCTGTCATTTCTGTGCTATTATGTGCCTTTCTGGATAATTACCAGTTAATTTGAAAAAGCAGATGGAAAAAAACCTTGAAATTTCTGATAGAGAATTCTTAAACCTCTCCTCTTATCTGTGCATAGCAGCTTCCTGATTTCAAAAGAAGTTTCAAAACCTTTGTTAAATGTGTCCCTGATTTCCAGTTTGAATGAACCTAATGACATTAAGCTAAAATTATTCTGCTTTATTCACAATTAAATTCCATTATCGTGAACTGTCAAAGTAAAATGGAAGGCCTCCCAACTAATGCGTCGGTTGTTTGCTTGGTATGGTTTGTGGCATGGACTGTGTAAAACTGGGGGAAAGGTTTGTAATGTGTGGGGAAACAAATTTGCAATTTTGCAACAATGAGTAGGCTGTATCACAGTCTTCTTTTTCCTATTCTCCTCCCCTTTCCGAAAAGGATCTCTGTAGAGAGACATTCACTGACCATTTCAGAAAAAGTAAGAGGTGGTGGGCAGCTTTAATCTGTAAGCCCTCTAAGTGACTTCTCCGCTCTTTGTCTAGTATTTGTGTTAGACATTAAGCAAACTCAAATTCCACTCCTGTTAATGAAGATACGATTACAGCATAATTCATGGAAGGTGTTACAAGATTGTATTCAAATTTACATCAGCAAGAGCAGAATGTCTGAATATGTTTATACCTGAGTAAGAGGCAAATAAGTTACCATACCCTAGTAATAATGAAATTCATCTCTCAGCATCACCTTCTGTGAGTTTATCTTTTATTCAAATAGATTCATCTCTCCTATCTCTGTATCTTGGGGATGTGAGATATTTAGTACTTTGAAATATTTAAAGTCCTCTTTTCTTACCTTTTTATAAAATTTGCTGTTAATGCTGAAGTGAGCTCATGAATTCTGTCAGTGAATTATTGACTTTATGGAACATCCATAGACAAATTTAGGGTCCCATATCAGCTTTCCTCATGGCTGCCTTTGTACTTTTTTTCAGCCTTCTGGGTACTCAGAGGATGCAAACATAAAACCTCTCATACAAATGTTTCATTCGGCTATTGCATATGCTAAATTTGTGTCATTATATATAAATGGCTTCCACAAACCATGGGTTGTGATTGTAAGAGTGACAGTCACCGCAATGATAGTAACTATCATCCTGCTCACCATCATCACTGTTATCATCAAAATCATCATCATCATCATCATCATGGTTAACATTAATTGAGGATATTTTCTGTGCCTAGTTCTGTCTAATTTATTGGTATTCACTATCTGTCTTTGTAAGGTGTGGGGAAACAATAATCGTTTCTTCACTATTTCTAGTTTATTCAAGCTACTTTGTCAGGATACTTTAGACTGGATCATTTTTATAAATAATGTCTCTTTTTATTTCTTTTTTTTATGGAGATACGAATCCCATTCATGAGAGCAAAGCCCTCATGAGCTAATCACGTTCCAGAAGAAAAAAATAATAAAGGGTATATTCAGTTAGGAAATGAGGAAGTCAAATTGTCTCTACTTGGAGATGACATGATTGTATATTTAGAAGACCCTATCATCTCAGCTCAAAATCTCCTTAAACTGATAAGCAACTTCAGCAAAGTCTCAGGATACAAAATCAATGTACAGAAATCACAAGCATTTCTATAAATGAATAACAGACTAACAGAGAGCCAAATCATGAGCAAACTCCCATTCACAATTGCTACAAAGAGAATAAAATACCTAGGAATACAACTAACAAAGGATGTAAAAGACCTCTTCAAGGAGAACTACAAACCACTGCTCAAGGAAATAAGAGAGGAGACAAACAGATGGAGAAACATTCCATGCTCATGGTTAGGAAGAGTCAATATCTTGAAAATGGCCATACTGAACAAAGTAATTTATAGATTCAACACTGTCCCCATCAAGCTACCAATGATCTTCTTCACAGAACTGGAAAAACAACCTTAAATTTCATATGGAACCAAAAGAGAGCCCACATAGCCAAGTCAATTCTAAGCAAAAAGAACAAAGCCGGTGGCATCATGCTATCTGATTTCAAACTATACTACAAGGCTACAGTAATCAAACAGCATGTTACTGGTATCAAAACAGAGATATAGACCAATGGAACAGAACAGAGGCATTGGAGAAAATGCCACACATCTAAAATCATCTGATCTTTGACAAACCTGACAAAAACAAGCAATGGGGAAAGGATTCACTGTTCAATAAATAGCGTTGGGAAAACTGGCTAGCAGTGAGCAGAAAGCAGACACTGGACCCCTTCCTGTCACCTTAAACTAAAATTAACTCCAGATGGATTAAAGACTTAAACATAAGACCTAACACCATAAAAACCCTAGAAGAAAACCTAGGCAAAACCATTCAGGACATAGGCATAGCAAAGGACTTCATGACTAAAACATCAAAAGCATTGGCAACAAAAGCTAAAATAGACAAATGGGACCGAATTAAGCTCCAGAACTTCTGTACAGCAAAAGAAACAACCATTAGAGTGAACTGACAACCAATAGAATGGGAAAAAAGTTTGCCATCTACCCATCTGACAAAAGGCTAACATCCAGAATCTACAAAGAACTAAAACAGATTTACAAGGAAAAAACAAACAAACCCATCCAAAAGTGGGCAAAGGAGATGAACAGACACTTTTCAAAAGAAGACATATATGAGGCCAACAAACATATGAAAAAATGCTCATCATCACTGATTATTAGAGAAATGCAAATCAAAACCACATTGAGATACCACCTTGCACCAGCTAGAATGGCGATCATTAAAAAACCTGGAGAAAACAGTTGCTGGAGAGGATGTGGAGAGATAGGAACACTTTTACACTGTTGGTGGGAGTGTAAACTAGTCCAACCATTGTGGAAGACAGTGTGGCAATTCCTCAAGGACCTAGAAATAGAAATTCCATTTGACCTAGAATCCCATTACTAGGTATATACCCAAAGGATTATAAATCATTCTATTATAAAGACACATGCACATGTATGTCCATAGCAGCACTATTTACAATAGCAAAGACCTGGAACCAGCCCAAATGCCCATCGATGATAGACTGGACCAGGAAAATGTGACACATATACACCATGGAATACTATGCAGCCATAAAAACTGATGAGTTTGTGTCCTTTGTAGGGACATGGATGAATCTGGAAACCATCGTTCTCAGCAAACTGACACAAGAACAGAAAATCAAACACTGCATGTTCTCACTCATAGGCAGGTGTTGAACAATGAGAACACACGGACACAGGGAGGGGAGCATCACATACTGGGTTCTGTTAGGGGGGGCCAAGGGAGGGACAGTGGGGGGGTGGGGAGGTCGGGGGAGGGATAACATGGGGGAGAAATGCCAGATGTAGGTGACAGGGGGATGGAGGCAGCAAACCACTTTGCCATGTGTGTACCTATGCAACAATCCCGCATGATCTGCACATGTACTCCAGAACCTAAAGTACAATAACAGAATAGAAAAAAAATCAATGAATTAAAAAAAAAAATGCCCTAAGCACTGTGCCAAGTGTGTTCATTAAATAATTTTAAATAATTCATACATGATTTTGACTTTTAAATATAAGTAAATGAATGTTCTGGAGGGTTAATTTGCTGAATATCACTCCAAAAATTCTTGGGTAAGGCCAACTCTGTCTGATTCCAAGCCTCAGTAAATAATAGTGCCTTTGAGTTAAGAAATTAAAGCAGTCCTCCTCCAGACTTAACTGGCCAGTTTAGTAAACATTGAATAGCTAGTATGTACAAGGTAGTGTACTAGGTGCAATCAGAGAGAGAGATGATTAAAACATGGTTTCTGATCTGTGTAATCATGGTTATAATTTAAGGTAGGTCATTGTTGAATACTATACAACTGGTATCAATAAAATATTTTGAGATTTGAATCAAAAGACAATTTCTGACAAGTTTTCAAATTTCTTAATTAAGTTACATGTGGGTTACAGAGGGTTTTTGTGGGCTGGCTTAGGGATCTGACTGTCATAGTACTGTGTGTATGATAAAATACATCGTGAGTCCTAGTGCAACCAACCTACAAACAAAAGGTTGAAATACAACCATCTATAAGTTAGGAGGTGTAAGAGTTGGCATTGAGATGGCTGCGTGCCTGATGCTTCAAAAGAAACTCGGGAGATAAATGGAAGGGGTTTCCTAATCAGGAAGGATGTGTTTACATTCTTGCTCCATCACGTTTAGGTGCATGACTTCTGGTGAATCACTGAAACCTTCTAAGCTGCAACTTCCACAGGTGTAAAATAAAGTAATGGATATGGAAACGCTTTGTAAAGGATATAAATGTGACATAAGCTAGTTAGTACACTTATTTTTATTATAATTATATGTAGCATCTTCCCCTTTTCATATGCATAAATATTCATTTTGTGTGAGTCTGGCAGCCAGTGTCTTTATGTTGTTAAACAGGGCAAAACAAAATCAAGGAGGTTGTTCCTTCTTACTTGATAAATCAAACACTGATCTTTACTGAGTGGCTACTCTACTCCAGGCACTTAGTCCTTAGGAAATATACAATCTCATTAAGATAAGAAGATACCTGTAAATATAATTAGAGCTAATGCTTACTGAGTCTATATTACGTACAAGAAATCATTTTAAGTACTTTACATAAGTTGTCTGGACAAACTATTACAATATTCCTGTATGTTGATAATACTACCCTCATTTTACAGATGAGAAAATTTAGAGAGGTTAAATAACCGACTTGAGGTTAGACATACAATGAGCAAGAACCGGAAACTCAAATTCAGAGTTTGGCAAAACCAGCTCATTCCTGTTCCCCCATGTGAACAGAGAAGAAACAATACCAGGCTGTTCTCCAAGAGATGTTATTGGTGAGCTAGATAATACATTACAAGTGCTGCAGGAATGCAGATCCCAAAAAGGCTCAAGAAGATGAAACTTCACGGCCACAAGGATTCTCCCTCAGTTAAGTGTAGTCTTTAGGTGTCAGAATACATTCCTTTTCTTATATAGATCTTGGGCTTTCTAGGGCTCTTTCAGTTTTTGATAATGGGGTTATATCCCTTGCCTTTGATGTCACCGCCTGCATTTCTTCTTAAGGTTAGAAAATAAAATAGAAAGAGTAGAATAATCTAGTCACCATCCTCCTTTTTATTGAGCTAATATTCTGCCTCATCCAGATTTTGAATTTTATCCAGGAGGTTGCTGTGTACATGAAGTGCACTTGATATTAATGGAGGAGTCACAAACCCTAACGATTATTTTATTGGCAACTTTCAATGACTTGGATCTCTTCTGTGGGCAGCTTTTCTGTTGTGGATATCAGTGGCTCAAAGGGGTGGGGTTTCTTTAATGAATAATTAAGTGCTCAATGATGGAGTGTCTATTTAATTGCTGTTACATAATCTAATAGTCTGTTTTCACACTGCTGATAAAGACATACCCGAGACTGGGCAATTAACAAAGAAAAGAAGTTTAATGGAGAACTCACAGTTCCACATGGCTGGGAAAGCCTCAATCATGGTGGAAGGCAAGGAGAAGCAAGTCACATCTTAGTGAATGGCGGCAGGCAAACAGCTGGTGCAGGGAAATTCCCGTTTTTAAAACCATCAGATCACATGAGATTCATTCACTATCACAAGAACAGTGAAGAAAAGACCCACCCCTACAATTCAATCACCTCCAACCTGTTCCTTACATCACATGGGAATTGTGGGAGTTACAATTCAAGATGAGATTTGGGTGGGAACACAGCCAATCCATATCATTCTGCCCCTGGCCCCTCAGAAATATTATGTCCTCACATTTCAAAACTAATCATGCCTTTCCAACAGTCCCCCAAAGTCTTAACTCATTTCAGCATTTACCCAAAAGTCCACAGACCAGTATCTCATCTGAGACAAGGCAAGTCCCTTCCACCTATGAGCCTTTAAAATCAAAAGCATGTGAGTCACTTCCTAGATACCACGGGGGTACAGGCATTGGGTAAATATAGCCATTTCGAATGAGAGAAATTTGCCACAACAAAGTGGCTGCAAGGCCCAGGCAAGTCCAACGTCCAGCTGGGCAGTCAAATCTTAAAGCTCCAAAATGATCTCTTTCACGCCATGTGTCACGTCCGGGTCACGCTGATGCAGGAGGTAGGTTCCCATGGTCTTGGGCAGCTCTGCCCCTGTGGCTTTTCAGGGTACAGCCTCCCACCCAGCCGATTGCACTGGCTGGTGTTTAGTGTCTGTGGTTTTGTCAGACACACAGGGCAAGCTGTCAGTGGATCTACCATTCTGAGGTCTGGAGGACAGTGGCCCTCTTCTCACAGCTCCACTACATGATACCCCATTAGGGACTCTAGCTGGGGACTCTGACCACACATTTCCCTTCTACACTGCCCTAGCAGAAGTTCTCCCTGAGAGCCCCACTGCTGCCACAGACTTCTGCCTGGAGATCCACGTGTTTCCATACATCTTCTGGAATCCAAACCTCAATTCTTGACTTCTGTGTACCCACAGACTCGAAACCACATGGAAGCTTTCAAGGATTGGGTCTTGCACCCTCCAAAGCCACCACCTGAGCTGTACCTTGGTCCCTTTTAATCATGGCTAGAGTGGTTGGGAGGTAGGCACCAATTCCCTAGACTGCACACAGCATGGGGACCTTGAGACCAGCTCACAAAACCACTTTCTCCTCCTAGGCCTCCAAGACCTCTGATATGCTCTGGAGACATTTTCCTCATTGTCTCGCAGATTAACATTCAGTTCCTCTTTACTTATGCAAAGTAATGCAGCAGGCTTGAATTTCTCCTCAGAAAATAGAATTTTCTTTTCTATCACATTGTCAGACTGCAAATTTTCTGAACTTTTATGCTCCGTTTCCCTTTTAAGACTTAATGTAGCCAAGTCACCTCTTGAATGCTTTGCTGGTAGAAATTTCTCCCACCTAATACCCTAAATAATCTCTCTCAAGTTCAGTTTCACAAATATCTAGGGTGGGGGCAAAATGCAACCAGTCTCTCTGTGTAAACATAACAAGAGTCACCTATGCTCCAGTTCCCAACAGGTTCCTCATCTCCATCTGAAACCACCTCAGCCTGGACCTTATCGTTCATATCCCTATCAGCATTTTTGTCAAAACCATTCAACGAGTCTCTAGGAAGTTCCAAACTTTCCCACATTTTTCTGTCTTTTCTGAGCCCTCTAAACTGTTTCAACCTCTGCCTGTTACACAGTTCCAAAGACGCTTCCACATTTTTGGGTATATTTTCAGCAATGCCCCACTCTACTGGTACCAATTTACTGTATTAGTCCATTTTTATGCTGCTAATAAAGACACATATGACACTGGGCAATCTACAAAGGAAAGAGGTTTAATTGGACTTACAGTTTCACATGGCTGGGGAAGCCTCACAATCATGGCAGAAGGCAAGAAGGAGCAAGTCACGTCTTACGTGGATGGTGACAGGCAAAGAAAGATTCTGTGCAAGGAAATTCCTATTTTTAAAACTATCAGATCTCATGATACTTATTCACTATCATGAGAACAGCAGAGGAAAGACTTGCCCCTATAATTCAATCACTTCCCACTGGGTCCCTCACACAACATGTAGGAATTGTGGGAGTTAAATTCAATATAAGATTTGCATGGGATATAGCCAAACCATATCACATAACATAGACATAAATATAAATACTCAAGCAGATTATAGCCAGATTTCTTAAAGAAAAGAAATACCTTAAAATATGTGGAGTATGGCTGTCTAGATCAGGATATCTAATGGGATAACAATAAGCAATTTGCTTCTACCAACCTGCCGCCGAGCTAGCATGTCCCATATTAGTACATCTCTTAAAAGGAATAAAATAACACAATGAAAGCACCCCATTAAAATGCAAATACAGTCATGTGTTGCTTAAAAATAGAGATGCATTCTCAAGAAATGTATCCTGAAACAATTTCATCATTGAGCAAACCTAGTAGAGTATGTTTACATAACCTACCTATATGGTACAGCCTACACCTAAGCTATATAACATTACCTATTGCTCCTAGGCTACAGACCTGTACAATATGTGATTATACTGAATACTGTAGGCAATTGTAACACAATGGTAAGTACTTGTGTATCTAAACATATCTAAGCATAGAAGAGATACAGTAAAAATACATTATTATAAAGGTATAGGAGCATTGTAATATATGTGGTTCTTCATTTATCTAAATGTCATTATGTGATACATGATAGTAAATTAAACCTTTAATTCAGAAGACTGTTAGTTAGAAATTATCTAGCTAGACAGGGCTTGTAACAAAGAACAAAGTGGGTATGTTTCGTTTAGGTTGAGCCATTTTGAAAAAGCCTGGAAAGGACTTGTGCCAATATCATGAATGGATGAAAAAAATATAACAATGCTAAAAGAACCATTTTCACAGCTGTGCCTCCCCAGCACCATGGCCCGTGGTCTTGGCTCTTGAAGCTCCACTCTCACCCCTGCCAAAGCCGCTGACACAGGTGGAGCCCAATTACAGACCCCTTGCATATGGTCTGGCATGTCTCAGAAAAGCCACGGCACTTGCTGGCATAAGTGACTCTCTCAGTAGTATAGAATAATGGTTCAGAGTGTCAGTTTTGGACTACAAAATAGAATGCATTCGAGACACTGTTTTGCAATTTTCAATCAATGTAGTCTTGGACAACTTAGTTAATTTACCAAAGCCTTTTATCTAATGAGGTCAGTAATGATAGTACATTAAGGCATTGTGAGAATTAAATGAGTTAATTTATGTAAAGCACTAAGTACAGTGCTTGAAACATAAAAATGCTCAATAATTGTTGCTATGATGATAATGACAACGGATAATTATGATGACAATAAACACAAGGAAAGCTACAGTTATAGATCTCAGACCTGTTTACCAGTTAACTCGTTTTGTGCTCAATTCAAATATTGTGGTATTTAGGGGTCACCAATGAATACTAGGGTGATATTTCACATGTAGTTTATTCATTGTAGTTCATATTTATGACCCATTCAGATCTATGTTCTTAACTGATAACATGTATTTCTTAAAGTCAGTTGTTCATTTAATAATTTTTAGAGTACATTTTATGTGTGCTAAATTTCAGGGATAGAGTGGTTAATAAGACTGACACAATTTTGAAGCTTGCAGTCTAATAAGTTATATCTATTTATTTTACTCTATAGTACATATAGGCAATATGATAAATGACTATGCTTAATGAGGAATTTGAATTCATTTAATGTTGGTGGTAACCATGACAATGTAATTTCATTTATAACTATGTGAATTAAAGAGATTTAACTCCTGAAGTCTCACAGTCAGTAAATGTCAAAGCGGGGACTCCACTCGAGAGTGCTTTTAATTATGTCTTACAACGTTTTCAGTTTTATAGTGTAAGAACTAGTGTTAAACATGAGTAAATCTCCCAACAATCAGAAATATGCAACAAGAAAGTGAAGTAGGAGCTTCCCTTTACTGAAGGTTTTTAATTGGAAGCTTGAATTCTATAAGGGGGGAGTGGTTATTAAATTAGGAGGAGATGTGGATGAGGTAGTCCTTGTAGACCCTTTCAAACCTAAAATATGCATTTATCCTCATATGTCCCTTCATTTAACAAGCTCCTTTTTATATTTTAAATATTAGCTTAAGCAAGACATTAACTAAGTACTATTTTGCTGCCCCTTCTATTTGCTTCCTATACTTTCTCATTAGACATGACACAATATCAATTTTGTTCACTAAATATTGTCATATATTTGAAGTTGATTTTGATTAAACATGCTGAAAACATTGATTAAATATATATTGATACATAAAGTGGAAAACTAATTTAATTACAATATAAATTACTGTCATTTTTCTAGTTTCTATGTTGGGTTGTTAATTCTCAGATATTTTTACATAATTAGAAAAGCAAAAGAGGACCACGTGTGAACTAATAATGAGAGTGTGTTGCAAATCAAGGATTATATATTAAAATATGTACCACAGGTTCAACACCAGCTTGTGAATTATGCTATTAACAACTCAAATTCTACTGGTTTTTGTTTCTACCAACTCACACAGAACCTCAGTCAATGCAAATCACCTTCTTAGTATCTCTGGAGTTTTCAGAGGATGTCTTGTATACCTGAAAATTCAGCTTAATTTTATGTGATTTCAATGTATTTCTGACTTTTTTGTCCTAAACTTGGTTGCTTTGGTATGTCTAGTAGGATTATATAATTCTTCAGTACAAGCCCCTTGATATGGCAAGTTAAATGATTTTCTGTTATAAATTTTGAAAAAAGCCTTGCTTCTACTTTTTGTCCTATAGTCTGTCATGGGGTACCCCAAAGTGCTGTATATGTCCCCAATATTAACATAATTTTAGTGGGACAGATAGATAACATTAAAGCATAAGTGTGTGTGTGTGTGTGTGTGTGTGTGTATTTTTGAGATGGAGTCTTGCATCTTGCTCGGTCACCCAGACTGGAGTGCGGTGGCGCAATCTTGGCTCACTGCAACCTCTGCCTCTTAGGTTCAAGCGATCCTCCTGCCTCAGCCTCCCAAGTAGCTGGGATTACAGGCATGTGTCACAATGCCAGGCTATTTTTGTATTTTTAGTACAGATGGGGTTTCACCACTTTGACCAGGCTGGTCTTGAATTCTGACCTCAAGTGATCCGCCCTCCTTGCCCTCCCAAAATTCTGGAACTACAGGCATGAGCTGCCCCACCCAGACTAACATTAAAGAATTTTTATGTGATTTTCTCCACCAATAATTAGAAATTTAGGTCTATGACTACAGAATGGGACAGATTTAACAATACGATGTTCGGATTCTGAAGCATGAATGGAAGAAAGAAATAATTATTGAAGGTCTTACCAGAAGCTTCCCATGAAAAGATAGTCTGGTAATCCACACACCATATATTTGTAAATAGCTTGTGAGGGAAAAGAATATATGGTCACTAAAACTGAAACTACAATCAGATGTGAGAGTTAATTAAAATCCAAAGTGAATGCTCAGTTTGTGCCCATAAGCCAACTACATTATCACCCCATCCATATTTAAGTAATAATTCTCAAAGTAGCAATAAGATTCTTTGGATTATTGAAACAGCTGTATGTGTTTGATACAACTAGAATGACTTCCACTTTACTTTATTCACACATATGATATTTAAGTAGGCTAGCTAGTATTATCAGATATTTGTTGCTTATATAGTTGAAGACTTTTCTCAATAGATGTTTAAAAAAATAGAAACTGTTCTCTGTAGTTTCCAAGTGAATGGTAAAAACTTACTCTATTTCACCTCTAACTTATGCTTTACACAAGCAAGCCAGAATATAAACTATCTGTTTTTAAAGAATATGCATATAACCTAGACTTGAATTAAAGCATTTAAAATTACTCTACCATTTAATTTTCTACTGCTGCTAACAGTTCATGAGAGGATTCCTGACAGTGGAATACAGTCTTGTGTGTCATCTAATTGTCAGCCCCACTCCTCTCTTCCTTGCATGGTGATTACATGAATAAGAGAGCAGGGATCTATGAAATCATTCACTTTTCAGTGACTGTGGTAGTATCTGGTTAGGCAAACTTACAATATAGATTAACCAATTCAAAAGGCAGAAAACTCATATAGAACCCCGTGAAAGTGTGAATTTTTGCCCTGTGTTGTGAAACCCAGAACAGTTAAGAAAACCAAATTATTCATGCATAACTGGCTCAAACTTTTGTAGCCGGAAAAATGTACTGTAGTCTAGGGAAACTATTTAAAATTTATAAAGAACATCTAAAAACCTACAGAGAAGATTATAATCCTTGGTGATAAACCAGACAATCAGGAACATTGCAAGGGTGTCCCCTCTCACCATTCCTTTTCAATATTGTGTTGCAAATCTTAGCTAATGCAACAGGACAAGAAAAAATAAATAAAAGATATTCAGATTGAGAAGGAAGCAATAAAGTTGTTATTGTTCACAAATGACATGATTGCCTATGTAGAAGTTTTTTTAAAAAAATTGACAAAACAAAATATATCCTGGAACTAATAAGCAATTATAACAGGATTGCATGATATAAGGTTAATATACAAAAGTCATTCAATTGCTTTCCCACATATGAGCAATAAGAAATATATACCTCTTATTTTACCCAAAATTAAACTAAAAAATTATGAGAAAAAATTGGAATTCAAAATTAAATACACAATATTATGTACTTTAGCATCTCCCAAAATAAAATAATTAGGTATAAATGTAAGAAAATATGCAAATAAAAATCTGCTTTTCTCTTGATGTTTTCTGTAACATTAAGAATTGTGTTTCTTTGAAAAATTCTCTGTATAAATGAAGTTAGGACTCTATGTAAGGAAGGAAATAGGATATTGGGCAGAACTTTCCTGACTATAGGATAGTAGCTCTCTTCCACTGTTGGCTCTTGTCATTACTCTTTTCACATTACACGTTTCTACATCATGTTTGGGATTTTTCTTATACTTCTTGGAACTTCATTCTCTTATCCTCCTATATCTATGTAGTGAGAATACTTTAACAAGGTATTGTTAAATGCAATGTCACATGGTAGCTGTTGGTACTACTAACAGTGTATCTTTCCATATGAAATACACTTCAGTTGAGGTTTATGCTGCTGCATAACCTGTTGTCTTGCAGTTAACATTTGTTTTATTTTTGCCACCCAGAAACCACTTTTCTTTCTTTAGATGTCCTAATTTTAATTTCAGACTATGTTCTTTAGGTGAAACTAATTATAATACAAGCTCTATGGATACAAATTTATGGCATAAGTAAGCCTACAGCAATCACATTCTATATCTCTGTCTAATTTTTTGATTCAGTATTGAGTTTATGGCAAAGGTCAAGCTAATTAAAGAAAATGAGACTCAATTCCTGGACATTTGTTAGTAACTATCAGGAAATCAGATGTATTAGTCTGTTCTCATGATGCTAATAAACATATATCCAAGTCTGGGTAATTTTTAAAGAAAAGAGGTATAATGTACTCACAGTTCCAGATGGCTAGGGAGACCTCACAATCATGGCAGAAGGTGAAGGAAGAGCAAAGTCCAGTCTTACATGATGGCAGGCAAGAGAGCATGTGCAGGGGAACTCCCATTTAGAAAACCATAAGATCTCATGAGTCTTATTCACTATCTCTAATACAGCACTGGAAAAACATCCCCATGATTCAATTACCTCCCACCAGATCCCTCCCATGACACATGGGGATTATTACAATTCAAAGTGAGTGTTGGGTAAGGACACAGACCCAAAGCATATCATCAGACATTCTTTTTACATTGGAATTGGTTTAGAGTTAGCATTGTCCTCCAATTACTATCAGAAAAGAAACTGTAAGGACTGAAACCAGACCAGGAAAGTGTACCAAAGCAATATACAGAAAGAAACAGCATTGTTTCATATTTATTTGATCCTTTATATCAAGCCGTGCTTGAAATCAAGACTTACTCCCAGGTATTTTTTAGTAACATGAGGCAATAAATTCTTTTGATTAATCCAGTTTATTTTGAGCTCCTCTTCACCTGTGAAAAAGAGTTGCAACTTACTCAGAAGAATAATTTATAAGTTCTACATATTTGGAATTTCTGAACATTGAGTTAACATAGATTTATGCTCATAAATAACATACATTCATGCTTAAAGCTGGAGGTGAAAGATGCTGATACAAGTTTGCTGGATATTAAGATTTGAAAATATGTCTACAGGATAAACCACTAAGTATTTCATATTATGAAAAATATTATGATATAATATTTTTGCATTTTGTCAAGATTATTTTGTAGGTACAATGGCTTAATCTGATTGATATGTTAAGAGTAACTAAGGGAAGCATTTTAAGTAAAGGGAGGAGAAAAACTCCACAACATTTTTTGCCTCTTGTTGATTTGTAGCCATAAAGTTCTGGTCAAGAAAGGGATTTGTTACCCATGTGACATTTACCTACTCCTGATCAATTTGACTGTGGTTAGGTGATTCATGATGATTCAGTGTCATTCACAAGATACATTCGTTTTCATTCAAGTAACAGTGTGGGGTCCTACTCCACTGAAGAATGCTATGAACAGGGTATTTGTTTTTATACAGTAACTAATTATTGCAGCTATTCAGTATAATATTTTTTTTTCAATTTATAAGTAGGGAACTAAAACCCATAGAGATGCATATACTTGCATAAAATTGCATAGTAAATAGAATGGCTGGAATTTAAAAAAAAAAACTTAAACCATAATGCATGTAAACAACAAACTATTTGAACTGTATAAAATGTAGTATCATACAAACAGAGTGGCCATAGCACATCAGAACCTAATTTCCTTTACCCAAAAGAAAGCTACATTAATATTTTTATATATAATTTCAGAAACACTCTATACCTATGTACACCTTTTTCTTTTATTAACGTTTATTTTGAGTTCAGGGGTAAAAGTGTAGGTTCGTTATATAGGTAAACTGTGTCATGGGAGTTTGTGTACAGATTATTTTTATTATCATCATTTAGCTCCCACTTAAAAGAGAACAAGCGGTATTTGGTTTTCCATTCCTGTGTTAGTGTGCTAAGGACAATAAAATAAAAAATGTATTTTACTTTTTACCAACTCACTTTATTCAGTTGACATTATATTTGCGGAAAAATTTTATAGCACAATCTTTATAACTATCTACATGCTTGCAGTATTCTTTTAAAAGGCTCCCTAGTATTTCTTTCTCACGAAAGTAAAACATATTCATTATAATTAATTACTTTAATTAATTTTCTGAGTGTTTTCCAGGCTTTTAGAGTTGGGATTTGGAGCTTCAACTCTCTGATTTGAAAGTTATACCACTTTCTAGTACACAACATTATATCTAACCCTTTAATTTTCTTTTTTTTTCTCTTTTTTTTTTTTTAATTTTATTTCACTTTAGGTTCTGAGGTGCATGTGCAGGTCATGCAGGGTTGTTGCATAGGTGCATACTATATCCAGCATTTCTCCCATGTTATCTTTCCCCACCCTTCCAACCCCCTGCTGTCCCTCTCCTAGCCCCCTCAAAACTGTCCCCAGTGGGTGATGCTCCTCTCCCTGAGTCCACGTATTCTCATTGTTCAACACCCGCCTATGAGTGAGAACATGTGGTGTTTGGTTTTCTGTTCTTGTGTCAGTTTGCTGAGAATGATGGTTTCCAGATTCATCCAAGTCCCTACAAAGACACGAACTCATCGCTTTTTATGGCTGTGTAGTATTCCCTGGTGTATATGTGCCACATTTTCTTTTCCAGTCTATCACTGATAGGCATTTGGGTTGGTTCCAGGTCTTTGCTATTGTAAACAGGGCTGCAGTGAACATAAGTGCACATGTGTCTTTAAATAGAAAAATTTATAGTTCTTTGGGTATATACTCAGTAATGAGATTGCTGGGGTCAAATGGAATTTCTATTCCTAGATCCTTGAGAAATCACCACACTCTCTTCCACAATGGTTGAACTAATTTACACTCCCACCAACTGTGTAAGAGTGTCCTATTTCTCCACATCCTCTCCAGCATCTGTTGTCTCCAGATTTTTTAATGATCACCATTCTAACTGGTGTGAGATGGTATCTCAATGTGGTTTTGATTTGCATTTCTCTAATGACCAGTGAATGATGAGCATTTTTTCATATGTTTGTTGGCCTCATATATGTCTTCTTTCGAAAAGTGACTGTTCATATCCTTCACCCACTTTTGAATGGGGTTGTTTGTTTTTTTCTTGTATATCTGTTTTACTTCTTTGTAGATTCTAGATATTAGCCCTATGTCAGATGGGTAGACTGCAAAATTTTTTCCCATTCTGTTGGTTGCCAGTTCGTTCTAATGATGGTTTCCTTTGCTGTACAGAAGCTCTGAATTTTAATTAGATCCCATTTGTCTATCTTGGCTTTTGTTGCGATTGCTTTTGATGTTTTAGTCATGAAGTCCTTGCCTATTCCTATGTAGTGGATAGTTTTGCCTATGTTTTCTTCTAGTGCTTTTATGGTGTTAGGTTTTATGTTTAAATCTTTAATCGATCTGGAGTTAATTTTAGTGTAAGGTGACAGGAAGGGGTCCAGTTTCTGCTTTCTGTGCATTGCTAGCCAGTTTTCCCAACACCATTTATTAAACATGGAGTTCTTTCCCCATTGCTTATTTTTGTCAATTTTTTCAAAGATCAGATGGTTGTAGATGTGTGATATTGCTTCTGAGGCCTCTGTTCTGTCTCCATTGATCTATGTCTCTGTTTTGGTACCAGTGCCATGATGTTTTGATTACTGTAGCCTTGTAGTATTGTTTGAAGTCCAGCAGTCTGATGCCTCCAGCTTTGTTCTTTTTGCTTAGGATTGTCTTGGTTATGCAGGCTCTCTTTTGATTCTGTATGAAGTTTAAAGTGGTTTTTTCCAGTTCTGTGAAGAAGGTCATTGGTAGCTTGATGAGGATAGTGTTGAATCTATAAATTACTTTGGGCAGTATGACCATTTTCACTATATTGATTCTTCCTAACCATGAGCATGGAATGTTTCTCCATCTGTTTGTGTCCTCTCTTATTTTGTTGAGCAGTGGTTTGTAGTTTTCCTTGAAGAGGTCCTTTACATCCTTTGTTAGTTGTATTCCTAAGTATTTTATTCTCTTTGTAGCAATTGTGAATGGGAGTTCATGCTTGATTTGGTTCTCTGTTTGTCTGTTATTGGTATAGGAGTGCTTATGATTTCTGCACATTGATTTTGTATCCTGAGACTTTGCTGAAGTTGCTAATCAGTTTGAAAAGATTTTGGGCTGAGACGATGGGGTCTTCTAAATATACAATCATGTCATCTGCAAATAGAGACAGATTGACTTCCTCCTTTCCCTAATTGAATACCCCCACTTTTTTTTTCTTGCCTGATTTCTCTGGCTAGAACTTCCAATACTATATTGAATAGGAGTGGTGAGAGAGGTCATCCTTGTCTAGTGCCTGATTTCAAAGGGAATTCTTCCAGCTTTTGCCCATTCACTATGATATTGGCTGTAGGTTTGTCATATATAGCTTTTATCATTTTATGATACATTCCATCGATACCTAGTTTATTGAGAGTTTTAGCAAAAAAGGGCCGTTGAATTTTGCCAAAGGCCTTCTCTGCATCTATCAAGATAATCAGGTGGTTTTTGTCTTTGTTTCTGTTTATGTGGTGGATTACATTTATGGACTTGTGTATGTTGAACCAGCCTTGCATACCTGGGATGAAGCCTACCTGATGGTGATGAATAAGCTTTTTGATGTGCTGTTGCATTCAGTTTGCCAGAATTTTATTGAGGATTTTTGTGTCAATGTTCATCATGGATATTGGCCTGAAGTTTTCCTTTTTTTAGTTGTGTCTCTGCCTGGTTTTGGTATCAGGATGATGTTGGTCTCATAAAAAGAGTTAGGGAGGATTCCCCTCTTTTTGTATTGTTTGGAATAGTTTCAGAAGGAATGGAACCAGCTCCCTCTTTGTACATCTGGTAGAATTTGACTGTGAACCCATCTGGACCTGGACTATTTTTGGTTGGTAGGCTATTGATTGCTGCCTCAACTTCAGCCCTTTTTATTGGTCTATTCAGGTTTCAACTTCCTCCTGGTTTAGTCTTGGTAGAATTCAAGTGTCTAGGAGTTTATTCATTTCTTCCTGACTTATGTACATAGAGCTGTTTGTAGTAATCTCTGATGATAGTTTGTATTTCTGTGGGATCAGTGGTGATATCCCCTTTATCTTTTTTTATTGCATCTATTTGATTCTTCTCTCTTTTCTTTTTATTAGCCTCACTAGTGGTCTGTCTATTTTGTTGATCTTTTCAAAAAAACAGCTCCTGGATTTGTTGACTTTTTTGAAGGGTTTTTTATGTCTCTATCTCCTTCTGTTCAGCTCTGATCTCAGTTATTTCTTGTCCTCTGCTAGCTTTCAAGTTTTTTTGATCTTCCTCCTCTAGCTCTTTTAATTTTGATGATAGGGTTTCAATTTTAGATCTTTCCTTGTTTCTCATGTGGGCATTTATTGCTATAAGTCTTCCTCTTGACACTGCTTTAAAGATGTCCCAGGGATTCTGGTAGGTTGTGTCTTCATTCTGATTGGTTTAGAAGAATATCTTTATTTCTGCCTTCACTTCATTGTTTATCCAGTTGACAGTCAAAAGCAAGTTGTTCAGTTTCTAATCATTTGTCTGGGTTTGAGTGTGTTTCTTAATTCTGAGTTCGAATCTGATTGCGCTGTGGTCTGGTAGACTGTTATGATTTCCATTTTTTACATTTGCTGGGGGAGTGATTTGCTTCCTATGATGTGGTCAATTTTGGAGTAAGTGCGATGTGGTGCTGAGAAAAATGTATATTCTGTGGATTTGGGGTGGATCATTCTGTATATGTCTATTAAGCCCTCTATTTTCAGCTCTGCATTCAAGTCCTGGATGTCCTTGTTAATTTTCTGTCTTGTTGATCTGTCTAATTTTGACAGTGGAGTGTTGAAATCTCCCACTATTATTGTGTGGGAGTCTAAATCTCGTTTTAGGTCATTAAGAACTTGCTTTATGTATTTGGGTGCTCCCGCGTTGGGTGTGTATATATTTAGGATAGTTAGCTCTTCTTGTTGGATTGATCCTTTTACCATTATGTAGTATCCTTCTTTGTCTCTTTTGATTTTTGTTGGTTTGAAGTCCGTTTTATCAGAGACTAGGATTGCAATCCCTGCTTTTTTTGTTCTCCATTTGCTTGGTAAATCTTCTTCCATCCCTTTATTTTGAGTCTATGCATGTCTTTGTATGTGAGATGGGTTTCCTGAATACAGCACACCAATGGGTCTTGACTTTTTATCCAATTTGGCACTCTGTGTCTTTTGATTGGGGCATTTAGGCCGTTTACATACAATGTTAATGTTGTTATGTTTGAATTTGGTCCTGCCATTTTGTTACTGGCTGGTTTTCTTTCCTGTTAGCTGACTCATTTTATTCATTGCATTTTCGGTCTTTGCCATTTGGTGTGTTTTTGGTGGCTGGTACTTGTTTCTTTCCATGCATAGTGTTTCTTTCAGGAGATCTTGTAGGGCAGGTCTGGTGGTGATGGAATCTCTTAGTAATTGCTTGCCTGTAAAGGATTTTATTTCTCCTTCACTTATGAAGCTTAGTTTGGCTGGATATGAAATTCTGGGTTGAAAGTTCTTTTCTTTAAGGATGTTGAATATTGGCCCCCACTCTCTTATGGTTTCTAGGGTTTCTGTTGAGACATCCTCTGTGAGCCCAATTGGCTTCCCCTCTGTGGGTGACCTGTCTTTTCTCTCTGTCTACCCTTAGTATTTTTTCCTACATTTCAACCCTGGTGAATCTGATGATTATGTTCCGTGGGGTTGCTCTTCTTGAGGAATATCTTTGTGGAGTTCTCTGTATTTCTTGGATTTGAATGTCGGACTGCCTTGCTAGGCTTGGGAAGTTCTCCTGGATAATATCCTGGAGCATGTTTTCCAGCTTGGATTCATTCTCCCCATCATATTCAGGTGCACCGATCAAGCGTACATTAGGTCTTTTCACATAACCCCATAATTCTTGGATGGTTTGTTCATTTCTTTTCACTCTTTTTCTCTTGTCTTGCCTTCACTTTTTATTTCATTGAGTTGATCTTCAATCTGTCATATCCTTTCTTCTGCTTGATGGATTTGGCTATTAAAAGTTGTGTTTACTTCACGTAGTTCTTGTGCTGTGTTTTTCAACTCCATAGAGTCATTTATTTTCTTCTCTAAGCTGGTTATTCTAGTTAGCATTTCATCTAACCTTTCTTCAAGGTTTTTGGTTTCTTTGTATTGAATTTGAATGTGTTCATTTAGCTCAGGAAAGTTTGTTATTACCTACTTTCTGAAGCCTGTTCTGTCAATTCGTGACACTCTTTCTTGGTCATGTTGTATTCCTGTGTTGTTGAGGAGTTGTGATCCCTTGAAGGAGAAGAGGTGTTCTGGTCTTTGATGGTTTCATCTTTTTTGCACTGTTTTTTTCCCATCTTTGTTGATGTTCCTGGCTGTGGTCTCAGGGAGCTGCTTGATGAAGTTGCTTGTCTGACTGTCGAGGCACTACTTGGTTTCTATGGACTCCTTCAAGTTGTTAGGTAAGCTTCCTGTGTCTTTTTTGCTTACACTGGGAGTTTAGGCCCTCCTCTTCTGCTGACCTGGAGGTGCTGCTGGGTGGTCAAGAACGCCATCCCATTGCTACATAGGCTTCCTGTGTTTTTTGTTAAAACCTGAGGCCTAGTCCCACCATTTTAATGGTGGGCTATGTCCTTCCTCCACAGGGCTGGATCATTCAGATTTCAGCTCAGACTGTGGCACTGGCTGCACAACCCACTAGAGTTAGTTCTTCAGCCCTCTGTGGTTTGTGGGGGAGCATAGGGACCCACCCAGCCACACTGCCTGTCTCCCCAGTTTTCAGCTTCTTCTCTCCAGTTATGTGGGAGGGGCTTACCCAGTTACTCAGTCTGCCCTCCCACCTTCAGGTCCCTCTTTCTCCAGGCAGGGTGATGGGTGATAACTTGGTCCACAGGCTCTCCAGGCTGGCTTATGGACTTATGCATTTGCTTAGATCTGTGTGCCAATCCAGGACACCATCCTGGATTATTATTCAACTCTGCACTTGCAATTTCCAGCACTTGACTGGCAAAGATCCTTTGTTCTGTGTATTGCTCAGGCTCTGGGGGAGGCACTGTATCTGGACTCAAGTGCCAGAGGTGGAGCCTCTGACTCACTGGTCAGATGCACTTTCTGGGTGAAGTGGCACCCCTCCCCACCTCGGTCTGCCCTGCCTGGGCTTTGATCACCATCAGACCAGACCCATTGAAATGCACCTGGTACCTTGGAGCTAGGAGATCTGTCGATTTCTGCATCTCTCTCACTGGGTGTTGTGCACTGGAGTTGTGTCTATTTGGCCATCTTGACTCCTGTCCTGAATCTAACCCTTTTATTTTTAATGAACAAACCAACATCTAGTAAGTCAAAGTGTTTTTGTTTTTTTTTTTTGTTTTCCACAATGCCAAGTGTCATTACTTTCTTCAGGAAGTTTTTTGTTCAGCCTATCATTGTAAAGGTTTTTAAAAAACACCTTAACAGGCTGGCTCACACCTGTAATCCCAGCACTTTTGGAGATGGAGGCAGGTAGATTGTAGTTCAGGAGATCGAGACCATCCTGGCCATTGTGAAACCCCATCTCTACTAAAATACAAAAAATTAGCAGGGCATGGTGGCATGTGGAATCACTTGAATCCAGTAGACAGAGGTTGCAGGGAGCAGAGATTGTGCCACTGTACTCTAGCCTAGTGAAAGAGCAAGACTTGGAAAAAAACAAAAACAAAACAAAACAAAACAAAACAAAAACCTTAGCAAAAATTTTAGTCTTACAAAAATATAACACTTTCGAAAAAAGGTAAACATTTCCTTATTAGAACATTTATTTGCTAGTATTTCTCATTTAGTTCAATTTAATTTTTAAAATTTTTATTTCAATAGCTTTTGGATAAAAGTGTTTTTTTGTTACATGGATGAATTATATAGTGAGGAATTCTGAGATTTTAGTGCACCAATCACTCAAGTAGTATACATTGTATCTAATATGTAGTTTTGTATTCTCATCCTCACCCCATCCTACCCCTTCTGAGTCTTTAAATTTCATATATTACTGTCTGTCTTTACATATTCATAGCTTAGCTCCCACTCTTAAGTGAGAACATACAGTTTTTGATTATTCTCTCCTGAGTTACTTTAGTTGGAATAATGACCTCCAGCTCCATTCAAGTTGTTGCAAAAGAAATTATTTCATTTCATTTTATGACGTGGTATATATACACCATATTTTCTTTATCTACTCGTTAGTTGATGGGCACTTAGCTTGGTTCCACATTTTGCAATTGTGAATTGTGCCACTATAAACATATGTGTGTACGTGACTTTTTTATATAATGACTTCTTTTCCTTTCAAGTAGATTCCCAGAAGTGGAATTGCTGGATTAAATGGTACAAATACTTTTAGTTCTTTAATAAATCACCATACTGTTTTCCTTAGAGGTTGTACTAATTTACATTTGCACTAGAGTATATAAGGGTTCAATTTTTCCCCCACATTCACACCAACATCTATTGGTTTTTGATTTTTTAATAATGAACATTTTTACAGGAATAAAGTGGTATCACATTGTGGTTTTATTATAATTTGTATTTCCCTGAGTATTTGTGATGGTGAGCATTATTTCATATGTTTTTTTGGCCATTTCTATATCTTCTTTTGAGAAATGTCTTTTCATGTCCTTTGCCCATTTTTTAGTGGAATTATTTTCCTTTTCTTGCTGATTTGTTTCAGTTCCCTGTAATTCTTGATAGTAGGCCTATTTTGGGATGTATAGTTAGCCAATATTTCTCAAATTCTTCAAGTTGATTGCTACACTGATTATTTTTTATGTGAAGAAGATTTTTTAGTTTAATTATTTAATTATTACTATTTAATTATTTTTGTTTTTGTTACGTTTGCTTTTGGAGTCTTACTCATGAATTGTTTTCCAAGGTTGATATCCAAAAGAGTTTTTGCAACATTATCATCCAGAATTTTTGTAGTTTCATGCCTTTGATTTAAGTATTTGATTCATCCTCTGTTAATTTTTCTATACAGTAAGAAATAGAGATTCAGTTTTATTATTTTACATGTGGTTGCCAGTTTTCCCAGGATCATTTATTAAACAGGGTGTCTATTCCTAAATTTTTTTTTTTTAATGTTTTGTCAAAGATCAGTTGGCTGTATGTATTTTGCTTTCTTTCTGTGTTCTCCATTTTGTTCCATTGGACCATGTGCCAACATTTATACCAGAACCATGCTGTTTTGATAACTATAGCCTTATAGTATAATTTGAAGTTGGTAATAGGATGCCTCTAGATTTGTTCTTTTCACTTAGGATTTCTTTGGCTATTTGAACATTTATTTTATTACATAAAATTTTAAGAATTGTTTTTCTAATTCTATGAAAAATGTTGGTATTTTTATGGGAATTACACTGAATTTTAAATTGCTTTTGGCAGTATGGTCATATTCATAATATTGACTCTTCCAAATTCATGAGCATACAATGTTTCCATATTTTGTGTGTGTGTCATCTATGACTTATTTGAGCAGTGTGTTGTAGTTACACTTACAGAGATCTTTCAACTCCCTGGTTAAGGATGTTCTAGGCATTTTGCCTTTTCTTTGTAGGTATTGTCAAAGGGATTGAGTTCTTGATTTGATTCTCAGCTTGGTCATTGTTGGTGTATAAAAGTGCCACTGATTTGCGTAAATTGATTGTGCAACCTGAGTCTTTGTTGAATTTGTTTATCAAATCTAAGAGTTTTGGAGGAGTTTTTAGAAATTTTCAAGTATACAATCATATTACCTACAATAACTGATAGTTTGTCTTCCTATTTTCCAATTTGGATGCCCTTTATTTCTTTCTCTTGACTAATTACTCTGGCTAAAACTTCCAGAACTATGTTAAGTAGGTGTGGAGAAAGTGGGTATCCTTTTCTGATTCCAATTCTCAGGAATAATGTTTTCAACTTTTTCCCATTCAATATGATGTTGGCTGTGGGTTTGTCATATATGGCTTTCTATTCTTTTGAGGTAAATCCCTTCAATGCTGAATCTCTTAAGACTTTTTATCATATAAAGATGCTGCAACTAACCAAATGCTTTTGCTGCATCTGCTGAGGTGATGCTATGGTTTTTGCTTTTAATCCTTTGTATATGATGTGTCACATTTATTGAATTATATATGTTAAGCTATCCCTGCATCCCTGGGATGAAACCCACTTGATCATGGTGCATTATCTTTTGGATGTGCTGTTGAATTTGGTTAGCTCATATTTTGTTGATAATTTTTGCCTCTATGTTCATCAGGAGTATTGGTCTGAGACTTCTTTTTTGTTATGTCCTTACCTGGTTTTGCTATAAGGGTGATACTGGCTTTTTAGGACAATTTAGGAAATTGTTCTGTAATAGTCCATTGCCATGCTGCTGATAAAGACATAACTGAGACTGGGCAATTTACAAAAGAAAGAGGTTTAATTGACTTACAGTTACATGTGGCTGGGGAGGCTTCACAATCACAGTGGAAGGCAAAGAGGAGCAAGTCACGGCTTACATGGATGGCAGCAGGCAAGGAGGGAGAGTTTGTGCAAGGGGAACTATTCTTTTTTACAACCATTAGATCTTGTGAAACTTATTCACTATAAAAGAACAGCACAGGAAAGACGTGTCTCCCATGATTCAGTCACCTTTCACTCAGTCCCTCCCACAAACATGTGGGAATTCAAATGAGATTTGGGTAGGGACATAGCCAAACCACATCACTCTGCCCCGGCCCCTCTAAAATCGCACATCCTCACATTTCAAAACCAATTTTGCCTTCCCAGCATTTCCCCCAAATTCTTAACTCATTTCAGCATTAACTCAAAAGTCTGCAATGCAAAGCCTCATCTGAGACAAAGTGAGTACCTTCCACCTATGAGCCTGTAAAATCAACAGCAGGTTAATTACTTCCTAGACACAGTCGGGGTACAGGCATTTGGTAAATCCAGCCATTGCAAATGAGAGAAATTGGCCAAAACAAAAGGGACTACAGGGCCCATGCAAGTCCAAAATCCAGCAAGGAAATCAGACTTTAAAACCTCCACAATTATCTACTTTGACTCCATGTCTCAGATCTAGCTCATGCTCATCCAAGAGGTGGATTCCCATGGTCTTAGGCAGGGTACAGCCTCCCTCCCAGCTGATTTCATGGGCTGGTGTTGAGCATCTGTGGCTTTTCCAGACACACAATGTAAGCTGTCAATGGATCTACCATTCTGGAGTCTGAAGGACAGTGGTCCTCTTTTCACAGCTTGACTTGGCAGTGCCCCAGTAGGGACTCTATGTAGTAGCTCCAACTCCTCGTCTCCCTTCTACACTACGCTAGCAGAGGTTTTATATGAAGCTCCACCCCTGCAGCAAAGTTCTGCTAGGACTTACAGGCATTTCCATACATCCAGTGAAATCTAGGCAGAGGTTCCCAAACTTCAATTCTTGACTTCTATGTACCTGCAGGCTTGACACCACATGGAGTCTGTCAAAGCTTAAACCTTGCACCCTCTGAAGCTACAGCCCACCTCTATGTTGGCCTCTTTCAGCCACAGCTGGAGTGGCTGGCAACACAGGGCACCAAGTCCATAGGCTGCACACAGCACTGGGACCCTGGGCCCTACCTCTGAAATTATAATTTCCTCCTAGGCTTTAGGGCCTGTAATGGGAGGGGCAGCATTGAAGACCTTTGACATTCTCTGGAGATATTTTTCTCATTGTCTTGGAGATTAACATATGGCTCCCTGATTACATATGCAAATTAATGTGGCAGGCTTGAATTTCTCCTCAGAAAATGGGATTTTCTTTTCTATTGCATTGTCAGGCTGCAAATTTTCTGAATTTCTATGCTCTGCTTTCCTCATGAATCTGAATGCCTTTATCAGCACCCCAAGTCATATCTTGAATGCTTTGCTGCTTAGAAATTTCTTCTGCCAGATTCCCTAAATCATCTCTCTCAGTGTTCAAAATTTCACAAATCTCTAGGGCAGGGGCAAAATGCCGCCGTCTCTCTGCTAAAAAATAACAAGAGTCCCCCTTTGCTCCAGTTCCCCAACAATTTCCTGATCTCCATCTGAAACTACCTCAGCCTGGACCTTATTGTTCATATCACTATCAGCATTTTTGTCAAAATTATTTTGACATGTGCGAATTTCCAAACTTTCTCACATTTTCCTGCCTTTTTTCTGAGCCCCTCCAGTCTGTTCCACTTCTGCCTGTTACCCAGTTCAAAAGTCACTTCCACATTTTGAGGTATATTTTCAGCAATGTCCCATTCTACTGGTACCAATTTACTGTACTAATCTGTTTTCATGCTGCTGATAAAGACATACCTGAGACTGGGCAATTTACAGAAAAAGAGATTTAATGGACTTACAATTACACAGGGCTGGGCAAGCCTCACAATCATGGCAGAAGGCAAGGAAGAGCAAGTCATTTTACATAAATGGCAGCAGGCAAAGAGAGAGAGCTTGGGTAGGGCAATTTTTCTTTTTAAAACCATCAGATCTTGTGAGACTCACTATCATGAGAACATCATGGGAAAGACTTGACCCCATGATTCAATCACCTCTTACTGGGTCCCTCCCACAACAAGTGGAAATTCAAGATGAGATTTGGGTGGGGACATAGCCAAATGATATCAGGTCCCTTTGTTTCAAACTTTTGAAATGGTTTCACTAGGATTGGTACCAGTTTTCTCTGAATGTCTGGTAGAATTCAGCTGTAACTCCATCTGGTCCTGAGCTCTTATTATGTTGGCCATTTTTAAATTAAGAATTCAATCTTGCTACTTGTTATTTGTTCAGGATTTCTATTTCTTCCTGATTTAATCTAGGAGGGTTGTATTTTTTACTAAATTTATCTAATTTTCTCTAAGTTTTCTAGTTTGTGCACATAAAGGTGTTCACAGTAGTCTCAGGTAATCTTTTGTATTTGTGTAGCATCAGTTTTAATGTCTCCAGTTTCATTTCTATTTGAGGTTATTTGGATCCTCTTTTCATGGTTTATCTAGCTGAAGTTCTATCAATTTTGTTTATCTTTTCAAGTAACTAGCTTTTTACTACATTGAACTTTTATATTCTTTTGTTTAATTTAATCTAGTTCACCTTTGATTTTTTTTTTTCTTTTTTTTTTTTATTGCATTTTAGGTTTGGGGGTACATGTGAAGAACATGGAAGATTGTTGCATAGGTACACACATGGCTGTGTGATTTGCTGCCTTCCTCCCCCATCACCTATATCTGGCATTTCTCCCCATGCTATCCCTCCCCAACTCCCCCACCCCCCCACTATCCCTCCCCTTTCTCCCCCGACAGACCCCAGTGTGTGATACTCCCCCTCCCTGTGTCCATGTGTTCCCATTGTTCAACACTTGCCTATGAGTGAGAACATGCGGTGTTTGATTCTCTGTTCTTGTGTCAGTTTGCTGAGAATGATGGTTTCCAGGTTCATCCATGTCCCTACAAAGGACACCAACTCAATCGTTTTTGATGGCTGCATAATATTCCATGGTGTATATGTGCCACATTTTCCCCTGTCCAGTCTATCATCGATGGGCATTTGGGTTGGTTCCCAGGTCTTTGCTATTGTAAACTGTGCTGCAATGAACATTTGTGTGCATGTGTCCTTATAGTAGAACGATTTATAGTCTTTGGATATATACCCAGTAATGGGATTGCTGGATCAAATGGAATTTCTATTTCTAGGTCCTTAAGGAATCGCCACACCGTCTTCCACAATGGTTGAACTAATTTACACTCCCACCAACAGTGTAAAAGTGTTCCTATTTCTCCACATCCTCTCCAGCATCTGTTGTCTCCAGATTTTTTAATGATCGCCATTCTAACTGGCGTGAGATGGTATCTCAATGTAGTTTTGATTTGCATTTCTCTAATGACCAGTGATGATGAGCATTTTTTCATATGTTTGTTGGCTTCATGTATGTCTTCTTTTGTAAAGTGTCTGTTCATATCCTTCGCCCACTTTTGAATGGGCTTGTTTGTTTTTTCTTGTAAATCACCTTTGATTTTTGTTATTTCTTTTCTTCTGCTTGCTTTGGGTTTAGTTTGTTTTTGTTTCTCAAGTTTCTTAAGGTGTGATATTAGGTTTTCAATTTATTTTCTTTGAGACTTTATGATGTAGGCATTTAGTACTATAGACTTTCCTCTTAACACTGTTTTTGCTGTATTCCAGAGTTATTGAAAACTTGAGCTATTATTATCATTCAATTTAAGAAATTTTAAAATTTATATCTTGATTTTATTTTCAACTCAGAAATCATTTGGAAGAAGATTATTTAATTCTGATGTATTTTTATAAATTTAAAGGTTCCCTTTAGAGTTGATTTCTGTCTTGATTTCACTATGGTCTGAGAGGATATTTGCCATGATTTTGATTTTTTTTTTTTAAGTTCCAGGATACATGTGCAGAATGTACAGATTTGTTATATAGGTATACATGTGCCATGGTGGTTTGCTACACCTATCAACCCATTACTTAGGTTTTAAACCCCATATGTATTAGGTATTTCTCCTAATGTTCTCCTTTTCCTTGTCTCTCACCCCCTGACAGGTGTGTTTTGTTACCCTTCCTGTGTCCGTGTGTTCTCATTGCTCAATTTCCACTTATTAGTGAGACAGGCCGCATGTGGTTTTAAAGTTTACTGAGACTTGTTTTGTTGCCTATCATATGGTCTGTCTGGAGAATGTTCCATGTGCTGATGAGAAGAATGTATATTCTACAGTTGTTGGTTAGAATGTTAGGTAAATATCTGTTAAGTCCATTTGCTTCAGCATGTCATTTAAGTTCATTGTTCCTTTGTTAACTTTTTGTCTTGATGGTCTGTCTAGTGCTGTCAGTAGTGTTCAGAATTCTCCCACAATTATTGTGTTACTGTCTATCTCATCCCTTAGGTTTAGTAGTAACTCTTTTATGAATCTAGTAGCTGTGGTGTTAGGTGCATATAAATTTAAGGTTTTAATAGCTTTTTATTAGAAGTATTATTTTATCATTATATAATGATCTTCATCTTTTTTAAACTGTTGCTTCTTTGAAGTCTGGTCTGTGTGATATAATAATAGCTACTACTGCTTATGGTTTAGTTCATGTGGAATATTTTTTAACCCCTTTACCTTGAGTTTATATGAATCCCTCCATGTTAAGTGAGTCTGTTAAAGACAGAAGGTATTTGGTTTGTGATTTTTTTCATCCATTTTATCTCCTGTATATTTTAAGTAGAAACATTTAGGTCATTTACATTAGATGAGTATATTGAGTGAGATATTGACCACCACCTGCAGAGGTATCTGGCCTACACACCCTGACACAACAACGAATGAATAAATGCACTCTCGCACCATTACAGTGATTCAAGTGGGCTAGGGATAGTCGTAGCTGCTTTCAGAGGGCAAGATGCAGATCAATCGATCAAGACTCCCTCTCCATCGTTATATTTATTCAGTCAAATTTTACAACAGAGGTTCTAAGTTAACACATTTGTGGATAATTAACATGCTTAAAAGAGTGGTTTTACAAATGATAAGCTTTAGGTTTTAGGCCCAGAGTAAACACTATTAACAGGTAACTCCCCATTGATCTCCCCTGAGAGGGTCATCCAGCACAAAGTTTAGGAGTAAACAGAGTAGAGACAAAGGGATGTGGGGTAAACAGACCTAAACATGGAAAGCCTCTTATTGTCCCTATATTCTCCCTAACTTAATGTACCTGTCACCTACAGCCTGTCCCAATAAAACATTTTGGCCTTGCGAAAGGTTTGAGACTAATTTATAACTTTTCCTAATTTGTCTTTAATATTTTGCCGCCACCCCAAGTGAATCTCAACAATTGAGATGTGAGATAATATTCTTATCATCATTCTAATTATTACCTATGTAATTTGCTTTTTCATTGCATTATTGTTTCATAGGCCCTGTGAGTCTAAGTTTTTAAGAAGTTCTAAGTTGGTGCATATTGAACTTTTGTTTCAAAGTTTAGAACTTCTTTTAGCATTTCCTTTTGTAGTGCTGGTTTGGTAGTGACAAATTTTCTAGCATTTGCTTGTAATAAAATGGCTTTATTTCTACTTCATTTACACAACTTAGTTAAGCTGGATACAAAATTTTTGGCTAACAGTTATGCTTATGGAGGCTGAGATAGGACCCCAAACCCTTCTGTCATGTAGGATTCTGCTGAGAATTATGCTATTAGTCTGATAGGTTTTCATTTATAGATTATCTGATGCTTTTGCCTTTTTGCTCTTAGAAATATTTCCTTCGTGGTGACTTTAGATAGCCTGATGACTACATGCCTTGGTGAAGAGCTTTATGCAATGAGTTTTGCTGGAGTTTTTTAAGCTTATTGAATTTAAATATCTAAATCTCCAGCCAGGCCAGGAAAGTTTTTCTCAAATAAGTTTTCCAGACTTTGTTTTCTCTTCTCCCTCAGGAACATTAATTATTCTTAGGTTTGCACATTTTACATAACCCTGTATTTCTACAAGACTTTATTTCTTTTGATTCTCTGTTCTTTATTTTTGTCTGATTGGGTTAATTCAGAAGCCTTGTCTTCAATCTCCGAACATCTTTTTCTACTTCTTCTAGTCTATTGTTAAACTGTCACTGTACTTTGTAAGTCCCTAAGTATGTCTTCCATTTCCAGACGTTCTGAATTATTCTATTTTTATGATGTCTATCTCTCTAGAAATGTTTTAATTTAATTTCTGCTCTGCTTTTAATTTTTAATGAGGTTTTTTACCTTCTCTAGATCTTCTTAGTATCTTAATAATAGATCTTCTGAATTCTTTATTTCATATTTTAAAGATTTCATTTTGATTTTGTTTCCTTTGCTGGAGAGGTAGTGCAATCTTTTGAGGATGTTATAGAATCATGTTTTATTATATTGCCAGAGTTACATTTTTCGTTACCTTCCAATTTGGTTAGAATATTTTTCTAATTATTATTTAGTAAATGTTTTCTCTTACTTTTTTTAAAAATTTTTTTCTCTTTTATATCTTTAATGCTTATGGTTAAGTATAGCCTAATTTGGTTCTTGGTGCTTTCAGGAATAAAGAGTAATTTCTGAATCTTTTGGTTACAAAGATCCCTGTAATCTCTGGTTAGAGATAATCTTTGTATGTTGAATTTCTATTTTGCTGGTTGTAGTAGCAATACGCTTGATGTGTGAGCAAGTTCATTGTCTCCTATGGGGTTGGAATGGTAGAGGTCTCTTGAAGTCTATCTCATTTCCTCATGCTGTGCATTTATTTATTTATTTATTTATTTATTTATTTATTTATTTATTTTCCTCAGTGTATTATTTACTGGTTTGATGGTTCAGGCTTCAGGCCAGTAAGGAGGTGTCCCTAGGTAGGGGCTAAAGCAAATGGCTGAATACAATACTCAGTGGTGGGCAGAGCTCCCAGCCTTGACAGATGTGGCTGGAGGAGCTTTCATTGAGTCACTTTAAGGCCTTATCAGGAGGCTGGATTGAAGTCACCTTAACTTCTCCGCCTGGTAAACAGGAGAAGCTATCCATCTCTCAGACACACTGCTGCCCAGTGCTCTGGCTATTCATATCAAACAGGCACCTATTTTCATCTTTAGAAATGTTGATGTTTCAAGTGAAGAGGAATTGTGACTCTGTGTCTTGTGCAAGCCTGAACCTGGAGGGTGCTCCTCCTGTGGCAATGCAGTCACCCTGTTGTGTTCCCGAAAATCTGTCTATACTTGCACCCATGCCAAGCTCCTGTGAGAGAAGCCTAAACTGTGCCTTTGTTGGTAGATAAGGAACAATAGACATTCCACTATCCAAAACTCTTTATATGCACAAGGGCTAACTATTGGGTTAGAGCTGAAGACTTTCCCTGCTGAGCCTAGCATTGCAACCGTGCCTCTGCTGAAAGAAACTTGCCACCAGTGGAAAGATGTGGTTTCAAGGCCTGCCATCTGGATTCCTTTTTCCCCATGAAGTATTCCCTTTATGTGGTGTACTCCCCGTTCCCCTAGAAGTGGGAGTTGCTAGGAGCCAGAATACTGTGAGTGCTGTTGCTCCTCTGGGTCTAGCTACCCAGTTGAGTTGCCACACTCCAGAACAGTTCTGGGGAGTGCCTGCAAGAGATCTGACTATGTGACCTGTCCTCACGCCTTCTAGCAGTAGGTGGCAGCATCAGCTCTAATTGGGGTGTCAGGGGAGTGATGTACTCTATAAGATTCCTTGGTTATAGATAGCCATAGTGTGTTGGCTTTCTTGAACACAAGTTATGATAGTAATAAACTGGTCACATGAACAGACTCCGGACCCTCTGGTTATCCAGAATGGTACAAGTAGTGGTGATAGCTGAGGTCACACAGCCATTTTCTTCTTTCTGAGTAGTGTTATTCTACCAGGAGATTCTGTAATGGACTGTATTGGTTGGCCTCCAGCCAGAAAGTTGTGCTTGCAAAAGAACAACAGCTGTGGTAGTAGCAGTGAGATTTTGCTTGTCTTATGTTGCTTGAGGAGTTACTCTGGTTTCTCTGGCAATGGACAGGGTCATATAGCTCCCCAATATTTTGTCCTTTGTACTAAGCTACGAGGGTGAGTAGCAGGGCAAAGCCAGGTGAGGGTTGAGTCAGGAGGGTTTGTGCTCTGACTCTACATGTCCAGGGCAAGCAGCAGCCCCATAGGTTTAGGGGACAGTGGAAGTTCTCAAGCCACTAAGTTAATGTTCCAGAAAGGAAAGTTGCTGTCTCTGCTGCACAAAAGACTTTGTGCATGAATTGGAGAGTGCCAGGCAGCAGTAAGTCCCACATAGATTCCACAAACTTGCTGAGGCAGACCCCACTCCCTCAGTGTTCCACTAGGAGCAGCAAGCTAAGTTCCAGGCAGCATGGATTCAGAACTCACAACTGCCCCAGGTCATAAGCTTACCCTGTGGAGAAAGCAACCGTGGCTTAGGCCATGCCTCCCCGCCTCCATATCTGCCTAAAAGCCGGGGTGCCTGACTTCTGCATTCCTGGCTGTAGCCCACTTTTACTCACCCCCACCCCAGTTCCTGGCCAAAGGAGTTCATCCCCACTTGTCACTACATTGTGAAATCCAGTTTGTATAGTCTTTCAACCTATGACCTCGGCTTGAGCTATTTGGCTGACCTCTACAAGGTCCCCTATGAAAAACAATAAGGAATGTCTTCCCTCAGTCCATGCTGGACACTGGTAGTATACACAAGTGCCTTTCTGATACTGCTTCTACATTTATATCTCACAATCCTCCCCCACATTGCTTCCAGCATTAAGTAGAAGTAAATGTTTCCTCATGGCCTGGACTTTTAAGCTCTCCATTGGTGTCTATACCAGAGGCAGTCTCTTCCCCCTCTCCACACTCTGGGGACTCATAGCTCTTTGCCTGACTGAGTGTGTAGCTGCAGCCTGCTGCTTTTCTTTAAAGAGTCTGTTAATTCCCTTGGTTTTTCTGTTCAGTTCCTGTGTCACTTCTTGAAAATAGTTCACAGAGTGAATCTCTACGAACTGTTTTCCCCTTCCAGGTAGAAGTGGTATGCTAGCAATGCCTCTTATCTGCCATTTTGGAAACAAAAAACTACATTTCTCATCTTAAAGCAGTTTTGTATCAGTGGCCTTGTCTCTGGTGAGCTAAGAGGCAGTTAGGTTGAGTAACGTGCAGGTACTTCCAGCATCCAGCATGGACTGAGGGAATATATTGCTTATTGTTTTTCACAGGAGACCTTGCAAAGGTCAACCAAATAGCTTGGGCAGTGGTCCCAGGTGGAAAGATTCCCCAACTGCATTTCAGACTGTCATATGTTGCCTGCTCTCTTTTTATGGTTTAATCAGTACTATAGAATAATTTAAAAATCAGTTTCCCATGTTTATTTTCTCATGATGTCTTGGCAACCTGCAAAGTTTAAGAAAAAGATACTTGTTTAAGTTTTTTTCTTTCATAAGGTTCTGTACTGAGGTATTGAAATACTTTTATACTTAAGGATTAACAACAATGCCTATAGCATGCCTTCCAAATTGCTACTTGGGTCTTTGCCAAATACAAAACCTCAGTGCAACCTCATGTAAAAACATGCAAATTGACCACACGGGTTAGTTTACTCTCCACAAAATTGATTTTGTTGTTTCTAAAAATGGTTTGCTATCACAGATGAGGGGCCATTTCAGTACTGAAATAACACACTATTAGTCACAATAGCAATATGTTGTAGGGAGATTCAAGTCAGATACGGTCTCAGCATTACCTAAAATATCTTTCTGTCCTCTCTTCAAATTTCCTAAACTACCTTATAATGTAACAGAACACTGCTGTGTTTTTGCTACTCAAAAGGAGAATGGGGAAAAAAAAATTCCAGGAAATGGGGAAGACATTGAAAACCCCACAACGTGTGAAAAATGATTGTGTATTTGGTAAGTAAGGACTACTTTGTTTATTTATTTAGTTTTTTATAATTTCAAATTTTATTTTAGATTCAAGGGTTACATGTACAGGTTTGCTATATGAGTATATCATATATTGCTTAGGTAGGGGTACAACTGATTCTGTTACCAAGGCAGCAAGCACATTACCCAATTGTTTTTCAACCCTTGCTCCATCCCCAGTTTCTCCTTGTCTCTTGTTGCCATCTTTATGTCCATGAGTACCTAATGTTTAGCTTCCATTTGTAAGTGAGAATGTGGTATTAGGTTTTCTGTTCCTTTGTTAATTTGCTTAGGTTAATGTCCTCAAGCTGCATCTATGTACTAGAAAATATATTATTTTTCTTTTTAATAGCTTTGCAGTATTCCACAATGTATATGTGTGATGGTTAATATTGACTGTCAACTTGATTGGATTGAAGGATGCAAAGTATTGTTCCTGGATGTGTCTGTGAAGGTGTTGCCAAAAGAGATTAACATTTGAGTCAGTGGACTTGGAGAGGCAGACCCACCCTCAATCTGGGTGGGCACTACCTAATTAGCTGCCAGTGCAGGTAGAATACAGCAGGCAGAAGAAGTTGAAAAGAGTAGACTTGCTGAGTCTCCGACCTTCGTCTTTCTCCCATGCTGGATGCTTCCTGCCCCTTGAATATAAGACCTTAAGTTCTTCAGCTTTTGAACTCTTGGACTTACACCAGTGGTTTGCCAGGGGCTCTTGGGCCACTGCCCACAGATTGAAGGCTGCACTGGTGACTTCCTTACTTTGAGATATTAGGATTTGGACTGGCTTCCTTGCTCCTCAGCTTGCAGATGGCCTATTATGGGACTTCACCATGTGATCCTATGAGTCAAATTCTCCTAATAAATTCCCTTCATATATACATATATCCTATTAAGTTTTGTCCCTTTAGATAACCCTAATACAGTATCACATTTTCTTTACCTAATCCACTATTGATGGGCACCACGGTTCATTTCATGTCTTTGTTATTGTGAATGGTGCTGCAATGAACATATGAGTATATGTTTCTCTTTGGTAGAATTGTTTATTTATTTATTTATTTTTTAGATATAAACCCGGTAATGAGATTGCTAAGTTAAATGGTAGTTTTGTTTTGGGTTCTTTGAGAAATATCCAGACTGCTTTCCACAGTGGCTAAACTAGTTTACCTTCCAACAAACAGTGTGTAAGCATTTACTTTCTCTACAGCCTCACCAACATCTGTTGCTTTTTGGCTTTTTAGTAACAGCCATTCTGACTGGTGTGAGATGGTATCACCTTGTGGTTTTGACTTGTATTTCTCTAATGACTAGTGATACTGAGCTTTTTTCATAAGTTAGTTGGCCACTTGTATGTCTTCCTTTGAGAGATGTCTGTTCCAGTGATTTTCCGAATTTTCAGTGAAGTTATTTTCACTTGTTGATTTAAGTTTCCTATAGATTCTGCATATTAGGCTTTTGTCCAATGCATAGTTTGTGAATATCTTCTCCCATACTGTAGGTTGCCTGTTTGCACTGCTGATGTTTTCTTTTTCTGTGAAGAAGCTCTTTAGTTTAATTAGGTCTCACTTGTCTATTTTAGCTTTTTGCAATTGCCTTTGTGGACTTAGCCAAAAATTCTTTACCAAGGCTGATGTCAAGAACAGTATTTTCTAGTTTGTCTTAAAGGATTGTTATAGTTTGAGGTCTTACATTTAAATATTTAATGTATCTTCAGTTAATTTTTGTATATAGTGAAATTCAGGGATCCAGCATCAATCTTCGGCATATGGCTAGCCAGTTATCCCAGCACTTATTAGTGAATAGGGAGTACTTTCCCATTGCTTGTTTTGGTCAGCCTTGTCAAAAATCAGATGGTTGTAGGTGTACAACTTTATTTCTGAGTTTTCTATTGTGTTCTATTGTGCCATGTCTTCGTTTTTGTGCCAACCAAGTTGTTTTGGTACTATGTATTTATAGTATAGTTTGAAGTCAGGTAGTTTTATCCCTCTTGCTTTATTATATTTATTATTTAATTATTTATTTATTTTTTGCTTAGGATTCTTTTGATTATTCTGGCTCTTTTTTGCTTCTTTATGTATTTTTAGAATATATTTTTCTAATTCTGTAAAAAAATGACACTGGAGATTTTATTGGAATAGCACGAATTGGTAAATTGCTTTCAGCAGACAGTATGACCACTTTTACAATATTGATTCTTCCAATCCAGGAGCATGAAATGTTTTTCCATTTATTTGTGTCATATTTGATTTCTTTTAACATTGTTTTGTAGTTCTCCTTGTAGAGATATTCACCTCTTTGATTAACTGTATTACTATGTCTTTAATTTTCTTCATGGCTATTGTAAGTTTGATTGTTTTTCTTGATTTCATCCTCAGCCTGAATATTGTTGATGTATAGAAATGCTACTGATTTTTGTACATTGATTTATTACCTTGAAATTTCACTAAAGTTGTTTATCAATTCTAGTAATCTTCTTTCAGAGCCTTTGAGAGTTTCTAGTTATAGAATCATCATCAGTGAAGATAGTTTGATTTCTTCTTTTTCTATTTGGATGCCTTTCTTTCTCTTGCCTGAATTTTAATCTAGAACTTCCAGTTCAATGTTGAATAGGAATGATGAGAGTGGACGAAATCATGAACATAGTTTTGAAAGTTCTGGCTGGGGCAATCAGGTAAGCGAAATAAATAAAAGATATTCAAATAGAAAGAGAGGAAGTCAAACTATCTTTGTTTGCAGATGACATGATCCTGTATGGATCAATAATAGCAGCTACCACCTCCACAATGTAATTATAAAGTAACTTCACCATCCAAAATTTCAAGAAAGGATAGAAGCTCTAAATGATTAAAGATGGCTTGCAGTACTCTGGGGCCCAAAAACCAGTGCCGCTAATTTTAGGGTTTTGCTTTATGAAACACTCCTAAGTATAAACTTGGTGTCCTTAGGTGAATTCCAGCCACATGCTACTTGATTGTTTTTATGCTCTCTCTATTAGAATAATTTCATTAAAAATAATATCTATGACTATACACAATCATGTGTGCGTGTGTGTGTATATATATATATATACACACATACATATATATGTGTGCATGTGTGTCAGTGGAAACAGAAATTCAGAATAAAGTTATTAAGTTACATACAGAAATGATTAATGTCTTACAAAGAAATAAAGCTACAAGCTTTATGATGTTCTTTACAATATTCAACAGAAATAGTTTTCATCTGTAGAGATAAAAATAGCCAAATTAACAATCTTCTGCCAATTAGCATCTAACTTTACAATCTGGAGCAACAGGAAGTTAAGAGTCACAGGTCTTAGAGAATCAGATGACTTTTAATCAAACATATTAGATGATATTCTAGTGAAGTACTACATGAAGTGTGGCATGTGATTCAGCTTCTAGTCCAGGGAATATTTGTTACTGTCAGTCACATAATAAAAAGTTTTTACCAGCTTGTAAGTCAATTATGACACTAAGTACATTATGTAATCTTTCTAGTATTTTATCCTCTATTCAACAGCAAGAATTTCCCAATGAAGAAACAGCATGTAAATGTGCATTCAGATGAAAGTTCCTGGTTTGATTACAGATATGCACATTGAGTAGTACTACTGCAGTATGATATTGAAAAAGCACATTGTAATTTCTTTCTTTTTCCTTTTGCTTTTTTTCAACTTTTTGAATAGCTCTTTTTTAACAGTAGAAACATCAGCTTAGAGAACTTAGGGTTTCTTTTATTTCTTAGGTTTGTATCAAAATTCTAGGATTGGAGGTGAGCAGGAATTATACAAAACAATGTATCATTAGATCTGTTCTCTTTAGCCTCTCCCATAGCCTACAAGTGCATTGGTACCATTCTACTATTATTTTGCATGTTGACCAATGGCAAACTCTTAAAAACTTACCTAAGATCTTTCTGCTTAGACATAATATTCATATAATTCCTCTCTGATGTCCGAAATCTCCTTGGGGTTCTACCTAGAAAGGCAGAAATTGGTTTTCTATGATCTCTAGACTCTTAAACCTAATCAAATCTCTTAAAACCTAATTAAACCTATGTCACCACCACCATCCAGGGTTTATCTAAAAAATATTGCATGGCATATAAACCCCCCTTTCCTGAGAACTTTCAATGCCTATTCTTTCTTGCCTTTACCTTGACTTTCTTCTTCAGTGTGAAATTTTTACATACCTTGAGATTAGATAGCTGTGGTCTTATTCATCAATAGGTAATTTCACAAATTCACTATTCATTTCTTCATGATCTGAATTCGTTCAGCTTTCCCATTGAAAATTTTGAAAATTAAAATCAAAAAAATTGTTCTTGTATTTAGTGCTGTTGCTATTCCTTCATTTGCTAATTAGAGAAGAATCTTCTAGCTGAATAAATGAATCCAGAGGTTAACCAAAGTGTACAAGGCTATATGGCAGGGAGAAAATAGCTACTATTTTAAATTATTCTTCTGTCATATTAATTGTTAATAGACATTTCTTTTACAATAATTGATTCTTAAATTTCTGTGACAGGTATTAACAAAATATTGCCTTTGGTGATTTTTTATTTGTTTGTTTTTTTGGAGACAGAGTCTTGCTATGTTGCCCAGGCTGGAGTGCAGTAGCACAGTCTCAGCTCACAGCAACCTCTGCCTCCCAGGTTCAAGCGATTTTACTGCCTCAGCCTCCTGAGTTGCTGGGATTACAGAAGCACGCCACCATGCCTGGCTAATTTTTTGTATTTTAGTAGAGATAGGGTTTCACCATGTTGCCCAGGCCGGTCTTGAACTCCTGAGCCCAGTCAATCCACCCACCTCAACCTCCGAATGTGCTGGGATTACAGGCATGAGCCACCATGCTCAGTCACCTCTGTTTTTTGCAAAAACATTTTTAATTTATGACCCACTTTAAAACATGTTCAGGTATTAGATATGATAAATAGTTATGGAAAAAAAATATCCCTTAAATTGGGCCAAAGGTTACTTCTTATTATTACTTAAATATATCAAGTGACTCAAGCCTATGAACTTTGTCAATTTTATTTGAATTCAATAAAAATTTCTGATAATACTAGACTTACTTTCATATTTCTATTAAGTGTAAAACATTATTAAACTCCAGATAATATATAAAGATTTGAAGCATTTATAATTCTCAATGATACGTTATATATTTATTGCACATTGGAGGGGAATTTTTCTTTTTATTTTACTGAGCAGATAATTGCATAGCATTTATTTAGAATTTTTGTTTGAGGAAATAAATTAAGAACTGACTGACTTCATGCAAATTTTCTTCTAGCATTTATCATAAATCATTGCTCCTTTGCTCCTATAAAGTACTTGAGAATTGGGATGTTGAGATACTAATCAAATGAATTTAGATTTATTCAATTTAGAGTAATAGCCTTTGAGAATTCACTACCGATGTTTCTTCCTTTTTTTGAGGAGGCCTATCTAAGGCCTCTGGCAATTTTTTCACTCAAATTAAAGATAAAAGGCAGAAAAACAGTGACTTACTATTAATTAATTCAAGGAATATTGACATTGTGAGATCAAAAGACATGGTGTGTCTCTCTAAAGAGTTCACAATGTAGTGAGAGAAAGGCATGGACAAATTGACCTCTTATATTGCATCAATACACATTCAAATGAAATAAGAGAAAGTGAAAACATACATATGATCTGCTTTTATCTCACGTCTTGGTTATTAGTAATAGTTTTTAAACTGTTTTCTCACCTCCAGGCTCACTACCCTCACAAATGTCATCCTGAATAAATACTTTAAGATTCATATGCCTAAAAAGCTAATGTTATCATCATGCCATTGTTTCTTTTTTTTTTTTTTTTTTTTTTTTTTGTTGGGGACTCTGTCTCACTCTGTCTCCCAGGCTGGGGTGTGTGGCATGATCTCTGCTCACTGCATTCGAGCAATTCTCCTGCCTCAGTCTCCCAAGTAACTGGGTCTACAAGTTTGTGCCACCACATCTGGCTAATTTTTGCATTTTTAGTAGAGACAGGGTTTCACTATGTTGGCCAGTCTGGTCTTGAGCTCCTGAACTCAAGTGATTCACCCTCCTCAGCCTCTCAAATTGTTGGAATGGAGGGTGTGACCCATCATGCCTGGCCTTAAATTTAGTCAGCAGTGACCAAAAGTAGCTGAAAGCATAAGGATTCCTAACATAATTAACCAGTATTACAGTAGATAAAGTAGTTTGTCCTACTTATATATTCCTAGGACTATGTTTTGTCTGAAATGATGCCACTGTAAATGATACGATAATGTCCACAAGCTTCCAGATGTATATAATTTTAATTTGATTATGAATAAAATATGATTCAAATATAGGAATTTCATTACACTTACAAAATTGATTTAATTTTTTATGTTTATTTTTTGTGGATATCTAGTATGTGTATATATTTATGGGATACATGAGATATTTTGGTACAGACATACAAGGTATAATCATCACATCAGGGTAACAGATATTCATCACCTCAAGCATTTATCCATCCTTTGTGTTATGAACAATCTGTACACTTTTTGTTACTTTAAAATATACGATAAATTAATGTTGACTGTAGTCACACTGTTGTACTGTCAAATACTACATCTTATTGACTTTTTTTTTGTGTGTGTGCCTATGAACCAAACCCACTCTCATCACCTACTACCCTTCCCAGCTGCTGGTAACCATTTTCTACCTCCTATCTCCATGATTTGATTGTTTCAAATTTAACTTTCACAAATAAGGGGAAAACACACAAAGTTTGTCTTTCTGAGCCTGACTTATTTCACTTAACAGAATCACCTTGAGTTCCATTCAAGTTGTTGCAAATGAAAGGATCTCATTTGTTTTTATGGCTGAATAGCATCCATTGTGTTTATGAACTAGATTTTTTATTTACCCATTTGTCTGCTGAGGGACACTTAGTTTGCTTCCAAATCTTGGCTATTGTGAATAGTGCTGCAACAATTGAGAGTGCAGGTATCTCTTTAATATACAGATTTCCTTTCTTTTGGGAATATACCTGACAATGTAACTGCTGGATCACATGGTAGCTTTCTTTTTAGTTTTTTGAGGAGTCTTCACACATTGTGGTACTAATTTACATTCCCGCTAACACTGTAATAGTGTTACTTATTCTCCACATCCTCAACAGTGTTTGTTATTTCCTATTTTTTGTATAAAAGCCATTTTAACTGGGGTGAAAGAATATCTCACCATAGTTTTGATATTCATTTGTCTGATGATCAACAACATTCAACACTTTTTTATATGCATGTTTTCCATTTGTATGTCTTCTTTTGAGAAATGTCTATTAAATATTTTTGACCATTTTTAATTGGATCATTAGAATATTTTTCTTATTGAGTTATACAACTCCCTTATATATTATGATTACTACTCCTTTGCCCGATGGATACCTTGCAAATATTTTCTCTTATTCTGTGTGTTGTCTTTTCATGTGTTTCTGTTTCCCTTGCTGTGTATAAGTGTGTTAACTTGATGTGATTCCTTTAGTGTTTGTTGTCTGTGTGTGCAGGGTATTACTCAAGACATTTCTTGCCCAGTCCAAAGCCCTGAAAAATTTCTTCAGTGTTTCCTTTGATTATTTTTATAGTTTGAGGTCTCCTGTATAAGTATTTATCTACTTTGATATGATTTTTGTATGTGGGGAAGATATAGGGTCTAGTTTTATTGTTTTCTTTATGGCTAACCAGTTTTCCCAGCACTATTTATTGACGAGACTGTATTTTCTCCAAGGTATGTTCTTGGCTTTTTGTCAAAAATGAATTCATTGTGGATATGTAGATTTGTTTCTGTGTTCTCTATTCCATTCTGTTGGTTTATATTCCTGTTTTTATGCCAGTATGCCAGTACCATGGTAATTTAGTTAATGTAGCTCGGTGTTATAATTTGAACTCAGGTAATGTAATTTATACAGACTTTTTCTTAGGATAACTAACTATTTTAGGTCTTTAGTGGTTTCATATAAATTTTAGAATTTTTTTTCTGTAAAGAATGTCATTGATATTTTGACAGAGAATTGCATGCATCTGTAGATTGCTTTGGGGCATACAGACATTTAACAATATTGTTTCCTCTAATCCATGAACAAGGATTATATTTCCATTTTTTCATGTCTGCCTCAAGTTCTTTCATTGATGTTTCATAGTTTTCATTTTACAGGTCTTTCACATTTCTGCTTAATTCCTATACATTTTATTTGATTTGTACCTATTATAAATGGGATTACTTTCTTGATTTCATGTTCAGATTGTTTGTTGGTTGGCATACATAATGATAGTAATTTTTGTGGGTTGATTTTGTATCCTGCAACTTTAATACATTTGTTTATCACTTCTAATAGGTTTTTGGTGGTGTCTTTAGATTTTTGCAAGTATTAAATTATATCATCAGAAACAAGGATAATTTGAATACTTTCTTTCCAATTTGGATGCCTCTTATATCTTTCTCTTATCTTTTTTTAGCCAGGACTTTCAGTACTATGTAGAAAAACAGTGGTAAAAGTTTGAATCCTTGTCTTGTTCCTGAACTTAGAGGAGAGACTCAGTTTTGTTTTTGTTTTGTTTTTTTTTCCCAGTCAGTATTGTATTAGCTTTTGTTGTTTTGTATATGACTATTATTTGTTGAGGAATGCCTCTTCCATGACAATTTTTGTGAGTTTTTATTATAAAGGGATGTTTAATTTTGTCAAATGCTTATCCACCATGAATTGAAATAATCCTATTGTTCTTGTCATTCATTCTCTTGATACGATGTATTATACTGATTGCTATGTATTTTTAACCATCTTTGCATTCTTTGGATAAATCTCACTTGGTCATGATGAATACACTTTTTAATGTGTTGTCAAATTCAATTCTCTAGAATTTCATTGAGGATTTTTGCATCAACAGTGATATGGTTTGGCTGGGTGTCCTCACTCAAATCTCAGGTTGAATTGTATATAATTCCCAGTGATAAACAAGGGGCCTGGTAGGAGGTGATTAGATCAAGGGGTGGATTTCTTCCTTCCTATTCTCCTGATAGTGTGTTGTCACAGGATCTGGTTGTTTGAAAGTTTGTAGCATTTCCCCTTAGCCCTGTCTCTCTCCTGCTCTGCCATGTGAAGATTGTCCGTGCTTCCCCTTCACCTCCCCACCATCACTGTAAGTTTCCTGAGGCCTCCTAAGCCATGTCTTCTATACAGCCTATGGAACTGTGAGTCAATTAAACCTCTTTTCTCCATAAATTACCCAGTCTCAGGTATGTCTTTACAGCAGTGTGAGAATGGAGTGATACAAATATTAATCAGGGATATTGCCTGTAATTTTCTTTTTGGATGTGTCTTTTTCCAAATTTTGTATCAGGTTAATATCAGTCTTATAGAATGAGTTTGGAGTATTCATTTCTCCATTTTGGGGGATAGATTCAGTAATATTAGTATTAGTTCTTCTTTAAATATTTGGTAAAATTTCAGTAGTAAAGCCATTGAGCTCTGTGCTTTTCTTTGCTGGAGATGTTTAATTACAGATTCCATCTTTTATTTTTTTATTGAAGCGTTCAAGTTTTGGATTTCTTTATGGTTCAATCTCGGTAGTTGCATGTATCTAGGAATTCATTCATTTCTTCTAGGTTTTCCAATTTATTGGCTTATTGTTGCTCATTATATCCTCTAATGTTCCTTTGAATTTCTATAGTATCAGTTTTGATGTCTTTTAATTATCTCAAATTTTATTTATCTGGGCCTTCTATATTTTTTCTTAGTCTGGCTAAAGGTTTGTTCATTTTGTTGATCTCTCAATTAAACCAACTTTTGACTGAGCAAAGTGGCTCACACCTGTAATCTTAGCACATTGTGAGGAAGAGGCAGGCAGATCACTTGATGCCAGGGGTTTTAGACCATCATGTCCAACACGGTGAAATCCTGTCTCTACTAAAATCACAGAAATTAGCTGGATGTGGTGTTTGCATGCCTGTAATTCCAGCTACTCAGGAGGCTGAGGCATGAGAATTGCTTGATCCTAGGACACAGAAGTTGCAGTGAGCTGAGATTGTGCCACTGTACTCCAAACTTGGTGACAGAGTGAGACACTGTCAAAAAAACAAAAAGGAAAAAGATGCTGGGTGCAGTGGCTCATACCTGTAATACTAGCACTTCGAGAGGCCGATGTGGGTCGATCAGGAGGTCAGGAGTTCTGGACCAGCCTGACCAATATGGTGAAGCCCTATCTCTATTAAAAATACAAAAATTAGCTGGGTGTGGTGGTGTGCGCTTGTAGTCCCAGCTACTTGAGAGGCTGAGGAAGAAGAATTGCTTGAACCTGAGAGGTGGAGGTTGCAGTGAGCCGACATCATGCCACTGCACTCCTGCCTAGGCAACAGAGTGAGACTCCATCTAAAAAACTGAATTAAATTAAATTAAATTAAAAAAATAAAATGAAAAGAAGAAGAAACACAACTTTTTGTTTCATCGACTTTTTGTATTGTTTTCTTTGTTTCAATTTCATTTATTTCTGCCATGACCTTTAATATTTTTTCTTCTACTAATTTGGGGCTTGGTTTGTTTTTCCTTTCCTAGTTCTTTAAGATGTACCATTAGGTTTCTTATTTGAAATTTTTTCTACTTTTTTCAAGTAGGTACTTAAAACTATAAAATTTCTCTTAGTACTCCTTTCTCCGTATTCATTAGTTTTGGTAGGTTTTGTTTCCATTGTTAATTGTTTCAGAAATATTTAATGTTCTATTTTTTTTCAGTGACCCACTGGTCATTTGGAGCATACTGTTTAATTTTCAAGTGTTATAGGTTCCCAATTTTTCATGCTTGTTTTGTGTTTATATATATAGTCTATCCTTAAGAATGTGTATTCTGCAGCTGTTGGATGAAATGCTCCGTAAATATCTATAAAGTCAACTTTGTCTATAGTGCAAATTAAGTCCAATGTTTCTTTGTTGATTTACTGTGTAGATTATCTGTCCTATGCTAAAAATAGGGTGTTGAAGTTGCCAGGTATTATTGTATTGGTGACTATCTCTCTCTTTAACTCTGTTAGTATTACATTACATATATGGGTGCTCCTGTGTTAGGTACATATATATTTATAGTTGTTATGTCTTTTTGCTGAGTTGATCACTGTATCATTATATAATGGACTCCTTTGTCTTTTTGTAGTTTTGTAGATTTTGTCTTTAAATTTATGTTGTCTGGTTCCTGCTCTTTTTTGGTTTCCATTGACAAGGAATGTCTTTTTCCATCCCTTCATTTTCGGTCTATGGTTTGTCTTCATAGGTGAAATGTGTTTCTTGTAGGCAACAGATAATTGGCCATATTGTTTTTATATCCATTCAACCACTCTATGTCTTTTTATTGGAGATTTTAGTCTATTTTCATTCAATGTTATTATTAAGTAGCGACTTATATCTGTCATTTTGTTATTTGTATTATGTTTGTTTTGTGATCTTCTCTTTCTTCTTTTCTTTATTTTTGTCTTCCATTTAGTGAAGTTAATTTTCTTTTGTGATATGTTTTAATTTATTACTGTTTTGTGTCTATTGCATGGTTTTTGATTTGAGGTTACTATGGTACTTATAAATAATACCTTATAACCCATTATTTTAAAAATAATAACAACTTCATTTTGACTGCATAAACAAACTGACAAAGAGAAAACTAGAAAACGAATAGAAAACGCTATAAAACTTATCTCACTATTTTTTAACCTTTAATTGTTTCTATTTATAACTTATTGTACTGTTCCTGCCTTAAAAAGTTGTTGTAGTCATTTTGTTATTGGTTCATCTTGTAGTTTTTCTACTCAAGATATGAGTAGTTTACACAGCACAATAACAGTGTCATAGTATCCGTGTTTTTCTGTGTACTTACCGTTACCAGTGAGTTTTTCCTTCAGATGACTTCTTATTGGTCATTACCGTTCTATTCTTTCAGACTGAAGAATTCCTTTTAACATTTCTTGAAGAACATATTTAGTGTTAATGAAATCCCTTCTCTTCTGTTTGTCTGTGGAAGCCCTTCTTCTCCTTTATGTATGAAGGATATTTCCACTGGATATGCTATTCCAGTATAAATTGTTACTTTTGTTTTTCCTTCAGCAATCTAAATATGCCATGCCACTCTCCTGGCCTATAAAGTTTTCACTGAAAGGTCTGCAGTCAGAATTATTGGAGCTCCATTGCATGTTACTTATTTCTTTATTTTTACTGCTTTTAGAATCCTTTCATTTTCCTTGACCTTTGGAAGTTTGACTATTAAATGCCATGAGGTGGTTTCCTTTGGTTAAATCTGCTTGGTGTTATACAACCTTCTTGTATTTGAATATTGATATCTTTCTCTAGGTTTGGGAGGTCTTCTGTTATTATCTCTTTGAATAAACTTTCTACCCCTATCTCTATCTCTACCAGCTTTTTAAGATCAATACTTCTAGATTGTTCTGTTTGAGGCTATTCATGTAATTTCAAATAGCCAATCTTCAAGCTCAGTAAGTTTTTTCTTTTGCTTAATCAAGTCCTCTATTAAGGGAATCTGATTCACTCTTACAAATGCCAGTTGCATTTTTCAGCTCCAGAATTTCTTCTTGATTTTTTAAAACTGTCTTAATATCTTTGTTAAATTATCTGATAGTATGTTGAATTCCTTCTCTGTGTTTTTGTGAATTTATTTGAGTTTCCTTAAAACAGTATTTTGAATTTTCTGTCTGAAAAGTCACATATATCTTATCTCTTCAGGGTTTGACCATGGTGCCTTTTACTTCTTTCATTTGGGGAGGTCATAATTTTCTTAATGTCCTTGATGCTTATGGATGTTTGTCAGTTTGAGGCATTGATGAGTTGTGTATTTATTGTAATCTTCTAAGTCTGGACTTGGAAAGGCTTTCCAGATATTCGAAGAAACTTGTATGTTGTGATCTAAGTATTTTATTATTGTATCCTATCTGCATTAGGGGACACCCTACACCCAGTAACACTTTGGCTCTTGTATACTCAGAGGTATCACCTTGGTAGTTACGGGTAAAATCTAAAAGAATTCTCTTGATCACAAGGCAAAGACTCTTTTTCTTTTCCCTTAGCTTCTCTAAGACAAATGGAGTCTTTCTATATGCTGAGCTGCCTGGAGAAGGAGGAGGGTTAGCACAAGCATAACTGTTACTGTGTTGGGTAAGACTTGAAGACAACACAATACTCAGTCTTGCCCAAGGTCCATGGTAACACCTACTTTGCCATCTCCTATGTTTGTTCAAAGGCCTAGACTCTACAATCATTAAATGATGAAGCCATCCAGGTTTTTTTTTCTCTACAAAGTAACAAAATCCCTCCATTACTAGGCAGGTCCAGAGACGCCATCCAGGAGCCAGCACCTGTAGTAGGAAATCTTAGGAATCTACCTGGTACTTTGTCTTTCTGCAGCGGAGCTGACACCCCAAGCCACAAGATCATGTCCTTTCCACTCTTGTCTCACCTTTCCACGATTTATGCCACTGCCCCAAGTCTTCAGTGAGTACTGCCTGGCTACCTACTGATGTTCCTGCAAGGCCCATGGCTTTTCATTCAGCTTGTGGTAAATGCTGCTCAGCATGGAACTTTCCCTTCATGGCAGTGGGCTCCCCTCTGGCCTGAAGCAGGTTCAGAAATATCATGCAAGAACCAAGCTCTGGGATCGAGAGATCCCAAGTGCCCACTTGTTGCTCCACCCCAATGTGGCTGAGCTGGTACCTAAGCTGCAAAGTGAAGTCCCTTGTATCCTTTCCTCTCCTTTTCTCAAGAAGAGCTTCAAGAGAAAGAAATTCCTCTCTATAGCCACCATAGCTGGGAATGTTCTGTGTCACATCTGAAGCAAGAGCATTTCTGAGTCTCACCCAGGGCCCACAGTGAGTACAGCTAGGGTATCACCACTGCTTATTTAGGGCCCAAGGGCTCTGTAGTAAGCAGGTGATGAATGCTGCCAGGACTGGATTATTCCCTTCAAGGTATCTGGTTCTCTTCTGGCAAAGGGTGGGTCTAGAAATGTTTTTAGGAGCTAAGGCCTGGAATGGTGGCTTTAGGACTCTGGCTGGTGCCCTATCCTATTGTGGATAAGCTGGTATCCAAGTTGCAAGCTGAAGTTCTCCTTACTCTTCTCTCTCTTCTTCTCAAGTGAAAGTACAGAGTCTCTCCAGGAGCTGCAAACTGTGCTGCCTGGGGTTTGGGGAGGGGTGGCACAAGCACTCCCTTGGTCACATGACTCATTTCTCACTAAGTCATATTCCCCTACTCTTCTGGCTCTGAGCCCAGCACATTGCTAGGACTTGCCCAGGAATTGCAGTCCTGGTGGCCCATACTGCCTCTGAGGTTTCTTTAACACCCCAGAATCCTTTAGCCTATGGTTGTGAGGCTTGACAGAACTCATGTTCTGACCACTGAGATGGGCAATTCTCTTCTGGGTAAGGTTTCTCTAAGTGCTCCTTAGATGAGCACTGGCTGAGTCCTGCTAGTGTTGCTTTCTGCTGTGACATGGCAGCACTGAGTTCCAAAGCAAAGTCTCATAATCACAGCACTATCTCTTCCCAGAGACACAAGTTGTCTCTCTATGCCATGTAGATTCTGCTAGTGGATTACAAAGAAGTGGCATGAGAAATAAAAGACTATCTTCCATACCCTTTTCAGTGCCTCTTTCAGCGATGTGAAGTTAAAAATATGTACTGCGATCACTTGCCAGAATTTTGGTTCTATGAGGGTGTGTGTGTGTTGTGGACAGCTTTTCTGTTTGGTGTTCCTGTAGAGAAGACAATTGGTGGAGGATTTGTTCAGGCATATTGCTCTACCGCTTTAGTAGCTAATTTTATCATAGAATATTCATACAGTATAAAATTCTTCACAAATTAGAAAAAAGGAACTCTATTTAGTGGCAAACCATATAAATAATATATATTTTTAGCTTATAATGTGCTTTTAAGTATACTGTTATATAGTTAAACCCTTTAAAAGACTGTGTTTGGCTTATAATATTATACAGTTTTATTTTATAAATGAAGAAACTGAGACTGAGAAAATAAATGATCAACTTGATTATAGCACAGGTGCTTTCAGGAAGGTATGAAAATCAAATTTGAATGCAAGAATCTAATACACTGATGAAAAGGATTGATACCACACAAAATATATTTCTTAAACACAATAAAAACATTATAAATTAATAACAAAACATTTTAAATATTCACAAATTTGTGGAAATTAAACAATACAATCCTAAACAAACAATAGATTAAGCCATAAATAACAGGAAAAAATAGAAAATACGTTTGAATAAATAAAAATAAACCACAGTATGCCAAAATTTAAGGGATGCAACCAAAGCAGTGCTTAGAGGAAATTTATAGCTTCTGCCTATATTTAAAAATGAAGGATAATATCAGATCGATAGCCTAAATATACATCTTAGGAAGTTAGAAAAAGTAGCATAAGCTAAACCAAAATTCAGTAGATGAAAGGGAATAATAATAACTATTAGAGCAAGAATAAATGAAAAGAGAATAGAAAAACAATTGCAAAAAATTAATAAAAATTATGTTGGTTTTAGAAACATTCAGCAAAATTGAAAAAATCTTTACCTAGACAGACCAAGGAAAAATGAGAGAAGACTAAAATTAATGAGATCTTGAATGAAAGAAAATACATCACTATTGACCATGCAGAAATCAATAGTATTGTAAGGGAATGTTATGCACAATTATATGCCAACAAATTAGATAATCTAGATTAAGCATACAAATACATAAGCTACCAAAATATATTCAAAAAAAAATGGAACATGTGAATAGACCTATGAAAATGAAGAGACATGTGTGTACCTATGCAACAATCTTCCATGTTCTTCACATGTACCCCCAAACCTAAAATGCAATAAAAAAAAAAAAGAAAGAAAATGAAGAGACTGAATTAGGAAATTTAGAAACTTCCCACCAGAGAAAAGCACAAATCTGCATGGTTTCCCTGATTACTTCTACCAAACATTCAAAGAAAAATTAACATCAATCCTACACATTTTTATAAACTAGAACAAATGGGAACTTGAATTAATAAAATTGGCAAAAACATCAAAAAATTATATGCCAATACACCTCATAGATATAGTTAGAAAATATTTAACAGAATATTACAAAAATATAATTCAGCAGTAAAGTAAAATAATTGTACACCATAATCTAGTGAGATTTACTCCCAGGATGCAAGTTTGGATTAACATCTGAAGATCAATCAATGTATAACACCATGTTAACCAAAGACAGGGGCAAAAATCACATAATCATCACAATAAACAGAGAAAATGTATTTTATAAAATTCAATAAATTTTCACAATAAAAACACTCAGCAAACCAGGACTAGAAGGGAACTTTCTCAATCTGGTGAAGGGCATCTATAAAAAACTGGGAGTTAACATCATAATTAAAGGGTAAAGACTGAAAACATTGACCTTATGATCAGGAGGAGCAAGACTAGGATTTCTGCTCTCACTTTTTATTCAGCATTGTACTGAAGATAGGACAAAATAAATAAGAGTTCAGATAAAGGAAGAAGTCAAGGTATTTCTATTTGTTGATAATACAAACTTGTATATAAAAAACCCAGTAAATACACACATACTACTAAAATTAATAAATTTAGGAAATTTACAGAGTGCATTATCAGTATACAGAAATCAGTTGTATTTTTATACAATAGCAATGAATAATTCAGAATTGAAATTAAGAATAAGATTCTATTTACAATAGTATCAAAAGGGCATACTTCAAAAAATGTTAAATTTATATTCTAAAAATGGATAAAAAACATTGTTGGGAAAACTTAAAGAAGAGCTAAATGTGTGGAAAGACACTATATTAATGGAGTGGAAGATTTAATACTGTAAAATAGAAATATTTTCTTAATTGACTTTCAGACTCAATGTAATTAATGTCACAGTTTCTCTTGTCTTTTTTTTTGCGGAAATTAACAAGACAGTATTTTTTTTCCACAGATGCTCAAATTATTTATTTATTTATTTACAAATATGGTTAATCACAAAACTTATATGAAAGTCCAAGGGATCCATGACAGGCAAAACAATCTTGAAAACTAAGAACAAAGTGAAAGTCTCCCACTTACTGATATCAAAATTTGTACAGATCTATAGAAATAAAGAGATTGTGGTACTGGCATAGTGATAGACATATAAATTAATGGATTAGATTTGTGAATCTAGATATAACCCTAACATTCATGGTCAACTGATTTTCGAGAATAGTGCCAAAGCAATTCATTGAGGGAAATGTTTTCTTCAATAAATGGTTCTGGGGACAAAAAAAAAACTGTTTTCACAGGCAATAAGAATGAGATTGAGCCTTTTCCTTACATCATACACAAAAATTAACCCAAACTACATAATAGACCTGAATGTAAGAGCTAAAATTTTAAAAGTCTCAGAAGAACATGTAGATGTTAATTTTGAATTAGGCAATGGTTCTTAATGATGACTCCAAAACTGTAAAATTTTAAAAAGTGATAAATTGTACTTAATCAAAATTTTAAATATATTATTCTTCAAAATCATTATGATGTGTAAATCACTTATCTGATACATGTCTGATATCCAAAATATAGAAAGAATCTTTACAACTCAAAAACAAAATGACATATAAAGATATTCGACATCACTTTAGAGAAAGGCAAATCAAAACCACAATGAATTACTACTTCACACCTGACTAGAATAGCTATATTTTGTGTTATATACGCATGAAAGTGCAATGTCTGAAATATATGTTCTCTAAATATACAATTGTTATAATAATAAATGTTGACAAGCATGTGGAGAAATAGGAATCATTATACACTACTGGTGGGAATGTAAAATGTTGTAGACCTTTTTTGAAAACAATATGGCAGTTTCTTAGAAGGTTTAACTTCAGAGTTGCCATATAACAAAATAATTCTCCTCTAAGTATATACCTAAAAGAAATAAAAACATATGATCATAAAAAAACTTATACATAAGTGTTTATAGCAAAGCTATTATTCAGAATAGCTAAAAGGTGGAACCAACCCAAATGTCCATGAACAGATGACAAAAACAAAATGCAATGTATACACACAATGGAATATTCTTTGGTACTAAAAAGTAATAAAGTGATACATACTACAACATGGATAAAACTTGAAACCACACTGAGTGAAAGAAGCTAAAAGCAAAATATCACATATTCTGTGTTTCCATTTACAGCTGATCCTGCATTTCTGTGGGTTCTGCATCTGTTAATTCAACTAAGCATGGATTGAAAACATAGTTAGGGCTACAAAGGTCATATTTGTACTAAACATGCATAGACCTCTTTTCTCATTATTATTCCATAAGCAGTAAAATATAACAACTATTTACACAACACTTACACTGTATTAGGTATTACAAGTAATTTAGAGATTATTAAAAGTATATGGGAGGATGTACATGGATTATATGCAAACACTATGACATTTATATAAGGACTAAATTGTCCACAGATTTTAGTATCTTCAGTGGATCCTGAAACCAATCCCCCCACAGATGCCGAGGGATGACTATATATGAAATATCCAGGACAGGTAAAGCCATAGAGTCAGAAAGTAGATTAATGTTTACTAAGAGCTTCAGGGAGGGTCAGATAAGGAATGACAGCTAATGGCTAAGGAATTTCTTTTTGGGGTGATGAAGATGTTCTGGAATTAGTGGTGATGGTTGCACAACTGTTTGAATATACTCAATTTCACTCAATTGCATACTTTATAAAGTGAATTTTATGAGATTTAAATTATAGCTCAATATATTTTATTTAAAAACATATTGTTGGGGATATGCACATAAAACACAATTTTTATAAATTTAATACATTATAAATATGCAAATTCTTACTATTATTGTAGCTAAATAAAGTACTCTAGAGTAAGTGGTTAACTTGAGATAAGCAATTTAGTCTGGGTATCATTATTGACTTAGTTTTGGGATGTGTGTTTAAAGTGAAAATTTGTTGTGACAATGATTCTAACCTCAAATAAACTATCAAATAACAAGTTGTGTGATAAAAGACAGAAAACATGATTACTGTGATACTCAAAACAGTGCCGTAAATATTCATAGACATTATAAATCCTGAAATTGGTAAAATTCTGACAGATAAAACACAAAAGTAAAATTTATTCCCCATGGTATAGATTTGGGTGGCTATTGTATAGTTAGCAGAGGGTATCCATTAGTAACACTATAAATTGTGGCACTGTTTATTTCTCATTTGCCAGGCCTCTATTTATTTATGGTCTTTTATTGTTCACTATCAAAAGTAAAGATGTGTTTCCATAATGATGAAAAACATCAATTACATTTAAATTTGAAACACTCACATTCTAGGCTACAATTACATGCTGCCTTAATATTTTAAAATGGGCACCAGTCATTCAAAAGTTTTCTCACAGGACTATGGAATTGGTTTAGCGTATTGGAGGTCAACTCACAAATTGCTTTAAATTCAGAAATAAATCCATAAAAATGCCTTAAAATTCATGGAGTTGGGCTACTGGACAAAAAGAATGTAATTCACTTCCATAAAGAACCTTGGTAATAGGAATAACTGTTAGTAAATTGCAACTGACAGCTATGAAAATTTGATCCAGGGAGAAGCTACATGAGGTAGTAAGGAAGCAAAATAGACTAGGTTTCAAGACACCTGGTTTCCAGTCTGGATTCTGCCAATTACCATTTGTGTGACTTAGTTACTTCCCTTTCTTGCTGGCACAGTCTACTCATCTGTCAAAGGAAGATGTTGAACTAATGATTTCTGAATTCTTTCCCAACTAAGTATACAAAATACGTTTTTTAAAAAACATTATGTCACTTTCTACAAAGGATTAGAAAGAGCAATGCCCTATATTACTCAGCATGACTACCTTAAATATCAGAGAGAAAATTGGAGAAGTGGAATATTCTTCCTTTCCTTCCTTGACACATTGTGATAGACCTGAGGACTGTTACAGAGTGATTTTTTAGGGAGTCTTATGCTATTGCCACCATGTGTATTCCTCTCTTTCACTCTTTAAGCTGTAGCGCTATCAAACTTCTGAGCAGAAGAGAAGAGGTAAGGAAGACCTGCCTCTGTCAAAATTTTGAAATAGAATAGTTGTCTCTACTTCCTTTATTTATCTTTCTGGGGCTCTTTGGCATAGCTGATCTTTTCTATTCTAGTGCCTCTTCTTTTTCCAGCACTCTTGCCAAGAAAATCTGTAACTTTGTTTTTTTCTGTTCTAGTTCTATGTCACTCTTCTTTATATTCTCAGCCTAGATTCTCATCATGGAAAGAAAAGCCCTGACTTATGGCATCTTTAAAGGTTAATATTAAGCTAGTATTCATAAATACAGTTTTATCAGTAGTTGATATAATTTGAAATACTTCTGCACTAGTTGATAAATACCCGCTTGTCTGAGCCCCCTACTCTTTTACAGGCCAGCAAGTTTCTTCTGGAAAACTGGAACTCCCAAGATTACTTCAACAATAGAGTAAATGCTCGTCAGGCAGGTAAGTTTCAGAATCGAGTTCTAGATTTATTTTCTATGCCAAATCCTTTTTTTGAGTAAGTGTCTTTACCTTGCTTATGGTTAATTACTTTTTAACTTTTAAGTTCAGGGGATATGTGCACAGGATGTGCAGGTTTCTTACATAGGAAAACGTGAGTCATGGGGGTTTGTTGTATGGATTATTTCATTACCCAGGTATTAAGCCTAGTATCGATTAGTTATTTTTTCTGATCCTCTCACTCCTCCCATCCTCCACTCTCCAGTAGGTCCCAGTGTGCATTGTTACCCTCTATGTGTCCATATGTCCTCATCATTTGGCTCCCATTTATAAGTGAGAATGTGGTTTATTTGGTTTTCTGTTCCTGTGTTTGCTGAAGATAATGGCCTCCAGCTGCATCCATGTCCCTGCAAAGAATATAATCCTGTTCCTTTTTTATGACTGTTGAGTATTTCATGGAATATATGTACCACATTTTCTATGTCCAGTCTATCATTGATGGGTATATAGGTTGATTCTATGTCTTTGCTATTTTGAATAGTGCTGCAATAAACATATGTATGCATGTATCTTTATAATAGAACAACTTGTATTCCTTTGGGTATATACTCAGTAATGGGATTGCTGGGTCAAATGGTATTTCTGTCTGTAGGTTTTTGAGGAATCTCCACACTGTTTTGCATAGTGATTGAACTGATTTACACTCCCACCAAAAGTGTAAAAGCATTCATTTTTCTCTGCAACCTCAATCTGTTATTTTTTTGACTTATTAATAATAGCCATTCTGACTGGTGTGAGATGGTATCAATTTGTTGTTCTGATTTGCATTTCTCTAATGATCAGTGATGTTGAACTTTTTTCCATATGATTGTTGGCTTCATGTATGTCTTCTTTTGAGAAGTGTCTGTTCATAACCTTTGCCCACTTTTTAATGGTCTTTTTTCTTGTAAATTTGTTTAAGTTTCTTATAGGTCCTGGATATTAGACCTTGGTCAGATATATAGTTTGGGAAAACTTTCTTTGATTCTGTAAGTTGTCTGTTTAGTCTGTTGATAGTTCCATTTGCTGTGCAGAAGCTCTTTAGTTTAATTAGATCCCATTTGTCAATTTTTGCTTTTGTTGCAACTGCTTTTCGTGTTTTTATCATGAAATCTTTGTCCATACCTATGTCCTGAATGGTATTGCCTAGGTTTTCTTCTAGGGTTTGTAGTTTTTGGTTACATTTAAGTATTTAATTCATCTTAAGTTGATTTTTGTATATGGTCTAAGAAAGGGGTCCAGTTTTAATTCTCTGCATATGGCTAGCCAATTATTTCACCACCATTTATTAAACAGAGAATTCTTTTCCTATTGCTTGTTTTTGTCAGGCTTGTCAAAGATCAGGTAGTTGTAGGTGTGCAGTCATATTTCTGGGTTCTCTATTGTGTTCCATTGGCCCATGTATTTATTCTTGTACCAGTACCATGCTGTTTTGCTTACTGTAGCCCTGTAGTATAGTTTGAGGTCAGGTAGTGTGATGCTTCCAGATTTGAATTGTCTTGGATATTTGGGCTCCTTTCTTGTTTCCATATAAATTTTAAAATAGTTTTTTTTTTTTTTTTTTAATTCTGTGAAGAATGCCAATGGTAGATTAATAGGAATGTCATTGAATGTATAAAATGCTTTGGGCAGTATGGCCATTTTCACAATATTAATTCTTCCTATTCATAAGCGTGGAATGTTTTCCCGTATGTTTTTATCATCTCTGATTTGCTTGATCATTGGCTTGTAGTTATCCTTGTGGAGATCCTTTACTTCTCCTGTTAACTGTATTCTATGTTATTTTATTCCTTTTGTTGCAATTGTGATTGAATATTACTTCCGAGGATAGACATCATGGGTGCAATAGGAGGAAAGGATTTCTTAGCAATTAACATTCCAGACCCCCAAATTACACTCGATGCAACTATTACTTCATCCTGTGTTAGGCCTTGTGCAAAACAGAGACCTATTCCTGCTGATTCTAATTTATAAAAGAAAAGAAGAAAGTCTGCTTTGTCTTCCTCTCAATCTATTAGTAACTAAAGTCTTTCTTGCAATCAACAGGACAAAAATTATGAACATTTATTAAATATAGAAACTACACATACACTTTGTTTGTCCATCCATCCATCTTTCTCTCTCTATTCACCCATCTATCCATCTGATTATAATTACTAAGTCTAAAATAAGAGAAGGTTTGAATCCTCTGCTTTTCTGTAGGATTTTGGGTAAGTTATTTATAATCTGTGAGCCTCAGTTCTTCTCTTTCTTAAGAATAAAAATAGTATCCACCTCATTGTGGTTTTCTAAAGATTAAATGAAGTCAGTCATTTAAAATGAGTTTTCTCAGTGACTGAAGCATAAAGGTGTTCAAAAATTGGCTAGTTATAAGTTTAGTAGTAGTAGCAGTAGTAGGATCCATAATTTATGAAAGATTTCTATATGCATATTCTTGTCTAAAAGTTATATCACTTCCAAATTATCCAAGAAGATTATTTGCTAGAAGAGATAGTTACAACCATCAGCAGAGCAATAATACATCCTTGAACTAAACTACAATAATAAACATGTTTTCTTTTCTAGGGGCAAAAGTCCTAGATTAAAGCATTTTAACACACTGAGCCCATCTTCATTGTGCTGAAAGTGCTTCTGGCAGGAAGTCAGGGACATGCATCTTGGTTGCAACTCTGAGATAAAATTTGACCTTGAAAAAGCCATTTACCTTTTCTTGGCTTGACGTTTTTCTATCTGGAAAATGAGTACAAAATAACATGATAGATAAGGACTCTTCTAGCACTGAAAACACTTGACGCACATGATAGGTCTGTCTGCCTATTAGGGGATGAGAATTCAGAGATTTGTTTTCGATGGAATCCCTAATATACAGTAGTATTGGCATGATGTTCTGGGGTATGAACAGGGTTTTTAATGCTGTGAGGTGCTAGAGGCTGTGGATTTGACATTATCTTTTTAAATTATTTTAGGCACAGGGCTAACGTTATTTCATAACTGGAATTCTGGAAATTAAATGTGTCACTCCTAGTGTCAGTTTCTGGATGTCAATAAGAAAACTGTCTCTTTAGGGGACATGTCTAAAATAAAAAACCTCAAGATAGAAAAGGTCCTACATAGAGACAGTTTGTAACAATAACATTCTCAAACAACGGTATTTTTTAGAGTTTTTAAAAATATATTGTCTCATTTTTATAACAATTCGGCAAGCTTAGTTTTATGATTCCATTTTACACAGGAGGAAATTAATCGTCCAAAGATTACCCAACTAAGAGGCTGTGGAACCAGAGAGGGAAGCTTTATTTTTTTACTTTGATTAAACTTTTATTTATATTTTATGTTTAGTAATTATGTTGAGATTTTTGAAGAAACTAAGGAAAGCTTTCTAAGGCCAGGCACTTTTTTTTTTTTTTTTCATTGGACATTTGTACAAAGGGCCAGGCACTTTTGACACAAGATATTCCTAACACCTAGTGACTGGAGCTTCTGAGCACTGAAGCAACTTGAAGTTTCCTTAGACATTTATTATCTTTGAAGAACAGCAGCTATCACATTCTTACTAAATAATGTGTAGAATCATGAAGAGTACCCATTTGAAAACTAATCCACAATGCACAAGAGATTAAAATGAAGGCTTTGAGGCCTAACCAAGACCAATTTTTCCCCCATTTTTATGTCTTCAATTAGTTTCATAGGCAGCTAATTGTACCTTCAAAACAAGGTACACCTGGGTAATTTTGCCGTCAAACTTCCTAGCAGATGCTTTTAACCACTTGTGTCTGTAATGAGGCCTATACAGCAATAGTTACAGAATAAACATGACTGGCTTTAATAAAATTTGCCTGGGACAGAATTTTAACATGAAATAGACTTCTTTATGACTAAATTGGAACCAACTGTAGATTGACAAGGATAATAGGCAACATTTACATAGAACTTATCACTTTACCGAGTGCTTTTAAATAAGTTGACTTATTTATTTTTTATAAAATTTTATGAGTTAGGTTATATTATCATTATTATTTTTGAAATGAGAAAACATAAGATTATAGACTTGATACAGTTTATTCAACTAATATAGATAAGAGTGGATGTTTCTTGCTCCAAATCCTGACTTTTTTTTACTACAAAATGTTACTGCTCTTCATTTTTCCTAAAAACGTCTTGGTTGAGTCTTTAAAAATTATATTTATTCATTTCTTTGCTTGCTTCTTTATGAAAGAAATTTTATTATATTTGAAGCCCAGAAAAATGTTCTGTACTGATTATAGAGATTTGGGTTTTATTAGCATATAAATGATATTTGAGACCGTCATACTGAATTATGTTGCCCAAGAAGAACATGTAGAATGATAAAAGTTGTTAAGCAGAAGATGAATCATTGGGGAATAATTACTCTTTCTGAAAAATTACATAATTATGATACATTTATCAAAATAGATAAATTAACATTGGTATAATCCTGATGATAAAACTATTGGCTTGATATGGATTTTACTTAATTGTTTTTATGATTGTCTTTTTGCTGCGGCAAGATTCAATCTAGGATACCTACCACATTGCTTGTATCATGTTTACTTAGTCTCCTTTGTTCTGTGACAGTTTGTGTCTCTTTCCTTAGTATGTTCCTGATACTTTTCACAAGTGAATTTCAAAGCGTTTCACCGTTTGAGTTTGATGTTTTCTCATGATTATATTGGGATTATGGGTGTTGCAGAAAAGCAACACAGAGGTGAAGTGCCTTCTCATTATGTATTATCAGAAATTATGTGATATTAACATAATTTGTCACCAGTGAGGCTAACCTTGATCATTTAAGCTGACATCTGTTAAGTTTCTTCACTGTAAAATTATTATGTTTTTCTTCCCATATGCTGTTCTTTGGAAATAAGTAACTAAGTTAATCCAGACTCAAGGGAAGAGAAATTGAGCTTACCTCCTGGAGGGAAGAAAATAAAAGAACGTGTGGACATATGTTAAAATCACCACAGTAATTAGTAAATATTTTGAGGTGGATGCTTTGAGGTTCTTCATATATGTTATTTCTCTTTAAAGTTTTACCCACTAATTTTTATCATTCATCAATGCATCTTGGTGGCAGCAAATATTATTATGGTACTTTAACAATATGTTCTAATTATCTCATTAATTTTGCATGAATTATCTGTAATTTTCTATAATGAAGATTTGCTTTATTTATTGATTACTTATTTACACTATGATTTTTTTAATTTTATTTTTTAATTATACTTTAAGTTCTGGGGTACATGTGCAGATTATGCAGGATTGTTACATAGGTATATACGTGCCATGATGGTTTGCTGAATCCATCCCCCCATCACCTATATTAGGTATTTCTCCTAATGTTATCCCCTCCCCAATGCCCCCTCCCCCTGCTTACACTATAATTTTAAAGATATTTATCTTAATCTTTGATTACAACCAACACTAGTGCTACTTATTTTTTAGCTGAAATTATTTCAACTTTAGACATTAGGAGATGCGTCCATTAGACTTCTGGAAACTTTTCAGTAATAGCTACACTTAAATAATACTATTTAAGGAAGTTATGCCTTTAAAAGTGGCTGAGGAGAACTTCTAAGAAGAAGGGTATCCAGGAAAGTATAATTTCATGTGAACAAAGAGAAGAGAGAGAGTCAATAGTGATTGATTGACAAATCCAAATATAGAAAAAAATCCAGTACAATAATAGGTTGAAAGTAAATACATGATGTACCTAGGACTTATCTGTGACTTTAGTAAATAGAGTGATGGAGATAAAAACAACTTGTAATTGATTATGATAATAAGAAAGTATAAATGATAAGAATAAAATTTGTTAAAATGAGAAGAGATAGCTAAATATGGTATTTAGATGTGCTTGATAGAAAGAAATAGAGTTAATAGAGGTGATTGGGGTATTGGAGACAGTTACATAAATTTAATACTGAATAACTAGCAGAGGAAGAGATGTTGACTATGGGAGGGAACGGAGAGTTACCTGATGAAGCTATACCTAGGAATTTGGGAGAATATGTAGAAAAGGATACAGGTGGAACGATTAGCTTTAGATAAAAATAAGGAAAGTTTATTATTTGTTTTCATTGAAATAGAAGTTAAGGGCATATGCTGAAAGCATGAAAGACACACGCCAGGAAGACATCAGAAAGGTTTACAATATCAATCGAGAAAAACTTATGTAGGTGATGGTCATGCCTTTGGATGAGATCCCATTCTTGGCCAACATTTTGGTTGATGCTTTGGGGAAATCTTGAAGCAAAGGTATAAACTAAGCATTGTCTAGATTTCTATCTCAAAAATATAATAAATGTGTATTGTTTTAAGCCAACAAACTTCATTTTATTTTTCTTAAAAAACAATTTTATTGAGATATCATTTACAAACCATAAAATTTACTCATACATGCTGATTTTTAAAGTAAATATTTATAACTGTAAATTACTCAAATTCAGTCCATATGCATTTAGATAGAAGAGTGAGCATCGTTGAACTTACTTAACTCTGGATTACTAATATGGCTGAAGATCCTGAATGATACATTCATTAGGGTCACATTCATAACATATTATGAGGAATTCATAAAATTCCTCCAATCCTGAGTATCTTGGGTTATCAATAGTAAACCACTCAATTTAAGAGTAATTTTTTATGCAGTGATAGATATCTAATGTACTTGGATAATTCTTTTGGCTTGAGGGAGATTTCCGGGGAGAAGTGGGAGCTGAGAGCTGTCAGTAGAAAACAGGCCTGGAAGCTGATGAAATTAATGTCATGTTCCTGAGGAGGCAGAGCACCATAGTCTTTACTATACTATGATATAGGAATTTAGAATGTAAGAAGTATAGCAAAAATAAGAAGGTCCAGAGTGTAACTTGAGTTAGATATTCTAAACTTAATAGAAAGTGAGGTTCACTGAAATCAGGTAATGCAATGAATTGTGGGATTTCATATTAAATGTCTTCTTCATGGATGTTATTGTCTAGGAATATGACAGTAATTGACTGGAGGTAAAGGCTGTTAACTAGATTTTGCAAAATTCAGCATACGGATGGGAGTTTCCAGGAATAAAGGAAAATATGAGAAAAAATAGAAAATTGTATAGCCAGTTAGTTTTTCTCAAATGGGGATATGCCTTTAAAATAGCAAAAATTTAACAGATTCATAACTTACAAGTAGCCCTGAGAGAATAAGAAAATGTCAATACAATTCTTGGCTTCATGGAACATAATAAATAGACTCATTCAAGAGTACATTCAGAAAAGCACACTGTAGAAGGAGAAATCAAATTTTAAGTTAAGGCATTGAAATTGAAGTACTCTGAATAGAGAAGGAGATATAGACGTTTTCATGATAACCTGAATGTGTGTGTGCATGCGCGCACGTGTGTGTCTTGTAATGGAAGTATGGATGGTATGTGTGAAGGGGGGGTGCTATAATTACTGGGAAAAACAGAATTAAACTCAAAACTGAGAGGAGATATGAGTTTGAAAGGCTATAGAAAATTTGAGCGTACCTTTCATGAGATTACACTGAGGAAAGACCTAAATAAAACGCACTGATCTCAAAATGTTCCAACTTTGGCACAAGTAATTTGATACTTTTGACACTTTGGTACTATCTCTTAACCAACAATATTTGGCATATCAAGAGCATATGGAGCTCAGGAGACTGGCTCCGGTGTTGGTGCCTATGGAGGCCAACATTTTGAGTCATAGCAATATTCCAGTAACTTGATGTTTCTCAAAGGACATAATAGCGTTGATAGAGAAAATAGTACCAAAGGCCACTTCATGTACCCTTTCTTTTTTTACTTTCAGTTTTCAAACACACACACAGACATACTTGTGAAAAATGGTGTATTATGGTTCTCTAGAGGTACAGAATTAATGGAAAATATATATTATATACAATATTTTCAGTAACTGTTAGCTTAAATAATGATAGAAAGTATGCGTGCACAACTCACTGGAGAAATTAAATGCATTTGTGTTTTGAAGCATCTGCTGAATATCTCCTAAAACTCTTCAAAATATTTGGGAGTCAATACTCAACACCATTTTTCCTCATTTGACTTCAGAACAAAATGAGAAATAGACCTAAGGGTAAGAGAGGTGAACACTCTCTCTCATATATATATAATATATATTATAAATATAATATATCATATTTTTCATTAGTTCTGTCCCTCTAGAGAACCCTAATACATATATTATATACCCTAATATTACAATATATAATATTATAATATGTAGTAATATATATAAAGGGGAGTTTATTAACTATTAACTCACATGATCATAAGGTCCCACAATAGGCCATCTGCAGGCTGAGGAGCAAGGTGAGCCAGTCCGAGTTCTAAAACTGAAGAACTTGGAGTCCAATATTTCAGGGCAGGAAGCATTCAGCATCGGAGGAAGATGTAGGCTGAGAGGCTGGGCTAGCCTCTCTTTTCATATTTTTCTGCCTGCTTATATTCTAGCCATGCTGGCAGCTGGTGAGATTGTGCCTACCCACATTAAGGGTGGGTCTGCCTCTCCGTCCCCCACTGACTCAAATGTTAATTTCCTTTGGCAACACCCTCACAGACACACCCCAGATGAATACTTTATATCCAATCAAGTTCACACTCAGCATTAACCATCACAAATGACAAGGGCTATATTTTCTTAGAGTATTGCCCATACCACTGAAAGAGAATCAATGTGGGACTCATGATAATGTCTCTGGGAAAAAACAGTTATTAGGTGGAAATGCATTTTCCAATTCTTCATGTTTTCTTATAAAATACTTCTTTTTAAATACTTCAGTATTGTCTCAGCTCTCCTCCACCCCCTGACTTCTCACCAAGTTATTTATACAGTTTCTTAGTTTGAGTAAAAAAATTTAATCATACAGGATTCAAGTTTTTCTTCTGTTATCTCTTTGAAGCACTAGTAGCCTATAAGAAGCACACATACTTTTCTTTCTGTGCCATTGTGCAAATTTATTGAGGTTGGTTCTTTCCCTGAAGCAGGAAGCTTACAGCTCAATTCAAGGAAGCATTCAATTTAATTCAAGTGAAGGAGTTCAATTCATAAACGGTTCAAAATCAATTTGGCCAGATCTAAGCCATCTCCTACAACGGATTTGTGTAGGTGGGTGCGTTCACGTCTCTGACCCCTATGTCTATCTCTCATTTTGTTCTGAACTCAAATGAGAAAAATGGTGTTGAGTATTGACTCCATAATATTTGGAAAAGAGTTTTAGGAGATATCCAACAGATGCTTCGAAACAGAAATGCATTTAATTTCTCCAGTGAGTTGTGCATGCATACTTTCCATCGTTATTTAAGCTAACAGTTACTAACAAGTTTCAGATTCACTACTGTAATATTTTTCAAGGGTAATTAACAAGCAGATTAATAGCAAATATGGGATTTATGAAGTTGAGCGTTCAATGTCACAGGTTATGATAATTTACAACTTTCTTATTCAATACCTCATTATTTATTTATTTATTTATATTCCAACTACAGAAAGAAAACTGGTACTCATAGGAAAACAACAGAAGCACAGATCAAGTATGAAAATTTCAAAACATAAATAGCCATTTTGAATGCAGTTAGCTAAGAAGAAATCACAATATGGGCTTTATCTCTGATCAACTAGGGAGAGTGATACTGGGGGAAAAATTATAAACACATACATACACATACACATATACATACATTGGAGTCTAACCAACACAGGATCAATCTCTAACTTACCAGCTTTGTGGTTTTAGACAAGTTTTTGCCTTCTCTTGGCCCTCAAGATCTCAGTTACTTTATCCATAAACTTGTGATGATCATCCTTCCTTTGAATTGTTGAGAGGACTAAATGAGAAGACTAAACTCTTCAAAGTTTCTCAATAGTTCCTAGCAGCTACTCAAGAAAGAGTTTTTTCTCCTTTATTCCACATCATATAATTTAACCAAATTCAGTCAGAAGCTAGTTTTTGTTACATGAGCCAGTAAAAGATCTCTGAGGACAAATGTGTATCTAATACACGAAACCTTCATGAACTTTGCTTCCCTTCCCCTTTAGTGCCTCACTGTGTAATAATGCATGTCGAAGTTGTTCTCCATAAAAAATTAGAGTCCCATTTAGTACAATTGTATTAAACCTGCTATCTTGCTAATGAAATTATGTATTATTATTTGTTTCTTTTTTTTATTTCTTTTTTGTTGTTATATGGTATCAAACACTTGTGTTGTTTTATGTGTATATATATATTTGAAGTTCTTTTATATGTATAAAACTTCCATTGGTTATGTTTATATGGAGTACCCTAATACCGATTTTCATACCGATAGTGGGGCCTATGGGCATTTAGGTCACTTTTTTATGTAACTTACTTTTCACTTGCACCTTCAGGGCCTGCTCAAGCCCAATTACATATAGACGACTTCCATCTGATGATGGACTGCTGCTGTGCAAGCTCAATTTTATGGCACGGTGGGTCGAAATGACACTTAGTTTATCACAGAAGCTCAGGTTGTATATTAACTTGCTGGCCCATTGTTAGCACCCATTCTCTAGGCAGGCCCAATAGCAGACCAGGAACTATTGCACATAAAATGAGTTGTTATCTACAGAGGATGACGAGGCTTTGTCTCAATATTCTAATAGAACTGAGATTTACCTATAAGTGCCTGATAAATGATCCAAACAGCATCTCTACTGGCCTTTGACATGGTCAAGCACAATTGACTCTTCTTTTTCTTCTTCTCTCTTTTTTCTTTGAGATGGAGGATTTTGCTCCTGTTGCCAAGGCTGGAGTTCAGTGGCACAATCTCAGCTCATTGCAACCTTCACCTCTGTGCTCAAGTAATTCTCCTGCCTCAGCCTTCTGAGATTACAGTGCCCACCACCACGCCCAGCTAGTTTTTTGTATTTTTAGTAGAGATGGGGTTTCACCAAGTTGGCCAGGTTGGTTTTGAACTCCTGACCTCAGGTAATAAACCCACATTGGCCTCCCAAAGTGCTGGGATTATAGGCATGAGCCACCGTGCTCATCCCGACTCTTCTTGATCACATGAACTAAGTGTCAGTACAGTTTGAACAACAGCCTGGATATTTGAGGAGCCATATCTTATTTTGGCCTCTACTGAAAAACTAGAGCTTTTTGGTTTACTCAGTGGATAGGTTTAATGTCACCACAGTCATAGCCAAATAACTGTGCCATAAGTCACTGCTCAAATGTTCTAATTATGAACCACTATGTGGACTCTGTAATTCAAGCAAATGTATTACAGTAGACATCTGACATTGAGAAGACATGTTATTTTCTTCCACATCTTTCCCTTGAGAGGAGATATTCTGGTAGTGAGCCTAAAAAGAATCCCTCAATTTATTTTTATTATTCTCTTTTCTTACTTTTATCAGGAAGAGAAATAGAAATACATTGGAGCAATACACTATTAGGAAGCAGAAGTATGGCATACAAGCATATACCTAAAGTAATTCCAGACCCTCAAAACTTTTCTCTCTGGCCCAAACAATTTTGTGTGCTTATGCATTAACTTAAACAAATTTCATTCTAGATGTTTCAATTGAAAAAAGAAAAAAAGTAAATAAAATTAGAAACATAGAAAAGAGAAGGAAAAGAAGCATTTTACTTTTCACTATTTTCTACATTCAATTTTTTTGTCTATCTATAATCTATCTATATTTTAACATATGTAACTAATTTTTTGAGCTAAATTCAAAGCACAGTTCTTGAATATATTCTCTGAAGGATCACCTGACCAGATGCAGCTGTTACTCTTATGTAATCAGATTCCTTAGAATCAAGTGAAAGGCATATATTTATCTTCCAAATATTTTGTACTTAATGTCAGTTCATGATAGGTTACATGTCCCATGTTCTTCTGAGAATCATTTTCAAATATAATATTTTTATTGAAAGATAATTTAAATTTTTTGTAATTTAAAGGATAAAATAATTTTTCATCTTTTGTCCAAAATAACTATCAGAACACTTTGTGTAAAACTATGACTATCTATCCAATGTGTCCCTGGACAATTTATAATTTGGAGACTGCCTTTTGAATATTAATACTACAAGCAAAAGTAAGTGAAGTGATGGTTTCATTGGATGGAATTTGGTGGCCAAATTTGGAAAAAAGAAATAGTAAATTCTAAGGAGGGGAACTGATTAAATAAATAACATAATGCATGCTACTGAAGCACTGCCTCTGGTAAAGGTTAGGGTAATAACTACTATGGAACTCCTAACTTCTTCTCCAGATTTATCCCAACATGTCAGCCCACAAAGATAGAGTTTCTTTCGAACCATTCCAGACTCTAGGCTTGTGAGGTGAGAGGCTGCTACGAAGGTCTCTAAAATGTCTTTGAGGCCTTTTTCCCATTGCCTTGGCTATTAACTATTGGCTCATTTTACTTACGAAAATTTCTGAAGCTTGATTGAATTTATCCTCTCTGCAAATGGGCTTTTCTTTCTACCACAAAGTCAGGCTGACAATTTTCCAAAGTTTTATGCTCTGCTCGACTTTTAAATATAAGTTCCAAATTTATGTCATTTTTTTTTTCATACATATGAGAATAGATTGTTACAACAACGCGGCCACATATTAAATGCTTTGCTGCTTAGAAATTTCTTCTGCCAGATATCCTAAGTCTAACATTCACAAGTTCAAAAGTTCTACAAATCCCTATGGCATGGGTAGATACAGCCAAGTTCTTTGCTGAGGCGTAAAAATAGTTACTTTGGTTCAGTTCCCAATATATTTCTCTTTTTTATCTAAGACCTCAACAGCCTGAACTTCAATGTCCCTATCACTATCAGCATTTTAGTCACAATCATTCTCCCAGTCTCTAGGAAGTTCTAAGCTTTCCCACATCTTCCTATCTTCTTCTGAGCCCTCCAAACTCTTCCGCTTCTGCCTATTATCCAGCTCCAAAGTCATTTCCACATTTTCAGGTACCTTTATAGCAATGCCCAACTCCTTGGTACCAATTTTCTGAATTAGTCCATTCTCACATTGCTATAAAGAAATACCTGAGCCTGGGTAATTTATAGAGAAAAAGATTTAATTGGCAAACTGTTCTGCAGGCTGTACAGGAAGCAGAGCAGCTTCTGCTTCTGAGGAGGCCCCAGGGAGTGACCAATAATGGCAGAAGACAAAAGAAGTAAGATATCTCACATGGTAGGAGCAGGAGCAAAGAGAAGAGAAAGGAAATGTGCTACACACTTTTAAATGTCCAGATCTTACAAGTACTCACTCATGACTGCAAGGAGAGTACCAAGGGGATGGTGCTAAACCATTCATAAGTAAGTTACCCCCATGATCAATCACCTCCCATCAGGCCTCTCCTCCAACAATAGGGGTTGCTATTCGACATGAGATATGGTGGGGACACAGATCCAAAATGTATCAAAATATAATAATTATTAATATATATGCACCCAATATTAGAGGAACTAAATATGTACAACAAATATTAAAGAAAATACAGGGAGAAATAGATTGCAATATGATAGTAGTAGGGGACTTCAATATCTTACTTGCAACAATAAACAGATAATTCAGACAGACAGTTAATACAACATTTGAATTGAACAACACTTTATAAAAAATGGACCTAACATACATATACAGAACATTCTGTCCAAAAACTACAGAATACATCTTTTCTCAAGCACACGTGAAATATTCTCCAAGATAGGTAACATGATAAACACAAAAGCAAACTTCTGGAAATTTAAGAAAGCTAAAATTATATCAATTATATTTTCTGATCATAATGGTATAAAACAAAAAATCAATTATCTGGAATTCTAATTTAAAAACACATGGAAATTAAACAAAATGCTTTGAACAACCAATTGGTCAATGAAAAAAATAAAGAGGGAATTTAGGATGGGTACAGTGGCTTAATTAAGCCTGCAATCCCAGCACTTTGGGAGGATGAGGTGGGCAGATCACAAGGTCAAGAGATCAATACCATCGTGGCCAACATGGTGAAATCCTGTCTCTACTAAAAATAAAAAATTAGCTGGGCATGGTGGTTTGTGCCTGTAGTCCTAGCGACTCAGGAGGCTGAGGCAGGAGAATCGTTTGCTTGAATCCAGGAGGCGGAGGTTGCAGTGAGCCAAGATCACACCATTTCGCTCTAGCCTGGTGACAGAGCTACACCCCCATCTCAAAAAAAAAAGTGTGTGGGGGATAGCTTTTATTATTTTGAGACACAGTTCCATTGATACCTAGTTATTGAGAGTTTTTAGAATAAAGGGCTGTAGAATTTTGTCAAAACCCTTCTCTGCATCTATTGAGATAATCAAGTGGCTTTTGTCTTTGGTTCTGTTTATGTGATGGATTACATTTATAGATTTGTGTATGTTGAACCAGTCTTGCATCCCAGGGATGAGCCTACTTGATCATGATGGATAAGCTATTTATGACAAACCCACAGCCAACATCATACTGAATGGGCAAAAACTGAAAGCATTCCCTTTGAAAACTGGCACTAGACAAGGATGCCCTCTCTCACCACTCCTATTCAATATAGTATTGGAAGTTCTAGCCAGAGCAATCAGGTAAGAAAAAGAAATAAAGGACATTTAATTAGGAAAAAAAGGAAGTCACATTGTCTCTATTTGCAGATAACATGATTGTATATTTAGAAGACCCCATCATCTCAGCTCAAAATCTCCTTAAGCTAATAAGCAACTTCAACGAAGTCTCAGGATACAAAATCAGTGTACAGAAATCACAAGCGAGTCCACCACTACCAAGGTAGTCCACCATTACTGAGGCAGTCCACTGTTACTGAGGCAGTCCACCATTACCCAGGCAGTCCACCATTACTGAGGCAGACCACCATTACCGAGGCAGTTCTAACTATACCTCTATAAACAAAACCACAAGGAAGTTCACACAGCAGCTGGGCAGAGCCCATGGCAGCTTAGCAAGGCCTTTGCTAGAGACAAAACTGTGACTAGACTACCTCCTCACTGGACAGGGCATCTCTGAAAAAAGGCAGCAGCATGTCAGGAACTTATAAATAAAGCCCCACCTTCCCAGGACAGAGCACCTGGGGAAAAGGGTGGCTATAAGTTCTGCTCCAGCACACTTAAACATACCTACCCAGCACCTCTGAATGGAACAATGGGAGCTCACAGCTCAGCACTTGAGCTCCTATAAGGGACACACTGTTTCCTCAAGCAGCTGCCTGAACCCCATATATCCAAAAAAACAGACTCATAAAGCAGAGCTCAGGCTGACATCTGGTAGTATCCTTCTGGGACAAAGATAACAGAAGAAGAAACTGGCAGCAGCCCTTACTGTTCTCTCAGCCACTGCAGGTGATCCCCCAGGCAAGCAGGGACTGGACTGAGACCTCCAGCAGTCCTACAGCAGAGGGCCTGACTATTAAAAGGAAAACTCAAAAACAGAAAGAAATAACTTCATCATCAACAAAAAAGGATATCCACTTGGACCCCATCTGAAAGCCACCAACTACAAAGACCACAGGTAGATAAATCCACAAAGATGGGGAAGAAACCAGTGCAAAAACGATGAAAAACGCCCAGAACCAGCATGCCTCGCCTCCACCAAGGGATCACAACTCCTCACCAGCAAGGGACTAAAGCTGGATGGAGAATGAGTCTGATGAATTGACAGAAAGAGGTTTCAGAAGGTGGGTAATAAGAAACTTCACTGAGCTAAAGAACATGTTCTAACCCAATGCAAAGAAACTAAGAACTTTGTAAAAATGTTTGATGAAATGCTAACAAAATAAACAGCTTAGAGAGAACATAAATGAATTGATGGGGTTGAAAAACACAACATGAGACTTTGCAAAGCATACACAAGTTTCGATAGCCAAATTGACCAAGAGAAGAAAGGATATCAGAGATTGAAGATCAACTCAATGAAATAAAATGAGAAGACAAGATTAGAGAAAAAAGAGTAAAAAGAAATGAACAAAGCCTCCAAGAAATATGGGATTACATGAAAAACCAAATCTACCTTGGATAGGTGTACCTAAATGTAACAGAGAAGGAATGAATCCATACTGAAAACACTCTGCAGAATATGTATCTAGGAGAACTTCTCCAGACCTAGCAGGTAGGCCACTAGCAGTCCCACGAAATGCAGCAGAACAGCACAAAGATATTCCTCGAGAAAAGCAACCCCAAGGCATATAATCATCGGGTTGACCAGGGTTGAAATGATAGAAAAATGCTAAGGGCAGCCAGAGAGAAAGGTGAAGTCACCTACAAAGGAAAGACCATGGACTCGCAGCAAGTATCTCAACAAAACCCTATAGGAACTATATGGGAGTGGGGGCGGTATTCAACATCCTTAAGAAAAAGAACTTTCAACCCAGAAATTTCATATACATCCAAACTAAGCTTCATAGCAAGTGAAGGAGAAATAAAATTCTTTATGGACAAGCAATTGCTGAGAGGTTTTCATGGCTACAAGACCTGCCTTACAAGAGCTACTGAAGAGAAGCACTGAAGACATAGAGAGTGGCAACCAGTACCAACCACTTCAAAACACTTTCAAATGGTATAGACCATGTGACACAATGGAAGAAACCACATAAGGTGATGGGCGGAGCAACGAGCTTCAACATCAAAATGACAGTGGGTGTGACCTGACATAATAGTATTAACGCCAGAGAAATATAATGGGCCTAAGTTCTGCCAATGAAAAAAGGCAGACTGGCAAGTCGGATAAAAGTCAAAGCACAGTCGGTGTGCTCTATCCCCAAAACCCATTATCAAAATAAAGGGATGAAGGAAGATCTACCAAGCAAAACGGAAAGAAAAGAAAAAAAAAGCTAGTTGCAATCCTAGTCTCTGATAAAATAAGACTTGTAGATTAACAAAGATAAAAAAGAGAGACGTAAGAAAGGCATTACGTAATGGTAAAGGGATCAATGTGACAAGAAGAGCTAAATGATCCTAATAGCCTATGTACACCCAATATAGGTAGTACACAGATCCATAAAGCAAGTTCTTAACAACCTACAAAGAGACTTAGACTCCCACACAATATATAGTGGAAGAACTTTAACACTCCACTATCTAGGGCGCTACAGATCAGACTTGGAGACGCGGAAACCTCACAGGATATGAAGAACTAGAACTAGATATCTGGACCAAGGGAGACTTCTAAACAGACATCTACAGAACTCTCTACTCCAAATCCACAGAATATACATATTGTCAGCACCACATCACACCGACTCTAAAATTGACCACATAATTGGAAGTAAATCACTCCTCAGCAAAATGCAAAAGAATGGAAATCATAGCAAACAGTCTCTCAGACCACAGTGCAATCAAATTTAGAACTCAACATTAAGAAATAAACTAAAAACTGCACAATTTCATGGAAACTTAAACAACTGGCTCTTGAATGTTAACTGGATAGACAATGAAATGAAGGCAGAAATAAAGATGTTCTTCAGAACCAATGAGAATGAAGACACAACTTACCAGAATCTCTGGGACACATTTAAAGCAGTGTTTGGAGGAAAATTTACAGCAATAAATGCTCACATGAGAAGCAAGGAAAGATCTAAAATCAACACCCTATCATCAAAATTGAATGAGCTGGAGTAGCAAGATTAAAAAAAACTGAAAAGCTAGCAGAAGACACGAAAAAAACTAAGATCAGAGAAGAACTGAAGGAGATAGAGACACAAAAAAACCTTCAAAATCAATAAATCCAGGAGTTGATTTTTGAAAGATCAACAAAATAGATAGACCACTAGCCAGATTAATAAAAAAAGAAGAGAGAAGAATGAAATAGATGCAATAAAAAAATGATAAAGGGGGATATCACCCCATATTCCACAGAAATACAAACTACTATCAGAGATTACTACAAACAACTCTATGCACATAAACCAGTAAACCTGGAAGAAATGGATAAATTCCTGGACACTTGCACCCTCCCAAGCCTAAACCAGGAATAATTCAAAACACTGAATAGACCAATAACAAGGGCTGAAGTTGAGGCAGCAATTAAGAGCCTACCACCCAAAAAAAGCCTAGGTCCAGATGGGTTCACAGCCGAGTTCTACCAGACATACAAAGAGGAGCTGCTACCATTCCTTCTGAAACCATTCCAAACAATCCAAAAGGAAGGAATCCTTCCCAAATCATTTTATGAGACCAACATCAACCTGACACCAAAACCCAGAAGAGAATCAACAAGAAAAGAAAAAACTTCAGGCCAATATCCATGATGAACATAGATACAAAAATCTTTAAGAAAATACTGGCAAACCCATTGCAAAACACATTAAAAAGCTTCATCCACCACGATCAAGTAGGCTTCATTCCAGGGATGCAAGGCTGGCTCAACATACACAAGTCTATAAATGTAATTCACCGCATAAACAGAACCAAGAGAAAAACCACATGATTATCTCAGTAGATGCAGAGAAGGCCTTTGACAAAATTCAACAGCCCTTTATGCTAAAAACCCTCAATAAACTAGGTATTGGAATGTATCTCAAAATAATAAAAGCTATTTATGACAAACACACAGCCAATATCATACTGAATGGGCAAAAACTGGAAGCATTCCCTTTGAAATCTGGCACTAGACAAGGATGCCCTCTCTCACCACTCCTATTCAATATAGTATTGGAAGTTCTAGCCAGAGCAATCAGGCAAGAAAAAGAAATAAAGGGTATTCAATTAGGAAAGGAGGAAGTCAAATTATCTCTATCTGCAGATGACATGATTGTATATCTGGAAGACCCCATCGTCTCAGCCTGAAACTGATAAGCAACTTCAGCAAAGTCTCAGCATACAAAATCAATGTGCAAAAATCACAAGCATTCCTATACACTGACAAAGAGAACCAAATCAAGAATGAACTGCGATTCACAATTGCTACAAAGAGAATAAAATACCTAGAAATACAACTAACAAAGGATGTAAAGGACCCGTTCAAGGAGAGCTACAAATCACTGCTCAAAGAAACAAGAGAGGACACAAACAGATGGAAAAACATTCCATGCTCATGGTTAGGAAGAATCAATATTTTGATAATGGTCATACTGACCAAAGTAATTTATAGATTCAACACTATTCCCATCAAGCTACCTATGACCCTCTTCACAGAACTGGAAAAAACCACCTTAAACTTCATATGGAACCAAAAGAGAGCCTTCAAAGCCAAGAGAAGTCTAAGCAAAAAGAACAAAGCTGGAGGCATCATGCTACCTGACTTCAAACTATAGTATAAGGCTACAGTAATTAAAACAGCATGGTACTGGTACCAAAACAGAGATATATAGCAATGGAACAGAGCAGAGGACTCAGAGGAAATGCCACAAATCTACAACTATCTGATCTTAGACAAACCTGACAAAAACAAGCAATGGGGAAAGGATTCCCTGTTTAAGAAATGCTGTTGGGAAAACTGGCTAGCCATGTGCAGAAAGCAGAAACTGGATCCCTTCCTGACACCTTACACTAAAATTAACTCCAGGTGGGTTAAAGACTTAAACATAAGACCTAAGACCATAACAACCCTAGAAGAAAACCTAGGCAAAACTGTTCAGGAATAGGCAAGGACTTCATGACTAAAACACCGAAAGCTTTGGCAACAAAAGCCAAAATAGACAAATGGAATCTAATTAAACTCCAGAGATTCTGCACAGCACAAGAAACAATCATTAGAGTGGAACAGCAACCAACAGAATGGGAAAAAATTTTTGCAATCTACCCATTGCAAAGGGCTATATATACAGAATCTACAAAGAACTAAAACAGATTTACAAGGAAAAAACAAGCAAACCCATTCAAAAGTGGGCAAAGGACATGAACAGACACTTTTCAAAAGAACACATATATGAGGCCAACAAACATAAGAAAAAATGCTTACAATCACTGGTCATTAGAAAAATGCAAATGAAAACCACACAGAGACACAACCTGACACCAGTTAGAATGGCAATTATTAAAAAATCTGGAGACAACAGATGCTGGAGAGGATGTGGAGAAATAGGAACACTTTCACACTGTTGGTGGGAGTGTAAATTAGTTGAACCAATGTGGAAGACAGTGTGGTGAATCCTTAAGGACCTAGAAATAGAAATTCCATTTGACCCAGCAATCCCATTACTGGGTATATATCCAAAGGATTATTAATCATTCTACTGTAAGGACACATGCACATGAATGTTCATTGTGGCACTGTTTACAATAGCAAAGACCTGGAACCAACCTAAATGCCCATCAATGATAGACTAGACAAGGAAAATATGGCACATGTACAATATGGAATACCATGAAGCCATAAAAAACGATGAGTTCCTGTCCTTTGTAGGGACATGGATGAAGCTGGAAACCATCATTCTCAGCAAACTGACCCAAGAACAGAAAATCAAACACTGCATGTTCTCACTCATAGGTGGGTGTTGAACAATGAGGACATATGAACACAAGGAGGGGGAGCATCACACACTGGGGTCTGCCAGGGCAGACTAGGGGAGGGACAGTGGGGGTTAGGTATTTGGGGAAAGATAGCATGGGGAGAAATGCAGATATAGGAAGAAAAAAATAAAAATAAAAACAGAATAGACAACATTGCTCAGATTCTTTACAGCTACACTTTGGGATGAATGTTTATTTCTGCTAATTAGATGTATTTATGAGTGATTTGGAAGGCTGAAGAGAGATAGAAGCCATCTTCTCATTACTGCTGAAGAACAGTTGTGGAGGTGTTATTTTGTCAGATTACAATGGTAATGCTGGTGGTAGTAGTCACCTAATCTTATTTCTCTGTGTTCTCTGGAGCATAGCAAAAGTAAGGTATCGATGAACAATTTCAGTACAGGTTACCTTGATCCTCACCTGTCTGATTATGACACAAGTAACAGGTTGCTTGATGATTAGGTTTTCTGAAATTGCTCTGAGTGTAATTCCTGAAGTTCCAGTGAGTGCCTAAGCATCAAGCCCTTCCAAAATATATTAAGCATATAGTTTCTGGTATTAAATTTCTTTCAGCTGAAAATATCTCAATATTTTTCTTTTTCCTGTACCTGAAACTTGAGTGATACAGGGTGTATTATAGTTGAAAAAGCAGTTGGTGTTTCCCCTGCTGCGTATGTCTTTCCTGAAGAATAGGTAGCTTCTTTAGGTAATGGAATTTTAGGGAGTGCTTTGAATAATCCTCTATCTGACAAAATAGATTCCCTATGCTTGATAAAGTGCCTGGAATTCTATCATTAGAGTTTCTTATTTTTCGTTCCATTATGACCACTCAGTAGATAAGTGTTTTAGCTGCAATTTAGTAACATATTAGTCAGGATTAGTTAACATCTTCCAAAGAGCAATTCCATTGAAAAGCACCTTCAGAAATGAAAATGTCATGAAAGGCAAATGGATACTGGAGGGGAAGGGTGAGTGTAGTGCTATAAGGACTAGCTTGCCCCCTTACAATTTCATTGAGAAGTAGTTCACCTAACATTTAAAGTATGAATTAGAAATCAAGTGCATTCCCCATATAGCTTTGTGATTTATTATTCTACGCCTCCCTGAGAATGCTAACACAATAAAGAAATAGGAGAAAAATGTGAGGTGAAGTTGCATAATATATATACCTAACATAGCTAATCTTCAAGAAAACACATTTTTTTATAATCATTCCTCTCCTTCCTAGGCATATTATGATGGTTAAGTGAAATAAAATTGTCTTTAAACTGATTTCACTACTGAAATACAACTCTTATAGACAAGTTACTTTTTCAAGGTATTTTCATAATATGTGCAATTCAGTATACATTTATTATATACCTACAAAATGCCAGTGCTAAGCATTAGGGATATAAAAATGAATTAGACATAACCTTTGCTCTTTATATTAAGGAGACAGGTATATGGACCACCAACTTAAATAGACTAACAAGCAAGCAAGAAGTGTGTGAACTCCTTTTTTATAATGATTGCAGGCTGTGCACAACCTAGCTTTCTTTCTTTCTTCTTTTCTTTCTTCTTTCTTTCTTTCTCTTTCTTTCTTCTTCCTTCCTTCCTTATTTTCTTTCTTCCTTCCTTTCTCTCTCTCTCTCTCTTTCTTTCTTTCTTCTTTCTTTCTTTCCACAAAAAAAGTCTCACTCTATCACCCAGGCTAGAGTGCAATGGTACAATCTCAGCTCACTGCAACCTCGGCTTTCCTTGTTTAAGTTATTCTTGTGCCTCAGATTCCCAATCAGCTGAGATTACAGGCAGGTGATGCCACAACTGGTTAGTTTTTGTATTTTTGGTAAAGATGGGGTTTCACCATGTTAGCCAAGCTAGTCTCAAATTCCTGACCTCAAGTGATCCACTGGCCTCAGCCTCCCAAACTACTGGGAATGCAGGTGTCAGCCACTGTGCCCAGCCCAACTTAGATTTCTTATATTTCTCTGATTTGATTTCCTCTATGATGATTCTCATTTTATTCTCCATGAGACGGACTTTCTGCATCTCTTGATGTTATTTGAAATGGAGAAGTTTATTCTCACTTCAATTTTTTTGGATTTGTTATTTCCTGTATAGGAAATGTTCTCTTTTTTTGCTTCATTTGGCTGGTTCATAAAATTTTACTCAGAAAATCCTTTCTTGATTATTCCATAAAAAATTCCACCATTCTCATCAGTCTTTTTCCTTCATCCTATTTCATTTATACTTGATGACACTTATAAAAATTGACATTTTATATGCTTTGATTTTATAAATTAAATTTGTTCTGGGAAAATAGGTTTTAATTTTTAATTTTAACTATTATATGTACATAATAGATGTATATATTTATGGGACACAGCTGATGTTTTGGTACAGACATGCAGTGTGTAATAATCAAATCAGGATAATTGGGCTATCCATCACATCAAGCATTTTTTATTTCTTTGTGTTGAAATATTCTAGTTTTACTTTTTATTTTTATATTTGCAATGAATTATTGTTGACTATAGTTATGCCGCTATGCTTGCAACTACTAGTCTTGGTCATTTTACATAATTATATTTTTCCACACATTAGTGACATACAATTACCCCCATAACATCCCAAGCCTCTGAAAACCATAATTCTAATTTCTATGTCCATGATTTCAATTGTTTTAGTTTTATCCTAGAATATTACATACAGTGAAAATATCTTGCAAACCTAAATGGGAAATAAAGTCTTTGCAAGACAAATAAAATCTTAGGAATTTTGTCTACACCAGGCCTGTCCTATAAGAAATGCTAGAGGGAGATATTCAGTCTGAGAGAAAAGATCATCAGCAAGCAATAAGAAATCAGTGTAAAGGTATAAAACGTACTAGTAAAACTAAGTAAAAAGATAAATACAGGATAACACTGTAATTGTGTGTAAACCACTAATATTTTGAGTAGAAAAACTAAAAGACAAAAAGTATCAAAAATAATAGCTACAAAAGCATTTTAAATGCTAGAAAGTAAAATAGAAATAATACGTAGCAAAAAGTTAAAATATGAGGATGTGAGTTTAATGATAGAGGTTTTTTAAATTTTCTTTTCAATTGTTTGCTTGTTGTTAATGTTCTTATCAGAGTTCAGTTGTAATCAGTTTAAAATAATTGATTATATTTAAGATGTTATTTTAAAGCCTAATGGTAACCTCAAATCAAAACACCTACAAAATGTACACACACAAAAGCAAAAAAAAAAATATTAAAACATGCTACCAGAGAAAGTCACTTTTACACAATGGAATACAGGTATGAAGAAAGAAAGAGATTACTACAAAACAATCTGGAAAGAAATAACAAAACAGAAATAGTCTTTTTGTATCAGTAATAGCATTTAATTAAAATAGACCACATTTTCCAATCAAAAGATATTCAGTGGCTCAGTGGGTTAAAAAGACACATGACTCAACTATATGCTGCCTGCAATAAACTCATTTCACCTCTAAAGACATACATAGAGTGAAAAAAGGGATGATAAAAGATATTTGATGCAAATAGAAGCCAAAAAGGAGTAAGATTTGCTTTAATTGGAAGAGGTAAAATATATTTCAAGACACAAATAATAAAAATAGACAAAGTACATTATTATATGATATAAAACAGCAAAAACATATACATAGACCAACAGAATGAAACAGGGAAACCTGATATAAAACTGCACTACTACAACCAACTAATGTTCTACAAAGTTTACAAAAATAAACAATAGGGAAAGAATTCCTTATTAAATAAATGTTGCTAGAAAAACTATCTATATGGAGAAGAATAAAATTGAACCTTGACCTCTCACTATATACAAAAATTAACTCAAGATGGATTAAAGTCTTAAAATAAGCCCTTCAGCTATAAAAAATCCTAAAAGAAAACCTAAAAATCAGACTCCTAGTCATAGGCCTAGGCAAAGATTTTATGGCAAAGATGCCAAAAGCGATTGCAACAAAACCAATAATTGATAAGTTGCACTTAATTAAACTAAAGAGCATCTGTGCAGCAATATAAACTATCAGCAGAGTAAAGAAACAACCTACAGAATGGGAGAAAATATTTGGAAGCTATCCATCCAAAAAAGGTGTAACATCCAGAATCTATGCAGAACAAATTAATAATCAATAAGAAAACAACCCAATTAAAAAGTGAGCAGAGGACATGAACAGATGTTTTTCAAAAGAAGACATACACAACAAGCCAGCGAACATATGAAAAGTGTTCAATATGACTAATAACTTGAGAAATACAAAACAAATGTTCAATGAGATCCCATCTCATATGAGTCAGAATGGCTGTTACTCAAAAAGCCAAAAATTAACAAATGCAGGTAAGGTTGTAGAGAAAGAGAATTCTGATGGGCATGTAAATTAGTTTAGCTATTGTGAAAAGTATTGCAATGATTTCTTAAAGAACTCAAAGCAGAATTACCATTCTACTGAGAAATTCCATTACTGGGTATATATTCAATGGAATATAAATTGTTCTATCATAAAGATACATGCACTCTTATGTTCATCTCAGTACTATTCTCAATAGCAAAGACATGGAATCTACTTAAATGTCCATCAATGGTAGACTGGATAAAGAAAATATGGTACATATCCACCATAGAATACTATGCAATCATAAAAAAAGAATGAGATTATGTCCTGTGAGGCAAAACAAGGAACCAAACTGGAGGTCATTACCCTAAGTAAGCTAATGCAGAAATAGAAAACTAAATACTGCATGTTCTCACTTATAAGTGGGAGCTAAACATTGAGTACACATGGACACAAGGAAGTGAACAACAGATACTAGGGTGTACCTAAGGATGGGGGTTGAGAGGAGAGAGGATTCCAAAACTACTTATTGAGTACTGTACTTATTATCTTGTAATCTAATATGTATACTAAATCCCCAGGATAAATGATTTATCTATATCACAAACCTGCACTTGTATGCCTGAAAGTAAAATAAAAGTTAAAATAAAAAAGAAAAATTACAAATTAGGGATGACGTTTTCTACTAAGGCAAAGGGATGCTTAGAAGTGCAAACCTCAGCATCCTGCAATATGCGCGTGTAACAAACTTGTGCATGTATACCCTGAATCTACAACAAAATAATGTCGTTCAGCATAAACAAGTGGGATTCATTTTAGGGACGCAAGAATGTTTCCACATATGCTAATCAATAAATGTGATACATTGTATCAATAGAATCAAGAACAAAATCACATAATCATTTAAATTTAAGGTGAAAAAATATTTTTATTATAAAGAGATGTTGAATTTTATCAAATATTTTTTCAGAGAGGCCCAGGTCTACAGCCCCCACTTGGGCAGCTGCAGCCACACCCAGAAGTCAACCTCAGAGGAGCTGGAACTTGCTCCTGGCTTTTGCTGGCACTGTAGAGTGTGCAGCTCTGGCCACACTCCCTCACAGCTTGAGGCAGGGAATCCAGGTTCTTGCAAGACTCAGGCCAGCGTCCAGGGCAGAGGTGACATCACCATGAGCTGTCCTTGTGGTCCCAGAGCTATAGAGTGGCCCAGGGCTTCCTTTCATCTGGCTCGCTGCCCTGCCCAGGGGACACTACAGGAGCAGGTCATGGACCCCAAGCCTGGCCATTGGGAGTGTCAGGCCCAGCAATCACCCTAATCTTGGGCAGACCCCAGGGACATGGCCCAAGGAGGCCCTGCACAGAGCCTCCTTCTCAGGTACAGGAACCTGGTGCCCTTGATGAAGTGGGCACAGTCACCAAGCCACTGGCCATGTCTCCAAAGTGGGCACAACTCTCACTCTTCAGCCCTGGAGCCCCCAGGCATAGCCCCAGCTTTGCACCCCAAGCCTGGCCCCCATGCTCTGTGTACAAGCATGGAAATACCCTGGCCCACTTCCACCTTGGGGTCCTTCTCTGCTTAACCACACTGCTTCCCTGCTGGTGGGTGACTGGCACAGCCCCATCGCAATGACCACCATAACATAGGACTCTGCAGACTGCCTCTTCTCCACACTCTCCCCCACAGCAGTGGCAGGCGACAGCAGTGATGTGGGCCCAAGGTTCAGAGACAAAGGCTCCAGGCCTGGGGGGTGGATCTCATTCACCCATGCAAGGGTTGGGGCAGCACAGTCTGCTGCTTCAGGAACATGGAACACAGGGGATATGGGGCACAGTGGTCTCCTCACTGCCACTGCTGCTCCTGCAATTGGTCCTGCCACCGCCACTCATGCCTCCCTAAGGCAGCTGGTGCACTGACAGTGGCCACTTCAGATGACCCACCGCTGTCTTCAATCCCTACTCTGAAGAGGTACATCTAACTGCCATTGGGATATGAACGATAACCACTATTAACTGCATTATGCTGACAGGGGCATTGTTTTGGAAAAAAATGGCAGTGGGGTCTCTCTCAGAGGTCTATCTATGAATCCCTAGTAAAAATGAAGCTATTGTCTGGGCTTTTATTGCATGACCACTTGGATTTTGATGGCCCATTTCTCTTGTCTCTTCTGAGCTGCAGTCAGATATTACTGGTTGGCTCACAGGAATATACTTTACTGTCTTGTCAAAAGCTGCAAATAGCTAAAAATAAAAGCTTCCCTGACTCTGAAAAACAAACAAAATATTAGTCATTTTCCAAGCACAAAATTTAAAAAAAAGATTACTTCTGTCTTCAATTAATTTAGTCTACCCAGTAAATTCCTGTTCACAGTCTCCAAAGTTATCAGAAACCTGTACTCAAGAACTATAATCCATCTTTTGAAGAGAATAAAAAACAAGACAATTGTCTGTTAATATCAAAATATACTAGGGTGATAGTAACGTCAAACACAATTGACAAATAAATTTGGTCACCTCTATGGCCTACTATAACCTAACACAATAACACTAACCATAATTAATAACACATACTCAGACATCAGAATTTTAGATTTACCATTTGGGAACACATGTTTACATTTTGAAGACATTTTTATTTTACCAATAATCTTTATAAGTGTTTCTATTTCCCTGGAGTGTGCAGCCTCAGCTGTGCCACCTCATACCCTGGGGCAGGAGCTCTCAGGTCCTTGCTGGGCTAGTGCCAGTGTCTGGGACCTGGGCAATGTTGTCAAAATCTCCCCCATTACCCTGGTGCTCAGGGGCAACTTGGACCTCCCTTCACCTGGCTCATGGCCCTGCAGGGTGGGCACCTCTGGGAGAAGATAATGGAACTCAGGTCCAACTATCAGGAGTGTCATGCCTGGTGGTCACCCCAATGTGGGGTGGCCCCTGGGGATGTGGACCTGGGTGGCCCTGCACAGAGCCTCCTCCTGAGGCAAAGAAACCCAGCACCTCTGGTGGGGTGAATGTGGTGACCACACCACTTGCCAGGTCCCTGAAATGGGTGCCACTCACACTTTCTACTGCAGATGGCTGAAGCAAAGCACAGCAATGTCCCAGGACCAGCTTCACCTTATGTCCCCTCTCTCGCCCAGCTGCACTGTTTCTGCATCAGCGGGGCAACTCACCCTGGCCCTTTTGCAGCAATCCCTAGGACAGCGGACTCCAGGGACTGTCAACCTCTTCTCACATCTGCTATGCAGCAGCAGTAGGCAGGAGCAGAGACATGTGTCCCAGGGTCCACATGGGTCCCAGGGTCCAGAGCAACGGAGGCTCGGGGCCTAAGGGTGGGTACTGCTCAGTTGCACAAGGGTCAGGGGTGGCACACTTGGCAGCCTTGGGGATGCTGGGCATGGGGATGTGGGGCACAGGGATCACCCTGCTGCAACTGCCACTCCTGCAGCCACTGCTGTCACCACTGCTCATGTCTCCCCACTGGAGCCGGCATGGTGGCAGTGGCCACTCCTGACAGCCTGCTGCTGCCATCAATATCATGGAGGAGACTGCCACCATCATTCAGTTACCTCCCACTGGGTCCCTCCTACTACACGTGGGGAATATGGAAATTAGAAGATGAGATTAGGGTGGGGATACAGCCAAACTATATATAAGGAGCTCAAACAATTTGATAGGAAAAATCTAATAATCCAATTTTTAAATGAACAAAAGATCTGAATAGCCATTTCTCAAAAGAAGACATACAAATGTCAACCAGACATATGAAAAAAATGCTTAACGTAATTAATCATTAGAAAAATGCAAATCAAATCTACAATGAGATATTATCCTAGTGCAGTTACAATGGCTTTCATCAAAAAGACAGACAGGAATGAATACTGACAGAAAGGGAAACCTTTGTACACTGTTGGTGTGAGTGTAAATTAGTACAACCACTATAAAGAGTTTTTATGAGCTTCCTCATAAAACTGAAAGTAGGACTACTTTTGGGTATATATCCAGCAGTCCTACCACGGGATATCTCTTTGGGTATATTTCATTTCTTTTTGGGTGTATATCCAGTCCTACCGCTGGATATATACCCAAAAGAAATGAAATCAGTACATCAAAGAGATATCTGCAATCCCATGTTTATTGCAGCACTATTCACAGTAGCCAAGATATAAAATCAGCCTAAGTGTCTATCAATGGATTAATGAATAAATAAAATGTGGTACATATACACAACAGAAAATTGTTCAGTTATAAGAAATGAAGTCTTATTTTTTGCATCAATGTGGATGGAAGTGGAAGACATTATGTCATGTAAAATAAGCCAGGTATAGAAAGATACATTTTAAATGTTCTTTCTGCTATGTGGAAACTAAAAATTAAAACAATTGAATTAATAGATATAGAGAGTAGAATGATGGTCACCAGAAGCTGGCAAAGTTAGTGGGTAGAGGACAAAATGTGGGGATGGTTAATGGGTGCAACAATATAGTTAGAATAAATTAAAAATAGTAGTTGACAGCAAAGCACAATGACTATAATCAACAATAATTTATTTTATATTTTAAAATAACTAAAAATGTTAAATTGGAATGTTTCTAACAAAAATATTTGATAAATGTTTGAGACAATGGATACTCCAATTACCCTGATGTGATTATTACACATTGTATACTGTGTCAGAGAACGTCTCATATATCTCATAATATATACACCTATTATGTAACCTTAACAAGAATAAAAAAATAAATATGAAATAAATCAGCTATATTGAACTTTCTGTCTGAAAGGTCACATATCTCTGTCACACTGGGATTGGTCTCTGGTTCCATATTCAGTTTGTTTAGTGAGGTCATGTTATTGTGGATGTTTTTGATGTTTGTGTATGTACCTTGTTGTCTGGACATTGATGAGTTAGGCATTTACTCTAACATTCACAGTCTTAGCTTCTTTGTTCACTCATCCTGCTTGAGAAAGCTTTTCATGTGCTCAAAGAGAATTGAGTGTTGTGATCTGAGTCTTTGTTCACTGTGGCTGTATCACCACAGAGACGCATACCAAGCCTAGTAACACTGAGTCTCTTGCAGACTCACACCATCTGGGCACACTTGGGTAAGGTCTGGAAGAATTCCCTGGATCACCAGGCAGAGTCTCTTGTTTTATTGCTTGACTTTCCTCCAAATGGAAGGAGTCTCTTTTTTCCTGCTGGACTGCCTGGAGTTGGGGGAGAGGTGATGCAAACACTCCCTTGGCCAACACAACTGGGACTGCACCAGGTTACACCTGATCCAGCACAGTGCTGGGTCTTTCCAAAGCCCCTTGAAGACTACTGCTTGGCCACCTCTGATGTTTATTCAAGGCCTAATTGCTCTTTAGTTAGCAGGTGGTATGTCCTTTCAAGATAAGGTATCCTTTGTTGAGAGATGTAGGTTCCCTTCTGATTCTAGGAGAGTCTTGGAATGCCACCCAGGGAGCTATGGCCTGAAATTTGGGGCTTCAGGAATCTGCTTTGTGCTTTATTTTACTGTGCTTGAAATAATATTTAGGCTATAAGGCAAAATTTTCTGTGCTCTGCCCTCTTCTTCTCTAGAAGGAAGGAGTCTTTTATCAAGCTGAACTGCCTGGAGTTGCAGGAGGGATGATGTGAGCATTCCCTTGGCCACCATAGCAGATGTCTCATGCGGTCATGTGAAATTCAAGTCCAATGGCTCTGAGTCCAGTGTTGCACCTGGTTTTGTGCAAGGACCGCAGTCCTTGTGACTTGACTGCTTTTCAAATTTATTCAGGACTAGGGGGCACTACAGTTATTGAGTGTTGGAGCTAGCTGAAACTCTGGTTCCCACCATTGGGATGGAGCATTTCCCTCTGGGTGGGGATTGTCTAAATGCTTTCTTTACGGGGGCTAATAGAATTCTGCCCTGTGTTATGTACCACTGTGACAGGGCAGCACTAAGTTCCAATGAATAGTTCCACAATCACTTCACTCTCTCTCCCCCAAGCACAAAGATACTCTCCGTGCACTCCTGGGAGACAAGGGAGGTGTGATGTAGGCAATGCATAAGTATCTTTCCTATTGTCTTCAGAAACTTGTTTCTTTGATATGAGGTTAAAACAAGGTACTGTGACTGCTCACCTGATTTTTGGTTCTTATGTAGGTGTTTTGTTGCATAGTTCATTGTTCAATTTTATTTTCCTATAGTGGGGGGATGATTGCTGGAAGGTTCTCTTCAACTACCTTATTCTGCCATCCACTTGATTTTTAAAAACTTGTGTGTCTCTCCAATCAAGTTTAAACTATATTAGGACTAAATCTGTACCTTTTAATTTAACAAGAAAAGCCACAGTACTTAGAACAGTGGCATAAACATAATAGGATCCTAAATAACGTAGTTGCAATATGTTTTAGTTACCATAGCATCACAATAAAAGGAATAAGTAATTTTTGTTAGAGGAATTCAAAGAAAGTTTTATAAAGTAAATGACATATAAAGTGGGTATTTTAAGGAAGGGTAGGAGTTGTTAGACAAAGGTGGGAGTTAGGGGAAAGTGAAAGGTGATCTGAAATGTAGGCAGCATGACAGAGTAATTACAGATATGGGGTTCAGAGTGAGACAAATGTGGGTTTGAAGCCTTGCTTTACCACTTAGCAAATGTGAAATTTTGGACAAGTGATTTTACCCCTCTGAACTTTGTTTTCTTAATCTGTAAAATAGAGCTATAAATACCCCATCTAATATGAGTGTTGTAAATATGTAATTAGTGTATACAAAAGTGATCAGCAGTTTTTGACATATAGGTTAATTAAATGGTGCCAAAATTTTGAGTTAGACAAACTTTAGCTTAATAGTGAACATATTTTCTTAAAAATAGTTGCTAAATTAAATCCACATTTATAGTGATACAGTGCACACCAAAATTAAACTCCAAGTAGCCTTGTGCCAGAGGTTTCTTTTTTGCTGAGTTTCTTGAATAGTCTGAAAACAAAATGGATTATAAGCAAACTAGTTTCTAAACATTTTACCCATCAGAGAGTATTCATTTTTTGACTTGCAATGAATACAGTTGTTAAAGTACTTACCACTGGCCAGTTTATTTATACAGTTTCATTGTCTTTTTAAACAGATACCCCTTATTTGTCTGCATTATAGAAGTTTTTCAGGCTAGCAAGTTACTGCAGCAGTAGACAGAGATGGATGTGAGTAGGTTCTAAGACAACCCTATTAATTATCAAGTGGCCCCAGAGTGACTGGTTGTTGAAATAGCTGAATTTTTCGATGTTTTTCGTAAACAGAAATTTACTCCAAAGGAAACCTTTGGTGGACCTTCAATGACACTTGCATTCATGGCAAGGGAACACTAAGTCAAAAGTTAAATGAACTGCGTGATCAGAAGCCAAATTGAACCTAAGATATGTCAGAAATTTGCAAAATGGAAGTGACATGGCTGAAAGGCACCACAGCAAATGTGTATCAATGACTGACTGAATGCGTCCCTTTGTATCGTGATAATACATAGATACTCTGGAACATAAATGGCATTTCATAAAGAATTTAGGAAAATAAAAATGAATTGTTTAATATATCAGAATTGAAAGTGTGGTCTATAACAGCTAAAACAGCTAGAGATTTCTGAAAATTAATTTAGTATGTACACAAAATTCAAATCATTTAAAAATAATAATCAGCTGTCATTTGCCTTTTTTACTGTTGCTATGGAGTGAATGTTTATGTTGCTCCAAAATTTACATGTTGAAATCCTAACACACAATGTGATAGTATTAGAAGTTGGACCCTTTGGGAGGTGCATTGGGAGAATCTGTCCTCATGAATAAAATTATTGTCCTCACAAAGAGAACCCAGAGACCTCCCTCACTCCAACAGCAAGTGAGGACGTAGTAAGAGACAAACAGAAAGTGAGTTCTCAACAGTTACTCAATCTGCCTATCGGCCTTGATTTTGGACTTCCTAGCCTCCAAAACTGTGAAAATAAATTTATGTTGTGTATAAGCCAACCAATACATATTATTTTTCTTATAGCAGCCCAAATGGACTAAGGCCAACGTTGACACTGCATGTAAGTGCAAACGGCACCAGTGGGTACAACTGTTAATTCTGTGGCATAAATCGAGACAAATGCTTTCAACTGTATTATTACTCATTGCACCATGCATACCATACACTCACAGAAAAACAGTAAGGCCAGTTTTGTTCGGGAATGCCCTTGATGGAATAGCAAAAATGATCAAATTTTTGCATATTGGCTATTGAGTATATAATCTTTTAGTATTTTGTTTGATCAAATGAGAAACATGCCATAAAACACTCTGCTACATACGTGAAGTACAGTCGTCTCAGAAAACACTAAAGTTGTTTGAGTCGTGAATTCAACTAGTGCCTTTTTTTCTTGTTCAACTGATATTGTATGGCAAAATCAAAGGAGAGTTGTATAAAAAACATTGTACCTCAGTTAGTAAATTTGTTGTCTCAAAAGTATTTGGATTAGGAATACTTTTTTTGAGATTCAGTGTTATCATTTATTTCTCCATGAGTAGTTATTTTTAGATTATGTGTCTCCTTTATATAGTATTTTTCTGTCTTTGGGTTGTATCATTATCACAGCTAATTTTTAAAAAATTTTTTTTGTATGTGAATAACTTCTTTAGTGGTGATTTCTGAGATTTTGGTGCACCTGTCACCGGAGCAGTGTACACTGTTCCCAATGTGTAGTCTTTTATCCTTCACCCCACTCCCACCCTTTCCCCTGAGTCCCTAAAGTTCATTGTATCATTTTTAATGCCTTTGCATCCTTATAACTTCGCTCTCACTTTATTAGTGAGAATATATGATGTTTGTTTTCTGATTCCTGAGTTACTTCACTTAGAATAATGGTTTTCAGTTCCAGCCAGGTTGCCGTGAATGCCATTATTGCGTTCCTATTTATGGCTGAGTAGTTTCCTATGGTATATACATATAGACCACATTTTTTATCCACTCATTGAATGATAGGCATTTAAACTAGTTCCATATTTTTGCACATGCAAATTGTGCTGCTATAAACATGTGTGTACAAGGTTTTCTCTCTCTCTCTTTTTTTTTTTTTTTGCATAATAACTTCTGTTCTTCTGGGTAGATACTGAGTAGTAGGGATTGCTGGATGAAATGGTGGATCTATTTTAGTTCTTTAAGGAATTTGCACACCATTTTCCATAGTGGTTATACTAGTTTACATTTCCATCATCAGTGTAAAAGTGTTTCTGTTTTCACCACATCTACACCAACATCTATTATTATTTTTATTTAATTATTGTCAGTCTCGAAGGAAAAGGGTGGTATTGCATTGTGGTTTTGATTTGCATTTCTCAGATAATTGTATTGTTGAGCATTTTGAGAAATGTTTGTTGGTTGTTTGTATATCTTCTTCTTCTTCTTAGAATTTTCTGTTCATGACATTTGCCCATTTTTTCATAGGATCGTTTCTTTTTTCTTGTTGATTTATTAGAGAGATTTGTAGATTCAGGATATTAGTCTTTTGTAAGAAGTATAGATTTTGAAGATTATCTCCAACTTTGTGAGTTCCTGTTTACTCTGCTGATTACTTATTTTTCTGTACAGAAGTTTTTAATTTAATTAAATCCCATCAATTTATCTTTGTTCTTGTTGCATTTGCTTTTATGTTCTTCGTCAAGAAATCTTTGCCTAAGACATGTCTAGGATGGTTTTTTCTGATGTTATCTTCTAGAATTTTATGGTTTCAGATCCTATATTTAAGTCCTTGATACATCTTGATTTCATTTTTGTATATAGTGAGAGATGATAACCCAGTTTTATTCTTCTACAAATGGCTTCCAATTATCCCAGGACCATTTGTTGAACAGGGTGTCTTTTGCCCACTTTATGTTTTTCTATACTTTGCCAAACACAGGTTGGCTGCAAGTATTTTGCTTTATTTCTGGGTTCTCTAATTTATTCCATTGTTCTAAATGCCTACTTTACACCAGTATCATACTGTTTTGGTGACTATGGCTTTATAATATGGTTTCAAATGAGGTAATGTGACACTTCTGGATTTATTCCTTTTGCTTGGTCTTACTTTGCCATGTGGGCTCTTTTTTGGTTCCATATGAATTTTAGGATTGTCTTTTCTAGTTTGGTTAAGAATAATGGTGGTATTTTGATGAAAATTGCATAGAATTGTAGATTTCTTTTGGCAATCTGGTCAAATTGATATGTACAATGCTGATTCTACCCATCCATGAGAATGGAATGTGTTTCCATTTGTTTATGTCATCCATGATTTCTTTCCGCAGTGTTTTGTACTTTTCCTTGTAGAAGTATTTCATCTCCTTTGATAGGTATATTGCTAAGTATTTTATTTACTTTGCAGCTATTGCAAAAGGAGTTGAGTTCTTGATTTCATTCTCAGCTTGATCTCTGTTGGTGTATGGCAAAGCTACTTATTTATGTACATTCATTTTGTATCCTGAAATTTTACTGAATTCACTTACCAGTTCTAGGAGCTTTTTAGATGAGTCCTTAAGGCTTTCTAGGTATAACATGGTATTATCAGCAAACAGTGACAGTTTGACTTCCTCTTACCAAATTGGATGCCCTTTATTATTTTTATTTATTTTATTTAGTCTGATTGCTCTGGCTAAGACTTTCTATATTGAATAGGAGTGGTAAAAGTGAGCATTATTGTCTTTTTCCAGTTCTCAAGAGAGAATGCTTTCAACTTTTCCCCATTCAGTATAATGTTGACTGTGGGGCTGTCAAAGTTGGCTTTTATTACCTTAAAATATTTCCCTTCTAAGCTAATTTTGCTGAGGGTTTTACTCATAAAGCTATACTGGATTTTGTCAAATGCTTTTTCTGCATCTATTGAGATGATAATGTGATTTTTGTCTTTAATTCTGTTTATGTGGTGTATCACATTTGTTGACTTGCATATGTTAAACTATCCCTAATTCCTGGTATGAAACCCACCTCATCATGGTGGATTATTTTTTTGATATGCTGTTGGATTCGGTTAGCTAGTGTTTGTTGAGGATTTTTGCATTTATGTTCATCATAGATATTGGTCTGCAGTTTTCTTTTTTTCTATGTCCTTTCCTGGTTTTGGTATTACAGTGATACTGGCTTCAGATAACGATTTAGGGAGGATTTCCTCTTTTTTTATACTGTGGAATCATGCCAATAGAATTGGTACGAACTTTCTTTGAATGTCTGATAAGAATTCAGCTGTGAATTTATCTGGTCCTGGACTGTTTTGTTGCTGACTTTTAATTATCATTTCAATCTTGCTGCTTGTTATTGGTCTGTTCAGAGTTTCTACTTCTTTCTGGCTTTATCTAGCAGGGTTGTATATTTCCAGGAATTTATCCATCTCCTCTCAGTTTTCTAGTTCATGTGCATAAAGGTGTTCATAATAGCCTTGAATGATCTGTTGTATTTCTGTGATATCAGTTGTAATAATTTTCTTTTCATTTCTAATTGAGCTTATTTGAATCTTCTGTCTTCTTGGTTTATCTCACTAATAGACTATGAGTTTTATTTATCTTTTTGAAGAACAAGCTTTTGTTTTTATATGTCTTTTTATCTTTTTGTTTTGTTTTTATTTACTTCTGCTCTAATCTTGGTTATTTATTTTCTTCTGCGGGGTTTAGGTTTGGTTTGTTCTTGTTTTTCTAGCTCTTTGAGATGTGACCTTATGTTGTGTATTTGTGTTTTTTTGAACTTTTGAGGTAGATATTTAATGCTATGAACTTTCCTCTTAGCACTGCCTTTGCTGTATCCCATAGATTTTGGTAGCCTGTGTAACTATTATCCCATTTTAAAGGATTTTTGTTTAATTGTACTTTAGGTTCTGGGGTACATGTGCAGATCATGCAGAATTGTTGCATAGGTACATATATGGCAATGTGGTTTGCTGCTTCCATCCCCCTGTCACCTACATCTGGAATTCCTCTCCATGTTATCCCTCCCCAACCTCCCCATTCCCTGCTGTCCCTCCTTGGCCCCCCCAACAGACCCCAGTGTGTGTTGCTCTCCTCCCTGTATCTATGTGTTCTCATTGTTAGACACCCACCTACTGAGTGAGAACATGCGGTGTTTGATTTTCTGTTCTTGTGTCAGTTTGCTGAGAATGATGGTTTCTAGATTCATCCATGTCCCTACAAAAGACAGGAACTCATCATTTTACGGCTCATAGTATTCCATGGTGTATATGTGCCACATTTTCCTGGTCCAGTCTATCATCGATGGGCATTTGGGGTTGGTTACAGGTCTTTGCTATTGTAAACAATGCCATTATGAACATATGTGTGCATGTGTCTTTATAACAGAATGATTTATAATCCTTTGGGTATATACCCAGAGATTGCTGGGTCAAATGGAATTTCTATTTCTAGGTCTTTAGGAATTGCCACACTGTCTTCCACAATGGTTGAACTAGTTTACACTCCCACCAACAGTGTAAAAGTGTTCCTATGTGAGTCTGATGGACTTAACTTTGTGGGTAACCTGACCTTTTTCTCTCTGGCTGCCCTTAGCATTTTTTCCTTCATTTCATCCCTGGTAAATCTGACGATTATGTGCCTTGGGGGTTGTTCTTCCTGAGGAATATCTTGTGGTGTTCTCTGTATTTCCTGGACTTGAATGGTGGCTTGGCTTGCTAGGTTGGGGAAGTTCTCCTGGATAATATCCTGAAGAGTATTTTCCAGCTTGGATTCATTCTCTCCATCACATTCAGGTACACCTATCAAATGTAGATTAGGTCTTTTCACATAATCCCATATTTCTTGGAGGCTTTGTTCATTTCTTTTCACTCTTTTTTCTCTGTTCTTGCCTTCTTATTTTATTTCCTTGAGTTGATCTTCAATCTGTGATATCCTTTCTTCTGCTTGGTCAATTCAGCTATTGAAACTTGTGTATGCTTCGCAAAGTTCTCGTGCAGTGTTTTTCAGCTCCGTCAAGTTGTTTGCATTCCTCTCTAAGCTGTGTATTTTAGTTAGCATCTCATCTAACCTTTTTTTTCTAGATTGTTAGTTTCTTTGCATTGGGTTAGAACATGTTCTTTTAGCTCTGAGAAGTTTGTTATTACCCACCTTCTGAAGCCTCTTTCTGTCAATTCATCAGATTCATTATCCATCCATCTTCGATTCCTAGCTGGTGAGGAGTTGTGTTCCTTTGGAGGAGAGAGGCCTTCTGATTTTTGGTGTTTTCATCCTTTTTGTGCTGGTTTCTTCCCATCTTAGTGGTTTTATCTACCTGTGGTCTTTGTAGTTGGTGACTTTGGATGCGGTCTCTGAGTGGACGTCCTTTTGTTGATGATGAAGTTATTTCTTTATGTTTCTTAGTTTTTCCTTCTAACAGTCAGGTACCTCTGCTGCAGGTCTCTGGAGGTCCACTCCAGACCCTGTTTGCCTGGGGATCACCCGCAGGGGCTGCACAACAGTAAGGGTTGCTGCCGGTTTCTTCTTCTGTTATCCTCTTCCTAGAAGGGTACCTGCCAGATGTCACCCTGAGCTCCCCTTTATGAGGTGTCCCTTTGGGTATACTGGGTCGGGGAGCTGCTTGAGGAGACAGTCCGTCCCTATAGAGCTCATGTGCTGTGCTGGGAGCTCCATTGTTCTGTGCAGAGATGCTGGGCAGGTACTTTTAAGTCTGCTGCAGTGCAACTCATAACCACCTGTTTTCCCCAGGTGCTCTGTCCTAGGAGGTTGGCTTTATCCTAAATTCCTCTCATGCTGCTGCCTTTTTTTATAGATGCCCTGCCCCCACATGGAGTAGTCTAGTCACAGCTTGCCAGCAGAGTTGTTGCTGAGCTGCCGCAGGCTCTGTCCAGCTGCTGTGTGAACTGTCTAGATAGTGGTAGAATGCCTCGGGGTAGTCGTATCGCCCCTCCCCCACGCTGAGCTCGACCATCTTGGTTCCAGCTGCTCTTGCTGCAAAACTCTCAATCCAGAGCGTTTCATATTGCTTGTTTTGTGGGGGATGTTACCCACTAAGTCAGATCACCTGGCTCCCCTGTCTCTGCCCCCCCCTCCCTTTCAGTTGAATGGGTGGCTCTGTCTCCCAGGCATTCTCCAGGTTCCAGTTGAAATGGCCGCCTGGATTTGTATGACTTTCTGTGCACCAAGCCGGCACTGGCTCAAAACCGCCGTGCTGAAAACTTGTGGTGCCTTTCGGCCCAGTAATCTCTTGGTCTGTGGGCAGTGAAAATTTGTTTGAAAATGCGGTGGGCACTCACCCTCTGTGTTGTTCTTACTGGGAACTGCGCTCCAGAGCTGTTCCTATTCGGCCATCTTGGATCCTCCTTCCCTTGAAGGATTTTTTAATTTCCATCTTGATTTCATTGTTGACCCAGTGATCATTCAGGAGCACGTTGTTTAATTTTCACATATTTGCGTGGTTTCGTGGGTTCCTTTGGGAGTTGATTTCCAATTTTATTCCACTGTGGTCTGAGAGAGTACTTACTACATTTTTGGTTTATGTTTTAATTTGTTGAGACTTGTTTTGTGGCTTATCATATAGTCTATGTTGGAGAATGTTTCATGTGCTTGTGAATAGAATGTATGTTATGCAGTTGTGTAGAATGGTCTGTAAATATCTGTTAAGTCCATTTGTTCTCGGATATTGTTAAAAGTCCATTGTTTCTTTGTTGACTGTCTCTCTTGATTATCTGTCTAGTGCTGTAAAGGAGTATTGAATTCCTCCACTATTACTGTGTTGTTTTCTATTTCATTTCTTAGGTCTTGTAGTAACTGTTTTATAAATTTAAGAGCTTCAGTTTTAGGTGCATATATATTTAGAATTGTGATATTTTTCTCTTGCACTAGTCCTTTTATTATTTTATAATGGCCGTTTTTGTCTTTTTAAATTGCTGCTACTTTAAATTTTTCATGATATAAGCATAGCTAATCTGCTCACTTTTGGTATGCATGGAATATCTTTTTCTCCCCCTTCCTTTAAGTTTATGTGAATTCTTATGTGTCAGGTAAGTCTCTTGAAGACAGCAGATACTTGTTGGTGAATTCTCATCCATTTTTTCATTCTGTATATTTTAAGTGGAGCATTTAGGTCATTTATAATCAATATGAATATTGAGATATAAGGTACTATTCTATTCAGAGTGCTTTTGTTTCCTGAATACCTTGTTGTTGTTGTTTTTCAATTGTGTTTTTGTTTTATTTGCCCTGTGAGATTCATGCTCTAAGGAAATTCAATTTTAGTATATTTTGAGGATTTGTTTCAAGATTTGTAGCTTTTTTAAAGCAGTTATTGTAGTGCTGGCTTGATAGTGATGAACTCTCTCAGCAATTGTTAGTCTGAAAAAGGCTGTATCATTCCTTCAATTATAGCATTAGTTTCAGTGGATACAAAATTTGGGGCTAATTGTTTTGCCTGAGGAAACTAAAAATAGAACCTTAATTTCTTCTGGCTTGTAGGGTTTCTGCTGAGAAATCTGCTGTTAACCTGATAGTTTTTTCTTTATATGTTTACATGATGCTTTTGTCTCACAACTCTTAAGATTTCTTTCCTTCATGTTGACTTTAGATAATTTGATGACTGTACACCAAGGCAATGATCTTTTTGTGATGAATTTTTCAGATGTCCTTTGCGCTTCTTATATTTGAATATCTAGATGTGTAGCAAGGCTGGGGAAGTTTTCCTCAATTGTTCCTTCATATATGTTGTTCAAACTTCTCAATTTCTCTTCTTCCTTGGGAACACCAATTATTCTTAGGTTTGGTCATTTAACATAATCCCAAACTTTTTAGAGACTTTGTTTATTTTGTAATTTTTTTTTCTTTGACTTTGTTGGATTGGGTTAACTCAAAAGCCTTGTCTTCAAGCTCTGAAGTTCTTTTTTCTACTTGTTTGATTTGATTGCTAGACTTTCCAGTGCCTTTTCCATTTATCTGTGTCCTCTATTTCCAGTTGCAATTGCTTTTTATTTATACTGTTTCACTGGATATTTTTTCATTTGCATCCGTATCTTTTTGTAATTTCTTTAAGTTGTGTGGGGGATTGATCAGGGTGTTTGGCAAAATTATAAACATTATAGAATAATTGAAAACCTTCTTGGAAGGCTGGGAAGTTTTTGTAAAAGCTTCAAGAAAGAATGGGCAAAGACAGATAGTTCTTTTATCTTGGTGCTTGAAGCATAGGGCAGTTAACAGGGCAATGCAAAGGAGTTTATCTAAATGGCTTTTTGTCTTAAGACCAAGCTTTGGGAATGGGTATTTGACTGCCTTCTACTCAGGGGGTAGGCAGAAGATAATTACCCTCTAATGGTGTTTATCCGAGGACAGTTGTCCTTTAATCTATACAAAATAAAAGCCCTCAGGGCTAGTGGAGTCAGGTTGGCAGCCACTAACTCATTTGGGTGAAGGCCTGGTCACCCCAGCCCACTCTTTCACTGAAAATCTGTGTCTGAGTAAATTTATTCATCCTTCGTTGGGTCAGGGTCTGCCTGCGGACCCCAACAAATTTGGACATCACCTTTATGGTGCCTCCTTTATTTGCTTAAAAATCAACCTTCTGAATTATCTTTCTTGCAAATCAGAGATTTTATCTTGGTTTGGATCCATTGCTGTTGAGCTAGTGTGATTTTTGCCAGGTGTTAAAGACACTTGTTTTGTCATGTTAAAAGAATTTTGTTTTGTTTTGTTTTGTTTCTTATCATTTGGGTAGACTATGTAGAAGGAAGATCTGGAAATTAATGGATACTGTTCAGATTATTTTGTCCCATGGAGTGCTCCCTAGATTTGTTGCTCTCCCTCTTTCCCTACATATGAGGCTTTCTGAGAGCCATAGTGCAGTGATTGTTATTTCTCTTAGGGATCTAAGCCACCCAGCAGAGCTACCATTCTCTGGGCCAATAATGGGAGTGTCTGCAAAAAGTCCTTTTGATGTGATTTGTCTTCAGGTTTCTCAGCCATGGATACAAACACACACATTTGTGGAGGTGGCAGGGAAATGAAGTGCAATCTGTGAGGGTCTGTGAGGGTCCTTGGTTGTATTTTTATTAAGTGTGTTGGTTTTGTCTTTGTTGGCCTCCAGCCAGAAGGTTGTGCTTTCAAGAGACATCAGCTGCAGTATTATAGAGGGGATATAAGCTTGCCCTAGGGTCAACTGGTGGGTGGGGCCACAGAGCTCCTCAGAGATTATGTTTTTTGTCTTTGGTTACCAGGGCAGGGAGAGAAAGACCATTAGGTGTGAGCAAGGTTAGCTGTGTCTGAGCTTAGACTCTCATTTTTGTGAGGCTTGCTGAGGCTGCTGTGGACAATAAGAGTGTGGTTCCCAGGCCAATGGAGTTATGTTTTCAGGGCTATTATGGCTTCCTTTGATGCATCACACAGATCTCAATGGAAATCGGGGAAAGCCAGCACCCACAGACCTCACTCAGCTCCCATTCAGCCTGCAGTTCAAAAGACTGTTCTCACTTCCCCCATCTCCCACAACAGCACCAAGTTTATTTCCAGGCAGCTGGTGAGCAGGTCTGATAACTTGACCCAGGTTACAAGCCTCTGTGCTGACAGAGCAAGCCAGCTCAGTTTCTTGGCTACCCACAGAGCCTGTAGCAGCAATACGTCTCCTTCAAAGGGCCTGTGAATTCTCTTGGAATTTCTTGTATGTTCCTGTGGTAGTTCTTAGAGCAAAAGTTCCTGATGTGGGTCTCTACAGGCTGCTCTGTCTGAGAAGGAGCTGCAAGGTAGTACTGTCCCCTGTCTGCCATTTTTGGGGGATTTGTCTAGTGACTTTTTATGGGAATACATTTGTACTTCAAAAAGGGGCTTACGGAAAAATATAGTTATTCATGTTTGAATATTTGGAAGATATTTTTTCAAAAAAATTACATAAGGACCCTGTCAATTCAAGTATGGTAACTAACGCTATTTGTTACCGATGATAAAATCTGAGCTTTCAAATGAAACTTAGAACTTTGTAAAACTCACATTTACCACCATGGATCTGACAGGTTTCCAATACTTAATTATTTTCTTATAGTATTTATGGAAATTGTATCAAATATGATGCATTTTTTGATATTGTATAATAAAATATGTTCACATTTGGAGGTTCTGCATCGATGAATGAATGTTTTTGAAATGAAAAATATAATATGTTGTACAGCCATGCATGAGGAAAAGTTCAATTTAAACTACAAGATTGGCCTATGCATTTTAATATAATAGAAAATATTGATATATTTACAGTGTCCATATTGCAACTTACGTTTATGAAACTAACACTTGCTCAGTTTTGATTTAGTGTCAAACATCATCCACAACTACCTGTAATATCTTCTAAAATATATTTACTGGTTCAACAATGTATCTATGTAAGGGGAAATTTTTTATGTACATCAAATGAAACAATGTGTAACCACTGACAATATAGAAGCGCATATTAGAACTAGTTGTTTTCTATTAAACCACACATTGAGTCTGCAAAAATGTAAAACGATGCTACTCTTCTTATTGCATATTTTATTTTGCAAATATAGTACATTTTTATAAAAATGAATTATTTAGCTAACATAGTTACTATTTTATGTTTATTCTTTTTAACATGGTTATTTATAGTTATTGATGTTGGTACTTTAGAATAAATAAATAATCTTCCAGCTTTAGTTTTTAATATAGAATACATTCATAGATGAAATCTGTATTTCAAAAAAGCTCTTTGTGCTTATCAATAATTTTTAAGACTTGGAAAGGTGTCTTTGGCCCAAAAGTTGAAGAATGACTGGGTTACAAGTTTCCCCCAAAAGACAAATAAAATTTGAATGCATCTGAGTTTACTTGTAAATGACTAAATCAACTTTTTTTTCTACTAAACAAAATGGGATTTTCAGGTAAAAATTAAGTTTAGTTACAGAAAAGCAGTTATATTTTTGCATCTCTGTGTCGTAATTTTAAATTTTTATATTAACTGTATTTGTCTTTTTCGTCCTCTACTGCCTGACTTGGAGGGTAATCTATCTCGCTAATATTTTACTGGAATTGTTCAACTATCTCAAACCCCAATTTTTACCCCTTTCTGGCATTGACAAGATTTTGGGTGACCTTTGAGATTTAGCCCATTCCATTTTTGGTGCCACGATTCTCATGAAAAGTCTAAATTTTCCATTAAAATATGTGCAGCACTGCATTATACTGGATCCATATATTCTATGTGCATATTAGCCACCAGAGCTTTTTACACAGTGTCTAAGGCTTTTGAAAATTTCAACTCTTAAACCTCCATATGCTACTTTGATAGAAAACTTTATATCTCCTAGAATCCTGAATAATTTCAGGGCACAGAGCTTAAATATTTTTCATACCCTTAGTTACTCAGTCTAAAGAAACTTAATTTTAGATTCTCCCTTGACACCTGTGATGGTGACATGGTCTGGATCTTTCCTGCACCCAAATCTCATGTCAAGTTGTAATCCCCAATGTTGGTGGAGGCTGGTGGGAGGTGATTGACTCATGAAGGTGGATTTTCCCCTTGCTCTTCTGTGATAGGGAGTTATCATGAAATCTGGTTGTTTAAAAGTGGGTAGCACCTTTCTCTTTGCTCTCTCTTCTCCTTCTCCAGCCATGTTAAACATGTTTGTTTTTAATTCAGCTTCTGTCATGAATGTAGGCTCTCCCAGCCATGCCTCCTGTATGGCCTGCAGGTATGAGTCGATTAAATCTCTTGTCTGTATAAATTACCCAGTCTCAGGTAGTTCTTTATAGCAATGGAAGAACTAACTAATACAGATGGTTAATTCTGTGAGTCAACTTGCCTAGGTTAAAATATCCAGTAATTCCATTAAACACTAATCTAGATGCTGCTGTGAAAGTATTTCATAGATGTAGCTTATATTTATAATCAGTTGACAGTTTATTTATTGTTCATAATATATGTGGACATTATCTAATAAGTTGAAATGTTTTAAAAGAAAACACTGAGATATCCCTCAAGAAGAAGAAAAAAATTGTCTCATGACTTCAGCATCGAATTCTGCCAGAGGGAATTCTATCATCCTGCCCTATTAATGTGCCAGGCTCCTGTAATTGCAAGAGCTAATTCCTTGAAATAAATTGTGTATGTGTGTATGTGTGTGCACGTGCATGCGTCAAATTTCCTTCTTGTTCTATTTTTCTGGAAAACACTGACTAATACATATTTTGGTATTGAGAGTGTGGTGTGCTACTATTACAGTCCATTTATTGAAAAACATAAAGAGCTGCAGGTTTTCAGTGGAGCTTAGAACAAGAGAAAGCTCTGCATCAGGTTCAGGCTATAATGAAAGCTGATATGTTACTTGGGACATACGATTCAGCAGATCCAACGGTGCTTGAGGTGTCACTGGCAGATAGAGATGCTGCTTGGAGCATTTTGGAGTCCTCTGTAGGTGAATTACAGTGCACATCCTTAGAATTATGAAGCAAATTGCTGCCCTTATCTGTGTATATCTATTCGCTTTTTGGGAAATGGTTTTGGCTTGCTACAGAACACTTAATCATGGGCTATCAAGTTAGCATATGACCTAAACTTCCTGGTTTGCCGATGGTTCTGCATGATATGCAGCACAATCAGAAAGTGAACAGCTACAACACTTCAGTGCCTTTTTGAGACTTCCTCGAAGGACCATCATAAAGTTACATCTCCCAGTGGGCATAATTTCAAACAGTGCATTTCGTTTTTTATTTTCTGGCAAAAAGAAATGTTCAGAGGTAATACAATATACCAGTTCATGGGATGTGGCCAATGGTTTTGCTGTATAGTCAGGGAATTGGCACAAACCAGATTGGAAATTTGGTAACTAGGAGGTCTGTGGAAGAGGTATGTGGAGAGATCTCTGTATGAGCACAAAAGTAAAGATATTTGTATGCTATGTGAATGCTACCAAAGGGTGACCACAACTGAGAAGAATTTAAATATACATATGCATTGGCACAACAACACAAACTTCAGCTTACCAAACCTGACATGGTTATAACCATGACTGAGTGCCCAATATGCCAGGAGCAGGGACCAATACTGAGTCCCAAATACTGCACCAATTTCCGCAATGATCAACAGGCTCTACCTAGTGGCAGGTTGATTACATTGGCTTACTTTCATTATGAAAGGAGAAATACTTTGCTCTTACCAAAGTGGACACTTTGGAAATTGATTTATCTATTCTTATTTCAATGGTTCTGTCAAACATACTATCTGTGGACTTACAAAATGCCTTATCCACTGTCATGGTATCACACATGACACTGTTTCTATAGAGAAACAGTAAGGAACTCATTTCACAGCAAATGAAACGCAGTAATGATCCCATTTTTATGAGATTTACTGATAGTTCCATGCTCCCCAATCATTCTGAAGTAGCTGACTTGGTAGAATGGTAAAATGGTGTTTTCAATAGCCCAGTTAGGTGGCAATACCTTGCAGGGCTTGGGCAATGTTCTCAAGCAGGTTGAATACGCTCTAAATCAATGCCCAATAAATGGAGATGTTACTTTTATATACAGCATTTGCAAGTTATGAGGCAAATGAATTGGAGTGGCACTACTCAGTATTACCTCTAGTGATCTACCAGCAAAATTTATGCTTCCTGTTCCTGTAGTTTTTCTATGTGTGTGTGTGTGTGTGTGTGTGTGTGCCTGTTTGATTTTTCTTTTATCCTCTTATTATAAAAGATGTGTTAATAATAATTAACTTTACATCATACCTACCTGTACTTGTTCTATATCAGCTAAAAATGAATATCGAATGAGATACGAAGCCTCATAATATACTATACAACATGTACAGCATACAATTAAAAATCACTCATTATACCAATAAATAGTAAAATCACAAGTTGAAGGTGAAAATACCACACTAAACTTTTTCAGATGTCCCAGTTATCTGACAAAGGTATTAAAACAGTAATAATAATAAAATTTTTAGTAAAAAATTACAAATTTATCAGACAAATAAAAGGTACAAAATTGCAATAAAGAAATAGAAGTAGTAAAATAAGCTAAAGTAATTACTAATAAATATAATCACTTTAAGGAAATTATTTAAATAGAAAAGATATGAGAGCAAGAAAGATTTGAACTTTAAAAAAAAAAGAACATTGGAATCAGTAAAAATAATGGTAAATAAAATAGTCTCTCTCTCTCAAGTGACTTAAATCATGTCTGATAGTTGAAACATAACTTATAACACCACGTTATGTGTTACTCAATGCGTGTAGTGTACTTGTGATTTTATAATTATGCTTTAAATGGGTAAGATAAAGAGACCTAAATGGGACAAACACATCTAAAATTTACTCAGATTGATAAATCATCTACACTGATAGACCATCATGTTACGTATGTATAATATAGTACTCAGAACAATCACTAAGATAATTTTTCAAAGTGGTGTACTAGAAAATAAAATAAATAAGTCAAGATGATATCTTTTAAAATGTTCAAACAAATCACAGGAGGTGATATTGTTTGCATGTTTCCTCCAACTCTCATGTCATGGTTTGGTGCTGTGTTCATGATAATAAGTTTCACAAAATCTAGTTGTTTAAAGTGTGTGGCACCTCTCCACTCTCTTGTGCCTGCTTTTGCCCTGTGGTGTGCTGGCTTCTGTTTCGCCTTCTGCCATGAGTGAAAGCTCCCTGAGGCCTCCCAAGAAGCCAAAAACATGCCAGCACCACTTTTCTGTTTAGCTTGCAGAACTGTGTGCAGGATAGAATATCAAGGCACAAAAATTAACCACATTTCTAAATATTGACAATGAACAAGTGAAACCCAAATCAACAATAGAATAGCATGTACAATAATCCAAAGAAAAAATTTAAAGTGTAAGTGTAGTCTTAAAAGGCATGTAAGGATTCTGAAAATTACAAAATGCTGATTAAAATAATTCAAAGTAGACTTCAATAAATGGAAAATAATACTGTGTTCATGGATTGAATGAGTAGAAAATAATAAAGATATCAATTCCCCCCGAAAATTGTTCTATAGGTTTAATGAAATTTCTATTAAAATTGAAGCAAGGTTTTTGTAGACATAGAAAAGCTTACTTTAAAATTTATATGGAAAGAAACCATATGAAAATTGTTAAAACAATTTTGAAAAAGAATGAAGTAAAAGAAATCACTTGACTAATATTGAGACTTACAGTTATCAAGATGGTGTGGTATTGATGGAGGGACAGACACAAAAAAAGTAACAGATTTGAGAATTCATAACTGGACCTACACAAATATCTCAAACATATTCTTTGACAAAGGAGAAAAGGCAATCCAGTGAAGGAATAGTTATCTTTTTAACAAATGATGTTGAAGAAATTGGAAGTCCATATGCAAAAAGAGAACTTAGCAATATGTACTAATGAGGTTACACATAACATTGCCACGTCA